>CM014273.1:9292312-9323203 GCA_004135705.1 Alloteropsis semialata | reverse complement strand
GCCCCCGGCCGACCCCGCCGCCGCCGCCCCCCACGCCGGCCGCCGCGCCCGAGCCTCTCCCTGGGTGTGTTTTTTTTCATTTTTCATTTGTTTTTTATATGATTTTTGTTATTATATTATTTTGATATATATCATTTGTGATATTACCATTTTATATATATAAACATTGTGATGCTTAATTTTGATATTAGTTTAGTCTTAATAATTTGTTTTGTAATTTTCTTTATAGAAACTAGTTTGTGATCAATTTTTTGAGCAATTATACTAGTGTCATATTAGTTTACTTATATCAAAATTAATCTTTGTTTAGTTAGATCATTTTGAGCAATTATACTAGTGTCATAATATATATCAATTAAACTTAATTTAGTATGTCAATTAAACATGTTTAGAATATCAATTTAGTTTAGTATGTCAATTAAGCATGTTTAGATTATTAATCTTAGTATATATCAACCATTAATCTTAGTATGTCAATTAATCTAAGTATATATCAATCATTAATCTTAATATATATCAATTAAACTTAGTTTAGTATGTCAATTTTTTTAGAAACTAGTTGGATATATCAATTAATCATTTATATCAATCATTAATCTTAGTATATATCAACCATTAATCTTAGTATGTCAATTAAACATGTTTAGAATATCAATTTAGTTTAGTATGTCAATTAAACATGTTTAGATTATTAATCTTAGTATATATCAACCATTAATCTTAGTATGTCAATTAAACATTAATCTTAGTATGTCAATTAATCTAAGTATATATCAATCATTAATCTTAGTATATATCAATTAAACTTAGTTTAGTATGTCAATTTTTTTAGAAACTAGTTGGATATATCAATTAATCAACCATTAATCTTAGTATGTCAATTAAACATGTTTAGAATATCAATTTAGTTTAGTATGTCAATTAAACATGTTTAGATTATTAATCTTAGTATATTTTAAATGTCAATTATATGTCATTTATATCAATTTTTAGAAACTAGTTGGATATTAAACTTAGTTTAGTTTCTATATTTTAAATGTCAATTATATGTCATTTTCTAAATGGGAGATCAAATTAAACTTTGTTTAGTTTATATACTACAATTGTGAGATCAATTAGTTGGATTCTAGTTGGGTATTAGTGTTAATTATATGTCATAATATATCAACTTTTTTATCATTTATATGAATTGTGAGATGAATTATCTCATTTTTTATATTAGTTTATAGCAATTATCTCAATTATATCATTTTTTAGATATTAGATGGATTCGGGACTTAACGAAGAGGAAACCAACAACCTCCTCAATGAAATGATTGCTGAAGGCAGTGGTGCCTGCCCCGTCCCTGACGCCGATGATGGTAGCAACACCGATCAGTACCTCAACATGTCCGGGGAGGGAATTGAGCAATCAGATGGTGACGTTGGCCAAGGCACCGATGGTGACGATGACCAAGGCACCGATGGTGACGAGGTATATATACATTAGCACACTTAGTAATAATGTCACGATGATTTAAGAGGTACATATATTAATAATTAAGTATCCTCTCTTAACTTTTAGCCCTCCGCAACGATGTCGAATTCGGGGAAAAGAGGACCGACAAAAAAGCTGGAGGGTCGTTTTATTGTCACAGAAGTGGACGATGCAGGCAAACCAATTGCCCCAGCTGACGTTGCAAGGAAGATGACAAATCAATGCGGGGTTCTTGTCAGAGATCACATCCCAATCAACATTCCAAGATGGAAACCTATGAAACGCGGGGATACAAACTTTGTCCCTCAAAGAGAGAAAGATATGCTCTGGCAGTAGCTACAAGAACATATCACAGTGCCAGCAGGAACTGAGGATAGAGTGAATGCTTGGGCTCTTTCGAAGATGGCAGAACAATTCCAGAGCTTTAAGAAGAAACTCTACAGAAATTTTGTTGACAAGAATCGCACGCCAACTTTCACAGGAGCATATGAGAAGCTAAGACCCCACTGGGCTGCATTTGTGCAATACAAGCGTTCGACACTTGGAAAGAAGCTTATGGAGACGAACAAATCTAATGCCGCCCAGAAAGAATACCATCATCGTCTCGGCCAAGGTGGCTACGCTGCAGCTATTCCAAAATGGAAAAAGATGGAACAAGATCTACGTGATAGAGGTATCACACCACAGACGTCAACATGGACTGACCGTGCACGATATTGGTATTATGCCCATGGCGGAACATTGGCCCCCGATACCGGGGAATGCATCTTTGGACAGCAGATACAACAAGCCGCACGGAGACTTATGCATGCCACAGAAGCAGTTGGCAAGGGAGAGTTCCACACGGACAGAGAAAAAGATGAGCTCACGTGGGCTCTGCAGAATCCCGAGCATCCTGGACGCACGCGAGGCAAAGGAGGGGTTCCGTGGAAGTACGGGTTTGCCGACTGCACTGAGTCTTACAGAAGTCACAGCAGAAGAAAAAACGAGGAGTTAGAGAAGATGCGACGACTCGAGGAAAGGATACTGCAGAACGAACAAAGAACAGGGGAGGTTCAGCGGCAACTGGAGATAGCACTTAGCGCTTAGCAACAAAGCCGTGGATCCGCCGGCGCTCCAGTAGACGCAATTAGCCCTACCCAGCATCATCGAAACAGTTGCACGTCCACTGACGTCCCAAATGATGCTCAAGTCCAACGCTTCCCCGTGGACGATATAACCAGGCGGACGACCTGTGAGCTGCACAGTCTATTCAAGAACTTAACGTTCAAGGTGGCGTACGGTACTGCTTTGCCGAGTCAAGAAGGAGATCTCTACCATGGAGGGCAAATACCTGCTAGCTATGCTAGAGTTGGGGTGGAGCAGGTCTTGGCCGGGTACGAATCACTCCAGCTTGACATTCCTGGTGGTGACGGGGAGACGACACTAGAAGAGGCAGTTCATGGTGTTATCCTATGGGAGAAGCGTTACATCCTCTTAACTCTTGAGGGGCCTTCGTCGTCACCCCAAAGCTCAAGGGCATCTCCGCCGCCTCCAGCTCCGCAGTCCCCGCAGCAGCAATATTCGCCTGTTCTCCCTGAACAAAGGTCTCCATCGCGTACAACTCAAAAATCTCCGTCGCCTCCAGCTAAGCAATCTCCGCCGCCTGCACCTCCGCCGGCAAAGAAAGCTAAGCAACAGAAAGCCAAGGCACCAACAAAGCCACCTACAAAAAAGCCAGCAAAGCAAGCCAAGGAACCTGCCAAGCTACCTTGGGAAAAAAACTGATGAGGAGTGCAAGCAGCATAGTCTGGATAAGGTTAAAGAATTCTTCAAAAAGAAGGAGCCCGAGAAAAAAGAAGTAGTTGATTTTGCTAAGTCTGCTTTCTTTATTGGCATGGCTAAAGAAACTCAGAAGAAATTGTTGGCAGACTATGACCGCTCTATTAAGAAATCGTATGAGAAGAATCAAAGGGAGGAGAAGGAGCGACGGAGTCAACAGAGCCAAAAGACTACCGAGAGCCACAAGAGCGTCAAGCAACAAAGGAAGGGAAAGGTTGTTGCTCAGCTCAGTGAGCAGGAGAGGCAAACAATTGATCCATTCATAGTGAATGCTGGAGTTGGACCGGTCGACCTGCTTCAGTTTTGCAAAGAGGCAGGAATGACGCCCTCACAAATGCTGGATGAGAGTAAGACCCCAAAGGCTATACCAAGATGGCCATTTCAGGTTGGCTTACCTCTAGTTGATCCCGATACGTACAACACACTGTCAACAAAAATGTACAGATTACATGAATGGTACCTTCAGGCGTCAGCCCAATGCCAGAAAATGGTGGGATTGAAGATCAGAGATGATGACTACTTTCATGGCGATAATGTTATGTATCTGGAATTCTCAGAATTCTACTAGATATACCATAGGGATGCCCTTGACGTGTCTCTCGTCAGCTGCTGGGTGCTGTAAGTGCTTCATTTATTTCTATATTTAACGTCTCCTATATATTGTCAACCTATTATTAAACATTTCTTTTTTTAAAATTGTATCCTGTAGAATGGAGATTGAAGAATGCAGGAAAAACTCATACTTCCACTTGGGCTTCATCGACCCAAAAACTGTAAACCAGCATATGTTACTAAATTTTTATGAAGACACAATGAACAACATTGACAGATTCTTACGTGTACAACATTACAAGACAATGATTCTATTTCCTTACAACTTTGGGTGAGTACTTTTACTGTCTTATGCATCTTTTAGTTTTCTTCCTAACATAATTTTTATTTCAATTGACGTGACTCTTGGTACAAAACTTGCATGTAAATAGGTTCCATTGGATATTATTTGTTATACAACCGGACATAAGCTTGTTGACCATCATGGACTCATTGAGGGGACCACGGGACGTGTACCAACCAATGATTGATCTCCTTCAAAAGTAATTTTCGTCCTCAGCACTATTATTCCTCTTTAGCTCAGCCAAGAATTCCATTTATTTCATATGGTGTGCGCAGGTGTTGGAAAAGTTTCGTGCAGAGCAAAAAGGTCCATTCAAGGAACAACTTGGTATCAAGGGAGACTTTCCGGTAAATACTACTATACATAGACACACATCTCTTTTTTTGTTTCATTATCATGAATATGCATGTAATGACTTGACCATTTCTCCTATAAAGTGTTATAGGCAGAATCAAGGCATCAATTTATGTGGATATTATGTCTGTGAGTACATGCACACTCTTGTAGGGCATAAGACGATCGTCACTAATTGGGACCTGACGGTATGTTCCATTTCCATTGAAATCTATATGTATGTATGCATGCATGCACGTGAGTCATAATAATATTATTTATATTTTTCTATTAACCACATACTCAGATGATGCATATGAAAGATGAGATCTTACCGGACCAAAGAGTCGCGACGATTCAAGAGACACTCTGCGGATTTATAATCGATGAGGTCGTGAGCAAGACTGGGGCGTTCTGGAGGGATGGACACGAGCCCGATACAAGGAGCAAATATTAGGCATTTTGTAAATATATATATATATATATATATATATATATATATGCTCCTTTGAACTCTTGTTGTAAATATTAATATTCGCCTTTCCAAAATTTGTTTTATTTAAATATATATGTAAGTTCAATATTATTAGCGTATATATTAATATCAGTATTAATAGTTTAATGCATTAGTGACGTATAACTAATACGTATATGGACATATATGTATATTATTATACAGGTATAATACGTATCTCTGTATAAAAGAAACCAGAAAAGAAAAAAAAACAGAAAAGAAAAAAAACCCTCTAGTCCCGGTTGATCCCAAACCGGGACTAAAGGGGCTTTTAGTCCCGGGTAAATACCTGGGACTAAAGGCCGGGGCCTTTAGTCCCGGCGTCGTAGTCCCGGTTGCGGAACCGGGACTAGAGCCGGTTCCGCACCGGGACTAAATCCGGTTTTTCTACTAGTGTTGCCCTTTGTCTACCTGTTGAAGCTTGTGTGGGGTTCTTGGAAAGCTACGCGGATCTCTTCAACGGATCACGGAGGTTTGTTGTATTTTCACAATAAAACCGGGTGCAAAATAGTGGCGGAGGGCTAGGCAAGGCTAGGTATGGGCGTACTGCCATACCTCCAATTTTAGTAGTGAGTATACATAGTCAACTATGAGTTTAATTATTTATAGAGAGTTTAAACCTTTTATACATTAGCATAAGTACTATATTATAACCTATTGTTTTGTCAGTCTAGCTGCACCACACCTCATCTCAAGTTTGATCCCTCCTCCACGGCTCCACCACTAGGGTGAAGCCTGGAGGTGAGAAGGCCAGGTGTCTCTGATGCAGTATACGGAACCAGACCGAGTGTAAAATAGTCAGATTTGCTAATAGTGAATGTCCTCTAGATCAACAATAGCCTGAACTCCCTACAGCCCATGTTCTGAGTTGCAAACCACCGCCTCCTCAGCATGGGTGCTCGGTTTAAGCTCATTACTCTTTCGTGCGAGTCCGTCAAGGTGTCAACAACGAGAACTAATTTCCGTCAATCTCAAGATCAACCAATCCAATATATTTGTATGAATAGGATCTACAAGATCAGCCAATCCAATATATTTGTATGAATAGGATCTACATAGGTACACTCATACATCACCATGTTAAAAAAAATATGTACCACACACTATTACAAAAACGCTATGTATGCTAGCGAGTGAAACCACTTTGTGCTGGGGTTATGACACCCGTGACCGTGAGCACCTCAAGACCGGTAGAAATGGCTATTTGTACTAGATGGTGCTGACCAGCGGGCACCGCATGCTCAGAAGAACAAATACATTTGTGCTAGTGCTTGCTTGCATTGCTTGTTCTGAACACACGCACAAATATGAAAACAACTGTTCCTTCAAAAAAAAAATGAAACAACAGCCAGCAGAAATTGAGGGACCCTTTTGAATATTTGAATGTTTCTACCAATTTTCAAAAAGTATTTATTCTTGACCAAATTTTCAAATAATATTTATTTTCTCCCTAATCTCAAATTTGTATTCTCGCCAATTTAAAATATGTATTTTGAGGCAATTTTAAATATGTGTTTTGTGCCAATTTAAAATGCGTATTTCCTGTGAATATGAAATACATATGCAACCGCCAATTTAAAATACTAGTAACAAAGATAGAAGTTTTTCATATACAACTAATAAGCATTTCACCATTTAGTTTTGGACACACATAAATAAAATATTATTGACATAAATACATAAGAAGTATCAGGCTATAGCAGTTTCTCAATCCCGGTCAGTTATAAAGATTGCTAAACTTTTCTTCGGCCAAATCGCTTATTTTGTTATAGTAAAGCCCTTTCTCATGATATATCTTGCAGTGGATGAAGCTGCACATCTCTACACAAATAGATCAGTGCTGGCAGACCGTAAGGCGCCATGCCTCTATCGTGCTGGCGGCAATAACAACCGTCAACATAGTATATCAAGGGTGTCGCCATAGATCATTTTAGTAGCTGCACCTATCAGTGTGGCCTGCAGATTCGGCGTACTTGATATCGATATCATGCGAAATTTTTGCCTAAGCTTTTGCCAATGCTGGAAATGGAGACGCTCCGTAAGCGTCTCTTTAAATCTTGAGTGCATCATCACAAAGTCCTTCCGTTATACTATGTGGGATTATCTCAGTGAAGACCTAGTTCTTTGGATTGGATGACAGTCGCATTTTTTATGCCTTGCCCTTGTTAAAGCCGTTGTCTTAGACTTCTACGTGAGTGGCTTTAGGGCCTGTTTGTTTGAGCTGCAAGAAGCTCAAAAGCAGCTGCAGGCTTTTCACCCTGGAAAGCTGGCTTTCTGAAAGATGAGACCGTTTGGCAACCCAGCTTTTCTGATGGTGTATATGCTGGAAGTGATGTATAATAGCTATATGGGCCGTATTTATGTGGTTTATGAGTATACTTTTTTAAAAAGATTTTTTATTAGAATAAAGGTAATATTTGCAGAATTCTTTCAAAATATAAATATAGTAAATTGCATAGTCATTAGCCATCATCTAGAAGTGCATCTGAAGTCATAAGTCATAACACATAATTAGGACATGTCTTGGTTACAATAATCGTCACCCTACTCTAGTAGTCATCAAAGCATCAGCAATCATATCACAAAAAGCATTCATGTCGCTCTCCTCCTGTCCGTGTACTTGGTCTTCAGACGATGATGCTTGACCAACTATTGGAACAAAGTCTTCATTTTGATCACACATATCAAAGAGGCGGTCACTCAAAGCACTTTCTCTAATAAAGTTGTGTAGGGTCATACATGCTATTATAATCCTTGCTTGCTTCTCCATTGGATAACTTGGCAATTTCAAAAGTATTCTCCACTTCATTTTCAGAACACCGAATGATCGCTCGATAACATTGCGTAGTGACGAGTGCAAGTGATTGAACACTTCTTTTTTACCTCTTGGACCGGGACCTTGTCGAAACTCTGGTAAATGGTACTTTTCTCCTTTGTAAGGTGAAAGAAAACCCTTTCGGTTAGGATAGCCCGAGTCAACAAGGTAGTACTTGCCTACATATATAGCAAGAATGTTACCAATAATTTAGTTGCTATGCAATAAAAAGGAAGCTACTATCATGCACAGAACCAATAATGTGTACCTTCAGGAGGAAAGGGAAACTTATCAGCATATTTTTGCAATGCTTCATTGAACACCCTTGTGTCATGCACAGAACCCGGCCATCCAGCAACCACAAAAGTGAATCTCATATCAAAGTCACATACGGCAAGTACATTCTGAGTAGTATATCGGTACCGACCAAAGTGTGAAACCGTCGTGGAAGAAGGCACGGTAACAGGGATATGAGTTCCATCTATTGCTCCAATAGCACCATCAAAATGAGGTGAAAAACGAGGCTCTTGTAGTTTAGAATGCACAGTTACAAACTCTGGATCATTTGGTTTGATAAGGTCTACAGCCAACCTGTTTACACAATTCAAGACATGTGAGAACTTCCTATTGATTGTCTCCGTGGACCTCTCAAACCTATTCTCAACTTGGCTGACAGATTGGGGACCACCTACTGTCCATAAAAACATGGCCAAACTTTCAATAGAACTCATACCCATAGTTGATTTCAAACCATAGTTGTTAACCAATGTTTCATGCAAAGTATCAAACACCGCTCTTGACATCTGGAACATTTTGTAACATGCTCTAGGACGGCTCAAAGTGTTCATGACCCACTATAAACCAGTCACTTCTGGTTCTCTCCTAGCAGCCTTGGTCAAGTAAGTTTCACCGTAATACATACCAAACATGTTTGCCGCATTTGTCACTCGATGCATCATTTGTTGCCTCTACAGCAATATCCAAAATCTTGGCATATTCATCATCATCATCACTCTCTGAACTCATCTACAGAAACACACAATTTTTTCACAAATAAGTAGAGAACAGTAGCTTACAACATCCTCACAAATAAAAGGTTTGGTACAAATAAAAGTAGCTAGGTAGGGAAAAGTGCCACACAAATGAAAGGTTCATTACAAATAACAGTAGCACACAAATGGAAAGATAGGATACAGTAAACATAGCAAGCCTCCCTACTTCTTCCTGTCCTCATAGCATCTCTTGAGCCAATTCAATCTTCCTTCATTTGTGTCAAATGAGGTCAAAAATATCTCACGATTGGCAGCATGCTCGAATAATTGTGTTGCCATGTAATGCTCATCACTTCCTTCTAGTGCTCCAGCTTCTTTGACCAAGGCCATAACCTCTCTAATTGACTCTCGAGTAAAATCACCGGTCAGTGCTTTGGAGGTCACCGAGTTTGAGCTAATCACATCATCCACCATACGCGACATCACCCTAACCATGGGGTTCTTCCCTTTCTTCCTTGGGCTGATTTTCTTAGGGCTACCAGATTTCCCCTTCCTCTTTCAGTGGGTTGCGTGTAGATGAGGTAGGTGGAACATGATCCTCGGGAATTTCTTCAAAATAAGTCTCATCCTTATCCTCCTCTTCTCCATCGGCTGCACTGTCTCCACCACCTTCTTCACCAGGAATGCATGCAGAGACCCCCGAGACATGACTCTTGTCAAACATAAAATCCATTTCTTCCAAACAGTGTGGAGGACCATAACGAAGTGCCTTCTTCTCCCTTTGCATGTGTCCCTACACAACAAACAGAAATAACATACACAAGTTGGTTAGCAGCATACACCAAATAGAAGTGCCGACAAACATATGCACACATGGCAGATTTCTAACCTTTGTGTTCGCCTCCCACCATTCATCACTTGCTGTCACTGTCCACAATTCATTATTCCTCCCCAGTCCACTATTGGTCCAGAGAGATTTCCAAAATGTATACAAAATCTTCAGGTTATCCCACTGATTCTTGAGCTGCTTCTGGGTATAATCTTTCCCTGTTCTAGCAAGAAACTTGTCCCCCAAATTTTTATAACCTCTAGCGGTCAATGTACCCAGAGGTCTGTTCCCAGCTTTGATCTCCTCAATACAAATTTTACAGAAAATTGAAGTCATGTGGGGATTATCCCAATCTGCTTTGCAAATAATTTTATCCTTTTCTTTGGCCTTTTCCTTGCCCTTTCCATTTCCTTTCTTGTCCATCTAAACACAGAGCTATGAATGATTCTACAATCTACACTAGACAGTAGCTAAAGGGAGAGGGAAACGATTTCTTTTACCTTGGGCGTCCGTCGAGAGCTGGCCGCCCGGATCTTGGCTGCCGGCCCGGATCTGCGTGCTGGCAACGAAGACTTGGCTGCTGGCCCGGAACTCGGCGGGGAAGACGACGCCGGAGGGGGCGAACTCGGCGAGGACCTTGATTTGGAAGGGGAGGAGGCGAGGCGGCCTCGCGCCGCCGCCGCTCGAGAGCTCCTCCGGGCGGGATTGGGAGAGGGGAGCAGGGGGCGGCCGGGATTCGGCGAGGCCGAGTGGAGGAAACCATCGCGGCGCCGCCCTTGCGAGACTCGGCGAGGCCGGGATTCGTCGAGGCCGAGCAGACAACGACGGACGGGCGGGGGGTGCGGACGGGGAGGGGGAGCGGATAGGGTGGCTTGGAGTCGTCGGACAGAAGAAAAAACGGTTCGTTTGTCACTTGGCGGTGGCATGCCCCGTAATTTCCACGAAGTTGCCCAAGAAAGCTCGTTTTGGATCGCTTTTGGGCTTCACGCGTATCTTGAGCTTCTAGGAGCTTTTTGCCTTTCGAAAGCGAGTTCGAGAAGCCTGCTGTTTGTTTGGGCTTCCGGCTTCGGAGGTTCAGAAGCTGCCAAGAAGTCCAAACAAACAGGGCCTTAGTTTGCGTCAAGTGGTGTTCATCCGATTCAGAATCTCCTACAACCAGCATGAGCTTTCCAAATCCATGCTGGAAGGTGTGGTAGTGTTTGGTTTAGTAGTCTAGGTTATTTTCACCCAACTGATGGAATTATCACCTTTGTTAGATTGGGCTCATGCTCTTTTTACTCTTCACACAAAGTTGAGGACGAAGTAGGTTTATTTGTTAGAGCATCTTCAGCAATTCAACATTCCCCAATCCAACTAACATACTAACATATTAAGAGAGTTTTGGTAAAAAAATACAGATCCCCTTTATTTTTTTTCAATAATTATGGGATAAACCAATAATCCAACTCAACTCTTCCTAAATAGAGGGGGAGTTGTGACTCCCCTAGTACGGTACTTAGATTAGAAAGATTATTGAAAAACTACAAAATCAACTCCCACAATACTTATGAAAAAGATATCGAGACATCCTTGTTCTGATTATTGTAAATGCTCTTACATAGCATGAAAAAAACTATTCAAGCATCAAATTGGAGGTTTTGATTTTTCTTCTTTTTTAGTTTACCTCCATTATCTAAAAAAAAATTCAATACTCTCCTGAAACTGTATATTGCTTGTACTCTCCTAAAACTATATATTGCTTGTATTGTCTATCAACGATACTCCCTCCGTTTCAAATTGTAGTTCCCTGTTGATTTTTAAAATATAACACTGACCATTCATCTTATTCAAAAACTTAATACAAATAAATAGAAATGTGACTCATACTTAAAATACTTTTGGTAATAAAAAAGAAATGATACTAATTTAAATTTTTTGAACAAGACAAATAATTATATATGCATTAGATTAGAAAAATCAACAGTGAACTATAATTTAGAACAGGGGAGTTCGAATTAATTTGCAATCAGTTCTTTTTTTTTTAGAAACGCAATCAGTTCTATATAGATGGTATAAACAGGAAAATGAGTAAAAGGCTTGGGGCCCATTTGAGTCCACAGGAGAGATATATTAGAGCCCACACGCTATGACATACAAAGTTTGAATAGGCTAGGTTCCTTCTTGAGAGAGGAGACTTCAGCTTATGAAAATAAAATTGTAAACAAATCAATTCACTGCTCAAAGGCTTGCATACACAAATGATCACCACTCCTGAAATTATCATGTGTTCTTTCTTTATTTTTGACTTCTCTCACACACTACCTTTTTCTGTGCAACTATGCATCCGTCCACCACAAAACTCCTAACTAATATCAGGCTTAGTAGCCCAAATTGAGCACCATGACCCAGAAGACATACAGGCCTCGCCACAGATGGAAAGAAATGGCCAGCTCCTGCATGAATTGAACACACATCAAGCAGCTTTGAACGCATGTCTCAGGAAAAAAATGAATGCGCAGAACTCATCACATCCAGACCTTCATGTTTTATCAATCAAGAATAGTGATTTCTTTCTGTACATGGTGGTGTCCTGCACTTCCAGGACCATTGACGCGAAGCCACAGCGTCATATCACACAGCTGTAAGGAGACATTAGGGACCACCGTGATTCGAGGAAGCTGTTAATACGAGAGCTTGCAGGAAAGAAAATATTCTTTAATACAAAACGTGCAATTCATCCAAGTTGAAGCTTCCAACCAGCAAAACAGGTAATCTACACGCATCTGGATACATCGAACATTACAATTCAGGAGACAAGAGTTGACATGTTAGTCCAACCATATCCAGGTCCAAGCTCAAAACAATCTCTGGGGAATATACTGGATAGAATTAAAGAATAAGTAGATAGAGAGCAAAAAAGAACTATGATATAAAAGAATGATGAAACAGAAATGGTAATGTCCCTTGAATGGCTCAGATCTGCCCCAATATCGATACAATACATGGAAGCACCAAACGCTAAATTACAATTAGTACTACTACATTCCAATATGTACTATTACACCACTACCACAGCCCCGGCAGCAGCAATAACAATTAGTTACAAAACTGGTTAATTGTGATGGATGGCACAAGCCATCCTAGTTTTGCAGTATTTTTTTTTTCTCAAACATGCAGGAGAGCTGCGTATCAATATATTAAGAAGAAAAGTTTTACAGCAAATTGAGCAGAATATACAAGGTAACAACAATTCAGGGACGCTAAAAAGCAATAGATCTATGGGGCATTCAATCGTCACTGCCACTGAAGAACAGTACAAAAGAAGAAAGGAAGATCAACAGACAGAAGCTACAGGAAAATCTGAAAAACTTAAGGAATGCATACGAAGGACCAAAATGGAACACTGCAGATATAATAGTTGTGATGGCCCAACAGGAGCACAGGACCTAAACATAAGAATTTATTGCAAATTTTTTTTGAGATGAACGAAGTTAACTGAAAGTATCTTCATGGAAAGAACACTGATTTGCAGCAAGCTACTGCAAAACTCAAAGGTAATGTAATAATAAGGAAAATAAGTTAGCAAAAAGGTTAGACAAAAAACACACAGCAACGATTCAACTAAAGAACGA
Source organism: Alloteropsis semialata (assembly GCA_004135705.1). Lineage (NCBI taxonomy): Eukaryota > Viridiplantae > Streptophyta > Magnoliopsida > Poales > Poaceae > Alloteropsis > Alloteropsis semialata. The sequence goes on along the minus strand of CM014273.1, from coordinate 9,309,916 downwards.
ATCATATAAAATACTGTGTGAGTAACAGTAGAATATTTGAGTGGGCTCAGCTTCGCCTTTGCTCGATCATATGACTGTATCCCCCATCATCTCCTATCACCAGATCAACCTGTTCTAATAAGTGCAACTGTCCAGGTTATCACCAAGAAGCATGGCATGACCATCCAAGGACAAAGCCATAGCGTATAGTTGAAAAATTTTCCATGAGAGGAGAGGGAGGATTCCAGATAGATGGCAAGAGCAGCCTTGATTCCTCAAAGGCAATTATGTCAGACATCATTGTTGATCATCACCCCCTCATAGGAATTTATTTCTTCATTTTTGTGGGGAACCAAGGCACCTCATGAGATTGAACTGACTTGACAAATTAGTTCCACTAACATAGTAGCATTGACCCAGGTCCCAGGTTCGAATCCAGCAGGAAAGAATGCCCCTACAGATCAGGGTCATCAACACGAGACAGAATCGCAGATTGGTAGAGCATCAATAGGAAGACATGCAAAAGAGCATGAAGGAATAAGATAAGAGCCCAAAAGAGTACAAAACAAAGAAGTTTTAAGTAACCAAATCAAGGGGGAAATTAGTTGCCATGTTGGGTAAAATGGCAGTAAAACACACCTTCAACACCTCCCTGGGATTATGTAGAAGGTTTTGCATAGTTCAAAAAGTGGGCCAGATTCCAAATCACACCCCTCACAACAACATTTGGACCATGGCACACACCATCTTTCACTGAGACTTCAGAAATTCAAGGTGTTATTTAGACAGTGCTCCAACAAATAAAGAAAACCATTATCAGCATGACCACCACAGCATAATATATGCTCGCTCCCTCTCTCTCTCTCTCTCAAATGGCTATCAGCAGTAACAGACATCAGCTACCACACAGCTGCCTGCAGAACTGGTTACTTGTTGTACAAGCCATCCTAGTTAAGCAGCAAACAGAACAAAATATCCCAGGAATTTCACAGGAATCATGCAGGAATTTCACAGGAAACAGTTCAATTTCACAGGAAAAACGCAGGAATAGGTAAAAAATCCCGCATTCCAAACAGGCAGAACTCCCTAATGGGAATGTAAATCATCATAGCCATTCAAGAGTAGAACAAACAAAAAAGATCACACAGCATCATAAACAACAAAAGAGTTTATTCCGCCAACATATATGTTCAAGGGCAAACTCCATATGACATCACCCAGCAAAAAGTGGATGTAGACCATAGAACAAAACGCCGGAACGGTGACCGAACCGGTGAGGCCACTGGTTCACCGCGGTGAGGCCACTGGTTCACCGGTCCAACCAGTGGTTCAACTGGTCGAACCGCGGTTCGATTTAGCTTATATATTATGTGTTATCTCTTTAGTCACACACGAAAACAGCCTGACATGGTCACCAGCTCACATTTCCGACCAGCTGGGCAGTGTACGAATCCCACCTTGCCCACACACGAAAACAGCCTGACATGGTCACCAGCTCACATTTCCGACCAGCTGGGCAGTGTACGAATCCCACCTTGCCCACATTTCTCTTTGTTTTTCGTTGAATTTTCTGCTATGGGCCTCATTGGGCCAGCTTTCAGCCCAATATGACCTAAAATATGCCGGCTTTCAGCGCAATACGACCTGGAATATGCGATTTAGATCCGGTTTTTTGCTAAACCGATCTTTTGATCGAACCGAGCTGGTCAAATCACCGGTTCACAATTTTTCTAGTCGAACCGGAAAACCGGTCCGGTTTTTTGTTCTATGATGTAGACTGGGATATTGAGGCCTTGTTTAGTTCAGAAACTATGCAGAAACTTTGCAATGGGGGCATGTTTTCCAATGCAGAAACTTTTTGCAAAGTTTGCGAACTAAACAAGGCCTGATTGATATTTCTTTTATCATTTTATCTTTTTTCCTCTTTTTTCTTTATTCACGTGCCTGAACCTTGATTATTAGCTTCTATTGGAACTCTAGCCTACCCCAACTTGCTTGGGACTGAAAGGCTTTGTTGTTGTTTCAGAAAGGGTCGTTGAAAATTCCAAGTCAAATAAAAAAAATAAAATCAGAAAGAGGCCAAACAAAACCCCAACTTGCAGTTCCCACCCCTTGCTGCCACCACTGACCTGCTCAAGAGAAGGGAGAGACCCAGTATAGGACATGGGGTGTACAAATGTACACCTGATATTGCCAAAAAATTGAAGTTAGTAGGTATGATACATCATATATATACTTGTAACTGGGTCAGATCCGAATACAAGTAGCTTACATTAGGATTTGGGGTGCTCCATTTCGCACAGCAGGAAGGGAAGAGAGAAGGGATGTGCATACCTGTTGAGTGCTCGTCACCATACAAGGATGTGCTGTAGGAGTAATCCATTACCTTCTAGGTAGAATTGCCACGGGCTCGCCCATTACCTTCAGGCTGCACTGTTATCACTCATTTGAATGACCATCTTAGGCACAGAACCACAAACAAGGAATGGCCACATCAGTTACAACAGCAAGACAATGCTGTTATAATATTGAAATAGCAGTAAGAGGGCTCAGCTTCGCCTTTGCTCCATCATAAAAACCAAGCCCTCAAATCTCTTGCTGCACAATTTGCTCATCCTAATGTCAGTGGAATTGTGCTGGTTATCACATATCTGAGTGACCATCCTAGGCACAGAACCACAAACAATAATGGATGATTAAACAGGCTTCAAGAGAGGAGAGGTTAGCTCAATACCCACAGCTGCCTTGACTGCTCAATGGCATGCAATTCAGAAAAGGTTGAACATCATCGCCCTCATCAGCACTCCATTCATAGGTCCAGGTCTGTTTGGAACGCAGGAATTTCGGGGGTGTTTAGATGGGTGAAAAGGGTGAAAAGTTAAAAAATTGGGCCACATGCACAGAGAGAGGAAATGAACTGACACGGTTCCCAATGCATAAACTTTATGCAAAATGGGGGGAACAAGTTCGGGATCTGAAAATGCATTCTGAGAGTTTAGGGACCTAGATGACACACCGGAACAAGTTCAAGGACCACCGATGCACTTTACTCCATAAAGTTTTCACCTTGAGAACCGTGTCAGTTCATTACTTCTCTTTGTGCACACGGCCCAATGCATAAACTTTATGCATAAAGTGGGCATCTAAACACCCCCTCAATCATCTCTTATCACCAGATCAACCTGTTCTAATAAGTGCAACTGTCCTGGTTATCACCCATGAAGCATGGCATGAATGACCATCCAAGGACAAAGCCATTAGGGCATAGTTGAAAAAGTTTCCAAGAGAGGAGAGGAAGGACTCCAGTTTGATGGCAAGAGCAGCCTTGATTCCTCAAAGGCAATTATGTCAGACATCATTGTTGATCATCGCCCCATCATAGGAATTTTATTTCTTCATTTTTGTGAGGAACCAAGGCACCTCATGAGATGAACTGACTTGACAAATTAGTTCCACTAACATAGTAGCATTGACCCAGGTCCCAGGTTCGAATCCAGCAGGAAAGAATGCCCCTACAGATCAGGGTCATCAACACGAGACAGAATCACAGATTGAGCATCAATAGGAGGACATGCAAAAGAGCATGAAGGAATAAGATAAGAGCCCACAAGAGTACAAAACAAAGCAGTTTTAAGTAACCAAATCAAGGGGGAAATTAGCTGCCATGTTGGCTAAAATGGCAGTAAAACACACCTTCAACACTGTCCTGGGATTATCTAGAAGGTTTTGCATAGTTCAAAAAGTGGGACAGATTCCAAATCACTCCTCACAACAACATTTGGACCATGGCACACAACATATCTTTCATTGAAAGACTTCAGAAATTCAAGGTGTTATTCAGAGTGCTCCAACAAATAAAGAAAAAAGAGGTCGCTTGAATGGCTCAGATATACCATTATCAGCATAACCACCGCAGCATAATACAAGCTCTCTCTCTCTCTCTCTCCCAGATGAACTTTTAAATAGCATTGTCCATTCAAATGGCCTGGCAGCCATTGTCACTATCAGCAGTAACAGACATCAGCTACCACAGCTGCCTGCAGAACTGGTTACTTGTTGTACAAGCCATCCTAGTTAAGCAGCAAACAGAACCAAATATCCCAGGTGACAGCTAAGATGGTGCTAAAAGCAGAATTCCCTAATGGGAAGGTAAATCATCATAGCCATTCAAGAGTAGAACAAACAAAAAAGATCACACAGACACAGCATCATAAACAATAAAAAAGTTTATTCCGCCTACATATAATACACAGATGTCCCATATGTTCAAGGGCAAACCCCATATGACATCACCCAGCAAAAAGTGGATGTAGACTGGGATATTGATTGATATTTCTTTTATCATTTTATCTTTTTTTTCCTCTTTTTTCTTTATTCACGTGCCCGAACCTTGATTATTGGCTTCTATTGTAACTCTAGCCTACCCAACTTGCTTGGGACTGAAGGCTTTGTTGTTGTTGTTGTTGTTGTTGTTGTTTCGGAAAGGGTCGTTGAAAATTCCAAGTCAAATAAAAAAAATACAATCAGAAAGTGCCCAAACGAAACCCCAACTTGAAGTTCCCACCCCTTGCTGCCACCACTGACGTGCTGCCAGCCGCTCAATAGCAGGGAGAGACCCAGTATAGGACATGGGGTGTACACATGTACACCTGATATTGCCAAAAAAAATTTGAAATTAGTAGGTATGATACATCATATATATACTTGTAACTGGGTCAGATCCGAATACAAATAGCTTACATTAGGGTTTGGGGTGCTCCATTTCGCGCAGCAGGAAGGGAAGAGGAGAGACGGGATGTGCATACCTGGTGAGTACTCATCACCATACAAGGATGTCCTGTAGGAGTAACCCATTACCTTCTAGGTAGAATTGCCACGGGCTCGCCCATTACCTTCAGGCTGCACTGTTATCACTCATTTGAATGACCATCTTAGGCACAGAACCACAAACAAGGAATGACCACATCAGCTACAACAGCAAGACAATGCTGTTATAATATTGAAATAGCAGTAAGAGGGCTCAGCTTCGCCTTTGCTCCATCATAAAAAACCAAGCCCTCAGATCTCTTGCTGCACAATTTGCTCATCCTAATGTAAGTGGAATTGTGCTGGTTATCACATATCTGAGTGACCATCCTAGGCACAGAACCACAAACAATAATGGATGATTAAACAAGCTTCAAGAGAGGAGAGGTTAGCTCAATACCCACAGCTGCCTTGACTGCTCAATGGCATGCAATTCAGAAAAGGTTGAACATCATCGCCCTCATCAGCACTCCATTCATAGGTCCAGGTCTGTTTGGAACGCAGGAATTTCGGGGGCGTTTAGATGGGTGAAAAGGGTGAAAAGTTTATGCATTGGGCCGCGTGCACAGAGAGAGGAAATGAACTGACACGGTTCCCAATGCATAAACTTTATGCAAAATGGGGGGAACTAAACACGCCTGAACGCAGGAATCGTGCAGAAATTTCACAGGAAACAGTTCAATTTCACAGGAAAAACGCAGAAATAGGGGAAAAAATCCCGCATTCCAAACAGGGCAGGTCTCCCTAAGCAAAGTTTCACTTACACTGGGTACTATGACCCAAGTCAGGAAAGAGCCTCTCTCGCATCTCATCTCGTCTCATCACAATCTCATATCCTGATACCATTCACACTGCCCACATCCAAATGCCACCAAAGGTGGATAGTATGAGGAGCGGAAGGGCTAGGAACATTCAAAGCAGAGCAGATCACAGCACAGCACACAGAGGCAACAGCAGGCCAAAGAGATCCCCTCTGCTGCTGTTGCGGCGGTGGCTGTAGTAATAACAGGAGTAGAGAATGAAGGTGTGGTGAGCAATGCATCTATCCATCATCTTCCATCCATCGATCAGGAGAACCAGTCAGGACAGCGGCGGCCAAGCCAAACCCCGGACTGGGAAGCCGCGTCAGGCGCCACTGTACAGTTCCCAGCCCCTGCCACCACCATGCCAAGGCAATGGAACGGTGGCGAGGCGGTACCGTAGAGATGGGGACCTGAAGCGACAGCCGTTCCTGAGAATGGCCCGCGCACAGCCTCGATTCGATCTAGGGTTTGGGTTCAGGGGGAGTGGAATGTGCACAACTTTCGCGAACTAAACAAGGCAATAGTCACATACACAATGAGAGAGAGAGAGAGAGAGGGACGGAGCCCGAGGTAAGGGGGCTCAACTCCCCCTCTTTCCTCTCTCCCCTCTCGTCTTCATCCCTTTCATCACCTTCTTCCTCAGTCCTCATCCATGCCATCCGACCCACGACGACGTCGAGGAGAAGAGACGAGGTGGATAAGGACGAGAGCACAGTACACATACACGAGGTATAGAGGGGGAAGGACGGTGGACGATGACGACGACGAGGAGGAGGAGTAGAAGAGACGAGGAGACAGCGAGGCGAGCGTACCAAAACGAAACATTCGCAACCAAGCGCTCGAAAAAATCCATCAATGGCGGCTCAGATCCGCGTTGCCCGACCACGCCCCCGAGCAGAACCCGCCGCGGATCCTGCCCTCACGGTCCCCAACCCCAACCCCCCGCCGCCGCGGCACCGGCGCCCGCCCAAGGGCCTGCAACCCGGCGCGACGCGGCGTCGCAAGGGGGGAGGGGTGGCCCCGGGGAGGCGCGGATCCGAGGAGGGCCGCCGCTCGGGAGCCGGGCCGGCGCCAACCGCGGGGCCCTTCCTCATCGCCGCCGTTTTGTTGCAAAGTCCCGGGGGCCTCTCATCGATGTGATCACTGGCCGCCGCGAATGGGGGAAGCGGGAAGTGGATTGGGGAAGGGATCTGCTGGAGTTGCTCGCACCGCCGCCCCCGCACGCGGCGGCCTCACACTTAAACTTTTTTTTTTTTTGAGCATCCCTCACACTTAAACTAACGAGTGAATGAGTAACCTGGTCGGAGGCGGCGAGGTCGGCGAGGTTTTGGGTGAGTTTGGGACGAAGCGGCGCAGAGGCAGGCGGCGACGGACTGCAGGGCCCGGCCTGTTTGGCATGGCTTGAAAATAATTTTAGGGGGTGTTTAATTCCGGTGCAAATTTTTTATGAAAAATTTTGCGAAAAGAATTTTACTATTTAGAAGTATTAAATGTAGATTAATAATAAAACTAATTATAGATCTCGCCTGGAAATCGCGAGACGAATCTAATGACGGTAAATAATCCATGATTAGTGGATGATTAGCGGACGGTTACTGTAGCATCACTGTTGCAAATCATGGCCTAATTAGGCTCATTAGATTCGTCTCGCAAATTTACCCGGGAGTTATAGAATGAGTTTTGTCATTAACACACGTTTACTACTCCACGCATGTAAGATTCCCTTTGGTGAAAATTTTTGTGGAATTGAACGCCCCTTAAGCTGCTTTTGGCTCAACTGTTCACAAAAGCAGCTTGTGGGAAAAGCTCTTAAAATGAAAAGCTGGTGTTTGGCAGCCTAGCTTTTGAATAGTTTTTTTGGGCAGACATGTGGGGCCCACCTGTCATGGTCTGCTCCTCCACTGCATCGTGTCTGCAACTCCAAAGCGTCGAGGCCCGCATCTCCGTTGTGTCGCCGGGCCAAACTGCTCCTCGGGGCGGCGGGGGAGGAGGTCGGGGATGCGTCGAGCTCACGAGGCGTGGGTGGGCGGCGGGGGAGGAGGTTGGGAACGCGTCGAGCTCGGGCGAAGTGGGGTAGGGAGCAGCGCGGGTGGATCCGATTGGAGGGAGGCCAAGCTCGGGCAAAGGACAGCGGAGAGAGGAACTGCCGTGCGTGGAGGAGCTCGGCACAGACGCAGCGTCGGGATTGGGAGAGAGGCGTCGGGCGCTGGTGGCTGGAGCAGTGAGGCGCGGGTGGCCGGCGGCAGCGCGGGCAAGCTCAGCGGTCCCGAGAGGGGGGAAGGGGGGCACGGGCGATCATCGGAGGAAAGCGCGACCATCGACGGGAAGGAAGGCGCAGCTGGCGGCGGGGAGGAAGGGGGGGCGGGCGCAACATGTGGGGGGCGTGGGGATGAGGATGGGAGAAGCCGCAGAAATCGGCTCGCGGACGGCATCTGGGAAAAGCGAACCTATAGTCTATTTTGAAGAAGCGCTGCAGGAGGAAGCTGTGGGAAATTTTGGCGTTTGGCTGAGCTACCGCTTTTTTATAATTTTAAGCTGCCTCATAAGCTATTCCTCATAAGATGTTTGGATTTGAGTATTTGACTATTGGATATGAATGTCAGAAGTTTATAATATATTTTGATAGAGTCGATAGCTTGATAGAGTCGGTAGCAATACGGGTAATTTGTCATCAGATTATGTAATTAGTAATTAGGACTTGTTTAGATTATGGCAAGTTGTCAAAAATGACAACTTTTTTCACACTGACAACCATGCTTCTTCCCAATGGCAACTTTTTTCGGCAACTTTCTGAACTAAACAGGCCCTTAGTAAATGTGATGGAATTTAGATTCTACAATCGAACAAATTTTAGGTGACTTCATTCTTACGATATAGCATTATGAATGGCACGGTTACGGGCCTTGATCTGCAACTTTTTGAGCTTTTCTGAGCTGTTGCTAGCTTTTGCATACGTTAGCAACTACAATAACCATTAATAAATTTTACTCTATCTATTCATAGCTTCAGCACTACGGTTTATCTGTCGGAACTAGTACCCGGCTTTATGAATTCACTGAGGTTGAGCAGCGCCAATTGCCAAACAATATTTAACACACACAATAAGTACTTGTCAAATGAAAATGGCACAAGATATCGTTTTTGCTTGGTTCTCTAGCTTGACCAACTAATATTTTCTTCCCTTTGACCGTGTGCATAGGCTACATTCGGATTCATGCTGTCATGCAGACTATGTTTGCTAGTTTGTTTGTCGAACTCCTTAAGAAAAACAGTTTATATGATCATCACAGCAATTGAACAGCGCAAAGCAAGGAATATTAACAGATAAAAGTGACAAAAAAAAATCTGAACCCATAATAGGGCATAGGAACTAGTGAAATGGATCAACACTGCACAGCTATAATAGTTCTGATGGCCAAAACATAACTCGGGAACTATAGAAAAAAAAAAGACAAGAACCACTACCAGAGAACTCGCCATCGATCCATCCACATAGGTACCGATTACTAAAGACCCGGTACCAATGTGAGCATTGGTACCGGGTCTAAATTTGTTGAACCCCGAGAACCTTTTGGTACCGGGTGGTAATACGACCCGGTACCAAAAGATGTCCTTTGGTACCGGGTGGTGTTACCACCCGGTACCAAAAGCCAAAGAGACCCTTTGGTACCGGGGCGTGTTATTGCCCGGTACCGATGCCTCCGTAAACCTTTTTATCTCCTCTTCCCTCCCACGAACACTCAGTCCTTATCTCTTCCCTCCCACGACACTTATCCTCTTCTCTCTTCTGCTCCTCTCCCCTAGATGCAGATCGAGGTCGCAGAGGGGCGCGGAGGCCGGCGGCCCTGGGCCAGCGCGAGTTCGTGGGAGGCCCCGGCCGGCGTGGCAGCGAGCCCGGGCCTGACGCGGTGGCCAGTCGTTGACCTTCTCCTTCGAGCTTGCCTCTGCACCAATGGCGACGGCCAGTCGTTGACCTTCTCTGCAAAGGCGGCGGCAGCGCTGTTTTGCAACCTGAGTACAAGTCTCCAATCCACATCTTCTCCGGATCATTACTATTCCAGGTAAGTGACAGATCGGTTTCGCCTCATATATCTGTGTTTCCTGATAATTATTCCATCCTGCGCTCATATTTTTGCAAATCTTAGTACTTGTTGCTGTTGGTTACCTCGTTCTTTATGCATGTTCGTGGGAGTTCGTGGGAGGCCCCGGCCGGCGCGGCAGCCCCTGGGCCAGCGCGGCAGCCCTGGGCCGGCGCAGAGGCCGGTGGCTCCAGCGCACGGGCATGGGCGCAGAGGCCGCAAGCTCCAGCGCACGGCCGGGTCCGGCCGTTCCCGGCGGCGCAGGCCAAGCTCTTCCTGTGATTTTTAGTTCTTTTCTTCCTGTGATTTTTGTGAAACGTGGGATAGAGATTTTTGTGAATTATGTTCTTGTGATTCTTGTGAAATGTATTGTTGGGATCTCGTGATTCTTTTGAAATGTATTGTTGGGATCTCGTGATTATTGTGAAATATATTGTCGTGATCTTGTGATTGTGATTGTAATTTTTAGATAAGTGTTTCTTGAAGAAGCTGTGGGGAAAAGAAAAAGAAAATGAGAAAAAGAAAAGGGATGGGTACGGGAGGGGCAGTCCTCTTTGGTACCGGGTGGTGTTACCAATCGGTACCAAAGGCACCCTTTGGTACCGGTTCTGGACCCGGTACCAAAGGCCGACCCCTTTAGTCACGGTGTCGCGGTACCGGTTCCAGAACCGGTACCTAAGAGGGTTACGAACCGTGACTGATAGCGCCTTCTCCGGTAGTGAACTAAGTTAACTTGATGTATCTCTCAGTTTTCATCCTGTAAAGCCTTGCTGAAATGCAGAATTAATGGGTGACATTAGGAAACATCTCAACGTGCAAATGAACAGAATTAAACTGCAGAGAGTTAGATAAATGCAACAGAAGGAGAAGTTAGAAAATAGGTTATAAATAAAAGAGGTTAGACAAAAAAAATGAGCAGCGATATATTCACTAGAAAATGAAGGAAAACACATAAAGCATGCTGCTGGTAGCAGGAAAATAAGTTAACAAAAAGGTTAGATAAAAAACACACACTAACAATTCAACTAATGAATGAATCACATAAAATACTGTGAGGGTAGCAATAGAATATTTGAGTGGGCTCAGCTTCACCTTTCCTTGATCATATAACTGTATCTCCATCTCTTATCACCAGATCAACCTATTCTGATCAGTGGTGCCCCTTGGTTATCACCCATGAAGAATGGCATGACCATCCAAGGACAGGGCCGCTGCCATTTGTGCATAATTGAAAAGGTTTCCAAGAGGAAAAGTGGGATTCCAGTTGAAACCAACAGCATTGATTGCTCAAAGGTGCTTTTGTCAGCCATGGTAGTTGATCATCGAACCTTTGGGATTTCATTTCTTCGTTCTTGAGGGAACTGGTAAAGATGGAACTGAATTAGTCCCACTCACATTTACCCAGATCCCAGGTTCAACTTCAAATCACAGATTGGTAGAGCATCAATAAGAGATGCAAAAGAGCATAAAGGAATAAGCTGATAAGAGCTCAAAAGATTACAAAACGGAATAAAAGTTTGAAGCAATTCAAAGAGCATATTAACTGCCATATCAGATGCAACAGCTGCAAAACCAACCTTCAAAATCGCCAATGGGGGTTATCTAGAAGGTTTTGCATAGTTCGGAGGGTGGGTTTTATGGTTTTAGATTTCCAAACATTACCCAAGGTCAATCAATGGCACATCTCAGAATGAGCATTGAAAGACTCCGGCAATGCAAGGGGTTATTCAGACAATGCTCCAAGAACGAAAAAGAGGTCAGATGAATGGCTCAGATTTATCCATTGTCAACATGACAACTGCAACTTACAGTGGAAGCTCAATGTAATCTCTCTTTCTCTCTCTAATGGGAACAGAACTGGCCACAAAACTGGTTGTTTGTTCCAATACAAACCATCCTAGTTAAGTAGCAAACAGAACAAAATATCCCACAGGATGTGCTCAGAAGATGCTAAAGTGCAGCTCGCTAATGGGAAGTTGAATCATCATAGCCACTCAAGAGTAGTACAAAACAAAACAAAAAAGTCGCAAGATGGATGGCCATGATATGGCTAGTTTATTGGACTTGGAACACTGATAAACATGATGAGCAGATTGATAAACAACCTGCTCGCCCTCCCTAGGAGGCTCTGAGCCTTGAGGTTTATCTTCTGCTTAACCCTAATCTTAGAACTCACGGCTGCCTTTATAGACTAGGCACCTAACAAATCTGCTAACAAACCTTATCTAAATAACTAATCAAATCTGATTACCAACAAACCTAACAACTAATCCTAATCCTAATCCAAGGCTTTGGCACCACGTCCAGGAGCCAGGCTGGCCCCACTTGCCACAACACTTCACCACCCCTCGAAGACAGCTCGTCCTCGAGCTGTGATAATGGCTATGTCGGTGTAAGAAATGACCAACTAGTAAATTTAGTGGATTGCGCGTTTGGGCTCCGGATGGTTCACGAGAGGACACAAGGAATTATACTGGTTCAGGCACTAACGCCCTACGTCCAGTGTCGATCTGCTCGTGTTACTCGCGTTGCTCGTAGTAGGGGTTACAAGCCATCGAGAGAGAGGGGAAGCCTCAAGTCTCTGTGAGTGTCTAAGTGTAAGTGAGTGTGTTTCTGCTGGTCGTCCCCCTCCCCTGAGGCCTTATTTTTCCCTTTATACCTCGGGGTGGCGGGGGGAAAAACCTGTATAAGGCGTGTTTAACAAAATGATGAATAATAAGAAGCTTGCTGGAGAAGCCTCGCCGCCTGCGGGACACTGTGAGCGCTGTTGGAGTAGGTCCTAATCCCGAGCTTGTTAGGGTCGTGCACGTCGCTCCGTGGTGCACGCGGGGCGGCTGGAACAGTTGCCTCCTTCTGCCACGGCGGGCGGCGCGGCGTGGCCCGTTAATGCTAGTAGGCGGCGCGGTAGATATGCGGCGCGTCCTCCCGGTCCCCTACCGTTCCGGGTCCCCCCTGTTGACCCATGACACCTGGCCCGGATAGGGTCGGGCGAGGCGGAGCCAAGTCGGCCGAGGCGGAGCTGGGTCGGCCGGGGTGGAGCCAGGTCGGCCGAGGTGGAGATGGGTCGGCCGAGGCGGAGCCAGGTCGGCCGAGACGGAGCCGGGTCGGCCGAGGCGGAGCCAGGTCGGCCGAGGCGGAGCCAGGTCGGCCGAGGCGGAGGTGGGTCGGCCGAGGCGGGGCCAGGTCGGCCGAGGCGGAGGTGGATCGGCCGAGGCGGGGCCAGGTCGGCCCTCCTCCTATCTGATGTCCTCCTTGTTTATGGGTCTGATTACGCCCGTCTCCTTCCCAAAACAGCGAGGTCCCACCCGTCGGTGAGAGGGTCGGATATTGATATCCGACAGTAGCCCCCGAGCCTGCTCGGAGGACAGGTGGTTCTCCGGGCAGGCTCCTTCTGGATGCCCGCTCGGATGTCACTCGGGGGTGCGCGCGAGCGCACCCACCGGGTGTAGCCCCCGAGCCTGTAGGGGAACGGTTGGTTCGCCTGTAGGCTGAAGTGAAATTTGTCTTTTCTTCACCGGTGCGCGCGAGCGCACCCGGTGGGTGTAGCCCCCGAGCCTGTAGGGGAACACGGATGGTTCGCCTATAAGCTGAAGTAAAATCTGTCTTTTTTTCGTTCCCAGCGGTCGTAGCCCCCGAGCCGACGGATGAGTTGTCAAGTCGCCCGAAGGCTTTCTGTCACTTCCGCTCAGTCCCTGCAGGACGACGCCGCGTTTTGTCCAACGGACCGGGACATGATCCGCTTTCTTCAGGGGTACCGTCTTTCTCGATCTGGGTGCACACGCTTCCGCTGCGTTGGGCAGTGCTTCCGTCATGCCTGCTCTGCCTCCCTTTCGAGCCGTCGCGTCGTCCTTTTTGAGCTCACTGTTCGCTTGCGAGGCTCGGGCGTCCTGCAGGACGGGCCGCGTGGCGCGTCCCTTCACCCTATCGGAGGGTTGGTTCGGGCATTTCTGGGCTATAAATAGGGTCCTCCGGCCCTTCCTCTCGGGGCATCCGGCCATCTCGCTTCTTCTTTCTCTTGTTAGTATGAGATCTTCGGCATGGGAACCACCTCGAGGGCGTCCCCCTGGCCCGGGGGGCGGGAGAGCAGCTTGTTGATGCCACAAGAATGACTGCGACCTTAGGGGGCTTCGGCGTGGAGGGGCGCCGCTCGGTGTCGCAAGCGAAGGGCGGTTCTTCCCCTGGCAGCTCCCCCCGTCCGTCCGCCCTGCCTCGGTGGTGGTGGAATGGGTTCGAGGGGGAGTGCGTCGGTGGAACTGTCGCCGTCTCCTCCACTTGGCCCGGCGCTTGGCCTCGGTCGTGCCTCGCCAGGGCAGTTGCAGGAGTCGTATACAGCCACCGGCGCGCTCCTCCTCCTTCCTTGGGCGCCGATGTGATGCCGTCGCCGGCGTCGGTCGGTCCCGAGGCGATGGAGAGAGTCTGTGGTGATTCTCCGTCGTCGCGCCGCCGTAGCGCGAGCCTCTGCCGAGCTCCCCCCATGGTGTCGGCGGGCGGGGAGATGCTACAAGAAGGACTGCGACGTTCAGCAGCTCGGCCCTTCTCGTGGCACCGAAGCCCCCGCGCCTTTCGCCGTCCGACCTCGCCGCCGAGGGTGGCGAAATCCGTTTGTACTATCCCACGGTCCTTGGCCGAGTGTACTTTTTACCCTTATTCATGAACAAAGGAGTTTGGTTGGTTCTGGATCCTTTCTGCGACCGCGCGGTCGGTCTCTTTTTGCGATTCCAGCTTCCCTATGTCTCCCCGACCGTGGCCGGGAGGGAGGCCGTTTCGTCTTTTCATCGTTTTCCCCTCACGCAATCCCTCCGCGGGACGGAAGGTTAGGGCACGCCTCGTGTTTTGCCACTTAGGCCGAAACACGGCTCCCGGTGAGCTACTAACGGGCTAGATCGAGCGAGGCCTCGGTCCTCCTCCGAGAGAGGACCGTCGGATCAACTGGTGACCGACCTCGGAAAGTCCCCAGAGCTCCCGACCCCCTTAGTTCCCGTGATCGTCCGACCGACCACAGGGGCTCGTCGCCTCTCTTCGAGGAGATACATGGGGTCAGGAGTTCTTAGGCTCGAACGCAGGTCGGGGCGTCCTCGGCACTCGTGTGCCGAGGCTACGGCCTCTAGTGGGCCCGCCCGTTTCTGCCCCTTCGCTCGGACGCTTCAGAGCGGCCGTCGGACCCTAGGGCCGGCCTTCGAACTCTTGGGCTGTTTTTCTCGATTCCGCGTCGTGTCTTCCCGGCCCAGGAACGGCCCAAGCTTGTTTTATTTTCCCTGAAAAATAAGTGCGCGCGAAAAGGAAAATGGGAGCGTATGCGGAATAAATAAAAGGGAAGGCGGGGTATGGAATGCGAAGGGTTTAGAGGGAGAGAGGGCCCGGGCGCGAGTCTCGGGACGTGGGAGACGTGGGCGATCGGGGGCGCGCGTCGTGGGCCGTGTGGGCCCCACGAGCCGCGGCGCAGGTGGGAGACCCGAGGCGTCCCGCCTGCTCCCTTACCTGCCTATTTAAGGCGGAGAGGAGGGGGGCCGGACCTTCTTCTTCCTTCGCCTGCCTGCCCCTTGGACCGCCGCCGCCGTCTGCAAAAGAGCTCGTACCTTTCTCCCCCTCGTCCATCGCCTTCCTTGCTTTCCCGCCATGGCTTGGTCTCGTTCCTCCGTCACCGAAGGCGAGTGTGACACCCCTGGTGTCACTATTGTAATTAGAAACCCTAATTAAATTAATTAAACCCATAATGGCATGCATCATTTCATAATTGTATTGTTTGTGCATTTGTGTGTATGGGTGGACTTAGTCAACCAAAATAATCAAAAATAGTCAAAATAGTCAAAATACAAAAAAAATTATACCAAAATGTCACAAATAATGTCAAATACATGTTTATGAACTTAAATGAGTATAGCAAGTTCAAACAAAAATTCAAAATTCAATTTTGAAATCGTTTGACCGTCATTTCATGTGTCGCGAGTTTTGCATTTTACCCTTCTCGAGAGGCTAATATCTTTGTATTTTGCCTAAACACTTGAAATTCCACCAATATAAAAGTTGGAGTACAAAGTACCCTCTTTACAATGGTGGTGATGTGGATCAAGGAAAACTTTGTTTGATCACTCATAATCTTGGTCAAAATCGGGTCAAACCAACAATTTCAGCACTCAGCTGAAATACTCTTTAGTCTGAAAACGTGAATTTTTGCCCAGATTCGTCACCCCGTAACTTTCAAACCGTGGCCCAAAAGTAGTGACACTCTTTGTAAGAGTTGTAGCCTAATGTACCAGCTACAACTTTTGTATTGGACGATCTTGAAGTTTGTATGTAAATCTTAGAGAAAAAGGTCAGTGAAGTCGGGTAAAAATCGTTTGAATCAGACTTAGAAATTCAGTCCGACAGTTAACAGCATTTTGGCCGAATTCTCCTCAATTTATCTCTCAAACCATTGATCAAATACTATAACTCCCTTTGTAGAAGTTGTAGCCTGATATACCATCTTCAACTTTCATATTGGTCGAATCAACTTTTTATGTACAAAAAGTGGAGTTTAAGGCCTGATGAAATTGGACCCGTGAGCTGCCAAAACTCTGAATTTTTCGGAATTTCGGATTTTAGCTGAGAATCAAAGCCTTGCAACTTCCAAACCGTTGAGCAAATGGTATCAGTGTCTTTGTAGGAATTGTAGCCCTATGAATCCTCTACAAAGTTGGTATTGGTCGCTCCTTGATTTTCTACACGGAATCGAACGAAAAATCGGAAAAAGTGCAGCTGCGTCGCTTGACCATATAACTGAACCGAGAAACATTCAGTTCGACGCCGAACAGAGGGCGCCTCGGCGTCGTCGACGCCATTCACCACCCTCCAGCTGTCCATACGCGTGCCCTCACGCCATTGCGCCGCTTGTTGCTGTCCAGGTGGCCTGCTGAGCTGTCCCTCGCCGGAGGGATAAGCGAGCTCGAGTTTCCGAGACAGTAAAGACGCCCGTCCTCCTCGGCCCAAATTCACCCCCCCTGAACCACCATCCTCCAAATTAACCCCGCCATTCACTCCACCACCTCGCCCTCTCCGCCTCAGAACACTTCCCATCCCTTGCCATAGGCCACACGCGAGGAAATCGAAGAAATCCGAGCCGCCATTGATGAAGCTCTGTTCGAGCTAGCCCTCCAGTGGTCGTACCTCCTCGTTGCCCCTCCTCCCAATCCAAGCATCAAGATGGCTTCCCCGTGACTCCCTGAGCCTTCCCGCCTCTTTTCTTCCCTTCCCCGGCCACCACAGGAGGCCGGCCAGCCCCATACAGGCTGCTGGGAGCCGGGCGCCGGGGGGGCAGCAGCCCCTGCTGCTCAGGGGGCGCGCCGGCCAGGGGCATGGGCGGCCCGGCCGCGCCAGCAGCCCTCAGGCAGGCTGCGCCGGCCTCTGGGCCGAGCAGGGCAGCCCCCACGGCAGGCCATCGGCCATCAGAGCCGAGCGATGCTCTGCCTGCTTGTGTTCTGAACGAAGGTTGAAGACAATGACCCCATGGTAAATATTCTAAACACTTAGGGGGTTATCCAAAAATAATCAGGGACTTATGTATAAGGTGGAAAAATTGCAGGGGCCTGGTTGTAAGTCTCTAAGGACCTATCCGCGAAGAAAGGACCTGTCGGCAATTAGTTGAAAGTTCCCAGGGACGCCGATGTAAATCTCGTTTTTACTATTCATGATTTCTTTTCCTTTGATTTCGGCTGAGATTCAATAAATCACCAAAAATCACACAAAAATCGTAAAATCACAAACTTGGACTTTCTGGAATCCTTGAGAAATTATATTATCATATGCATGTATAATCTGTGTGATTCCCAATGTATTGTTGAATGTATGAAGATGTGCTTGAGAGGATGTTTATTGCTTTATAAATCATAGGAATGTGCTAAAAATGTAAAACCACTTTTGATGGATCTGTTGTGATCAGTAGAGTTGAGTTGAGTATC
>CM014273.1:9230592-9291312 GCA_004135705.1 Alloteropsis semialata | reverse complement strand
GGACAGGTGGTTCTCCGGGCAGGCTCCTTCTGGATGCCCGCTCGGATGTCACTCGGGGGTGCGCGCGAGCGCACCCACCGGGTGTAGCCCCCGAGCCTGTAGGGGAACGGTTGGTTCGCCTATAGGCTGAAGTGAAATTTGTCTTTTCTTCACCGGTGCGCGCGAGCGCACCCGGTGGGTGTAGCCCCCGAGCCTGTAGGGGAACACGGATGGTTCGCCTATAAGCTGAAGTAAAATCTGTCTTTTTTTCGTTCCCGGCGGTCGTAGCCCCCGAGCCGACGGATGAGTTGTCAAGTCGCCCGAAGGCTTTCTGTCACTTCCGTTCAGTCCCTGCAGGACGACGCCGCGTTTTGTCCAACGGACCGGGACATGATCCGCTTTCTTCAGGGGTACCGTCTTTCTCGATCTGGGTGCACACGCTTCCGCTGCGTTGGGCAGTGCTTCCGTCATGCCTGCTCTGCCTCCCTTTCGAGCCGTCGCGTCGTCCTTTTTGAGCTCACTGTTCGCTTGCGAGGCTCGGGCGTCCTGCAGGACGGGCCGCGTGGCGCGTCCCTTCACCCTATCGGAGGGTTGGTTCGGGCATTTCTGGGCTATAAATAGGGTCCTCCGGCCCTTCCTCTCGGGGCATCCGGCCATCTCGCTTCTTCTTTCTCTTGTTAGTATGAGATCTTCGGCATGGGAACCACCTCGAGGGCGTCCCCCTGGCCCGGGGGGCGGGAGAGCAGCTTGTTGATGCCACAAGAATGACTGCGACCTTAGGGGGCTTCGGCGTGGAGGGGCGCCGCTCGGTGTCGCAAGCGAAGGGCGGTTCTACCCCTGGCAGCTCCCCCCGTCCGTCCGCCCTACCTCGGTGGTGGTGGAATGGGTTCGAGGGGGAGTGCGTCGGTGGAACTGTCGCCGTCTCCTCCACTTGGCCCGGTGCTTGGCCTCGGTCGTGCCTCGCCAGGGCAATTGCAGGAGTCGTATACAGCCACCGGCGCGCTCCTCCTCCTTCCTTGGGCGCCGATGTGATGCCGTCGCCGGCGTCGGTCGGTCCCGAGGCGATGGAGAGAGTCTGTGGTGATTCTCCGTCGTCGCGCCGCCGTAGCGCGAGCCTCTGCCGAGCTCCCCCCATGGTGTCGGCGGGCGGGGAGATGCTACAAGAAGGACTGCGACGTTCAGCAGCTCGGCCCTTCTCGTGGCACCGAAGCCCCCGCGCCTTTCGCCGTCCGACCTCGCCGCCGAGGGTGGCGAAATCCGTTTGTACTATCCCACGGTCCTTGGCCGAGTGTACTTTTTACCCTTATTCATGAACAAAGGAGTTTGGTTGGTTCTGGATCCTTTCTGCGACCGCGCGGTCGGTCTCTTTTTGCGATTCCAGCTTCCCTATGTCTCCCCGACCGTGGCCGGGAGGGAGGCCGTTTCGTCTTTTCATCGTTTTCCCCTCACGCAATCCCTCCGCGGGACGGAAGGTTAGGGCACGCCTCGTGTTTTGCCACTTAGGCCGAAACACGGCTCCCAGTGAGCTACTAACGGGCTAGATCGAGCGAGGCCTCGGTCCTCCTCCGAGAGAGGACCGTCGGATCAACTGGTGACCGACCTCGGAAAGTCCCCAGAGCTCCCGACCCCCTTAGTTCCCGTGATCGTCCGACCGACCACAGGGGCTCGTCGCCTCTCTTCGAGGAGATACATGGGGTCAGGAGTTCTTAGGCTCGAACGCAGGTCGGGGCGTCCTCGGCACTCGTGTGCCGAGGCTACGGCCTCTAGTGGGCCCGCCCGTTTCTGCCCCTTCGCTCGGACGCTTCAGAGCGGCCGTCGGACCCTAGGGCCGGCCTTCGAACTCTTGGGCTGTTTTTCTCGATTCCGCGTCGTGTCTTCCCGGCCCAGGAACGGCCCAAGCTTGTTTTATTTTCCCTGAAAAATAAGTGCACGCGAAAAGGAAAACGGGAGCGTATGCGGAATAAATAAAAGGGAAGGCGGGGTATGGAATGCGAAGGGTTTAGAGAGAGAGGGCCCGGGCGCGAGTCCCGGGACGTGGGAGACGTGGGCGATCGGGGGCGCGCGTCGTGGGCCGTGTGGGCCCCACGAGCCGCGGCGCAGGTGGGAGACCCGAGGCGTCCCGCCTGCTCCCTTACCTGCCTATTTAAGGCGGAGAGGAGGGGGGCCGGACCTTCTTCTTCCTTCGCCTGCCTGCCCCTTGGACCGCCGCCGCCGCCTGCAAAAGAGCTCGTACCTTTCTCCCCCTCGTCCATCGCCTTCCTCGCTTTCCCGCCATGGCTTGGTCTCGTTCCTCCGTCACCGAAGGCGAGTGTGACACCCCTGGTGTCACTATTGTAATTAGAAACCCTAATTAAATTAATTAAACCCATAATGGCATGCATCATTTCATAATTGTATTGTTTGTGCATTTGTGTGTATGGGTGGACTTAGTCAACCAAAATAATCAAAAATAGTCAAAATAGTCAAAATACAAAAAAAATTATACCAAAATGTCACAAATAATGTCAAATACATGTTTATGAACTTAAATGAGTATGGCAAGTTCAAACAAAAATTCAAAATTCAATTTTGAAATCGTTTGACCGTCATTTCATGTGTTGCGAGTTTTGCATTTTACCCTTCTCGAGAGGCTAATATCTTTGTATTTTGCCTAAACACTTGAAATTCCACCAATATAAAAGTTGGAGTACAAAGTACCCTCTTTACAATGGTGGTGATGTGGATCAAGGAAAACTTTGTTTGATCACTCATAATCTTGGTCAAAATCGGGTCAAACCAACAATTTCAGCACTTAGCTGAAATTCACTGTCTGAAAATGTGAATTTTTGCCCAGATTCGTCGCCCCGTAACTTTCAAACCGTGGCCCAAAAGTAGTGACACTCTTTGTAAGAGTTGTAGCCTAATGTACCAGCTACAACTTTTGTATTGGACGATCTCAAAGTTTGTATGTAAATCTTAGAGAAAAAGGTCAGCGAAGTCGGGTAAAAATCGTTCGAATCAGACAGAAATTCAGTCCGACAGTTAACAGCGTTTTTGGCCGAATTCTCCTCGATTTATCTCTCAAACCATTGATCAAATACTATAACTCCCTTTGTAGAAGTTGTAGCCTGATATACCATCTTCAACTTTGTATTGGTCGAATCAACTTTTTATGTACAAAAAGTGGAGTTTAAGGCCGACGAAGATGGACCCATGAGCTGCTAAAACTCTGAATTTTTCGGAATTTCGGATTTTGGCTGAGAGTCAATGCCTTGCAACTTCCAAACCGTTGAGCAAATGGTATCAGTGTCTTTGTAGGAATTGTAGCCCTATGAATCCTCTACAAAGTTGGTATTGGTTGCTCCTTGATTTTCTACACGGAATCGAACGAAAAATCAGAAAAAGAGCAGCTGCGTCGCTTGACCATATAACTGAACCGAGAAACATTCAGTTCGACGCCGAACAGAGGGCGCCTCGGCGTCGTCGACGCCATTCACCACCCTCCAGCTGTCCATACGCGTGCCCTCACGCCATTGCGCCGCTTGTTGCCGTCCAGGTGGCCTGCTGAGCTGTCCCTCGCCGGAGGGATAAGCGAGCTCGAGTTTCTGAGACAGTAAAGACGCCCGTCCTCCTCGGCCCAAATTCACCCCCCCTGAACCACCATCCTCCAAATTAACCCCGCCATTCACTCCACCACCTCGCCCTCTCCGCCTCAGAACACTTCCCATCCCTTGCCATAGGCCACACGCGAGGAAATCGAAGAAATCCGAGCCGCCATTGATGAAGCTCTGTTCGAGCTCGCCCTCCAGTGGTCGTACCTCCTCGTTGCCCCTCCTCCCAATCCAAGCATCAAGATGGCTTCCCCGTGACTCCCTGAGCCTTCCCGCCTCTTTTCTTCCCTTCCCCGGCCACCACAGGAGGCCGGCCAGCCCCATACAGGCTGCTGGGAGCCGGGCGCCGGGGGGGCAGCAGCCCCTGCTGCTCAGGGGGCGCGCCGGCCAGGGGCATGTGCGGCCCGGGCAGGGTAGCCCCCACGATAGGCCATCGGCCATCAGAGCCGAGCGATGCTCTGCCTGCTTGTGTTCTGAACGAAGGTTGAAGACAATGACCCCATGGTAAATATTCTAAACACTTAGGGGGTTATCCAAAAATAATCAGGGACTTATGTATAAGGTGGAAAAAATTGCAGGGGCCTGGTTGTAAGTCTCTAAGGACCTATCCGCGAAGAAAGGACCTGTCGGCAATTAGTTGAAAGTTCCCAGGGACGCCGATGTAAATCTCGTTTTTACTATTCATGATTTCTTTTCCTTTGATTTCGGCTGAGATTCAATAAATCACCAAAAATCACACAAAAATCGTAAAATCACAAACTTGGACTTTCTGGAATCCTTGAGAAATTATCTTTCCAGTGGTGTATCATATGCATGTATAATCTTTGTGATTCCAATGTATTGTTGAATGTATGAAGATGTGCTTGAGAGGATGTTTATTGCTTTATAAATCATAGGAATGTGCTAAAAATGTAAAACCATTTTTGATGGATCTGTTGTGATCAGTAGAGTTGAGTTGAGTATCTGTTGGCCACAGTTTATACATGGTTTTGGTAGATTTGGAATTAAGTTGTTTATAACTAGTTGAGAGTGGATAAATCACCAAATATTCTTTATAACTCTGAACAATCTGAAAAATTCACATAAAGTGCCTCTGGTAGAATAGTAGTTGCAGTAAAAATTTCAGATGCAGAACATTTTGTAGAATTTATTATGATTTTCTAGTTGGTGATAAATGTTGGCTGTTAAGAAAAATAGGAAATAAATAGATAAAATGCTGAAAAATTCCTGAAAAATAGTTTTTGCTGTCAAGAACACAGAAACATGTTTACCTTAGCTTTTGTCTATGTAAATATATTTTCTAGGCTTTATTGGTAAAAACTAGTTAAGAGATGCTTAGTAAAGAAATGGTTTTTCTTGCTGTACAATTAATTCTAAAAACATGCTTAGCAACATGGAATGTTAAATGATCAGTTTCAGCCATAAAAACTCAATTGCACTACTAGTAGGTTTTTCTAGATGATTCATTTATGTTGTGCAAAGTGTAGGTCTGAACCGGTCAGACCGGTCAGACCGGCGTCATAACCGGTCAGACCGGCCACCGTTGCTTTATGAGTTTCAAAATTTGTTTATAATCCATAAATGATTATCCAGTGATGTATTAGTGAGTTGTTGCAGTAATTCTGTAATTGATTTGTCGCACTACTGCATCTCATGCATCCGCATTTTAATGTAGAGCAAACCCTTGTTGACGGGATATACGAGATCGAAGTCGAGCCCGAGGACGATCCAGCTGCTGCCGAGTTGAACACTACTACTGCACAAGACCCGAACCAAAGTTCGGAGGGGCCCAAGGCCAGCGGTGATCAAGAAGGCAAGCCCCGGAGCATAACCCACTGTTACAACTAACTCTCTTTGTTTTATGCCTTTATTTGTGCATTTAAGTTTTGAGGAGTTGGATGAAACCCTAGTTGCATGATCTCTAGGTACCTATGTCCTAATACTAGTATGTGTAGGTCGTTTAGACTGTCATGCTTAATTAGGATCGGTAGAAGTCGAGTGGTTGCCTTGTCACTCGCGAGATATAGGTTTTTATTTTATATCAGTTGATAAGATTCGGCAAGCGGGGCTTGTGCGGTATTTATGCTTGGTTGAACACCCCGCTTGCACAGAGATTTGTGGCTAAGGCATTGATTGTGTGGCGATGTTGGTCAAGCTTTTGAAGGTACTAATCGTATGCCGGGAAATATGGTAAACTGGTAAACCTAGTACTTGATTCAAACTGACGTCTGACGGGTTTTATCACTCCCTTGGGTGAGGGGTTGTGGCGAGTGTAGCAGTGGCCGCGGCACAGGTTTGCCTCGGGCACCTGGGGTCCGTTGGGGCGTGCACTCGGGCGGAGTGGTCCCTGATGGCAGATGGCAGGGAGAGATGGGAAAGGTTGCCCCGTGAGGTCCTGGGTGTCTCTCACGGGTCGTGCGATTAGGTTGTCCCATGCATGGTGAAAATCAACTCGAGTTGTCCGTCCTTCGCGGTTACATGAAGCTGCTTGATCTCTTTTCATACATCAATGTCCTTGGGCCAAATGGGGGAAAGTGTTGTTAGATGAGAAATGTTGATGATTTACTAATCAATTGTTTTTCGACACTGAATGTTATTGGATAGTTTGGCAAATCTAGTAAGAGTTAGTCTCACTTAAAACTGGGCTAAAATATTGAAAATAGGGATCAACTGATAGATGCTTTTGGCAAAACAAACCCCTCAGCCAGAAAGCCTTGCATGTCTAGTATTTAACCTTGTCGGGTAAGTCTTGCTGAGTAATTAGTACTCAGCCTTGCTTGTGGCTATCTTTTTCAGATGATGTTGCTGGTTATGACCCTGTTGCTGCCCTGACTTGGCCTGGAGTGCTCCCTGATGGTTGGACAGTTGAGTGGGGGCCGCCTGAGTCCGACTCAGGCCGCGGGAATTGAATATCATGTGTGGGCTCCATGTGATATTATGCGTACCGACGTTTAGACTTCCGCTGTATTATAACTCTGGTTTGTAAAAACTAAAACATATGCACTGTATTTGTATAATTATCTATGTGAACCTCGTGTTGTAAAATTTGCGATGAGTTGTACTGCCTGAGCCCATCTTCGAGTAGGACTGCTGCTATTTCGTTTCGGTCAAGAGAAAAATGTGGTGTAATCGGGAAGGAATCCGACGGATTGCACGATTAACTCGGTTTAAGGGTGTGGAGCACTGCTGTGATAGTGGTCCCATGCTCTTAAGCCGGATTAATTGAGGCGGTCTGCCACAGCGAGCTCGAGCACTTGGTGGGGCGCGGGCTCCTGTGCCCGCGGACCGACCTCGTGGAGTGGATGGCGCCGGGCAACGAGGAAGTCCCCGCCCCGTCCGACGGGTACGTGGTGTCCTTCGTCCCCTTCCATGAGCGGGGCCTGGGGCTTCCTCCTCACTTCTTTCTCCGCGGCCTCCTCCACTATTACGGGATTGAGCTTCAACATCTCAATCCCAACGGGCTGCTTCATGTGGCGGTGTTCGTCGCCCTGTGCGAGGGGTTTCTCGGAATCGAGCCCCACTTCGACCTCTGGAGGTCTTACTTCCATGTCGAGGAGGTGAAGAAGGAGGGGCGGCCGAGGCCACACGGCTGCGCTGGGGTCAGACTACGCTCGGGCCAGGGCGAGAGCTACCTCCAGCTTCCATGGATCACCACCAACAAGGGGTGGCACCCCCGGTGGTTTTATCTGCGGAGTGACCCGGGCGCTCCCTTCCCGGCCTTCACAGGGAGGCTCATCGAGGGGCGGCCGGACTGCTGGCATTGGGGCCCGCTCAAGACGGACCGGCCGCACCTGACCGGACTTCGTGCCGCGGTCGTCCGCCTTCGCGAGCTGGGAGTCACCGGCCCCGGGGTTATCGCAGCGTACCACTCGCGTCGCGTACTCCCTCTGATGGCCTACCGGCTGCGATTGGATCAGATGACCCTGGCGGCGGACTGGACCGGATCGGTGATGGCGGTCGGGGCCCTCTCGGATGAGGAGATGAGCGCCCGCCTTCGCGAAGCGGTGCAGAGCGGGTCCGCGGCGTATCCGATGCCGGATCACCCTGACATGCTCCCCATGGGCGAGTCCCTTATCCCGGTAAGTCGTTGGGAGTTTTATCTTTTGTCTTCGTTGTTCATTTTTGAATTCGGCGAGTCACCCGAGTTTCTTTTTCTTCAGCACCCCCTGGTCTATAGGGTTTCTCGGCCCCCGCTCCCTGAGGACGCGGCCGTTCGGGCCGCGAACCGCGCGCGAGCAGAGGCCGCCCGTCTGAAGAAGGCGGAGGCCGAGGCGAAGAAGGAGAAGAAGCGGCTGGCCCGCGAGAAGGCCGAGGCGGAGTACCGCGAGCGACGTCTGCGCGCCCGGCAAGACGGGCTGTGGAGAGAGGATCAGGGCCCCTTCGAGGGGGGCTTTGATTTCGTTTCGGAGTCCTCCACCGGATCCGGGTGGAGTTCCCCGACCTCCCGGCGCGAGTCCTCGGTCGATCGGGACGCACCGGAGGTCACGGGGCCGTCGGGCGGCCGCGGCGCCTCGCCTGCGCCACCGCCGACCCGGCCGATGCGCGAGGTCTCTCGCGGCGCGAGCTTGCCGGCTCGGGGGCGGGCTTCGTCAAGGGGCGATTCGGGCAAGCGGGCGCGAGCGGAGGGGTCAGGATCGGGGGCGGCTCCCCCAGCCAAGCGGCCGTCCGGAGGCTTTCCCGTGTCGGACCAGTAAGTCTCTCTCCCCTCTGTCGTTCGTCCTTCTTGCCTCCGTCGAGGCGCGTGTGTGAGGTCTCCTTTTGTTTGCAGGAGGGGAAGTCAAGCGGCTCCTTTGGGACTGGCGCCGATCAAGAGGCTGGCGCGCCAGATTTCTGAGGTGGCGACGAGCCGAGGGATCAACCTGGGCGACCCCCTGGTGGAGAGGGTGCTCGACCCGCTCCTTCCCCAGCAGCAGCTCGCCGCGGTGTCGGGTGCCGAGTCCGCGCACTCGGCCGAGGCGATTCCGGAGGCCCTCGCCGGGCTGTATTGTCCGCCCGCGGGTGATTCGACCGGAGCGGAAGACGTGGTGCCGCCTGAGCCGGCCGCACCGGACGGGGATGCGCCCGGGGAAGAGGAGTTGATGCCCTCCGGTCCCGGTCGTGATCAGGAGGATCCCCTCCCCTCGGCCCAAGCGGTCGGGCTTTTGTCCGAGGAGGGGACGGGCGAAGGAGATGAAGTCCCGAGGGACCCGACGCCGGTCGCGTCCCCGACTACTGCCGACCGCGAGGAGGAGGTCGTCCCCGAGCCGGACGCCACCGCCGCCCTGACCGACCCGTTGCCTGGTTCGGGCGAGGTGATGACGCCTCCTCCTCCCGCGGCGGAAACGGAGGACGCCGTGGGGTCGAGCTCGGGTCAGGGGGCCCGTTCTGCCGCTGATGCCCCGGAGGGCCGCGAGATCGTCCGGCAAGGGGGTGACCCCTTGGAGTTCGGGGGCCCCGTGTCACCTGGACCGACCGCGCCTCGGGCGATGTCGTCTTTTCCCTGGACGACGCCGAGGAGAAGAACGAGGCCTCCCGGATTCGTGCCGGGGTCGGGCTGGCGGTTCGGTCGCTCAACTCCGCCCTGGAAGCCATCCGCGACGTCGCCATCCCTTGCGGGGAGGTAATCTTTCCTTCATCTGTTTTCTCTTTCTTCTTTTCCCGAGTTGATTTTGACTCCGATTCGTTTTTGGCAGTCTCTGATGGCCCGCACCCGGGACAAGTCTCTCTTCCTGCGCTGGGAGAAGGACTCGTGGGGCCGTCTGTCCTCGATCACCGCCGAGCGCGACGCCCTGAGGGAGCAGTTGGCGGCCGCCCGCCGAGAGATCGCCGCCGCCCGCGCGGATGCGCGGGGTGAGCTCGAAGGGCAGCTGGCTGCGGCCAACCAAGAGATAGAGTCCCTGCGGGGGCGGGTCAAGGAGGCGTGCGAGCATGACGATGAAGTTGACCAGCTCAAGAGTGACGTCCTGATCTCCTGGGAGAGGGACTCGGCGGCTCGGGAGCAAGTCAGGCTGGGCCTGGTCCGCGAGACGGAGCGCCTGCGGGCCGACCGGGACCGCGTCGCCGCCGTTCTTGAGGGGACCCGGACTCAGCTGGCCCAGGTGGTGGCGGAGCGAGACGAGGCCAGGGGGCTCATCGAGGTGCAGGCCCGCGACCTCGAGACTGCGGGCCGAGCCCTTGAGGTTGAGCGGGGCGCCCGCCAGGAGGCCGAGGCGCAGCGCGCCTCTCTGGGCGAAGCGGAGGCGGCGGATCGCGCGACGATCGAGCGCCTGGAGAACGAGGCGCGCAACCTTGAGGAGCTGCTGCTGCACGAGGGGGACGCGCATGACGCTCTCCGCACGGTGGTCGGCGTCGTGCTCGATGACCTTAGAGTACGATCGGAGCAAGGGTCAAGCTCGTTGCTCGCCGATGTCGAGCGCATCCCAGCTCGGGCTCGGGCCATGGCGAGCGACGGGCTCTTCATCGGGGTGCGCCGGGCCTTCGCCGTCGCTCGCTCCCACTACTCCGAGATCGGCCTGAAGTACCTCGCCAAAGGGTTCGCTCCTGGCACGACGGAGACGGAGGTGGTCGCGCTTGAAGAGGAGGTGTCGTCGCTGGCGTCCGTCCTCGCCGCCAAGACTGCAAAGGAAGAGGGGCCGTGGGCGCCCTGATTAGTTTTTCTTTTTCTTTTGCTTTTTAGACAGTTAAACTCATCTCTGTAATGAACTTAAGCGTCTGCATCGTTAACACTCGGCCTTTCGCATTTCCTTGACCAAGCCGTCAGGGGGTGCTTAGACTAAAGCGAGCCACGCGGTTCACCAGTGAGCCGTTTGAACCGTTGCCACTGGGGCCTTTGTTCTTTCGGCATTCCGACCAAGCAAGCGTGTCACTTTGTTATCCAGCACCCTTTTTCCTTAGTCTTAGATACGTGAATCTGCCGAGGGTCAAGGACCCGGGGGACGTAGGTTAGCCCCCGAGTGACGTCCGACCCTTGGTCAGCTGACAAGGGTCGAGCGTCGCTTTTTGAAACGAAAGGGATGCGTTTAAACGAAAATAGGGAGGTAGCCTGGAGCGATCAGGGATAGAAACGACGTAGCTGTTCGATGTTCCAGGCGTTGGTGTATTCCTCTCCTTCCGCGTTCTTCAGCTTGTACGAGCCGGGTCGGAGGACTTGGGAGACGATGAACGGGCCCTCCCAAGGTGATGAGAGCTTGTGTTTACCTTTGTTGCTTTGAACGAGGCGTAGCACCAAATCGCCGACCTGGAAAGCTCGGCCCCTAATGCGCCGAGCGTGGTAGCGCCGTAGGGACTGCTGGTACTTTGCCGAATGGGCCAAAGCGACTTCCCTGGCCTCTTCCAGCTGGTCGGCAGCGTCCTCGAGGGAGGTCCGGTTGCCCTCGTCGTCGTAGGCGCGGACACGCGGGGACCCGTAGTCGAGGTCGGTCGGGAGTACGGCTTCTGACCCGTACACCATGAAGAACGGGGTGAAACCCGTCGCGCGACTCGCCGTCGTGCGCAGGCTCCAGACCACCGCCGGGAGCTCTTCAACCCAGCGTCCTCCGAACTTTTTCAAGCGCTCGAATATCCGGGGTTTGAGTCCTCGTAGGATCATCCCATTCGCGCGCTCTACTTGCCCGTTTGTGCGAGGATGCGCAACGGCTGCCCAATCGACTCGTATGTGATACTCATCACAGAATCGCAGGAACTTCTTCCCGGTGAACTGGGTTCCGTTGTCTGTGATGATCGAATTGGGGACACCGAAGCGATGGACGATGTCGAGGAAGAATTTGACGGCTTCTTCCGATCGGATTGTTGCGATTGGTCGGACTTCTATCCACTTGGTGAACTTGTCGACAGCAACATGCAAGTGGTCGAAGCCCCCGGGCGCCTTCTTGAGGGGCCCAACCATGTCCAATCCCCAGACCGCGAACGGCCAGGTGATGGGGATCGTCTGTAGGGCCTGTGCAGGGAGGTGCGTTTGCCTTGCAAAGAACTGACACACTTCGCAGGTGCGCACGATCCTAGTGGCGTCCCTTACCGCCGTCGGCCAGTAGAATCCCTGCCGGAACGCGTTTCCGACAAGGCTGCGAGGTGCGGCGTGGTGGCCGCACGCACCCTCGTGGATGTCCCTCAACAGCTCCTCACCCTGGTCAGAGGGGATGCACCGTTGTAGGATTCCTGTGGGGCTGCGTCGGTACAGCTCGCCCTCTATGATCGCGTAAGACTTGGCGCGCCGAGCAACGCGGCGGGCCTCCGTCTTACTCGTCGGGAGTTGTTCCCGCAGCAAGTAGTCGAGGAATGGTTGCCGCCAATCCGGGGTGCTGGGCTCCGGTCCCTGGTCCTCGATCAGCGTTGCAACGGCAAGAGCGAGTAGGTCGGATAGAGCTTGGTTGGCCGGCTCGGCGCCGACTCCCGACCCCTCCGCGACCTCGGCCCCGTTCTCGCCAGCCCCCGAGTCCGGTGCGCCCCGTTCCGCGGAGCCTCGGTCGCGCGGTTCAGTTTGCGCTGCGCAGGGGAGCTTTATTGAAGGGCCTTGCTGGTCGCTGGCGAAGATTCCGGTCGGGATGGGCTCCCGTCCGGAGGCTTTCTTAGCCAGAGCGTCGGCGGCCTCGTTGAACCGCCTTTTGATGTGTCGGAGCTCGAGGCCATCGAATTTGTCCTCGAGCTTTCGCACTTCCTGGCAGTACGCGGCCATGGTCTCGCTTTCGCAGCTTGACTCTTTCATGACCTGGTTAACCACGAGTTGGGAATCGCCTCGGATCTCGAGGCGTCGAATTCCTAACTCGATAGCTATCTTCAGGCCATTGATCAGGGCCTCGTACTCGGCTGCGTTGTTGGAGGCAGGGAAGTGTAGCCGGATCACGTATTTCATCCGCACCCCGAGGGGCGAAACGAAAACTAAACCGACCCCTGCTCCCGTCCGAGTCAACGAGCCGTCGAAGTACATCACCCAGTACTCCTGATCGACAGGGGCCGTGGGTAGCTGGACCTCGGTCCATTCCGCAACAAAGTCGGCGAGGGCCTGGGACTTAATGGCCGTCCGTGGAGCATAGGTGATGCCCTGGCCCATCAGTTCCATAGCCCATTTCGAGATCTGACCTGTTGAGTCAGGATTATTTATAATCTCACCGAGGGGGAAAGAACTCACCACTGTGACCGGATGCGAGTCGAAGTAGTGGCGGAGCTTCCTTTTGGAGATGAGGACGGCGTACAGCAGCTTCTGGATCTGCGGATACCTCGTCTTGGTGTCTCCGAGCACCTCGCTTACGAAATACACCGGGCGCTGCACCTTGAGGGCATGCCCCTCTTCTTCGCGCTCTACCACCAACGCCGCGCTCACCACCTGTGTAGTTGCCGCGATGTAGAGGAGAAGAGGCTCGCCGGTGTTCGGCGGGACCAGGATCGGCGGATTCGTCAGGACCGCCTTGATGTGGTTCAGTGCTGCCTCGGCTTCGTCTGTCCAAACGAACCGCTCGGATTTCTTCAAGAGACGGTACAAAGGGAGGACCTTTTCGCCAAGGCGCGAGATGAACCGGCTTAATGCGGCCAGGCACCCCGTGACCCGTTGAACCCCTTTTAGGTTCTGAATCGGGCCCATCCTGGTTATGGCATTGATCTTCTCGGGGTTGGCCTCTATCCCTCGGCGGGATACGATGAAGCCTAGAAGCATTCCCCTGGGTACCCCGAAAACGCATTTTTCGGGGTTAAGCTTAACGTCATTCGCCCTGAGTTTGGCAAACGTTTTTTCCAAGTCGGCCACGAGCTGGTCGGCCTGTTTGGACTTGACAACGATGTCGTCCACGTACGCCTCAACGGTCGGTCCGATGAGTTCGTCAAAACACCTAAGCATACACCGTTGGTAGGTGGCGCCGGCGTTTTTGAGCCCGAACGGCATTGTCACGTAACAATACGATCCGAACGGGGTGATGAAGGAAGTCGCGAGCTGGTCGGACTCCTTCATCGCTATTTGGTGGTACCCTGAATACGCGTCAAGGAAGCACAGGGTTTCGCACCCCGAGGTCGAGTCGACTATCTGGTCTATGCGCGGCAAAGGAAAGGAATCCTTTGGGCACGCCTTGTTAAGAGTAGTATAATCAACACACATTCTCCATTTCCCATTCTTTTTTCGTACAAGGACAGGATTGGCTAGCCACTCGGGGTGATACACTTCCTTGATGAAGCCGGCCACTAGAAGCTTCGCGATCTCCTCGCCAATCGCCTTGCGCTTCTCGTCATCGAAGCGCCGAAGGCGTTGCTTCACGGGTCGGGACCTGGGCCGGATGTCCAAGGAATGCTCGGCGACCTCCCTCGGAATGCCCGGCATGTCCGAGGGCTTCCACACAAACACGTCGACGTTTGCGCGGAGGAAGTCGACGAGCGCGCCTTCCTATTTGGGAGACAGCTTGGTTCCGATCCGCGCCACCTTCGTGCTCGGGTGGCCGGGGTCCAGCTCGACCTCCTTGGTCCCTTCGAGCGGTTCGAACGACGCCAAGCCGCGAGTGAAGTCGGGCGCCTCTTCGACGAGGCGCGCCTTAATCGGGGCGAGCTCCTCGGTCGACGTGATGATGGCCGATGCCAGCTCGCAGCTCTCCACCTCGCACTGGTGAGCCCGCTGGAACGAAGCTCCCACCGTGATCACCCCCCTCGGCCCAGGCATCTTGAGCTTGAGGTAGGTGTAGTTGGGGACGGCCATGAACTTCGCGTAGCACGGGCGGCCCAAGATGGCGTGGTAGGATCCATGGAACCCCACCACCTCGAACGTGAGGGTCTCTGTCCGGAAGTTGGTCGGAGACCCAAACGTAACAGGAAGGTCAATCTGACCAAGGGGAACGGCTTGCTTACCAGGGACCACCCCGTGGAAAGGCGCCCCGGTTGGACGAACGCGTCCTCGGTCAATCCCCATGGCATCTAGCGTGTCGGCGTAGAGGATGTTAAGCCCGCTGCCGCCGTCCATCAGCACCTTGGTGAGGCGCTTGCGTCCTATGACCGGGTCGACCACCAAGGGGTACTTACCCGGCCTCGGGACGAATTGCGGATGGTCGGCCCGGTCGAAGGTGATGGACGCCTCGGACCACTTGAGGAAGGTCGGAGTGGCCGGCTCGGCGGCGTACACCTCTCGGCGTTCCACCTTGGCCCGTCCCTTGCTCACCGATGCCTCCGTCCCGCCGAAGATCATCAGACACCCGTCCGGCTCCGGATAAGGGTCGGCGTCCGCGTTCTCACCCGCCTCCATCTCCTTAGGGGCCTGGTCGGGCCTCCTCGGTCGGGGCGCCGGTTTCCGGGGACCCCCAGCCATGAATTTCTTCATGAGTGAGCAGTCCTTGTACAGGTGTTTGACGGGGTACTCGTGGTTCGGGCACGGCCCATTCCACTTCTTCTCGAAGTGGTCGGGGACCTCCCCAGTCGGAGGTTTGAAGGTCGGCTTTGGGTCGGCGGCGGCCACCATAGCGGCCTCGTCGTCGTGCCGTCTGCCCTTGCCTTTCTTCTNTTACGAAATACACCGGGCGCTGCACCTTGAGGGCATGCCCCTCTTCTTCGCGCTCTACCACCAACGCCGCGCTCACCACCTGTGTAGTTGCCGCGATGTAGAGGAGAAGAGGCTCGCCGGTGTTCGGCGGGACCAGGATCGGCGGATTCGTCAGGACCGCCTTGATGTGGTTCAGTGCTGCCTCGGCTTCGTCCGTCCAAACGAACCGCTCGGATTTCTTCAAGAGACGGTACAAAGGGAGGACCTTTTCGCCAAGGCGCGAGATGAACCGGCTTAATGCGGCCAAGCACCCAGTGACCCGTTGAACCCCTTTTAGGTTCTGAATCGGGCCCATCCTGGTTATGGCGTTGATCTTCTCGGGGTTGGCCTCTATCCCTCGGCGGGATACGATGAAGCCTAGAAGCATTCCCCTGGGTACCCCGAAAACGCATTTTTCGGGGTTGAGCTTAACGTCATTCGCCCTGAGTTTGGCAAACGTTTTTTCCAAGTCGGCCACGAGCTGGTCGGCCTGTTTGGACTTGACAACGATGTCGTCCACGTACGCCTCAACGGTCGGTCCGATGAGTTCGTCAAAACACCTAAGCATACACCGTTGGTAGGTGGCGCCGGCGTTTTTGAGCCCGAACGGCATTGTCACGTAACAATACGATCCGAACGGGGTGATGAAGGAAGTCGCGAGCTGGTCGGACTCCTTCATCGCTATTTGGTGGTACCCTGAATACGCGTCAAGGAAGCACAGGGTTTCGCACCCCAAGGTCGAGTCGACTATCTGGTCTATGCGCGACAAAGGAAAGGAATCCTTTGGGCACGCCTTGTTAAGAGCAGTATAATCAACACACATTCTCCATTTCCCATTCTTTTTTCGTACAAGGACGGGATTGGCTAGCCACTCGGGGTGATACACTTCCTTGATGAAGCCGGCCACCAGAAGCTTCGCGATCTCCTCGCCAATCGCCTTGCGCTTCTCGTCATCGAAGCACCGGAGGCGTTGCTTCACGGGTCGGGACCCGGGCCGGATGTCCAAGGAATGCTCGGCGACCTCTCTCGGAATGCCCGGCATGTCCGAGGGCTTCCACGCAAACACGTCGACGTTTGCGCGGAGGAAGTCGACGAGCGCGCCTTCCTATTTGGGAGACAGCTTGGTTCCGATCCGCGCCACCTTCGTGCTCGGGTGGCCGGGGTCCAGCTCGACCTCCTTGGTCCCTTCGAGCGGTTCGAACGACGCCAAGCCGCGAGTGAAGTCGGGCGCCTCTTCGACGAGGCGCGCCTTAATCGGGGCGAGCTCCTCGGTGACGCGATGATGGCCGATGCCAGCTCGCAGCTCTCCACCTCGCACTGGTGAGCCCGCTGGAACGACGCTCCCACCGTGATCACCCCCTCGGCCCAGGCATCTTGAGCTTGAGGTAGGTGTAGTTGGGGACGGCCATGAACTTCGCGTAGCACGGGCGACCCAAGATGGCGTGGTAGGATCCATGGAACCCCCACCACCTCGAACGTGAGGGTCTCTGTCCGGAAGTTGGTCGGAGACCCAAACGTAACAGGAAGGTCAATCTGACCAAGGGGAACGGCTTGCTTACCAGGGACCACCCCGTGGAAAGGCGCCCCGGTTGGACGAACGCGTCCTCGGTCAATCCCCATGGCATCTAGCGTGTCGGCGTAGAGGATGTTAAGCCCGCTGCCTCCGTCCATCAGCACCTTGGTGAGGCGCTTGCGTCCTATGACCGGGTCGACCACCAAGGGGTACTTACCCGGCCTCGGGACGAATTGCGGATGATCGGCCCGGTCGAAGGTGATGGACGCCTCGGACCACTTGAGGAAGGTCGGAGTGGCCGGCTCGGCGGCGTACACCTCTCGGCGTTCCACCTTGGCCCGTCCCTTGCTCACCGATGCCTCCGTCCCGCCGAAGATCATCAGACACCCGTCCGGCTCCGGATAAGGGTCGGCGTCCGCGTTCTCACCCGCCTCCATCTCCTTAGGGGCCTGGTCGGGCCTCCTCGGTCGGGGCGCCGGTTTCCGGGGACCCCCAGCCATGAATTTCTTCATGAGTGAGCAGTCCTTGTACAGGTGCTTGACGGGGTACTCGTGGTTCGGGCACGGCCCATTCCACTTCTTCTCGAAGTGGTCGGGGACCTCCCCAGTCGGAGGTTTGAAGGTCGGCTTTGGGTCGGCGGCGGCCACCATAGCGGCCTCGTCGTCGTGCCGTCTGCCCTTGCCTTTCTTCTTCTTCTTGGCGGGGGGCCCCAATGGGCCGCCCTCCGCTTCCTCGGTCTGCTTACCCTTCGGGTCGGCAGACTGGTGGAAGATGGCCCCCACCGCCTCCTATGTCAAGCAGCTCCTTCGCGGTGCGAGGACTCTTTCGCCCGAGCTTGTGGACGAGGGACTTGCACGTCGTCCCTGTGAGGAACGCCCCGATGACGTCGGCGTCAGCGAGGTTGGGGAGTTCGTTACACTGCCGGGAGAAGCGTCTGATGTACTCCCGGAGCGTCTCCCCCTGCTTCTGCCTGCAGCTCCTGAGGTCCCATGGGTTTCCAGGGCGATTGTAGGTCGCCTGGAAGTTTCCCACAAAGACTTCCCTCAGGTCGGACCAGCTCCCGATCTGCCCCGCGGGGATGTGTTGGAGCCAAGCCCGCGCCGAGTCGGCCAGATGAAGGTGCAGATTGTGGATGACGAAGTCATCATCGTCGGCCCCCCCGGCCCTGCAAGCGAGTCGGTAGTCCTCAAGCCAGAGCTCGGGATCGGTTTCCCCGTCGTACCTCGGGAAGTTCGACGGGGCTCTAAAGTTGGCGGGGCGAGGGGCCGCTCGGATCCGCGAGCTGAAGGCCCGTGGCCCCGGCGCGTCCGGGCTCGGCGCCCTCTCGTCCTCCTCGTCGTCGTCGTACCGGCCGCCACGACGAGGAGCGCGCCCGTGCCGTCGCTCGGGCTCGCCCTCGGGGAGTCGTCGCCGGCGGGCGTTCAGGATGCTTCGGGCGTCCTGAATCGGGCCGACCCGTTTTAGGATCGGAGCCGCGTCCCCAACGGGACGGGGCTGGTGCACCGAGGCCCCTGGTTGGGCGCGCCCGCCGTGCCCGCCAGTGGGCTGCCTCGAGGCCTCGCGGTGGCTCATCTGCGACGCCCGTCGTCGCGACTGCGAACTCTCGGCCTGCTGAGCCGCGGCCCGCTCCAGAAGTTCGCCGAGCTCCCGCTGCGCCTTGCGGGCTTCCGGCGTCACCGGCGGAGGGAGCCCTCGCACAAGCATAGCCGCGGCGGCTATGTTTTGTCCGGCGCGGGCGAAATGCGGAGGTGGGGCGCCGTCATCGTCGATGATCTGGCGATGCACGTCCCGGCACGTCCCCGGGCCGGAGCCGCGTTTCCGATCTGCAGAAGCTCGCGCTCGATGCGTTCCCGCTCCTGCTCGACTCGTGCACGCTCCTGCTCCAAAAGGCGGCGGGCCTCTTGGAGCTCCTCCCGGCGTTGCCGGGCGTTGTCGGCGTGAGAGTGTCGTGGCGAGGTGGCTGCTCTTCGCGGGGCTGGCTGCCTCGGTGGTGCCGGGGCCTGGTTCGCAACCGGGGCGGCTGCGGGCGCGTTGTGAGCCGGGAGGCCGTCTCCCAGGGCCGCCGGGCCCGAGCCGCTCTCGCTCGCCTCCCCCATTGCCCCATCAGGGGTGTCCGCCATGAAGCACTCGCGGGACGGGTGGTGGCTTTCTCCGACGAGTTCGGTGTCCGACGTCTCCGAAACGGGGTCGTCCAGGAGGTCGAAGACCGACTCGGAGACGTGATCGATCATTCCGACGAACTCGCTGTTCGCCGGGGTGTGGCTCAGAAGTCGTGTCACCAGTCGTGACACGGCCTCAGCCGCGTTGCGTAAACCGTATGGGGCCGCATACGGCGGGATGGAATCCAGCATCTCCGTGGAGAGCGGGACCCCTCCCACAAGCTGAGTAGCAACGTTCGCCAGGGCGAACCTGACATATCGCGTATCCTCCTGCGTGGGCCGTGACCCCAGGAAAGTCTCGAGCTGCTTGAGCAGCAGGGCCTCGTTGGCCTCCGGACAAGGGTCGTTAGCCGCGTCGCCTGGGGCGTTGAGGTTGACATGCGAGAGCCTCGGTGGCGGTCGCGGCGTCGGCGTCGGGGACGCTGACCGGGGGCGCGGGAGCGACTCTTGCCAGGTCCCCGTCGGTGGTGATGACGAAATCCAGACTTCCGAGACGCAGCTGCGTCCCGGGAGTCCAGCTCGAACCGTGGGTGGCCATCCGAAGCCTGTTGCTCGCCGAAACGCGCAAAGGCCCCTACCTGGCGCGCCAACTGTCGGTGTAAGAAATGACCAACTAGTAAATTTAGTGGATTGCGCGTTTGGGCTCCGGATGGTTCGCGAGAGGACACAAGGAATTATACTGGTTCAGGCACTAACGCCCTACGTCCAGTGTCGATCTGCTCGTGTTACTCGCGTTGCTCGTAGTAGGGGTTACAAGCCGTCGAGAGAGAGGAGAAGCCTCAAGTCTCTGTGAGTGTCTAAGTGTAAGTGAGTGTGTTTCTGCTGGTCGTCCCCCTCCCCTGAGGCCTTATTTTTCCCTTTATACCTCGGGGTGGGGGGGAAAAAACCTGTACAAGGCGTGTTTAACAAAATGATGAATAATAAGAAGCTTGCTGGAGAAGCCTCGCCGCCTGCGGGACACTGTGAGCGCTGTTGGAGTAGGTCCTAATCCCGAGCTTGTTAGGGTCGTGCACGTCGCTCCGTGGTGCACGCGGGGCGGCTGGAACAGTTGCCTCCTTCTGCCACGGCGGGCGGCGCGGCGTGGCCCGTTAATGCTAGTAGGCGGCGCGGTAGATATGCGGCGCGTCCTCCCGGTCCCCTACCGTTCCGGGTCCCCCCTGTTGACCCATGACACCTGGCCCGGATAGGGTCGGGCGAGGCGGAGCCAGGTCGGCCGAGGCGGAGATGGGTCGGCCGAGGCGGAGCCAGGTCGGCCGAGGCGGAGGTGGGTCGGCCGAGGCGGAGCCAGGTCGGCCGAGGCGGAGCCGGGTCGGCCGAGGCGGAGGTGGGTCGGCCGAGGCGGGGCCAGGTCGGCCGAGGCGGAGGTGGATCGGCCGAGGCGGGGCCAGGTCGGCCCTCCTCCTATCTGATGTCCTCCTTGTTTATGGGTCTGATTACGCCCGTCTCCTTCCCAAAATAGCGAGGTCCCACCCGTCGGTGAGAGGGTCGGATATTGATATCCGACAGGCTAAGAGCTAGAGACCAGGCAATTCCAAAAGCGGCCAATGAATGTGAAATTTCTTGGAGGCCAGCCAAGAAGACATAGGAACTAAGACTTTTTGCACTGGGATCCCAGCTATGTCCACAGCGAGTGTTGCAGATACTAGCTTCACCATATTCCAGATCATCACACTGGATTGTTGTAGTAGAGGAGAAGAGACTAGCAATGAGCTGCTGTCAACACCTGCCGCTGGCAGGATGCTTCCCTCGAGGACAGAGAGTGGAGCTGGTTGAGCTTCGAAAGATGATATGGACTTGCCACAACAGGCCAGGTTTAAGCCACCAGGAAGAGAAGGGTGAGGAGTGGGGGTGTGGTTCTGGAGAAGGCTAGCATGCCAAATCAAAATTCTTAAAGAGAGCTCATGTTCACTATTCTCCCGTTGCTTCCCGCCAAAATTTTGCTACGTGTCGATCAGGGCACGGTCGGCAGAAATTTTTACAAAAAGACTCTTCTACTTACATAAATCAACCCGCGGTCCTTTTAAAGTCGCCGTTTTTCAGAAACCCCCTCAACCCAAAACCCTAGCTCAGCCCTCACGCGCAGTCATGTCTCCCTCTTTCCCTCTCTTCTCCCCGCCGCCACCCATCCTGCTCGGCCCCCGCGCCTCGCGGGCCTCGAGCTCCGCTGCCAGGAGGTTGCACGGCCGCGGGGCCACGCGGCGTGGAGCAGCGAGCAACGGCCCGCAGGGGCAAGACGAGGACGCGCGAGCCGCAAGGCCTGGCGGCTAGAGGCGGCCCGCGTGTGCGCGCGCGGCCTGGAGGCAGCCCAGATCCGGCTGAGGACGGCGAGGCCACCGGCCACGCATTGCTCCCACGAGTGGCGCTCGCCGGATCCGGGTGGAGCTCCTCGATGGTCGGCGCCGCCGCTCCTCTGCCTCCCGCAGCCCCTACACTGCCGCCTCCGACACCGCCGGCTGCTGATGCGCGACCGCGGCCGTGGGTGGAGTCGGGGGAACCGCCAGGGGGCGCAGGCCCAGGGTGGGCTCCGCGATGAGGCCGGCGTCGTGCTGCTCTTTCGCGACAGGATCTACTTCCAATCCGACAGGGTCAGCTCGCATTTCCGCCCTTCTCCTTCCCCTCCCTCCTTTCCTGATCCTCTAGAATATTCTCGCGGCCTCGGCTCGCTAGGATGTCAGGCCGCCGGCACGTCTTCACAACTAGAATACTCTTGTCGGGAGCTGCCGATTGATTGCCTTCTCCTTCCCGCAACTACTCTACTTCCGCCACAAAATCGAACAAGCTCCCATCCTATTCTCGCATCTCCCTCGCCCTTGCAATCTATCTCTCCCAGTTCCTCTCCGCGCTGCTAATCCTATTCCTAGCTCGCCCGCTGAGATGGACGGCAGCGGCCTCAAGTCCACGCAGCTCCTGGAGCAGATGCGCCTGTGCATCTGGCACCGATGCCGGCAAGGAGCTCACCAAGAAGGTCGGCCTCGATAGCCTCCCTGGTCCTGTATTCTTGTGCATTATATCAGTTTTTAGGTATACTAGAAGCTGTATAATCAAATGTCTGTAAAAACGGCAATAGTACTTGTTAGACACGTTCAGGGTTATTTTGATTTTCAAGTTGCTGACTATTTCGTCTGGTTCAACGAACCGTTTGAATGAACACTGTCACATTCTAAAGAGAGCACATTTTTATCCTTAGTTCACAATACAACTCTGCTCCCTACCTTTTGGCTTGAGAATCCCTGTTTCTGTAGGAACTGAACTCCTCTGCATAAATCTCTTCCGATGTTCCAAATAGGATCTACAAGGTGAGTAGCCGCCTGGTCGAAGGTGCTTATTTCACAGTTTTTAACCACTAGCTAATCTTTATTTGACCTGTGGAGTACGATGTAGCTTCTTGAGAGCAAGATAGCAGAGGCCAAGGAGAAAGAGGATACCCAAAATCCCGTGCTCAATCAGCCAAGTATGCATTTGTTGTTTGCTAATTATTGCTTGCTTCTATGTATTCTGGATGCACTGACAATTCAAAGATTATTGGTTGATACATTGGCGTTCGGTAAAATGAATACAAAGGTGGCTTTCTTTGCATGTATTATGTGATTAAAAATAATGTTTGGTCATTGTAGGAGAAGAGAGGAGTGGTTGATGGTTGAAGGTGTCAGTTTTTAAACTGAGGCAGCTACCAGGTTACAATTCAGTATTTATCTGAACTTGCATTCATTGCCTATGCCTTTTGAACAAAGATACTATGTTGTGACTTGATTAGTGTCCCTACAATATAAAGATTATAGAAAGTGCCATAGCTCCACACCATTGTTTCTTGTTCCACGTTTGCACTTTTCAGATTTAAGTAGTCTACTTGTTTCTGTATTTTTTTCTTTGTTCAGGATGTTCCCTTCCTGTGTTTTATTTCTCACATTACTAGAGACCATATGTTCATGCATCTGTATTTCTATGGTTGCAAGAAATTTTTAATTAAGTATCGATGTCAATTGAAGTCCATTGCACCATCTGATCGCTGAAAATATCCACCATTAACTTTTGCCTGTTCTAATCTTGTTAAGAATGGAGCAAGAAAAGAAAGTGGTAGAAGATGCCCACATAACTGGTGAGCAAGAGGGCTGGTGAACAAAAACTTGTTGCTCACTTGCTCCAGGTTAATTCTTGGACAAACTTTTGAGAACCGTCATTTGGAAGTGCTACTTTCCGACTTGGTTGCATGTGCTTCCTATGTCTGGGAAGGCCAATGCTCTAGGTTTTGACTTTAGAAAATAATGATACACATCAGGTGAATAGTCTCACTATGGGCACATTCAGTCTTAAATATATGCTATTCTACTTGTGTAATGTGATTGGGCAAATGATATCTGCCGCTAGAGTGTCACTTTTGAACCTCCAAATTATATAGGGAATTATACTTTTATTATGATGCCCTCCATGCACAAATTATTTATTGTGCAACTACTTCTCAATTTTACACTAGCTTTCATGCTTTGACAGCTGTTCCGAAAAACATATCGAAGACTAATCCCCTGCTCAGATTGATGTTCCTGGAGGTGCCATATATTTTAATTTCAGGATAAATCTTCATGATTTAATATCATCATCTGTTATGTCATGTCAATATATACTCACTACCAACATCTCTGTTCACCTTTTTTTTAGAACATGTCATTTGCTCCTGTTTCTCAAATATGTATATATAGATCGCCAGCATGCAAATCAGCAAATGTGCAATCCCTCATCATGATGTATCCACTGCAACCTTTTTATTGTTGCAGGTTCCCAGGAAGCCTTGGCATTAAGAGAATTGGATTAATTGATACTGATCATGACCAAGTGGCTGGGGAAGCAACAGTTCAAATGGCATCAGGTATTCAGGTGGTCATCACTAACTTACAATATTACCAGTAATATCTTGTTGAGACACTATAAGTGTTTATTTTCTTATTAATGTTCCTGGATGATTTTACAGAAATGACAAATCAATAACTCATTAGTCCAGGAAAGGAAACGAATGGGCCAAACGGTTTAAGCTATTCAGAATTCAAAAGACTCCACATTCTACTCGAGTAACAGGAGCTACAAACTTTATTCAGTTATTCCTGAAGTCGTGATAGAAGTTCTCTGATAATCTTTGTATCAAAGAATGCAGATATTTCAAATGTGTTTAACCTACAATATGGGAATATTGCTATCATTTCTTTGTGATCTTGACAGTTAATCTGTGCTGTAACTAGGAATCATGAGTTCAATATTTATGTGGAATTTAAGAAAATAATTATTGCTCTAAGGCGGGACCAATTCCTGCACGTTAGTCCAATGACATACAAACACAAAGCATTAGTATCTATGAATTACAAACTGCCCTGCTGTGTGTTTTATGCGGTTTGTCTGAAATATGCTGGCAACTGCAAAGTGCATGCAAGATTATCAAATCTTTCTTACAAGATGGACATAAATATGCATATTAGTTCTTTATGCATTGGTTAACATTTAGCATTTTATAGTGTTTGTTGATCTGCCATGTCCAATAATAACTGAGACAGGGCGCGCAAAGCGCGTCAAATGTTCTAGTAAAGTAAAAACTTGTAAGCAAACGATCAAAAATCCAGTTGACGGCTTAGACACACGGTGGTCCCTCAACACCCATTATCATGACCCCAACCCACGGATACAATACCTCGCTGACATCACCAGTGATAGCTGCCCAACATACCACACAACAGCAGTAGGGTGGGCCCTGGAGAAGAGGCGGGCTAAATGTGAGGCTTTGAGAAACCACCTATGACCCTGTTTGTTACAGCTTTTCTGAGTAGCGATTATCTGGAAAGCTAGCTGATGTGAGAATCTGCTGTCTGTAGAATCCGCTGGCAAGAGAAGCTGAGAGTTTGGCAACCTGATTGTATGTTGTTAGATTGTCTGTGCTGAATGTATAATGTCCTGTATGCCCCTGAGGCTGAAAATATAATTGCACTAATTTCATCATTAGAAAGCACTAGAATTTAATTATTACATAATTGTCATTACTAAAAGGTTATTACAATCACTTAAATTCACCGAAAAGGATGCCTGCCCAAACCAGTGGCTCTCAAATTCAAAGTCTTCCATTGAGTGTACATCTTTTTAAGATATCCCATCTATTCTTCATTTGCATCTGTGTACTTCCTCTTAGTTCTTTCAGTAAACTTTCTAACCAGATTTGCATAGCCTACACTATTCAGACAGTGCTGAGACCTATTTTTAGCATTCACTTCTTCAACGCATATCTGATTGAAAACCCTTGCAGCAAAGGGATCCCACTTTGCAATTGACTTCGCTGGTTTTTCCATCTAAGTATATCATATACCAATTCATCAAATTAAAAAAACCTATTGACTACAGATCCAAGCCAATTGCATGCATATACAGATCCAAGCCAATCGATTTTTGACAAGGCGCAGCAAATCAGTAAGTAAATGAGAAGAGAAAATCGATTTACCTGCCTTGGAGGGGTGCCGGGCTTGGAGGGGCGCCGGGCCTAGAGAGGCGTCGGCCAGCTGCGCCGGCCTACAGGCGCCGGCCTGGAGGCACCGACCTGGTGGCGTGCCGGCTTGGAGGCGCCGGCCTGCAGGGGCACCGGCCTGGAGACCGCGCGCTGGGATCGGGAGGAGGCGGGGAGAGGGGCCGACGAGAGGGCGCGCCAGAGAGGAGATCCACGGGAGGGGACGCGTGCGAGAGAGGGGGCGTCGGAGGGAGGCAGGGAGCGGCGCGGGGGAGGAATGAACAGGTGGGGTGAGGAAACCCTAGAAGTGTTGTTTTTATACGATGGCAAGAGGCGGGTAATTCCTTCGCAACTTCAGGGGTAGTTTTGTAAAGGATGGCTCACAATCGGCGGGA
Organism: Alloteropsis semialata; assembly: GCA_004135705.1. NCBI lineage: Eukaryota > Viridiplantae > Streptophyta > Magnoliopsida > Poales > Poaceae > Alloteropsis > Alloteropsis semialata. The sequence continues at coordinate 9,265,743 of CM014273.1, read as the reverse complement.
TTTTCCCCTAAGCGACGGAGGGGCCGATTCTCAGCCACCGTGAAAACACCGATGGCCAGATAAGCGATTTTCCTGCAAGCGCTACGTAATCGAAGCGTTTGATGCCCTTTGCTCGATTATTTTCGCTGGAATCGCCTCACAATCGGAAACAAACACGGCCTATGTCACGCCAAGTAGCAAACAACAGACGGGGAGGGAGCAGGGGGAGAGAGATTTAAAAAGGCAGATACAAGAAGGAATCAGCTCACAGTTGTGGTCATCTGCAAAGTTGAAGGGACAGCATCCATGAGAGTGGAACCTGGTTGGCGACGGGCGAGGCCAATGGCAGCACAACCACCATGCAGTCAGGTGCACCATCAGCGGCTGCCCGAGGAGGCCTCCCGGCCAATGTGTTGCTGCGCTGAAGGAGGCTGTGATTGGCCTGCGCCGGCATCAACGGCACCATTCCTCGTGAACGCCAATCACCTAGGGATGGATTCGGATAGGATACACATGGAATCAAATTCGGATATCACTTTTTACTATATTTTAATTCGAATGCGAATCTTGTCAGATACGAATACGAATGCGAATATTGTCTATTCTTATCGGATACGAATACAAAACGAATAGTTCGGATACGGATTCATATTTGGATAGATGGTTTCATTAAGTCTATATTCTTCACGGATACGAATAATATTGGATATTCCACATTTTATTCGAATACGAATGTGGATTCGGATAGAGAAAAATGATGAAAAATAAATTCGGATATTTTCATTTAACATTCATATTAAAATCGGATACGAATACGGATATCTATAATGATGTTTTAGTCGAATACAAATACGGATAATTTGGATGTCTGAACATCCATATCCATCCCTACCATCACCAGAGGTCGCGGGTTCGATCCCTCGCAGTCATCACCAGCTGCAAGTGTGGTCAAGGCAGCCGCCGCCACTGCCCATTTCCTATATTTTCTGTCACATCGGGATGGAATACAAACAACGCCGCCGCCGCCACTGCCAACCGCATTTGAAGCCAGCACAGTGCACAACACCGCACGACTCAGCAGGCCAGATGAGCTCGCTTCTTTGAATTCTTTCCCAATGTCGATCGCTCAACAACGCCGCTGATGCTGGTGCCGCTGCAGCCGAGGCCTGTGCATGCACCTCGGGAGAAGGCAGGCTTGGGTCCCGATTCCTGAATCCCGATCCGGCATCATAGAGCTAGAGCAGATCGGCGTCGTACAGTAGCTAGGAAAGTTGGGATGGACTCACGACAATGCTGCACTCCTCCACGCTGTCCGCCGTACCCTGGTGCAGCGGCAGGATCCTGTGGCGGCGGTGGCGACGTCTTGGGGAGGCGCATCCAGCGATGGAGCTCGGGTGGAGGAGGTCGAGGCGGCGGCGCCGAGCCTGGCCGAACGAGATCGGGGAAGCACCGAGCAGGGGGAGGAGAGGGAGCCGAGCTGGAGAAGGAGATGGAAGGGCCGGCGGGCTGGGGAGGGAGGTGCGGGAAAAGAAAAAAACTGTCAGAAGCTGCTCCCCTCCCGCATCCCGGAAAAGCGCCCACGCAGTTCATTTTGGAAAAGCGCTTCCGGGGGAAGCTTTCCAGAAGTTTAGCATTTGGCATGTGAATCGCTTATTTTTAAATTTACGCTGGTTGAAAAGCTGATCCAAACAGGGCCATGGTCGCGCGCTGGTCGGCGTGCCCTGCCTGCGCACGCGCCGATGGACATGGCCGCGCTGGCGGACGTGCCTTCGCGTCGGCCGGTTTCTCAAGGGAACCGTTTCCTTTTTACTCCGTGCGCTGCAATTTCGTGGTATTTTGTGCGGAGAGGCTGGACGTACCAAAAAAACAAAAAGAAGCGCTCCTCTAAGAAATAGACAGTATAGATTAGGGTATAAATATACACGGAATAGATATATTATATTTTTATTAGAGTAAAGATAAAGATTTACGAGTTCTGTTAGAACTCTAACCTGATGTGGAACCAATGTCGAGAGTTGGAGGCGTCTTAGAGTCCAAGGGATCACATAAGAATAAGACCCACATGTCACGATGGACCAAAAAAAGAAGCAATTCTCTCTTTACCAAAAAAAAAAGAAGCAATTCTCTCTTTAGAAATAGGTAAAGATAGTAATTTTCCATCAAGTATGCAGATAGTAATTTAGTAAATGTGTTGGAATTTTGATTCTAGAATCGAACAAATTTTAAGCGATTGTTTCATTCTTACAATCTAGCATCACGAAGGGCACGGTATTCTTACAATCGGCCCGTTTGTTTGATAAGCAGTTTTGTTGCTTTTCTAGCTGTTGCTAGCTTTTGAATACACTAGCACCTACAATATCCATTAACGATTTAGAGCATGTACAACGGTTAGACAGCAGCTGTCTATTTTAGTCCACATCAGCAAAATGAGATGACGTGACAATCATTAAATGAGGAAAAAGTGTGTTCTTGTCTAATGCTTTGGCTTGTGCTCCCATGTAAAAAACAACACCAACTAGATGAGACACTAATATCATGCAGACAGCAAAATAGACAACCTATTATGAAGCAGCTTTATAAAACAGCTGTCTAAACTGTTATACATACTCTTATCTGTTGGAAAGAAATGGCTAGCTCCTGCATGAACTGAACACACATCAAGCAGCTTTGGAACCCATGTCAATGGATGCAACGCTCATGGCAAAATTTTATCACCTCCAAACCTTTTTGTTTTATCAATCAAGAATAGTGTCATGCTCAACAAATAGCTGGTGATTTCTTTCCATATATGGTGGTGTCTAAACCTCCAGGGCCATTGACGCCAAGACCGGAAGGGACCTCCAAGCCACAGCATCCTGTCACACAGCAGTAAGGAGACATTAGGGAATCACCAGGATTGGGGTTTGGAGGAAGTTGTTAATACGAGAGCTTGCACGAAAGAAAATATTTCTTTACTACAAAACGTGCAATTCATCCAAGTCGAGGCTTCCAACCAACAAAACAGGTAACCTACCCACATCTGGATACATCGAACCTTACAATACAGGAGACAAGAGTTGACATGTTAGTTCAGTTACCATATCCAGGTCCAAGCTCAAAACAATCTCTGGAGAATACTGAATAGAATTGAAGAATAAGTAGATAGAGAGCAAAGAAGTACTTGAGTACTACGACACTATGATGAAACAGAAATAGTAATGTAACTTGAATGGCTCAGATCTGCCCCAATATCAACACAATACTAGGAAGCACCAAACACTAAACGAACTCTTTAAGTAGAATCGTTCATTCCAATATGTACTACTACACCACCACCACCACAGCCACAGCAGCAGCAATAACAATTAGTTGCAAAACTGGTTACTTATGATGGCACAAGCCATCCTAGTATTGCAGCAAATTGAGCAGAATATTCAAGTTAACAGCAATTCAGGGATGCTAAAAAGCAACAGATCTATGGGGCATTATATCGTCACTGCCACTGAAGAACACTACAAAAGAAGAAAGGAACATCAACAGACAGAAGCAACAAGAAAATCTGAAAAACCAAAGGAATGCATATGAAGGACCAAAATGGATCAACACTGCACAGATATAATAGTTGTGATGACCCAACAGGAGCACGGGACCAAACATAACTCAAGAATTTATTGCATTTTTTTTTAGATGAACAAAGTTAACTGAAAGTATCATGGAAAAAAACACTGATATTGCAGCAAGCTACTGCAAAACTCAAAGGTAACTGCATGGTGTTATAAATGTAATAATAAGGAAAATAAGTTAGCAAAAAGGTTAGGCAAAAAAACGCACAGCGACAATTCAGCTAAAGAACGAATCACATAAAAACTGTGTGAGTAACAGTAGAATATTTGAGTGGGCTCAGCTTCGCCTTTGCTCGATCATATGACTGTATCCCCCATCATCTCTTATCACCAGTCAACCTGTTCTGATAAGTTCAACTGTCCTGGTTATCACCCATGAAGCATGGCATGACCATCCAAGGACAAAGCCATTAGCGCATAGCTGAAAAAGTTTCCAAGAGGAGAGGGAGGATTCCAGTTTGATGCCAAGAGCAGCCTTGATTCCTCAAAGGCAATTATGTCAGACATAATTGTTGATCATCACCCCCCACCACCCCAATTAGAATTTCATTTCTTCATTCTTGTGGGGAACCAAGGCACCTCATGAGATTGAACTGACTTGACAAATTAGTTCCACTAACATAGTAACATTGACCCAGGTCCCAGGTTCGAAACCAGCAGGCAGAAAAGTGAAGAACGCCCCTACAGATCAGGGTCATCAACTGAAGATTACAGAATCGCAGATTGGTAGAGCATCAATAGGACATGCAAAAGAGCATGAAGGAATAAGTAGATAAGAGACCAAGAGTACAAAACAAAAAAAGTTTTAAGCAACCAAATCAAGGGGCAAATTAGCCATATCAGCTGCAATTGGCACACACAGTAAGCATTTAGAAGGTGGGGAAAGCTAAATCTCAGTCGCATAAGAAAATTCCCAAATTCCTCATGAGCCCCAACTCAAACCCTAAGCATCAGTGAAGGTTTTACCTCGCGATAATGTAACCTTACGGCACGTCGTGCAGCCCCTCGACGGCATGTCGCGCGACTTGTTCGCACGGCACGCCAGCGAGAGGGCCGACAGGGCACCACGGCAGCCAGACCTGTGCAGGGCTGAGGCCAGAAGCAGCGCGCTGCGAGCTGCTGCGTGAGAAGCAGCGGTGCGTCTACCTGCATCCATGCCCTTGCGGCGCCTGCACGTGGGAGCACGCATGAGGGTTGCTTGGACCCCTGGCGGCTTGCGCGTGAGGGAAGGGGGTGGCCCCGCGGTGCGAGCCTGCTGGCCCGGAGCAGTTCTGCCGCTGCGCAGGCCGCGGCCTGGAGGGGCGCTGGCGCCTGTGCCCGCTTGAGGAAAAGCGGCGACGCTGGCTCCTGTGGGGTGGAAATCCGAAAGGGAAAGTGAGAAAGAGTTAGGGAAGTGAGAAAGAGTTAGGGTTAAAGACCTGCTCTATTCCTTTTATGCGATGCACCAGCCGATCCCGTCCATTGATTCGTTTTGACGGTCCTGATCGCGCCCGGATTAGGGATTTTGGGTGGATCATTGGTGGGCCATTGTTAGGCCATTTTAGCTGCTGAGCTGGACGCCAGGTTTTATGGGCTACATGTTGTTTTGGTTTTGAAATTTTGGCCAAAATTCCGAAACCAGCACGAAACAACATGTAGCCCATAAAACCCAGCGCCCAGCTCAGCAGCTAAAATGGCCCAACAATGGCCCATCAGTGATCCACCCAAAAACCCTAATCCGAAAGCAGTCTAGACCGTCAAAACGAATCAATGGGCAGAATCGACTGGTGCATCGTATAAAAGGAATAGAGCAGGTCTGAAACCCTAACTCTTCCTTCTCTTTCTGATTTCCACCCCACAGCAGCCAGCGTCGCCGCTTTTCCTCACGTTGGCACACACGCCAGCGCCCCTCCAGGTCGCGGCCCGCGCAGCAGCAGCAATAACAATTAGTTGCAAAACTGGTTACTTGTGATGGCACAAGCCATCCTAGTTTTGCAGTAATTTTTTTTTCTCGAACACGCAGGAGAGCTGCGTGTCAATATATTAAGACGAAAAGTTTTGCAGCAAATTGAGCAGAATATACATGGTAACAACAATTCTGGGATGCTAAAAAGCAATAGATCTATGGGGCATTCGATCGTCACTGCCACTGAAGAACAGTTCCAAAGAAGGAAGATCAACAGACAGAAGCTATAAGAAAATCTGAAAAACCTAAGGAATGCATATGAAGGACCAAAATGGAACACTGCACAGATATAATAGTTGTGATGGCCCAACAGGAGCACAGGACCTAAGAATTTATTGCAAAAAAATTTTGAGATGAACGAAGTTAACTGAAAGTATCTTCATGGAAAGAAAACACTGATTTGCAGCAAGGTATTGCAAAACTCAAAGGTAATGTAATAATAAGGAAAATAAGTTAGCAAAAAGGTTAGACAAAAAAACGCACAGCAACGATTCAACTAAAGAACGAATCATATAAAATACTGTGTAAGTAACAGTAGAATATTTGAGTGGGCTCAGCTTCGCCTTTGCTCGATCATATGACTGTATCCCCCATCATCTCTTATCACCAGATCAACCTGTTACAATAAGTGCAACTGTCCTGGTTATCACCCATGAAGCATGGCATGACCATCCAAGGACAAAGCCATTAGCGCATAGTTGAAAAAGCTTCCAAGAGAGGAGAGGGAGGAGTCCAGTTTGATGGCAAGAGCAGCCTTGATTCCTCAAAGGCAATTATGTCAGACATCATTGTTGATCATCGCCCCCTCATAGGAATTTTATTTCTTCATTTTTGTGGGGAACCAAGGCACCTCATGAGATGAACTGACTTGACAAATTAGTTCCACTAACATAGTAGCATTGACCCAGGTCCCAGGTTCGAATCCAGCAGGAAAGAATGCCCCTGCAGATCAGGGTCATCAACACGAGACAGAATCGCAGATTGGTAGAGCATCGATAGGAGGACATGCAGAAGAGCATGAAGGAATAAGATAAGAGCCCAAAAGAGTACAAAACAAAGAAGCTTTAAGTAACCAAATCAAGGGGGAAATTAGCTGCCATATTGGCTACAATGGCGGTAAAACACACCTTCAACACCGCCCTGGGATTATCTAGGAGGTTTTGCCTAGTTTGAAAAGTGGGCCAGATTCCAAATCACTCCTCACAACTACATTTGGACCATGGCACGCAACATATCTTTCATTGAAAGACTTCAGAAATTCAAGGTGTTATTCAGAGTGCTCCAACAAATAAAGAAAAAAGAGGTCGCTTGAATGGCTCAGATATACCATTATCAGCATGACCACCACAGCATAATATAAGCTCTCTCTCCCAAATGAACTTTTAGGCCCTGTTTAGATGAGCAAGTTTCAACTATTCACGAGTCACATCGAATGTGGTGCCACTAATTAGGAGTATTAAACATAGATTATTGACAAAACCCATTCCATAACCCCCGAGTAAATTCGCAAGACAAATCTATTGAGCCTAATTAGGCCATGATTAGACAATGTGGTGCTACAGTAAACAATCTCTAATGATGGATTAATTAGGCTTAATAGATTCATCTCATGATTTCCCGTCCATCTGTGTAATTAGTTTTATAATTAGATCATGTCTAGTCCTTCTAATTAGCATCCTCAAACTTGATGTGACATTTTCGGCAAGTTTCCACTCCCAACTAAACAAGGCCTGGCAGCATGCCTGGCAAGTTTCAAATGGCCTGGCAGCCATTGTCACTATCAGCAGTAACAGACATCAGCTACCACAGCTGCCTTTGTACAAGCCATCCTAGTTAAGCAGCAAACAGAACAAAATATGCCAGGTGACAGCTAAGATGGTGCTAAAAGCAGAATTCCCTAATGGGAAGGTAAATCATCATAGCCATTCAAGAGCAGAACAAACAAAAAAGATCACACAGACACAGCATCATAAACAATAAAACAGTTTATTCCACCTACATATAATACACAGATTCGTCCCATATGTTCAAGGGAAAATTCCATATGACATCACCCAGCAAAAAGTGGATGTAGACTGGGATATTGATTGATATTTCTTTTATCATTTTATCTTTTTTTCTTTATTCACGTGCCCAAACCTTGATTATTGGCTTCTATTGTAACTCTAGCCTACCCCAACTTGCTTGAGACTGAAAGGCTTTGTTGTTGTTGTTTCAGAAAGGGTCGTTGAAAATTCCCAGTCAAATAAAAAAAATACAATCAGAAAGTGCCCAAACAAAACCCAACTTGCAGTTCCCACCCCTTGCTGCCACCACTGACCTGCTGGCAGCCGCTCAAGAGCAGGGAGAGACTCAATATAGGACATGGGGTGTACACATGTTCACCTGATATTGCCAAAAAAAATTGAAGTTAGTAGGTATGATACATCATATATATACTTGTAATTGGGTCAGATCCGAATACAAATAGCTTACATTAGGGTTTGGGGTGCTCCATTTCGCGCAGCAGGAAGGGAAGAGGAGAGAAGGGATGTGCATACCTGGTGAGTGTTCGTCACCATACAAGGATGTGCTGTAGGAGTAACCCATTACCTTCTAGGTAGAATTGCCACGGGCTCACCCCTTCGAGCTGCACTGTTATCACTCATTTGAATGAACATCTTAGGCACAGAACCACAAACAAGGAATGGCCACATCAGCTACAACAGCAAGACAATGCTGTTATAATATTGAAATAGCAGTAAGAGGGCTCAGCTTCGCCTTTGCTCCATCATAAAAACCAAGCCCTCAAATCTCTTGCTGCACAATTTGATCATCCTAATGTAAGTGGAATTGTGCTGGTTATCACATATCTGAGTGACCATCCTAGGCACAGAACCACAAACAATAAGGGATGATTAAACAGGCTTCAAGAGAGGAGAGGTTAGCTCAAATTAGATACCCACAGCTGCCTTGACTGCTCAATGGCATGCAATTAAGAAAAGGTTGAACATCATCGCCCTCATCAGCACTCCATTCATAGGTCCAGGTCTGTTTCCATGTCACATATGGTCTCCCTAAGCAAAGTTTCACTTACACTGGGTACTATGACCCAAGTCAGGAAAGAGCCTCTCTCGCATCTCATCTCGTCTCATCGCACTCTCTTTTTTGCGACCGTGTCTCATCGCACTCTCATATCCTGATACCATTCACACTGCCCATCCAAATGCCACCAAAGGTCGATAGGGTGAGGAGCAGAAGGGCTAGGAACATTCAAAGCAGAGCAGATCACAGCACAGCACAAAGAGGCAACAGCAGGCCAAAGAGATCACCTCAGCTGCTGTTGCGGCGGCGGCTGTAGTAGTAACAGGAGTAGAGAATGAAGGTGTGGTGAGCAATGCATCTATCCATCATCTTCCATCCTTCGATAAGGAGAACCAGTCAGGACAGCGGCGGCCAGCCAAACCCCGGACTGGGAAGCCACGTCAGGCGCCACTGTACAGTTCCCAGCCCCTGCCACCACCATGCCAAGGCAATGGAACGGTGGCGAGGCGGTACCGTAGAGATGGGGACCTGAAGCGACAGCCGTTCCTGAGAATGGCCCGCGCACAGCCTCGATTCGATCTAGGGTTTGGGTTCAGGGGGAGTGGAATGTGCAAATATGCAACTTTCGCGAACTAAACAAGGCCATAGTCACATACACGATGAGATAGAGAGAAGGACGGAGCCCGAGGTAAGGGGGCTCAACTCCCCCTCTTTCCTCTCTCCCCTCTCTACTTCATCATTTTCATCACCTTCTTCCTCAGTCCTCATCCATGCCATCCGACCCACGACGACGTCGAGTCGAGGTGGATAAGGACGAGAGCACAGCACACATACACGAGGTATAGAGGGGGAAGGACGGTGGACGATGACGACGACGACGAGGAGCAGAAGAGACGAGGAGGAGACAGCGAGGCGAGCGTACCAAAACGAACCATTCGCAACCAAGCGCTCTAAAAAATCCATCAATGGCGGCTCAGATCCGCGTTGCCCGACCACGACCCCAAGCAGAACCCGCCGCGGATCCCGCCCCCACGGTCCCCAACCCCAACCCCCCGCCGCCGCGGCACCGGCGCCAGCCCAAGGGTCTGCAGCCCGGCGCGACGCGGCGTCGCAGGGGAGAGGGGTGGCCCCGGGGAGGCGCGGATCCGAGGAGGGCCACCGCTCGGGAGCCGGACCGGCACCAACCGCGGCGCCCTTCCTCATCGCCGCCGTTTTGTTCCAAAGTCCCGGGGGCCTCTCATCGATGTGATCACTGGCCGCCGCGAACGGGGCGAGCAGGAAGTGGATTTGGGAAGGGATCTGCCGGAGATGCTCGCACCGCCGCCCCCGCACGCGGCGGCCTCACACATGCCAACTTTCACGAACTAAACAGGCCCTAGATCTGGTCGGCGGCGGCGAGGTCCGCGAGGTTTTGTGCGGATTTGGGACGAAGCGGCGCAGAAGCAGACAGGCGGCGACGGACTGCAGGGCCCGGGCCCACTCTCACCGGTCACGTCTTTCCGCTGCGAGGAGCCGAGGACTGTCGTGAGACAGGGCCGTGTATAGATTGCCGGAACAATTTTTTGATCCCTAATCGTCATAACAATTTTTTTTATCCCTATTTTAACCACTAATTAGGGTATAAAGACCCTGTTTAGATCAAAGAGAAACTTTTGAAACTTTGAAACTTTACTATTCATCAAAGGGAATATTACATACATGAAGTATTAAACGTGTGTTAATGACAAAACCCATTCCATAACCCCCGGTAACTTTACGAGACGAATCTAATGAGCCTAATTAGGCCATGATTAGACAACGTCGTGCTACAGTAAACAATCTCTTATGACAGATTAATTAGGCTTAATAGATTCGTCTCGCGATTTCCTGTCCATCCGTGTATTTAGTTTTATAATTAGATCATGTTTAGTTCTTCTAATCTTCGATTTAGAATTGGAAATTTTCTTTCGCAAACTTACTTTCTAAACTAAACAGGCCCTAAATAAAGCCAGTTTACAAAACTATCTCCACAACCCCCTGGCAAATTCGCGAGACGAATCTAATGAGGGCTTTGACCGCACGATTAGAGAATGAAGCATTACTGCAGCAAATCATGGATTAATTAGGCTCGTTAGATTCGTCGCGCAAAGTTACACTCATCTATGGCTGGTTTTGTAAATAGACTTCATTTAGTACTTCATGCATGCAAGATCCTTCGGGACAAAAAATTGTTCTGGCCATCTGAACACAGCCCAGGGCCGTGTCCATTGGACAATTTTTTTTATCCCTATTTTGACCACTAATCAGGGGTATTAAATAAAATCAGTTTACAAAACTAACTCCACAACCCCTGACAAATTCGCGAGACGAATCTAATGAGGGCTTTGACCGCACGATTAGAGGATGATTACTGTAGCATTACTGCAGCAAATCATGAATTAATTAGGCTCATTAGATTCGCGCGCAAAGTTACACTCATCTGTGGCTGGGTTTTGTAAATAGACTTCATTTAATACTTCATGCATGCAAGATTCCTTGAGGACAAAAAATTGTCCTGGCCATCTGAACACGGCCCAGATGTTTGGATTTGAATATTCGACTATGGGATATGATTCGTAAGAACGTCAGAAATGATAGCTATATTTTTATCAGTGAAAAATGAAGTTATATAAAGTTTGACCAACATTTTCTATTAAAATATATCTTTAAATTTTAGAAACCAATGTCATCCTAAAGACTATCATAAATATATCAATGTTTTAAATAGCGGACTAAGCCATTTAGTATAAGACTTCAAAAAACAGCTAATAGCGGGCTAAATGGAGCTATAACGGTAAATAGCGGCTAAATTGCACGTAGTAGCAAATAGCGGCATCCTCCTCAATAAACTATAGCGGGAGATAGCGGATGCTATAGCCGGCTATTTAAAACTATGAAATATATTGATACAAGTTTTAAGTCCTAAACTTGGATATAATTTGACTAATTGTTGGTCAAATTTTGTATAGCTTGACTTTTCACCGATGAAAATATAGCTATTATTTAGATGAAAATATAACTATTATTTCTGAACGAAGGGAGTACTCCCTCCATTCTCTTTTGATAGTCCTATTTCATCTTGGCTCAATGACCAAGAATAAGGGAGGTTGCTTATCATCTAATTAATCATATCATCATACACTCCTTGTTTTCCCACAAAAACTTCTCGGTATCGATGTCATTCTATACATACATCGATCTCTTTTCTAGAGTAATTACTTTGCACGAAAGCCGAAACAACTACTTCCTCCGTTCAGAAATGATAGATATATTTTTATCAGTGAAAAGTCAAGTTATACAAAGTTTAACCAACAATTAGTCAAATTATATACAAGTTTAGGACTTAAAACTTGTATCAATAGATTTATGATAGTAGTCTCTTTGAGATGACATTGGTTTTCTAAAAATTGAACACATATTCTAATAGAAATTGTTGGTCAAACTTTATATAACTGGACTTTTTAATGATGAAAATATAGCTATCATCTCTGAACGAAAGAAGTATTTATGTCAGATCTATGACAACAACTCAAATGGAACTATCAAAAAAGAACATTTTAATTTTGGAGATAGGACTATCAATAGAGAATGGAGGGAGTATTTAGATAGAGTTGATAGCAATACGGATAATTTTTCATGTGGTTATGTGGTTAGTACTGTAATTTAGTAAATGTGATGGAATTTAGATTCTACAATCGAACAAATTTTAAGTGATTGTTTCATTCTCACGATCTAGCATCATGAATGGCACACAGTACCAGAAAAGGTTATACCCGTTTGTTTGATCTGCAACTTTTGGAGCTTTTCTGAGCTGTTGCTAGCTTTTGCATGCGCTAGCAACTACAATAACCATTTATGAATTTTACTCTATATATTCATAGCTTCAGCACTACGGTTTATCTGTTGAAGTACCCGGCTTAAATTCACTGAGGTTGAGCAGTGCCAATTGCCAAACAACATAGCACACGCAACAAATACTTATCAAATGAAAATGGCACAGGATATCGTTTTTGTATGGTTCTCTAGCTTGACCAACTAATATTTTCTTCCCTTTGACCGTGTGCATAGGCTACATTCAGATTGATGCAGACTATGTTTGCTAGTTTGTTTGCGAATTCCTTAACAAAAACAGTTTATATGATCATCACAGCGATTGAACAGCGCAAAGCAAGGAATATTAACAGATAAAAGTGACAAAAAAATCTGAACAAAATAGGGCATAGGAACTAGTGAAATGGATCAACACTGCACAGGTATAATAGTTCTGATGGCCAAAACATAACTCGGGAACTATAGAAAAAAAAAATGAGACGAGAACTAAGTCAAACTTGAAGTATCTCTCAATTTTCATCCTGTAAAGCCTTGCTGAAATGCAGAATTAATGGCTGACATTAGGAAACATCTCAAAGTGCAAATGAACAGAATTAAACTGCACCGAGTTAGATAAATGCAACAGAAGGAGAAGTTAGAAAAAAGGTTATAAATAAAAGAGGTTAGACAAAAAAACATGAGTGACGATATATTCAACTAGAAAATGAGGGAAAACACATAAAGCATGCTGTTGGTAGCAGGACAATAAGTTAACAAAAAGGTTAGATAAAAAAACACACACTAACAATTCAACTAATGAATAAATCACATAAAATAATGTGAGGGTAGCAATAGAATGTTTGCGTGGGCTCAGCGTCACCTTTCCTTGATCATATAACTGTATCTCCATCTCTTATCACCAGATCAACCTATTCTGATCAGTGGTGTCCCTTGGTTATCACCCATGAAGAATGGCATGACCATCCAAGGACAGAGCCGCTGTCATTTGTGCATAATTGAAAAGGTTTCCAAGAGAGGAAAAGGAGGATTCAAGTTTGAAACCAGCTGCCTTGATTGCTCAAAGGTGCTTATGTCAGCCATGGTAGTTGATCATCGCACCTTTGGGATTTCATTTCTTCATTCTTGAGGGAACTGGTAAAGATGGAACTAAATTAGTCCCACTCACATTTACCCAGGTCCCAGGTTCAAATCACAGATTGGTAGAGCATCAATAAGAGATGCAAAAGAGCATAAAGGAATAAGCTGATAAGAGCTCAAAAGATTACAAAACAGAATAAAAGTTTGAAGCAATTCAAAGAGCATATTAACTGCCATATCAGATGCAACAGCTGCAAAACCAACCTTCAAAACTGCCATGGGGGTTATCTAGAAGGTTTTGCATAGTTCAGAGGGTGGGTTAGATGGTTTTAGATTTCCAAACATTACCCAAGGTCAATCCATGGCACATCTCAGAATGAGCATTGAAAGACTCCGGCAATGCAAGGGGTTATTCAGACAATGCGCCAAGAACGAAAAAGAGGTCACTTGAATGGCTCAGATTTATCCATTATCAACATGACAACTGCAGCTTACAGTGGAAGCTCAAGGTAATCTCTCTCTAATGGGAACAGAACTGGCCACGAAACTGGTTGTTTGTTCCAATACAAACCATCCTAGTTAGGTAGCAAACAGAACAAAATATCCCACAGGATGTGCTCAGAAGATGCTAAAGTGCAGCTCGCTAATGGGAAGTTGAATCATCATAGCCACTCAAGAGTAGTACAAAACAAAACAAAACAAAAAAGTCGCAAGGCGCCATAAACATTTTATCTGCTGTCACTGTATAAAACACCAGAAAAAAGCGAGACAGATATTACATCTGGGCAGAAAGAGTGAGATGAGAGGAGACTGGAGGAAGACATATGTTTGAACACAGATTTACCTCATATTTTCTTCGGCACACTGGTAACCCAATCTATGGGCCAGTGGCGACAGTGAGTTTGTTGTCACCGCCATCAGCCACCAGACAAGAAGTGCAGAACCAAGTCCTATGGTAGCAACTGAGGCTGATGTTGTATGCCGAAGAAGAGCCTAGCTGCCTAATTGAACCATAGGAAGGGCAGTATAGAAGGGAACACGCAGCAACCAAATTTTCAACTGATTGAACGGACAGAGATATTCAAATATGATTGCTTGTATCTCTGAAGAGAGACCAGGGGTGCAAAATGGATGCAATACGCATGAAAGCTCCAGATGGTGTGCACGTGCATGTGTTTGCATATGAGCAACGTCAATGCCATCCCAAGAGGAATTTATAAAGATAGATACTCCCTCCAATCCCAAAATGCATAAGCAAGAGAATCTGCTCATGGCAATGGTAACGGCAGACTTGTCAAATCAAAATTCCACAAAAAGAAAAAAAACATTTACCACTCTTTAAAGCTCAGAACTCACTTCTGGTAACCAAACTCCCAACTTGGATGCTGTGCCAAGCCCATAGAATCCAGGCAAGGCGGTGAGGCAGCACCTAAGGACTAAGGTAGATGTCTGAGCACTGCACCACCTTGCACAACAGGGAACATGGTCTCTGTCTCCCTGCCAGGTTCTGGATTTAAAGTAAGGGCATGTGCAATGGAAGATGCACATCACATGAGCGAGATAAGAGGAGCACAAGATGGACGGCCAGGTTTAAGCCACCAGGCAGAGAAGGGTGGGGAGTGGTGGTGTGGTTCTGGAGAAGACAAGCATGCCAAATGAAATAAAAAAATTGTAAGCACAAGATCAAAAATCCAGTTGACGGCTTAGACACACGGTGGACCCTCAGCACCCATTGTCATACAAGACCCCAACCCACGGATACCATATACCTCGCTGACATCACCAGTGATAGCTGCCCAACATACCACACAACAGCAGTAGGGTGGGCCCTGGAGAAGAGGCGGGCTAAATGTGAGGCTTTGAGGAACCACCTATATCACGCCAAGTAGCAAACAACAGACGGGGAGGGAGCAGGGGGAGAGAGATTTAAAAAGGCAGATACAAGAAGGAATCAGCTCACAGTTGTGGTCATCTGCAAAGTTGAAGGGACAGCATCCATGGGAGTGGAACCTGGTTGGCAACAGGCGAGGCCAATGGCAGCACAACCACCATGCAGTCAAGTGCACCATCAGCGGCTGCCCGAGGAGGCCTCCCGGCCAATGTGTTGCTGCGCTGCAGGAGGTTGTGATTGGCTTGAGCCGGCATCAACAGCACCATTCCTCATGAACGCAATCACCAGAGGTCGTGGGTTTGATCCCTCGCAGTCATCACCAGCTGCAAGTGTGGTCAAGGCAGCCCCTTAAGGTGGTGATTTGTATGCAGCATGTAACTAGTTTTCCCAAATCAAAAACTGATTGTCTGTATAGTTGACAATGGCTTCAAAGATGAATGAAGAAGAACAACATGTGAAATATACCATTATGCCAGCACCATCAAAAGTGAGAAAGCATCAAAAGGGCTCAGCTTCGCCTTTAATCAATCATATAAACCCAACCCTAACATCTCTTGATCCAAAAGCAGCTCATCTTCATGTAAGTGGAACCGTGCTGGTTATCACTCGTCTAAATGACCGTCCTAGGCACAGAACCACCAACAGGAAGGAATGATAGCATAGGCTGCAAGAGAGGTAAGGGTCAGCTTGGCCTGTTTGTTTGAGCTTCTGAGGAGTTTTTGGCCCTCGGCTTTTCGACCTTCCAAAAGCCAAAAAGCTGCGAGAGTGAAAAGCCAGAAGCTCCTCAAAGTGAGCTTTTAGGCTTTTCACTCCCGCAGCTTTTTGGCTTTTGGAAGGTCGAAAAGCCGAGGGCCAAAAGCTCCCCAGAAGCTCAAACAAACAGGCCCTTAAATTTTATACCCAACAGCTGCCTCGATTGCTCAAAGGCATGCTTTCAGTAAAGGATGATCATCATTGCCCCAGATTAGTATTTAATACCTTGAATCCACAAAAAACAGGTACTGGTCCATTCAAAAATCAGAATGCATCCTCAACAATAAGTTAGTGATTCAACAACTGCAACAACAAAGCCTTTTGTCCCAAGAAAGTTGGGCCTTCCTTACCAGAAAACATCTGCTGCCCACCATGGCAGGTGTCCTCCCACGTGAAAACCGTCAGATGGAGATCCAATGAACCAGAAACTAACGGCGGCAGTACGAAGAAAACGGCAACAAGAATCGAGAAAACGGCAGCGAGATAAGGAGGAGGAGGTGGATCAAAGAGTTTTGAGGTAGGAAGAGGGGATTCAGCAGTTCAGCACAAGCATCACCATGAAGAGGACAAGTAGAGCCCATGGCAAAATAAACCAATCAAAACACTGCATAAAAACAGCCATCCAATCACTGGAAAAAAAACAAAAACCATCCAATCACTGGAAAAGGCGAAAACAGAAAAGGGAACTGTGCTGGTTATCATGTATCTGAATGACCATCCTAGGCATAGAACCACAAATGAATAAAAGGAATGATTAAAGGCTTGAAGATGGAATGGGGTCGTCTCAAATTAGATACCCACTGTTGCCTCGATTGCCAATGGCATGCAATTCAGAAAAGATTGAACATCATCGCCCCTCATCAGCACTCCATTCAAGGGTCCGGGTCTGTTTCCATTGTCAGCAGGGGCGGACCTACGTATGAGGGCAAATTTTTGGTACAAAGGTAATAGGCAAATTCTCACCATATATAAATTTCATAAATTTAGTTGTCCTTAAGGAGTGCCCTCCCTCAAATTTCACTCTAGGTCCGCCCCTGATGTCATATATGGTCACCCTTAGTAAAATTTGCCACCTCTGTTGCATCTCATCCCATACCCTGATCACATTTGCACTACCCACCCAAATGCCACCAAGGTTGAGAATATTGGGAGCAAAAGGGTTAGGAACATTCAGCAGAGCAGATCACAGAGGTCACAGCACAGCACAGCACAGCGCACTGAGGCAACAGCAAGGGAAGAGATCACTGCTGCAGCTGCGGCTGTAGCAATAACAGGAGAATCAAGGCGTCGTGACCAATCTATCTATCCATGTTCCATGCATGCATTAATGCATACATACATGCATCAAGATTCAAGAGTAACTAAACAGGGCACCACGGCCGACAAACCCGACACAGAAGCGGCGTCAAGCGCCACCGCACGGTTCCCAGCCGCTGCTGCCGCTGATGCCAACGCAATAGAGCGGCGGAGAGGCGGCACCGTAGAGATGGGGACCTGAAACGACGGCCCCCGCGGAGAATACCCGCGCAACAGCGTCGATTCGGACCATGGTTTGCGTTTAAGGGAGTGGAATGTGAGAATATATATATATAGACACACACACACACACACACACATACATACACACATACACGAGCGACGACGAGGGCGAGGAGGAGGAGGAGGGTGAGGAGGAGGAGGAGGAGGCGAGGAGAAGACACAGCGTACCAAAAGTCCGAAACGAAAGTACGAAACATTCGCAGTCGAAAAAGATCCATCAATGGCGGCTCAGATCCGCGTTGCCCGACCACGCCCCGACCAGAACCCTCCACGCATCCCGCCCCCACGGTCCCCAACCCCAACCCCCGCCGCCGCAGCACCGTCGCCCGGCCAAGGGCCGGCAATCGGACGCGACGCGGTGGGGCGGGGAGAGGGGTGGCCCCGGGGAGGCGTGAATCCGAGGCGGGCCGCCGCTCGGGAACCGGGCCGGCGCCAACCGCGGCGCCCTTCCTCATCGCCGCCGTTTTTCCCCAAGGGCCGCGGGTTTCGGTGGTGTGATCACCGGTCACCGCGAGTGGCAGCAAGCGGCAGCAATGGCATGATACAGGGCACTGGGAGTTTCGTGAACTAAACAAGGCCTTAGAGCGCTCGCTTCGCATGCGCCGCCGCCGCCGCCGCCACGCGGTGGCCTCACACTTAAACTAACGAGTGAATTCTGAGACGGCGAGGCCGGCGAGGTTTTAAGCGGAGTTCGGAGGAAGACAGGATTCAGGAGGTGGCGAACTGCTGGGCCCCCGCTCACGCGCCAGGGCAGCGCTCGTGTTCCGCTACGACGTGGCCCAGCACTGCTCATGTCCACCACACTTGTGGATGTTTTTTCTTGGGCCAAATGTAACAACCTTCCTTCAGAGATGGCCCAGCACTGCTCATGTGAACCACTCTCGGCATTTTTTAAAAAAAATCCATATTTCTATTTTCCTTAAAAAAAATACTTGTTCTTTTACAAATGACTAGTCTCTCCGACTATTAACAGCTTTTAATTATTTGGTTTGAAAACGTAAAACTCATACCAGGGGTACTCCAAATGAAGTCTGATTTTACCTGTGATCCAATTCCAAGCCATGGGCATGTAGACATTCTGGAGTATCAAATATCACAAGGATTCGTACAACAGTCAGGCTAACTTAGGCAGCATTCAACTGATTTTACCCAAATAAAAAACGTGCATTGGCAATCTAAGAGGCTAATGCTAAACTTTGGTATGAACAGGTTCACTATTATATCTTCCACAGAACATCCATTCTGCAGCTAACCGTGGCAAGCTCCAGCGTTTGCCCAAAATTCTCCTCCGCGTGTGATCATGTACAACCGATGAATTGTGTACAAGGGGTATGTCAATTCCACACGATCTCCTCATCTGCAGAACACCAGCACAGGGCGAAACACAATCAGGGAAGCACGAACATCTGAGAATTGGCCGAAACAGAATGGGAACAGGTGCTCACTGCAGCTCGCTGTCTTGTCTCAGCGCGAATTTAGCTGTGTCCTTCCACAAAGACACCTCCATTTCTTTCTCGACGAGCTTCTTCTCCGCACGCCGCAGCGCGGCTTCCAGTTCCTCAATCCGGTCCCGGTTCCTTTCATGGAGGAGCTCGTGGAGCCTTCTCTCCAGCTCTATGGCAGAAACTCCATTATAACAGGCATCGTCATCGTTACCTTCTTCTCCGTCGTCGTCCTCAACAACTTGCCCAGAATCATCATCAACTCCATCTCGATAGTCGGCCATCTCATCATACGGCTGAAAAATAACAAGTTTTGACCCAAATTTGAGAGAATTCACATTTTTCGCTAAAATTAACACTGATGCAAGATCAGGTGACCATATACCTCTGAATAGTGTTCTTCTTCCTCTTCAGGCACAAATGACGGGGTCTCTGAACCGTAGTTATCCTTAAGCATCTCCAGCTCGGCGTGGAACTCCTCCTCAAGCACGTCCATCCTGGCGCAATAACCACCATCCTGCAACGATTTCTCGTAGCTCGCCGGCTCCACGCCGGACGAGGTGGCATCCTGGTACTCCATGCGAGCACTCGCGCTCCGGTCGTTCCCGTCGGTGATGCAGCTCGACGTGGTGGACTCGCTGTTGCTTGCTTTCGGTGCGTCGTCATGGTCCTTGCTCCTGACCTCGTCTTTAATCTCTTTCAGGAGCGCCTCCATCTCCGTGCGCACCTTCACCATCTTATTGAACTCGTCCGACGTCTTGGCCAGGAGGAACACCAGGCTTAGCCCGACGCCGAGGTCCGAATGCTTCGTGTCGCTTGCGGTTGCGGGTTCACGAGCTGCAAATGCATAGCAGACAGGGTTTACTGATGAACGACTATGCTCATCTTCATCTGGATTCTAGAGTAAAAGCAAAGGTAGTAGATGCAGAACGGGTTGCCAATTCCTAAGAGGAAGCAAAACACACTGACAAAATCACTTGGTCGCTAGGAATCCGTCCCAAAAGCATCGCATGTTTAACTAAGAACAATCGATTTTACTTGCAGCTAAGAGCTATCAATCTCTAAGATTCCGCTAAACAATGGCACGTCTGACAGCTAGCGCAACTAAGGCAGGCACGCACCTGAAGTTGACACGGCGGCCACCACGGGCAGGTCGTCGCCCTTCTCCACCACGACCTCCTCCTTCCCCTTCCCGCCGCCGCGGCCCTTCCTCCCAATCCTGCCCAGCCGCGGCCACCTGAACCTTGGCAGCACCGACCTCGCCGCCTCCCCCACCGCCACCGCCGCAGGGGAGCACGGCGGCGTCTCCCCCACGCCGTCCACCCCGAGCTCCTCACCGTCGTTGAGGTAGTCGACGATCCTCCTGCTCGCGACACTCACCTCCGAGGAAGCAGCAGCCATGGCCACCGGCGAACGCGAGGCGCGCGGCCCGAGGAGGAGCGCAACGGCGCAAGCAAAGCAGAGGAGGGAGGAAGAGGAAACTTGGGAAAGGCGAGCAAAGCGGTTTTCAAATTGGAGCGGGTGGCGATCGAGGGGAATGGTCGTGGGGGCGTCGATTCGAGCCCGCGCGGCGGGGCCCGCACGACAGCGGCCCGTGCGAATCCTGCTTCTCCCGACGGCTGTCCGTGTCAGCGTGTGTGATGACTGATGCCTCGCTCGAAAAGAACAAAAACAAAAAACATAAAATAAATTCGGACGGGTGACGAGATGGGACGGCATGGATTAGTACGAGTAGCTTGGGCATCACAGATGTGATTTGCAGGTGAGGCGTTGCGATTTTGATTCGACCGAAGCCACAAAATTTATTTATTTCGCGACCGACGTGACGTCCCGGAGAAGGGTTCGCCTGTTTTGTTTTTTCCTTTGTTGGGGCTTCTTTTTGTTCCTTCGTATCCGTCGTCGCAACAGGACAGGGGGCCAGTGGAATAGTCTCTCGCCGGCCGAAGTTGCTGTCTCGAGCTGTCGAGCAACGAGCATCATGATGCAGCCCTGCTGCATCCTGCATGTCACTGGAGAAAGATCCGGGGAAATGCTGTGCCAAGCGTATATTTGTTCGCGGAAAAGAGACGAAAATCGTCGTCATGTATTCATGTGGCGAGAACGGCCTTTGCACGCTGACAGTGGCAGCATGTTTTGCATCTTTTTTGCAACAGATTTAAACTACTCATTTGGTAGTAATAATAATAATAATAAATGGCAGTACGTGCCGTACTGCACAACATTCCCAGTGGCCCATCCGAAGCAAGAGCGCCGGTCGCCGGAGCAGCCACGCAAGCTACAGGTTTCGTGTTTCCAGGGTCGCCCACCCCGTCGTGGACTCGGTCAACGCATGAATCAAGGAGCCCTGTCGCTCGCCGGCGGCTGGCCTGCGCACCGCCTGAGCGGACCAACGAAGCAACAGCAGCAGCAGACGACGAACCACGAACGGCAGGCGCACAGGATCCGAAGGAGGCGGCGTGGCTGCCTCGCTGGCGCCAACCTGGATCCCGGACACACGGTCCGGTGTACCGTGCCGTGCCGCGCGCCAGAGCAGCCGTGCCGCGCCGGCGCCGCCAGGGGTCCGGGGCGGGGCGTACCGTACGTGCGCGCCATACCGCGCATTGACTGCGCAACAGCGGCGCCGACACGTACAGCCAGCCGGAGGACGAGAATATAGGGACGGAGACAAGGGGGGGCTGGCAGGGGCCATGGCCCCTTCTATGCTTTGTGTCAAGCCTAATCAAGTAACGAGTATCTCATAATTTATATAGAGTAGTAATTAAGTTATATACTAGATCTTTAGCAATTGAGTGTTAAAATGAAGTATAATTTAATTTTAATACAAAAGTAGATGTTTTTGCAAGCTAATAAGCTCTCATGCATCCTGATTGAGCTAAGTCATTTTTATTTTCCTTCCAACAATTTAGTTTTATCCGATACTTCAAGCTAGTACTTGTATTACATAAATACACAACATTTTTCACTTACATATTTAGTCCTCTTTCAACAACTCTCTTCCACACTTTTAGTTTTAATATATATCGCACTCTCAAGCGTCTTGACGAACTAATGTGCAAAATACCATGACAATCACTTTATAGTTTAATTTGAACACAATTATTATGGGCATATCTCGAGAGTGAGTCAAAGGCATCTATCGTATAATATGTGTATATTTTTGTAGTAGTTCATCAAAAGCAAAGTGCCACACTTAAAAAAACTATTAAGAAATTTGAGAAAACAAACACCTATGTAATTAGCCATCTAAAATAATCTCATAAAAATATATATTTAGTAATTAAAGAGGTCATCAACCTCTATTACAAGACATGTTCAACACTGTTGGCCCCCTGTATTTCAATCCTAACTCCGTCTCTGAATATATATGCTCGTGCTTTTCGTACGGCCAGCAGCGGCACGCCGGCACACGGCACGTGTCGCCGTCCTGACGCGTGCCCGCCCACCCTCCGCTTGTGTCTATCAAAAAACCCAGACGTGATCGGTGATCATCCATCCGTCGCGCGGATGCCCACGCGATTAAGCCCTGCCCGTTGTCGTGTTGCCGAGGCACGATGGCTAATGAGCCGGTCCCGAGGATTTGTTCAATTCCGATCTTCTCCAACTGCTCTCGATGCAGGACGTTTGGTTGACGGGGTGAGGTGCGGGGTCGTTCGCGTCCGGGTCGGGCTGAGCACAGCGGGCGGTTGCGACTCTGATTTTTCATTCTCCGGGGGCAACTGCTGATTTGGACCTGGCGCCTGCCTGCCACAGTGCCACAGGAACCAGTGGCCATCGCCCATCGGGCAGCAGATTGTGGGGTAAGTGGTGGGAATCTAGTGGGACAAAATCACGCGTTCTGGTGGCGCGCGCTTGGTGCTCGAGTAGCTAGCGCCACGGCTAGGGTCGCTCGCTGCTGATTGCTGAAAGCGGAAGGAGTCCAGAGTGGATTACAGGGAGAGTGGATAAGAGCGAAGGGTGTGGTGTTTTTTCTAAAATTCAATTATAAATTTTACTGAATTAAAAACGTCATCCAAGTGGTCGTGCCGGAGTGGTTATCGGGCATGACTAGAAATCATGTGGGCTTTGCCCGCGCAGGTTCGAATCCTGCCGACCACGCTTTTTTCTTATTTTGGAGCTTTTGTTTCTTACATGGCCCGGCTGTATAACTTGAGCCCAAATAAAACATCTTTTTGGGCTTTTGTTTTTGACGGCCCACACCATCTCGCGTATGACATAATGGCCTTGCCGTCTTATTAACTCAAGCCCAAATAGCACATTCCCATCGCCACTGATAACTCGGCGTCCTGCCCTCCTGGGCTAGTTATCACGCCGACTGAATGGTATCATTTTTTTACTTAGAAAAACCCCTCAAAAAAAAACTCAGAAAAGAATGGTATCATTTCTTTAGTGGCGCAAGTAGGCAGATATGCAAGTGTTAACTTTTGTAATACATGAATTTCAAAAAAATCATGTCATATTGTTTCTAGCAATCGTTGTCAACCTCGCCCAAAAATAAAACATTGGACTCTTCTTTTACAAGAAGAAATTGATTGCAATAGTGTTCATGATGGATACAGCTAAAAAATGGCTTGCACAATTGCATGCTATGAAGCCACGCAATATGTCTAAAACTTTTAGCTCAAACTATGTTTAATGTTACGAGAACTTAAATCTAATGATAAACAATGCTAAATTTTTTTTGAGCCACATATGATATATTTATATGCAGGGTCCATATCAATATATCATGAGATGTAAATTGAGCTTGCTGCCGACTGCGAGGGTGCATGCATGAATGTAACAAGGCCGGGCGGTAATCTGGTCAAGTTCAGGCAGAGAAAAACAAATGCGTTCCAGTCCATCGTCCAGCTCCAGTCCATCCCCTAGATGCGTCTGCTTCATTTCAGTACCCCAGTTGTCCACGGATTGCGACTCCTCGGCGGCGGACCGGCCGGCGAGGCGGCGACAACAAGGACGGCGACCTCGGAAACTTCTCGCCGGAGACCAGCGAGCCCCCACCGCCAGCGAGGATCGATCTATCCCTCGCGCGCTGCGTCCTCGCCCCCCCAATGCGAATTATAAATTGCCAGCGAAGTTTTACCGCGCAAATTAATAACATAATTTAGAGGAGCCATCGCTCTCTCATTTTCTCAGTTTAGAGAAGCTGGGAAGGGGTGTGGACTGTGGTGTGGCGCGAGCCGAGACGCGAGTACTACGAGCTGGCGTGGACGTGTTGACCGTGGACGCGACGGGACCCGCCGCCACTCACGTGCTTGACTAATCGCCCCCGTCCAGCGCAGCAGGACGCCCCTGCTGGGGCCCGCCTCTTCCGTGCCGCGACAAGCGCATCGGCTTTCCTCTCCGCTTCCAAGCCGTGGGGCCACGTCGTCTGCTACCGTCCCGTGGGCCCGGGAACGAGGCCACAAGCCCACAACTCCACAAGCCTGCGGCTACTTTGGTCGTGCGCACGTGGACCACACAACTGTGGCCGACTCCCGGGCCCCACGCTGCGTCGGCGTACTTTTTCAACGGCCTGCTTCTTCCCGTCTTCCGAATCCAGGCGACATCTGCTCCACCCTCCACGTCGTCATCGGGACGGGGACGATGGATTAGCAAGGGTATGTATGAGTATGACCATGACTGCTAGTAAAACTCACGTAGCAGCCGCTACAATAATGCCTGCAACCATTTGATTCCTCTTTGATAGAGCTTTTGTTAGTTCATCTTCAACTATTTACGCAAAACAAGATGCTGTAACGTGAAATTGTCTCGAAAAACGATGCAGAAATTAACTTAAAACTGCGCAAAGCTGGTTTTTTTGGATGAGCTGTACCAAACAGCCTTTAAAGTCTGCGATACACGGTGTACTTCGCGTATAGCTCCTTCGTATATGCCTATTTGCACTAATTTTTTTCCCACTAAAAATCGAACCATTTGTTTTAGCCAAAAAATTTAGAAACCAGCTTATAGATAATAAAGCTAGACCATTGAAAGCCTAGAGCATCCGAGATTTGAATTATAGTTATGCCATCTTTTCTTACATACATATGGTACAGTGCGATGCATGATGATTAAGTATGTTTCTGCTGCAATTTGACAAAAAATGGTGAAATGTGAAGAGTGGATTGGAGATAGAGGGTTGAACCGGATAGCTAAAACAAATCAACAAAAGCTCAAAAAATTGTTTGGGCCCTCCATTAGGGGTAGGGGAGGGGGGGAGGGGGGGCTGGCCCCCTATCCCCTATTGGGGCCCTGTTTAGTTGAGGAAAGCTTCACAACTTTTCAGTATTCACCGGTTACATCAAATGCTAGAATACTAATTAAAGGTATTAAACATGGATTAATGATAAAACTCATTCCATAACCCCCGGCCTCCGAGTAACTTCGCGAGACGAATCTAATGAGTCTAATTAGGCCATGATTAGACAACGTCGTGCTACAGTAAACAATCTCTAATGATGGATTAATTAGGCTTAATAGATTTGTCTCACGATTTCCTGTCCATCCGTGTAATTAGTTTTATAATTAGATCATATTTAGTCCTCATAATCTTTGGTTTAAAATTGCTACAGTAAATTTCGCAAACACTGAACTAAACAGGCCCTGGATCTGCCCTATGTTGGATCGCCATGATACAGGGTAGTAGGTTATTAAAGACATGAGAAATTACCTATTTATTTTCTCTTCAGCTTACAAGTTTCATATATGAATCATATGATATATAGAGGAGACAAATAAACTTGACGAGAGTATCATGGTGAACTGCTTTGAACTTTTGAATCCAAGAAGTGGGAATGCAATTCCACAAACATTTCAAAAAAAAAATCATAATAATACCTCTGTTAGAAAATATCCCATCCGTTTTCAAATTGCAGTACACAGTTGACTTTTCTAATACACATTTGACCATTCGGCTTATTCAAAAAAATTGCATTAGTATCGTTGATTTTATTATTACTTATTTTATTATCAAAAATACTTTAAAGACGACTCATATTTCTATTTATTTGTACTAGTTTTTTGAATAAGCTGAATGGTCAAAATTATTTTTTAGAAGTCAACAATAAACTATAATTTGAAATGGAAGGAGCATTTAGTAACGGATCATACCAAAAATACTATATCAACAGGAATACCCTGGCTGGATTTTGCTCAAAGGGAATCTGCACGGTCTTGATTTCTTTGTCGCAGCATGCGATGAAAACATCGGTGATGTTGTTCTACATATACGCGCCGTACAAGCACGACTCTTAGAGTTAGAGCTAATCCAGGCTTCATCGTGTCCAGACCATGAATGGAGCATGGATGCATGATAGCGTTAAGCAATCAAGCAAATCAAATTTACTTTGCCTCGTGAAATTTGAGCTACCGCGGCTAATCGTCTGAATGAATTCGCTACTATCTACGGACTAATGATTCATTAATTAATCAGGCGCTGGCCGCTAATCCCTGCTCGGGGAGAGCTCGAGGATCCGGCCGGAGAGCGCGCTGGCGAGCGCCGCCTTGAACCCGGGGTCCCTCGTCAGCGTGGCCGCCATGTGCTCCGCCAGGTTCTTCCTCACGACCTCCGAGGTCCCCGCCGCCGCCGCCGCCGCCGCTGCAGCGGCCTCGTGCCTCTGCAGGCTCTGCTGCTGCTGCTGCTGCTGCAGCGGCACTGGCGCCGGCCGGACCGCCTCGCTCGCCGGCTGATGCTTCGCGCCCTTGCCGTCGTGCTGCGGCGGCTGCCCGTGGTTGTGCTCGCCCTCGTACGTGGCCACCAGTATGGTCCTGTCCTCCGCGCTGCGCTGCACCTTCTTCTTCACCGAGCACGCCGGCGCGAAGGAGCACCGGAAGTAGGCGCGCGGGCACGGGTTGTCCTTGGTCACCTTCTGCCCGTATTTCCGCCATTGGTACCCATCTTTCACCACCTGTTCACCGCGAGCACGAGTCAATTAGCCATACACTAAGTCACTAACCAGGTGCGACGACGATCCCGGCGAAGAAGAAGAGGAGGAGCTCGTTACTTACGAGGCTGAGGTCGGCGGGGTCGGCGTGGACGTATCGCCGGGAAACCTTGGGCTTGCACTCCTCCCGGATGCGCCTGCCAGGGTCGTGGAAAACGGTGACGGCGGCGGCCGACGTGCACTCCATCTGGTCGGCGACCGGGATGGCGAACGGCGGCGAAGGCTTGCGGTGGGTGTCGAGGCTGTCGCTCCGGATCCGCTTCCTGGACGGCGAGGCCGCGGAGCCGCCCTCCGACGTGGAGGACTGGCGGTTGGCGGCGCCGCCGCTGTTGTTGCCCGCGGCCACCATGTCGTCGACCTGGCCCTTGAGCTCGGTGTACTTGGCCACCACCGCGCGCAGCATCTCGCTCAGCCGCTTGTTCTCCTCGCCCACTCGCCGGAGCTCCGCCTCCAGCGCCTCGACCTGCAACCAACCAACACGTTCCATCGGCCAATCAGCAAACTGTTCACAATTGTTCAATTCAAACCAAACTCAGCGATCGATCGAACAGGCTGCTGCTGCGGACATGTACCTCTCGGTCTTTCTTGACGGCCAGGAAGTTCTCCTCGACCAGGACCTTGGTCACCGGCGCCACCGGGCGCGCCGTGGGGAGGCCGACGTTGAGGTCCAGGCTCAGGGAAGGCTGCCCGCCGATCCACGGGTCCATGGCCGCCGCCGCCGTCGCCACAAGAATCGTTAACCCTTCAATCGTGTATAGGACGATCTCAACAACCACTGCTACTCGTCCTCGCGGCAGAGACGGCTGGCAACTTGAGGAAGAAGGGGTCTAGTATTGACGCGATGGAGCTGCGTAGTTGTGCATGAGGGGGCCATGGCTCCGAGGGACGGGAGACATTATATAGGCCCAGCGTGGAGGTGGAGGTGGAGGAGACATGTGGTGTTGGAAGTTGGGTGGGAAGAGGGACGGGAGACGAAGCATCTCGGGGCCCCTGTCGCTCGTCGTCGTCGTCTTGGGTTGGTCGTGACGACGGAATATATCAAAGCTGGAACCGGCGATCGCGAATGGTATTTGGCCATTAGCGACCCTGCATGCCAGTGACGACGAACCCCCCCGATCAGATTAAACTAATCGCTCCGGCGTCGATGCGATTTATGCGTGCGTGGTGCCAGTTTGTTTACCGGCTAATTAACTAGTGTTCTAGCTAGGCTCTGGACTGGAGTGGCGTGGTGGGGGCGGAACGGAAGCGATCAGGCTCGGAAAGGCAGGGTCTCAAAAAAAAAAAATGGCTCGGAAAGGCAGGGCAAAGGGTCGCTGGGGTCAAGGAAAAACGCCACAAGATTACAGGTGGGAGGCTTGGAATTTGGGGCGCTCCGATGGAGAAGAGCAGCACCAGATTTAGCTTGCGTTTTGGGGGGATTTGTCGACTGTGACTCCCGCCCTCTTGTTGGCTAGTCTCTGTCCAACACTCGAACACTGCATGTCTCATTAGCTGGAGGAATTAGCTCCAATTGATCAACTCCAAAAAAAGTTTTGATGTTTCACTTGTTTGGGACTTAGCAGTTAGCACACTGCAAACTTTGTTTATAGCAAATTAAAAAACACAAACCTTACACCTGGGACCTGGTTGTAAAAAAACAATATCCTTAGGGCTAGTGTAATTATTTTTTCAGTTTCTGACATGTTCTTGTGAAACTCGGTCAATTAGTCACGCGGATCGCGGATAATCACGCCTTGTCCAGATGAGCATTTCCTGACACGGAGTCTCCCCAAAGTAAAACCCAGAGCTTGATCAGGTGGTCACGACATGTCTGGCCACTTCGGAGGAGATTGCTGACGAGGCCTCTGTCCGGTTTCTTGATTTGGGCTAGAAGAAACCTGCAGGCGCTCGCCGTGACGTGATCGCCCGCTCGAAATGTCCATTGGACCTGGCACTCAGCATGAAGAGCCAGTCCGAGACTTCGGATTGACGACAAGGAAACACTCGCAGGGAGCAGCAGCAGGCAGGACTTGACCTGGCGCGAGCGCGCGCGTGGGTAGCAAAAGAACGAGTTGGCTTGATCTCTTCCAACGCCGGCAGCTACCTCGATCGCCGGCGATGGAGTAGGAGGGAACTGGTAAAGCTGGAGAAAGCCACGGACCGGGTCGGATTTGTTGATCTCTTCTGAAAAGAGGGCTCATTTCTGGAAGAAATCCATGCAGGGCCACAGATTACCAAATCTGTGTGGTCAACAGTAGGTCTTGAAATTATCCACAGGAAAAGGCACTAGTGTCGGAGCTTTGGTTCCATGTTTAGTTGTTGAGAACAGAAAGGACCGGATTGGCTTGGATGAATTCTCTTTTTGACAAGAGCAAGACGGCATCAAAGGTGTCTGCCAGAAACTGGTAAAGTTCTCTGCACATTGTCCTGATGATAGAAAATTTGATTTCGAGACAGATTAAGATGCATGCACCCATCTTGACCAGACTAATTATTGGGTCGGGGTCAACATGATCAGGTGCTATTAAATAGCCGCATTTTAAAGCAAGAACAGGTACATCAAACTATACGGCCGCATTTTGTAAAGCAAGAAAAGCTGTACTCACATACCAGTACTCCTGCTGCTGCCCATAAAGGCCCATTTGCTCACATGTGAACTCGAGCAGAGCCGCCATGCATATGGCGGCGCCCTTATTCTGAACCCTTTTTTGGGTTAGCAAGGTGATGCATGAACGGCGCCGTGTTTAGTTGGTGGCCGAAAAAATTTGCAGGGTATTAAATGCATCTTTGACCAATAATTAAGGGTATTAAATAATGTCAGTTTACAAAACTACCTCCACAACCTCTAGTAAATTTCCGAGACGAATCTAATGAGGCCTTTGACCGCATGATTAAAGGATGATTAGAAGATAGTTACTGTAGCATCACTGTAGCAAATCATGGATTAATTAGGCTCATTAGATTCGTCTCGGAAAGTTACGCTCATCTATGAAGAGGTTTTGCAAATAGACTTCATTTAGCACTCCATGCAAGAAAGATTCCCTTTTGCAAATTTTTTCGGCCTCCAACTAAACACGGCCGGCTGACCGGCAGAGTCAGCAGGAATCGGCATGAGACTATTTGTTTTTGGCAGGATGCTACCTGATTATGGACTTCCCATATCGGGGCTTCTGTTCACGAGTGGAAAACGAGATGCACTACACTGGAGCTGGACAAAAAGATCCACGGCTACGTGGAGAAATTTTGATGCCCCTCAATCAGTGGCTCCATCCCTAGCTTCTAGCTCTAGCAGTATAGTCCTATAGATGCCCTTTGGGAGAAGTTATCAGACACATCATGAAAATGACTCGCGTTCACGTTCATGAATGAGCACTAGTTGCCCCAGTGACGGAGACACTGGGGGGCTGGCAGGGGCCATGGCCTCCCTATGTTTGCTACAAATGCACAACATGTGGCATGCAAAGTTCAATAAACACAAATTAAACAGCATTAAGCTTAGATATAGATCTACATACTCATTTTGTAAGTAGTATTAAGAAATAATTCCACAACAACTACACTCTAAGCAAAGTGATTTTATCTAGATTTGTGTTTTACAAGGGTCATTAAATATAGTTTAAGTTTGATTGAAATTTAATCTTGTCTCTTGACCACCCTAATGATCCCATCCTGGCTCCGTCCTTGAGTTGCCCTGTTACAACAGTACAACTACTAGATCGGATCAATTGCGGTGCTTTTCAAGCGCACTGGTTTGGCAAAAACCACGCGAAGAAAAAAAACATAGAGACACTACAAGAGTGATGATCCATTCCAACAATTGCTATTTTTGAAGTGACCAACAAATTCTAGTTTTATGTTAGTTATTTATGATAATTGTTGGTAACATATGTTGTTCAGAATGATGTTGTTGGCAATTGGTCAAAATATTGGGGGAATTGAGATCTACTAAATTTGTTGGTCATTTATATAGAACAATTATCAAAAAAATATTAGAACTCTTCTAGCGAGGATAAAAAAAATAGAAGATGATATTACCTAACTAGCAGAAAATCGATCGACATGTTGGAACCATATGATTCCCATCAATCACCTTTATTGTTTTTCTTTCTAATTTCAATTTTGCCTTCTATATTGTAGACTAGCATACTTCGGAAGTCCGGAGCCTCTGCCACGGCGATAGAAGTGCGCAGAACGACTGAACACCCACCCACCATTCTTGTAGGCAGATATAGATCTAGAGGGGATGGGGAAGGGGGGCACCCACAATTCATGGGGAGGGGGCCAAGGGCTCTGCCCCCCTACCGCCATGCAGTCTATGGAGCACCCCCTGCAATCTATTGCCATGGATAGAGAAAAAAGAGAAACTTATGTTTGTTACCTAACTCGAGCAATTTTTAGTGGTATGCATTGTAGAGCAATATGACAACTATATACTGTTTCTTTATTTGTGTTGGCCACCATGAAGCCTGCATAGGACGTAGTGGATTAAGCTGCCAAAGAGTGCAATATACCGTTACACCATTGTTGCAATAGTGGAAGCCACGCGCGGTAGCTGCCAGAGACGGTGACTCTCCTGGAAGGCGGATTAGTGACTCTCCTGGATAGCTAATCAAAATTTCGCCGATCGCAATTCGACTTGGTGCCAATGAAAACCGGACGTTCTTTCAATTGACTGGTTGGAAATGAAAAAAAAGGCACATTTGCATGTTTTAGGACTACTTTTACTTCGATCTATTAAGGCTACTCCCAATGAGAGTTTTATTTTCATTAAATGTGGTGCCACATAGGTATTTTTGATGACATGGCAAAGTTTTTAAGAAGAGAGAGATGGAAGGAGTTTCATCTAGATGAAACCTCAAATAAAACTATGCATTATAGGAGGGTGTTTCATCCATCAATTAATTGTAGTTTGTTGACATGGCACTCTTGGAAACATCAAAATGAAACTTGTCATTGGGATTAGCCTGATGATCGGCAAGCATGAAATTTGACGAGAAACTTTTTAAGCACACAAATATCATGATCTATTAACCCACGTGTTTCATCAAAAAGCGCTAGTTAAGACTGCTTTCGGGGGAAAAAAAAAGTGCCCAGTGTTTCAGTATTTGCACTGATTAGGAAAAAAAAGGCACGTGGAACATGTGATCGCAACATGCCAGCCTGCCAACGGGAGAGCAGCTCCACGCGTCGGCAGCAAACCGATCTCGGCCCCCACCAAAAGGAAACAAATAAACCCAGCAAAAGGGGAAAAAAAAGAAACGCGCGAGACGAAGTCGCCGCCGGGCCCCTCCTCCCCTGACCGACCCTCCCTCCGCGCAGGCGCGACGACGATGCCGTCCGGCTCGGGCCGCACCGCACTGGATGCGGTCACCGTCGCGTGGACCCCGTCGAAGATGCGAGCGAGCGGCCGTCGCGGCCGCCGCCTGCCTGCCTTCCTCGCGGGAAAAGCCACGCGCCGAAGGAAGGATCGGTCCGGCCCCGGCCCCGGCCCCCCAGTCGGCAGGTGGGACTTGGCCGCCGCGCTCGCTCCGCCTCAGGCCAGCATCATGCAGCAAGTGGCCGGCCAGCGACTTGTCGGTCCTGGACCTTGACCGGCCGGCGGCCGGCTCGCTCGCTCGCTCCGTCGCTCGTCCCGGCCCCGTGCACGCTGCAGTCATCCTGATGCGGATGCGGACGCTGGCGGGGGATCGGATCGTGCGACGCGCGCGATGGGATTGGGAATTTGGGATCCTCTCTCTTTGGGATCGGATCGTGCGACGCGCGCGATGAGTTGTTGGTGGTCTCGTCAAAGTTCTGCTGCTGCCACTAGCGCCAGTGACTGGCGACTTGTATGCTCATCGCTCACGTGCGGCAATTGTGTGGGGGCGGATCGGACGGAACGGAAGCTTGAGGGCCTCTTCAATTCCAGGAACTTTGCAAAGTTATCAAAAAGTTTTCATACTGACAACCGTACCTTTTCTCACATAACACGTTTCCTAATGCAAAAAGTTTTCACCATTTTTTAACTTTCATTAGAATTAAACAGGCCCTGAATGTGGCTGGTGGGGGGGTGCGTGGCAAAGTCAAGTCTGGAGTCTGGACCAAGGCGCCTTCTGTATTGCATCTGCTTTTTTGAACGTAGAGTATTGCTATTGCATCTGCTTGAAATTTGAATGAGTGTAAAATAAACTTAAAGGAATCCGCACACACTAAAACCGGTCAACAAATATTCACAATATCTGGGTTTGAGAAAAATATATGCTTTTCATGGTATAACTCCCAACCACATAAATTTTGTGTAGATACACATTTCCCATCACATCCAATATAGGAAAAATTTCAGATCTCTCTCTCTCTCAAACCATAGGTTGACATTTAATCCAATGCTTCAAAAAAATTGCCTAATGAGTGGTTTAGCCTGAGAGTACGCTTCTTTGAAAATATGACTTTTACTCCCTCCGTATTGAAATATTTGTCGTCATTGATTTTTTATGACGACTTTGACCAATCATCTTATTTAAAATATTATTTGTATGTCATCATTTTGTTTGTGATTTACTTTATCATTATATATACTTGATTTATTCTTTTGCATATTTGCATAAATTTTTTGGATTAGACAAAATGTCAAACATTTTAGAAAAAAGTGAACAACGACAAATATTTCGGTATGGAAGGGCTACTAATATATGACTTATACCTTGTGAAACTTTTGAGTCTATCATGGCCTCCTCGCTTGTATGTGTACTACTTTGGGTCAATAACATATGACGTTTTCTCGATCGCATTTTCATTGTCAAAATGTCTACATTGCTTGCCTGGAGGTAGTAATATTTGAGTTGAGCTTCTTGGAGAAAGTGGCTTCTCATGGATGTTTTGTCAAGTGTGGTACCATGCATATGATGCATGCTTTAATTAGTCGGTTCTTTTTCAAACAGGGTGCAGAAAACTCAGACAAAAAAATTGCCTCGTGCGGCAAATCATGATTAGCTACATATGCACATCCTAGCACTAGCAGTTGCCCCCCACCTACAACTGTGTATTAGGACATGTGAAAATTCTGAGCTCTATTGGAGCTCTTCGATCTTACGGTATCTAAGTTGACCTTGTTCAAGAATGCAGAATTTCTTGGGTATTTTGTCAACTCTGGTACTATATGGATCTGATGCATGTTAATTTACTAGATAGATCATAAGAAAAGTCAAAGACAAAACAACCCTGTTAGGCAAATCATGTTTTGCTACAAATAATCCATATACTAGCACTAGCAGCGGCTGAATTTATGAAGAGGCTGAATAGTACCAACTACGTACTGAACTACCATAGGAGATAAGCACGGTTTACCAAACAGCGAACATAGATAATCTTTGACGTGCATGCACGTTAGTCATTACATCTAAAAAAAAAGATACGATAAATCACGTGCGCGGATCGTAGACTCGTAGCATAGTAGAACTGTAGAAGTAGTATATTCCCGAGCCATGTCTACTTTGTTAGTCCTGATTCATGAGCCTGGTCAATCAAACAGTTTGACTGTGTGGCAGGGAGGTCAAACTCGGACGGTCCAAGACAACGAAACCTTAGCAAGTCAAAACTCGCTCCCCATCCAGAAATCGGGAATTGACGGTCGCGATCGTGCAGTAACGAAAGACGAGAATAACAATGCGACATGATGACATGACAGCGCGAGCTAATGAGCTTTTAACAGCTCCATGACCTCTTGACCAGCGAACCAGAGAGGTTCCAGCATCTATCCATGATCCATCCATCCATGGCGTGTGGATGATGGCAGTGCCGTGGCGAGGAAAAAGCGGCGTGGAACGAGCGAAGACGAAGCTTTTAATTCCCATCTTCCTCACGCCGCCGCCGGCAGCCGGAGATTGCTGCTCGCCTGGACTATCTTTTTCAGGGTTGGAATCAGTGGGCAAGTGCGGCTCACCTCAACCGTCAAATAATCAAATCACGGAGGGACTTGTGCGCGAGCCCGTGGGCGTCAAATACCACTCGACAAGGGCACTTTTTTCTCTTTGACAATGGCGTTGCAGTTTGCCTTACGTTCCTGACAGAGAGAAGAAGTAGAGGTGGTAAAGCACCAGGGAAAGTGAAAGTTGAGACAGTGGAAACGGACACACTTTACTGCCTGGTAATAACTTTGTTCGGTAAGCCAGAG
>CM014273.1:9197353-9229592 GCA_004135705.1 Alloteropsis semialata | reverse complement strand
TTCCTCGTTTTCCGGCCAGACATCGACCCCACCCACTGCGACACCCGCGGCACCGAGACCTGCTTTGCAATTTGAATCCGTAGGTACGCTCATTTGCCGCCGGCGACCACACTAGAATTCGCACACTCATGGAAACGGAAGGACAAAGAGTTGGTCCTGTTAATTCTTCGACCCCAACGGATACAACAAAAGTTGGAGACCAGTCTATGATTTCTTTTCCAGGAATCGGCAAGGAGGATCAGGAAGAGCCGAAGGATCCGGGCCCACTTCTAAGTATGCATTGTGGTACATAAAACATCATTTTGAACACTGTTAACCGCCGGGTTCCTTCAATCCAATCCTGCTGTGCTCTTATTCACACAATTCGATGCAGAGAACAACACCATGGCTTCTACTTCAAAACGGGAACCAAGTACTCCAAATCAGGTAATCTCCATATATAGTGTCAGTTATTTTGTAAGTGGGTTGTACATTTTGGCAGCCTATCATCGTTCAACTGGTTGATGCAGGAATCTCCTATGCATTTAACAAACTCAACTATGAAGTTTGCAAACGTCGTAGAACTGTTACCGTCCCAAAAAAAAGGATGCTGTTACGGCTCTGGGATTTGGGGGGCTGCTTCAAATGCCAGTGACGTGTCTCAGAAGACAAATGTTAGTGGAGATTGTAAAATCATTCCATCAGAACAGCCAAAGCTTCTTAATATGTGATGAGCATATTCAGATTGACCCACTGGATGTCAAGGAAATAATGGGACTTGCAATTGAGGGCTTGAATGTTGTCTCACACAAAGGCACAAAAGTGAACCAAAAAAGGGCCCCTTTGTGGACCAGCAATTGTTTGTCAGGTATGCTGATGCAAAAGGCAAACTGTCGATAAACAAGCTGAGAGACATTATTGTTCTTCCTTGCCCTCCAGATGATGACTTCAAAAGAGCCTTTGTCTTGTTCACAATTGGTGTTATTCTAGCACCAACAACAAAGGACTATGTTCATTCCAGTTATCTGGCCCTCGTTAGAGAAATATCAGAAATTCCGAAATTCAATTGGGGCCGATTCACTCTGGACTATTTAATAACCTCATGTCATAACTATGTAATAGCTCATCCTGATCGTCGTGGCTCCTTACAGGGCAATTTGACTCTGCTACAGGTCAGTTCTATATGCTACAGCCAACACCTATGTACAATGTTTATTTTCCATCTTATGTATTTATTGCATGTTGATCATAGTTTTGGTACTGGGAGCGCGTCATTGCGGCCAGCGTGTTTGGGGTCAATTACAAGGCGCTCCAACCACCACTGATGGCGAGGTGGAATGACGACAATGCTACCCGTCGATGGAAAGCTTTCAATCAAGAAGGTGTACATGGAGGAACTGTAAGTCTCCAAAGATTACATCAACATGTGCCTGTTGTTACATGTACAATCTAACTGTCTTATCCATTGTTTGCAGCTTATCAAGCGCACTGTTTTTTCGGGACCACGCAGCCTAAACATAAAACAACAGAGACAGCAAGCATACCACAACGCAAGCAACGTGATCATGAACCTAAACCTAAGCCAGTACGTGAGCATGGTCTACACGATCAACAAGTAAGTAGGCATCTATTTATGTTCCCAACCTAGTTTGTGTGCCTAATTCATTATTTCCTATTTATGTAGAATTATCTCTTCAAAGACTGGGCAAAAGATACCAAAACGGACATTGGTCTAGTAATGGAGCGAAGAGTTTTGGACATAGAACAGAAATTTGATAGGAAAATACTAGCACAAAAGGAGGAGTTAGCTAAACTTAGGAAGGATAGAAGAATGGAGGTCAGGGTGAGAAAGATAGAAGATGTTACTGCAGAAATGCAAATGGATATGAAGGTAACAAGCGTGAGAGTACTGATTGTAGCTACCTGTACATCCTTCAGTCTCTAACAAAATTTGTCCGAAAACAGGAATTGCGACAGGTACAACAGGAAATCCTGCGGATGCTGCAAAGTACGGTTCAGCCATGTACACCTACACCTCCACATGTTCAGCAATCTATGCCTCCACCTGCACATGTTGGGCAGACATCTATGCCTACATCTACACATGGTCAGGTATTGCTCCGGCAGTCAGGATTAGATGGCCCATTACATACTCCTAATAAACAAGAGTTATTCCTAGTGAACCAGTTGATCTCTACAGCACAAGTAATACCAATTTCAGGTACCACCACACATACCGGTCCAGCATCCAATATCAAAACTCCCATCACTTTTCAATAAGACATTCGAGAGAATTGATGCTGAAGCAACCACTGCAACAAACGGAAAGCGGGAAATGAACTTTCAGAAGCAGAGGGGCCCCTCTACAGAGCAGCTTGGCGACCCCTCTTCACATATACAACCAAGGAAGACTATTATCGACACTGATTACGAATTGAATGGTGCTGACTCTGAGGCTGCATTATTCGTAACCTTGAGTTACGAAGACGCTTATGTGGTACGAATAGGTGGCCAGCCTGTTCAAGCAAAATGTCTTGTCAATAATGTGATGAACAAATATATTGCCGATGAGGTACTATCATGTCATATCCATGTTGACAATACAAACATGCAAACACATATGTACTAAATCAACCCTTTGCAGGTCATAAATGCTTATGCTGCCATTTTGGAGAATGATCCAGAATCATTCGTAACAACTTATGAAGCCAATTATCTGGTTCAAGATAAACTGGGTACTGACGCATGCAGGAGCATTAGGACACGAATTGCTGAAAAATGTATCGGAAGGCATATGGTACGTAATACTCATTTTCTTTTGAACTTCAGTGTGCAGGAACAGTAACAGTTAGTTTTGATCCTCAGTTTCTGCATGCCGTCGTTGACTTAATTGGTTATGCTTGTTCTTAGCATGGTAGTTGTCGGTTTTTTATACCGATTAGCCTACTATGGGGGTCCCCAAGGTAGTGATTTGTGCGGTGGGGGATCACCAGACCTGAAGCATGAAGGTAAACACGGGACACAAGACACGATTTAGATAGGTTTAGGCCGCCAAGGCAGCGTGCCCTACGGCCTACGTCCTGTATGGGGTGTATAGTATTGCGCCCTGCACTGGGTTGTTTTTCGATGCCCGTCTAGGTACCCCGGCCCTCCTTTATATAGTCCAGGGGGCGGGTTCCTAGTCGGCTACAAGGTAGGAGTCCTAGTAGGATTATACAGTATGAGTCCTAGTAGGATTACAGGGGAATTCTAATAGGAGTCTGCCTTCTTCCTTCCTTGCGGACACTGGGGATTCTATCCCCGACAGTAGTGATTCCTCAAATTCAGAGTATGGGTTCATGTTGCGTTTGAGCTGCAGCTGTTTAGGATTTCACTTGACATTTGCACCCAGGATGTTATCTTTATTTGTTTACTCAATATAGTTTTTTTTTAAAAAAAATTGGTTACGTAGGGCATTCCATTCAATACTTTTTCAACCTTTTGTAACAGGTTTTTGTGCCAATGTATTTGAACGGGAACCACTGGGCTCTCATGGTGCTGAATTTTAAAAGGTCAGAGGTACAAATCCTAAACTCTCTACCCCACACACGAGATGAAGACAAAGAAAAGAAATTTGTAAGCACAGACCATAGCGTAACACGTACCACCTATTCAACTTTCGCTCGATCAAAGTTAACATGTATCTCAACATCCCTAGGTGCAAGGCATACAAACATGTTTTGACTCTATGGGAACACCGATTAACTTGCAGACTTGGAAAACAGTTCCCTGCCTTGATATACCGAGACAAACAGACGGGTACTCCTTTTCAGTTCTATATTAACGTTGTACTTCGCTTACTTACGTTTACGTTCCGTTGCAGATCTTCATGTGGGGTATTCATCTTGAAGTATTTAATGGCATGGGATGGAGAAAAAATGGCCCATGATTTCACAAATGTGAGTCTTAGAATTCTTCCAATTCCAAATTGCTGCAGGCTGAAACAATAATTGCTATATTATGTGCACTACTTTGTCTTGCAGGCACAGGTAAGAATGTTTAGCTGGAAAATATGCACGAGGCTGCTCCATTCTGATCGCAACATCTTACGCTTGGACTCATACAAAGAGCCTATGACGGTCTGTACATTTACTGCATATTAAAAATCTTTAAGTTTGACCAACTTTATTCCAGGCTGTAAAAATAACCGGGGTACATGATGTACCGTTTGGGTTGATACTTAGGAGGAAGAATACTTTAAGAAGTATCCGGAAGAACGACGCCCGGACAAACATGCTGAAGATGACAATGAGGTACAGATATTGGAGCATGGTACTGGAACACCATCAACGCCTGCAGTGAGCACGAAACAAACTTGTGGAACCACTGTGGCCAGCGCGACAGGAGGAACTGCGAAAAGGCCAAGAGGACGGCCAAGGAAAGCATCTCTTTCAACCACCGAGGCTCCTTCAACCACTGCGGCCATAACACCAGCACAAACAGGATCTGAGAAAAGGAAACGAGGACGGCCAAAGAAAGTTCCATCTACTCAAAGTACTCCCAAATCAACTGTCGTTGAAGAATTCAGCACTGCATCTATTGCTAAACGACTTAAGGTACCAGCTCGAGACGCAGACAAAAGGGTCAGCTTGCCTGGGCCACACAAGCGTAGCCCTTGGAAGTAATAATTTTAGATGTCTGCTGACGTTTCTTTTTGTTTGATTTTCCAATAGTGAATGGCGAGTTGATATCTACAGGCTGAATTGACGCAGATCTTTTAGAATACGATGATGATTTCTTGCCGGAACTCAAAGCTGTTTAGAATTGCAACTCAAAAGGAGACGTGTTCCAAGTTTACTGCACTCACCGGTTACACCTGTGGGGTAAGCATGCATCCTCACCGGATGATCTTTCTGGTGTGCAAGGTAACATTCCAAGTTTACTGCACTCACCGGTTACACCTGTGGTGGCCGTACATCCTCACCGGATGATCTTTCTGGTGTGCATGATAACATTCCAAGTTTACTGCATTCACCGGTTAGACCTGTTGTGACACCGTACACCCTCACCGTATGATCATTCTGGAGTGCAAGAAAACCGCTTCATCAAGTTCTTCCCACAGGCTTCATTGACTTCTTCCCGCATGCTACGTATCTTACAACAGATAAACAGCCTAAACCCGTATGTGTGCTTCAATCTGGTTGGCGGTACCCTCGACCTCATTCGACAGCTCCCTAAACCTTTGGGGAGGGACGGCCGGGTTGATGCCCCTTAATCGGCTAATATCCTGGTCAGGCCACCACGACTTCACCAGCGCAAGGACATGCTTCGCGCACATCGTGAGCAGGGTTCGATAGTACGGCCGCAGCACAAACGGAGCTTGACGAAGGCGGTCTAGCAAAGAAGGCGGTGCAGTTCCTGGTTGGATGGGCGCAATCATGTTGACGATCGGAAGAGCGGCGGCTGACAGATCCTTGATCTCCTTCTGCAGCACTTCAAATTGCTGCTGCTTGTTGCGCAGGGTGTTCTGCAGCTCTTCAAATTCCTTCTGCAGCGCTTCAAATTCCTGCTGCTTGTTGCTCAGGGTGCTCCTGGCCTTCACCAATTGCTGATCCCCTTCTTCGCGCATCTTCTTCTGTGTCTCCAGCTGATGGCTGATTTCCTCCTCACGCTTCAGACAGTCAGTCACCTCTGCCTCAAAAGCTCCAAGCTTTTTGTCTCGCTCTGGCAAAGACAGCAGGGACAAGAATTCAAGCGTAGCAATAGGGCAAAATTTGATCGAGACCTCGGAGCATCAATCAAAGGGCTCACCTCTGATATCCGCATGAAGCTCCCCATTCTTGATCACTAGTTCCTCCTTTTCATTTTGGATACAGTCAATCTTCTTATAGCACTCGTCCAGTTCCTTCTTGGTGCGAGCGCGCTCCACGTCCCAGGCTGCTTGCTCCTGCGCTAGCTTTGCTTCAGCTTCTTCGCGCATCTTCTTCTGTGTCTCCAGCTGACGGCTGATTTCCTCCTCACGCTTCAGACAGTCAGTCACCTCTGCCTCAAAAGCTCCAAGCTTGCCTCAAAATCCGGGGGTCGGCAGTCGATACCTCGATGGGCTTTATCAACTGGACGGATGGGCGCCCAGCGCCCAGCGGACGGTTGGTGTTCCCGTAAAGACGCCCGCATTTGTGCCGTCATTTCGAATTCGAGGGCACTGAAAGCGGGCCCTTTACCTTGGGGGTGGCCTCGCTGTCAGTCGCACCGCAGCAGTTTGAACGCGTAGCGGTTCGACTCTTCGTGCCTTGGCAGTCGTCTCGCCATGATGGCGGTTCAGGCGCAGCAGTTTCGCCTGGTTTCGAGACGGTTCCACGGGAGGCGGGTACGACGAACGCGCGTCGCTATCCTGTCGCAGCGAACGGGCGACGTGGCATCACCTCGTCCACCCGTCCCTCTTCTTCAACCTCCTGCAAAAGAAACAGAGATGAGAGCGGGCGAGCTGGGTTTCGAGGAAGAAGAAAGCAAGCGGGTGGGAGGTGGGCGGTGCGGCCCGGCGGCGAGGGCGAAGGGGCGGCGAGGGCGAAGGGGCCGGCCGGTCACCATCATCTTCTTCTCAAACTCCGGCGGCTATAGAAGGGGCCGACCGGGGGAGGCAGGTAGGCCAGGCGGTGGGGATGGTGGTGAGCGCATACAATCAGGAAATCTGTCGAGCACATGAAAACATGTCCGGTGATAGCCACGGTCTGAGTGGTGAGAGCAACGGAAGCATGCCGCGAGGCAGATGGGCCGGATGGGCAAAATGCAGAGTAGGAAGGGCATATGCAGATCGCAGTTTTCTGAAATATGGACCGGTGTCAAGAACTGTGAACACCGGTCAATAGATGCACAAAAAGAACAGTTCCATCAAGATATCTGCCGAGTCCATCAGAAAATGTCCTGTGAGTCCACGGGTCCGACGGGTGAGAGCAGTAAAAGAGGAACACGTCCAAATTTCAAGTCCTAGTTCGTTACTCAAATTCTTTCGCAAAAACGCCCGGTGGTGAGTTCTCAGTTCAATTCCTCAGACCGTTGATTGGGACCGGATCGATGGAGCCAGCATGGTAACTTTTGCAGAGAGCACCGGTGCGACGGGTGCTGCCACGCAAAAGAAAAGGCTTCTCGTTTGATTGGCACCGGTCCGACTGGTCCAATAGGCCATGCAGTGGGGCTCATCCTGAAATAATGACCGGTATACTGAACGGTGTTCAGCGGTCCAATTGGTGAGCGCAGACCATCAGGAAATCTGTCGAGCACATGAAAACATGTCCGGTGATAGCAGCGGTCTGAGTCGTGAGAGCAACGGAAGCAGGCCGCGAGGCAGATGGGCCGGATGGGCAAATGCAGAGTAGGAAGGGCATATGCAGATCGCAGTTTTCTGAAATATGGACCGGTGTCAAGAACTGTGAACACCGGTCAATAGATGCACGAAAAGAACAGTTCCATCAAGATATCTGCCGAGTCCATCAGAAAATGTCCTGTGAGTCCACGGGTCCGACGGGTGAGAGCAGTAAAAGAGGAACACGTCCAAATTTCAAGTCCTAGTTCGTTACTTAAATTCTTTCACAAAATGTCCGGTGAGTGGTGAGTTCTCAGTTCAATTCCTCGGTTCAAATTCCTTCACAACAATTGTCCGGTGACTAATTACCTTAAATTAGTCCGGTGAAGGTCAAGACGTTGAAATATTGTCCGGTAAATGTCAAGACGTTGAATTATTGTCCGGTGAATGTCAAGACGTTCAAACAGTCAACCTTGAAATATTGTCCGGTGACTACCAAGATCTTGATACACTAACCAGTTTCAAAAGTTTTGAAGTACAGGAAAACGCTGCGGTGATGCTGTACGGTGCTCTCACCGGTCGGACCTGTGAGTGCAGTAAGACGTGATGTTGCCGCACATTCCACTGCAACAAATTGCACACAGAGAATNGTGCGCGTGGGGTGGCTGGTGGGCGCGCGCGAGCAGTGGCGGCGTGGGGGTGGCGCGGCTGCAGCGAGCACAGGGAGGAGGCGGCGCGCGGCTTGGGTGCGGGCGGCGCGGCGCTCGGGTGGAAGCGGCTCGGGCGGGAGACAGAGGAGAAAGGGAGGGAAGGAAGGAGAAGGGAGAAAAGGGAAAAGGAAAAAAAGAAAAAGAAAAGAAAAAAGAAAAGAAGAAAAAGGGAAGGAAAAAGGAAAGGAAAATTAAGGAAAAGGGAGGAAAAGATTTTAGGAAAAAGAAAAGGAAAAGAGGGGAGACAGGCCGGGAATCGCGGCGTCGCGGACGCACGCGCGGCGGTCGGCCGATCGGCGCGACGCGTGGATCGAGAAAAAGGGGGAAACGATGGTTAGGGTTATTTCGGGAGATCGGATTTTCTGGAGATCGGATTTTTGGGATTTGGATCAAGGAAAGATCAGGATGGATTTGGATTTGGATTTAGGAACAGAGAACTCATCGATAAAGATTTTTAAAACTCGTGATTTTAGGATTTGATTTTCCGGGTCGTTACATCGACCCCATTCGACAGCTCTCTAAACCTTTGGGGAGGGACGGCCGGGTTGATGCCCCTTAATCGGCTAATATCCTGGTCAGGCCACCACGACTTCACCAGCGCAAGGACATGCTTCGCGCAGATCGTGAGCAGGGTTCGACAGTACGGCCGCAGCACAAACGGAGCTTGACGAAGGCGGTCTAGCAAAGAAGGCGGTGCAGTTCCTGGTTGGATGGGCGCAATCATGTTGACGATCGGGAGAGCGGCGGCTGACAGATCCTTGATCTCCTTCTGCAGCGCTTCAAATTGCTGCTGCTTGTTGCGCAGGGTGTTCTGCAGCTCTTCAAATTCCTTCTGCAGCGCTTCAAATTGCTGCTGCTTGTTGCTCAGGGTGCTCCTGGCCTTCACCAATTGCTGATCCCCTTCTTCGCGCATCTTCTTCTGTGTCTCCAGCTGACGGCTGATTTCCTCCTCACGCTTCAGACAGTCAGTCACCTCTGCCTCAAAAGCTCCAAGCTTTTTGTCTCGCTCTGGCAAAGACAGCAGGGACAAGAATTCAAGCGTAGCAATAGGGCAAAATTTGATCGAGACCTCGGAGCATCAATCAAAGGGCTCACCTCTGATATCCGCATGAAGCTCCCCATTCTTGATCACTAGTTCCTCCTTTTCATTTTGGATACAGTCAATCTTCTTATAGCACTCGTCCAG
The DNA here is from genome assembly GCA_004135705.1 of Alloteropsis semialata. NCBI lineage: Eukaryota > Viridiplantae > Streptophyta > Magnoliopsida > Poales > Poaceae > Alloteropsis > Alloteropsis semialata. The sequence continues at coordinate 9,220,438 of CM014273.1, read as the reverse complement.
TTCCTTCTTGGTGCGAGCGCGCTCCACGTCCCAGGCTGCTTGCTCCTGCGCTAGCTTTGCTTCAGCTTCTTCGCGCATCTTCTTCTGTGTCTCCAGCTGACGGCTGATTTCCTCCTCACGCTTCAGACAGTCAGTCACCTCTGCCTCAAAAGCTCCAAGCTTTTTGTCTCGCTCTGGCAAAGACAGCAGGGACAAGAATTCAAGCGTAGCAATAGGGCAAAATTTGATCGAGACCTCGGAGCATCAATCAAAGGGCTCACCTCTGATATCCGCATGAAGCTCCCCATTCTTGATCACTAGTTCCTCCTTTTCATTTTGGATACAGTCAATCTTCTTATAGCACTCGTCCAGTTCCTTCTTGGTGCGAGCGCGCTCCACGTCCCAGGCTGCTTGCTCCTGCGCTAGCTTTGCTTCAGCTTCTTCGGCCCTGGCGACGGTGGTGGTTGTTCGGCGTAGAATCTCGCTTTTCTGGATTGAGCGCCGGAGGACACTCTGTTTTTGACGATAGAACAATCAAGATGGGATATTTCTTCCTCACAAAGGATAAATCTACAAGAGAAACTTACCTCATTGCACTCCGCAACTAGTGCCTGCATATCATTAAATCGTGCGTACAGCTCCTTCATCTTCTCCAATTCTTTGTCATCAGTCTCGGAGTTGAATACGAACCTCCGATCGTCGTCCCATCCAGCTCCGGCAGGTGCGCACCCAATTTGAAAGGGCCGCGGCAGAGCAGCAACCTTGGGGCGGGGATTTCCTCGATCACCAACCCGGTGATATTAGAGTCCTCCGCGCGGGCCGCGGCGCGACGAATGCTTCCGGCCGATTGAGGCCACGCGGCAGCCGGAGTCGTGCTCGGAGCTGGAGAAGGAGCTGGCTCCTCGCGGGCAGGGTTGACGTTCTCGAGGGCTGGAGAACTTGGAAAAGACGGTGCGGGGGCACCTCGAGCCTCCTCGCCAGAAGCCAACGCCCTTGTAGGACATACAGCCGGTTCCGTCGAGGGACTTGGCGGCACCACAGGGGCCTTGTTTTTCCGTGAACTGTAGACGATGTTGGAAACATTCGGCTTGTTGAGCGGCACAAATACCTTGGCCTCAGGAGACGGCCTTGGCGGAGACACGGTCACCGATATCGGTACCTCTGGCGGCGGCGCCACAAAGGTATCCGCGGCACCTTCCTCAACCTTTGGTATCTTGTCAGCCACACAGTTAGTCCGTGTGGTGGCAGGAATCTCGAAGTGCGGCAGGTTCCTGGAGGGGATCGTCCTGCGCGCGGAACGGGCCTTCTTCGTAAGAGGTGGCGACTCTGGCTCGCCCGGCTCTTCGGATGCAGAGGGTTTGATGCCAGAGCCACCTTGGCCCTTATCTCCAGGATGACGGGCCCTGAAGTTGTCATCCCATTCTTCACCTTGGGGAGAAAACGGGTACGTCACCTTGTTCTTCCTCATCTCCAGTACCGCCTCACGCGCGCCAGGTGGGACCAAGTCCGAGTTCTTGGTACGCTGCTTCAGGTGCTCGGCAGTTAGGTACTCGGGCAACGGAGGTTTGCACGAGTACACATGACAACGATTCTGCATAAATTTTCGTATACAGGATTCAGTCAAGTTCGAACATGAATGCTGTAAGATATGAGAAAGTGCTGAATCATCAACGATAATACAAGCAATGCATTGCCGAGTAGTTTTTACTTACATCGGGCGGAGGACTGTACATGTGCCAACCCAAGAACGCCTTTGGCAACGCTTGAAGATTATGGAAAATCCTCTGCAGGCGGGCAAGGCACTCGGTCACCCCGAGTTCAGCCTTGCACATTCTCGTTGGGTCTTCAGGACCCAAGTACTGGTAGCCAGCGTGCACCCTGTTCTGACTGGGTTGCACGCGACGGCGGATGAAGTTCAGCGCCACCGACTCTGCCGTCAGGCCTTTCTGCTTGGCCAACGTTATCACCCCGAGGAGCTCAGGGAGCTGGTGGCCTTCGTCGCCGGAAGGGGCGCTGTTCCAGTTGGCGTTATGCTTGGGCAGATGGCCGGTGTGCGGAACGAGCTGAGGCGGCTGATTCTCGACGTAGAACCAAACGGGTTGCCACCCCTTCTTCGAATCCTTCAAGCTGAACTCGAAGTAGTCCGCCTCGCGCCCTTGGCGCAGCTGGAAGGTCGCACCTCCGACAACGGTAGTCGGGTCTGGCTTGACATGGAAGAGATGGCACCACAAGTGGAAATGGGGATCGATCCCCACAAAAGCTTCGCAAAAATGGATGTAGAGGGAGACCTGAAGAATGGAATTTGGGTCGAGATGGATCAACTCTAACCCGTAGAAGAAGAGAAGGCCGCGGAGGAAATCGTGAGCCGGCGTGGCGAATCCGCGCTCATAGAAGGAAGTGAACACCACGATCTCGTGGATCTCATTGAAGGGCCAGGGCATGCCTGGGTCCGCCCTCCAGCCTGCGACTGCTTTTGGCTGCAGTAAGCCATCCTTCACAAGCTTCTCCAGGTCTTCATTCTTGACGGAAGATGGTTTCCACACGATCGCTTGTGCTGGAGTTGAATCGTAGTGTGGTTTCCACACGGCCTCTTGTGCTGGAATCGTCTTGTACTGCGGGTCTCCGAAGGGAGCAAGCTTCCTTTTCTTAGTCGTCTTCTTCCTCACACTGGTACCCCAATTCGGCGACATTCTTGGTGGACTAGTGATTCGAGCTTCAATCTCGGGCGCTACGGCCATGGATTGAGGATTGGAGGCTCGAGGGATTCAGATTTGTGGAATTGGGGGCAGTAGCGGTGGAGTGGCAGCTGTTGCTGGAATTGGGGATTTACCGACAAGGTAAACCGAACGGTTAACCCTAGGCGAGCAGGCGTACTTGTGAAGTGCGCCACCACCGAAGCGTTACGGAGTGCACGCGGCAAAGATGGGCGCAGACCCCGGTCGCCGCAGACTCGAGAGGCGCTCGTGACACGTCGGATCGGAGGGAGAGGGGCAGACTTGCGGCGCATCTCAGTCGTCCATTTCGAACCGCCAGCCAGACCATGAACCGTAAGACCTAACCGTTCGCGTGGGGCCCGGTTACCCTGTATCTCCCTCATTTGCCCTCGCACGCCCTTGTCTCTCTCCCGCCGCCGCCGCCGCCTCCTCTTGCCATCACCATCGCGGCCGCGCGCCGCGCCGCCGCCCTCGCGTCGCCTTCGCGGAGCGCCGCGGCCTCATCTGTCCCGCGCAGCGCCGCCGCCGCTCCAAACCCTAGAGCGCCGCCGGCGCTCCAAACCCTAGGTCGCCGCCGCCGCCCCAGGTTGCCGCCGCCGCCATTGGTCGCTTCTTGGCGCGTACTCGCGCCGGCTCCGAGACCCGTTCGCTCCCTCGCGTCCCCGTCCTTCTCCTTCACCGGCGTGATTCGCCTCCTGACGGACGGCTTGTGAGTGAGGATTCCCCTTTCTGGCTACATTTTGGTCTCAGAAGCTATCTTTTTTTCTATTAATGGTTCTAGAAATTCAACAATATTTGTTGCGATAAAGCTAGTGCCCGATTTCATGCATAAAAGTTTCCAGTTATAATTTTTACTTTTTTTCTATACCAGTAAGATAATCCTGTTTACAACGTCAGGGGTTCGGCGATCGTCACGCCAAATTTCTCGCGTCACTCGAAGTTTTCGGGCTTCACCTTCACTGTTCGAGGTATTTATGCTCCCCTCTGTCTAACCTTTTTGTTGCTGTTCAGATAGGTTGCTTAGCTCTAGAATTATGCTTACAAATTATTTCATCGCCCTATATCCTATCTTGCAGTGTGTGGTTTGTTCAGTTGGTTGGTTGCTTGCTGTGTTGGAGTCAGAGGCAGTCATTTGACAGTTGGGGATTGAGGCCAAGCCTCTGAAGGTGATTGCCACTGCTGCATTTGTTGCTTCTGTGGTCAGTGATGGCTAGTGTCAAGCAGACTGCCAGACGTGACGATGAGGGTGAAGGCAGCGAGCCACCTCGCAGACCAGCGAAGGACAATGGCAAGGGTGTTGCAGATGAGCCTAGAAAGAAGAAGAAGCTATCCAAGGAGGCACTGGAAGTGTTAGCAGCAGCAGCAAGTTCAGGAGCTTTGAGGATCAGAGAACCTACCCAAGAGGGTGAGTGTCCACCTCGTAGGAGATCCACCCGCAGTCGAGCCTCGCATGCTGGGACGGTAGCTCCACCCACCACTCAGTCCGGTATAAAGAGAGCCTGCACCGAGACTGCATCAGAGCTGCTAGTTCCTCTTGATGCTATAGCCAGGACAGTCAAGAAGCTGCGGTTTGTTTCTCTTGAGGAGTGGTTCAGGGAACCCCGAGACGACCGTGCTGGTAGATGTTTCTACACACTCCTTCAGGAAGCCTTCTTCAGGGCATATGAGGCCAGGGGGATTCAGTTGAGCAGGCACAATGTGCTCAACTACCACAAATTAAGCTGTGCTGCAGGGGGAGAAGACATTGAGCAGCATTTCACCTACTTGAGAGGGCTTGCCGAGTTGCTTTCCCGGTCAGGCCGATATGTGGCGCGTTGGGTTAGAATTTTCTACGCCACAGTATGGATTGAGGGGAACAGAGAATTCATTCAGTTCATGTTCAGGGGCAAGGCTTGTAGACTTTCTCGGGCGCGGCGACGGCGTTCAGGCGCTCCTCCAGGGACACGCCGCTTGGGTTCACGGCCCGGACCGCCACGAAAGCTGCCGTCCTAAGCTCCTCGTGGCGGACCTCCAGTGCCATGAGGCGGCGATGGAGATCTGCTGCGTCTCGCTCGGAGGCTGCCAGGCGCTCCTCCATGTCTTACAATAACGACGAAACAAGGGCGTAAGAAACGAGTTGAACCAATAGTAAACGACTGGGGTTAGGGCGCAGCGCACGTACCTGTTAGCTTCGCAAGGTTCTCGTCCACAGCCTCATCAGAGGCCCGCAGTGCTACCTGGACGGCCTCGAGGCAGTTCTTGAGGCGGGCGGTCTCGATGCATTCGGCGGAGTAACCCTCGCGGGCCTCCTGCGCAACTCGGACGAGGTCGCGTATCTCGAACTCGCGGCTCGGTTGGGACGACGAGGCTGCAACCGACGCCGATGGGGATGAGTGCTGCCTGGCGGGGGAGAGCTCCGCTTGCTCTTCGTGGACGCTCGGCGGCGGAGTGGCAATGGAAGGTCCCCTGAGGAGAAAAAGAAAATGCATTAGCGCCGTCAGACGTGCCCCGGCATTGGAGAGCGGCGGCGACGCTGCTACCCTTGGCGGATGAGGGAGGCGCGGAGACGCCGCGACCGGGCGCCGGAGTCCGGCGTTGGCTCCCGCGAGCGCTTGCTCCCCGCCATGGCAAATATCGATGGAGTGGAAGTTTTGCCCCGCGGCGATGATCGGCGTGTGATGAGGGAGAGGAGAGGGGCGAGCAAATCCGGGGGTCGGCAGTCGATACCTCGATGGGCTTTATCAACTGGACGGATGGGCGCCCAGCGCCCAGCGGACGGTTGGTGTTCCCGTAAAGACGCCCGCATTTGTGCCGTCATTTCGAATTCGAGGGCACTGAAACGCGGGCCCTTTACCTTGGGGGTGGCCTCGCTGTCAGTCGCACCGCAGCAGTTTGAACGCGTAGCGGTTCGACTCTTCGTGCCTTGGCAGTCATCTCGCCATGATGGCGGTTCAGGCGCAGCAGTTTCGCCTGGTTTCGAGACGGTTCCACGGGAGCCGGGTACGACGAACGCGCGTCGCTATCCTGTCGCAGCGAACGGGCGACGTGGCATCACCTCGTCCACCCGTCCCTCTTCTTCAACCTCCTGCAAAAGAAACAGAGATGAGAGCGGGCGAGCTGGGTTTCGAGGAAGAAGAAAGCAAGCGGGTGGGAGGTGGGCGGTGCGGCCCGGCGGCGAGGGCGAAGGGGCCGGCCGGTCACCATCATCTTCTTCTCAAACTCCGGCGGCTATAGAAGGGGCCGGCCGGGGGAGGCAGGTAGGCCAGGCGGTGGGGATGGTGGTGAGCGCATACAATCAGGAAATCTGTCGAGCACATGAAAACATGTCCGGTGATAGCCACGGTCTGAGTGGTGAGAGCAACGGAAGCATGCCGCGAGGCAGATGGGCCGGATGGGCAAAATGCAGAGTAGGAAGGGCATATGCAGATCGCAGTTTTCTGAAATATGGACCGGTGTCAAGAACTGTGAACACCGGTCAATAGATGCACGAAAAGAACAGTTCCATCAAGATATCTGTCGAGTCCATCAGAAAATGTCCTGTGAGTCCACGGGTCCGACGGGTGAGAGCAGTAAAAGAGGAACACGTCCAAATTTCAAGTCCTAGTTCGTTACTCAAATTCTTTCGCAAAAATGCCCGGTGGTGAGTTCTCAGTTCAATTCCTCAGACCGTTGATTGGGACCGGATCGATGGAGCCAGCATGGTAACTTTTGCAGAGAGCACCGGTGCGACGGGTGCTGCCACGCAAAAGAAAAGGCTTCTCGTTTGATTGGCACCGGTCCGACTGGTCCAATAGGCCATGCAGTGGGGCTCATCCTGAAATAATGACCGGTATACTGAACGGTGTTCAGCGGTCCAATTGGTGAGCGCAGACCATCAGGAAATCTGTCGAGCACATGAAAACATGTCCGGTGATAGCAACGGTCTGAGTCGTGAGAGCAACGGAAGCAGGCCGCGAGGCAGATGGGCCGGATGGGCAAATGCAGAGTAGGAAGGGCATATGCAGATCACAGTTTTCTGAAATATGGACCGGTGTCAAGAACTGTGAACACCGGTCAATAGATGCACGAAAAGAACAGTTCCATCAAGATATCTGCCGAGTCCATCAGAAAATGTCCTGTGAGTCCACGGGTCCGACGGGTGAGAGCAGTAAAAGAGGAACACGTCCAAATTTCAAGTCCTAGTTCGTTACTTAAATTCTTTCGCAAAACGTCCGGTGAGTGGTGAGTTCTCAGTTCAATTCCTCAGTTCAAATTCCTTCACAACAATTGTCCGGTGACTAATTACCTTAAATTAGTCCGGTGAAGGTCAAGACGTTGAAATATTGTCCGGTAAATGTCAAGACGTTGAATTATTGTCCGGTGAATGTCAAGACGTTCAAACAGTCAACCTTGAAATATTGTCCGGTGACTACCAAGATCTTGATACACTAACCAGTTTCAAAAGTTTTGAAGTACAGGAAAACGCTGCGGTGATGCTGTACGGTGCTCTCACCGGTCGGACCTGTGAGTGCAGTAAGACGTGATGTTGCCGCACATTCCACTGCAACAAATTGCACACAGAGAATTCAAGAAGTTTTGGGGAGACAAAAATGTATTCAGAAACGCATACCGGCGCTTCATATCAGGGTAATACTTAGGGTTACAATTCTACCAAGGAAGGTGTCTCGAGAATCGAGATACACCCATAACTAAGTCTACTGACTGTGCTAACAAAATGGGATAAGAACAATGAAACGAGCTAGCGCATGAAGAAGATGGATCATGCTAATAGACCAAGTTTTGTAAAAGAAGGAAAAGAAAGAATAATTTAGTCATCGTAATGAGGAGTTTGCCAGCGAAAGAATATGTAAATTTGCACCTTACCTATAAACATTCTGTAGCTGCAATCAGATCCTTGGTAAATCATAAATCTAGCACATATTCAGGGAGCTTTGTTTCCTACAAATGAAGATTAACATTAGTCATAACTACACATGCCTCACACATGGCCAGTTGATAGCTTTGATGAACATTACTGAGAACTACCTCTGGTCTCAAGTGGCATGTTCGCCGATTGTGACCCAGGCCCTTACACAGGGAACATTTCGTCTTAGATCTAGTCTTATCTGAACTTGTCCTGAACTTTTTCTTAGGGGCCCCTCTGCCAGGCACATGCATGGGATCCAGGACATCTACGAACTCTTCACAATCAACCTCTGGCGCTTGCGGCAGCACCGGTCCATAAATCTTGCCTTCGTTCGCTCCTGCATTTGGCACGATCACAGCAGCTTCGTGTTCAAGGACACGTTTCAACCGCTCGTATCCTTCAGTTGAACGAGATGCAACGAAGGCTGCAGCGCGACTGAGATTGCGTAGCTCACGGTACCTCAGTAGGGTAGGGGAATAGTCATACATGGTGCTCTTCCTTATCGGCGGAAATGCACGCTTCGCCGCCATTGTCCACCTTTCCAAAACACAGCAGTCTGGAAGCATGCTCTCGTCCCGAAGGCCCAATACAAAGAAGATGTGTGAGCAGGGGGTTCCAAGGGATTGCAACTTACGACAAGAACAAGAAATTCCCTTCAGATTGGCCTCTTCACTGAATTCACATTTCACATAGTACATGATGTCTCTATCGTTCCTTCCAACAATATACTCAGATGTGTCATCGCCATCTAGAATCTCAATCAGAGAACACTTCTTGGATGCTTCTATGCTGAACTGGACCGCCTCAAAAACATTTGGTGTGAACCTTTTCTTCGCATTTATCGCAAGAATTGAAGCATCTGGTTCTGTGAATGGCTCAGATTAGAGTGCTTTAGCGTCGTCATCCGCCTCCATTCTGCGCACCTTTGTAAGGCAGCTCTCATAGTGCTGTACCATCTCTAACAGGGTCATTTTACCATCCAGTTTCATCTGAAGCCTAGAGTTCAAGCTCTCACTCCGTTGGTTGCTCCTCAATCCTAAATAGCAATTACCGGCATGATACGCAGCACACCAGGTTTCCCTCATCTCATACATCTGATAAAGCCACGAGCCCTCTCTGACCTCATGCTTAGCCAGGAATACCTGCCATTTCCTCTCAATCTCTTGTATGGAGCAACGGTCATACATAAAAATCCTGAAGTCATCCTTCACTGTACCGTCGTGAACATTGCGCACGAGGTTCTGCTCAATATGCCATCCGCAAAGCCTATGCGGTGAATTCGGCCACACCACACTGATTGCTCTCTGCATAGAGAGGTCTCCATCAGTGATGACGGAAACAGGATGCTTTTGAACATTAGCTTCAGTAAATGTTTTCAGCAGCCACACATATGACTCAATATTCTCATGAGCAATAATTTCACATCCGAAAATTACTGTGCGGTAATGGTGATTCACCCCAACAAAAGGCACAAGAGGCAGGTTGTACCGATTTGTTTTGTAGGTGCTATCAAATACAACGACGTCACCAAATGCTGCATAATCAAGCAGACATTGAGTATCACACCAGAACAGCCCCTGCAGGTGTCCTTTGTCATCAGTCATGCACTTGAAAAAGAAATCAGAATCTCTATTTTGACGTTCCTTCATGTGACTAATGACTGTTTGAGCATCACCACCAGCAATTATGTCCTGCTTATGGAGATGGCAGAAATTATACATGTCCCTTGATGTATGGCCAAGCTTGTCATACCCACCGTACTGCATTTCCATAACTTCAAATATCTGGTGTTTGCGGATCCCAGATATCCCCAACTCGAGAATTTCAGCTTTCTGCTCATCGCTGATTTTTCGATGTGAACGCAGCAGACAACAAAGGTCAGCTGGAGCCAGCGGATGGTTGTGTTCATCGATGAAATCCTTCACATACCACTGCCCGGTGTTCTGATCTAGTGTAACCACCAATTTTGTAGGGCATCCAATACGAGTTATATCCCGTGGCCTCCGCTGCTTATTCTCCTTCTTCATGTACCTCTCTTCACGGTAGCCTTGACGACTGCAAACATACCTCCGAAGGGTGATCTCAGTGTGGCCACTGTTCCACTCAACATAGCTTTTCCTCACACTAAACCCTTTATCAAGAGCGTATGCGTTATAAAACTGAAATCCTTCATCTTCGTTAGCGAACATCTTGCTAACAATTTCATTGTACTCCAGCAAAGACTCTAGATCCGCCATTTCCTCCTGCATCCATCAACAACATTTAACAAATTAAATATCCACATAACAAATTCAAACCATTTCTGTCACTTGAGAACCCAGACTACAAACAAAACATTTCGCTGCAACCATCGAATACTATCTTGAGCAAGTTACCATCTGATCATGAAACAAGGCACACAACAAGAGGAGGCGGCGTCCAAGTACCTGTGGCTAGATGACCGAACACGGTGCAGCTGGCGAGGAACGAAGCAGGCGCAGGCGGCAACGTACGCGGCGTTCAAACCCTACCGAGCGCGCGGAGTTGGGCGACGGCCTTTGGCGGCGGCGGAGTAGGGGTGCGGCGGCGGCGGCGGCGGAGTAGGGGTGCGGCGGCGGGGACGACTTCGCGGCGATCCGGAGGGGGCGAGGCAGCGCGCTTCCGCGGGCGGATAGGCCAGGCCGTGCGGTTTGGGGGGCCTGTGGCCGGGGGCGTGGGGTTTGGGGGGTCGGGGTGTAGGACGAAATTACCTTAGTACCCTTCCGCACCTGAAATTAATTAAATTAATTATTTAGGGGAGGAACCGGTAGGAACCAGGAGGAACCAACAACCATTGTAAAAGTTCTCAAAAGTTATACATAAAAAATTAACAAAAAAATTGAGAAAAAATTAAACAGAAAAGTTGTACATAAAAAATGAACAAAAAAATTTGAGAAAAAAATAAACACAAAAGTTATACACAAAATTTTCAAATATTTTGAGTTTTACATAAAAATTGACAGAAAAATTTGAAGAATAAAAGTTAAACAGAAAACTTATACACAAAAAAAGGTAAAAACAAAAAAACAAAAAAGACAAAAAAACAAAAAAAAAATTAAGGAGGAGGGACAGGACTGGCTAGTGGAGCTCGCCACCGAGGCTCGCCAGGACTGGCTAGTGGAGCTCGCCACCGAGGCTTGCCAGCCGGCCGCCACTGCCCTTCGCCCCCAGCGAAGGAGGAGGGGCGGGTCCGGCCTAGGCCTGCGGGGGGCGCCGCACCCGCCCGCCGGCGCCGCCGAGGCCCTCGCACCGGTGAGGCCGCACCCTCCTCCACGCGCTCGTGAGAATGGAGGAGAGAGGATAGAGAATGAAGAAGAAACTGGCCTTATCTTCTCGTGGAAGGAGACGTTCAAGTGAAAAAAAAAATGGTGGGCCCCGCGACATACGCGCGTCTGCGTCGACCGTGAGGAGAAAAACTGACGGCCGAAGGTAATGTTAACATTGTGTTGTGCTCTCCTCCAGGCTCCAGCTTTGCATAGAGTCTTATTTCTTAGCTGGTGCTAATTAACAATAAGATACAATAAAACGATGTAGTAGCTCTTGCATAGAGACTGTTTACAATAATTATAGTGTTTATTTATTTGGAAAGTCTTAAAAATCCACAATTTATGGAGCGTCCGTAATTATTATTATATTTATTTATTATTTACTATTTGTTATTTTAGAAGTTGGGATTTTAGAATGCAAGACCATTAATCACGACGTAATAATGTGACCCGCACCTCCGGGGGCCTCGGATGGGCGGATGATAGACGCGCTACTAGAGTTTGCACGGTTTGCACGAAGAAGTTAGTTTGCACCTGGTATGTTGCCATATATCAAAGGTCATCTAAGGCCCTCCACAATGTTGGCCTTGAGTGATGCTAGAAAAGAAGAGAGAGTATTTGGGCATCACTCTCTACATTGCAGCTAGTGATGCCAGAGTGATGCCAAAGCTTCAAAATATTGGAGCGGTGAACCTTCAGGCACCGGTGCTTGGGAGAGAGATTACATGTGAGGAGAGAGAAATAGAGAGAAGCCGATGCATGAATGAGATAAGAAAATAAGAGATGTCACTTTCAGCTTTCATATTTTATTTTTTTGTGGGTCCCATGACTAGAGTGATGCTAATTCTTGTGAGGTGGCTTGGATGAATAGTATGAGGCTTCACTCCACATTGTGGAGGGCCTAAGACCCTTCACAGTGTATGCCTAGAGTGATGCCTAAATAGGAGAGAGAGTATTGGAGCATCACTCCTCACACTGCAACAAGTGATGCCGATGCCAGAAATTTTGGGAGCGATGAATGTTCAGGCATCACTGCTTAGAAAATAAACAAATATGAGAGCCCACGTGCGTGCATGGTCTAGCTTTTGGTCTAGAGGAAAAATTGATTAGCCGTGATATATTTTATAGGAGGTGGGGCCATTGAGATGGCAAGAAGTGAAGCTAGCACACTGCGGTGAAAAAAGAAATCAAGCATCACTGTGAGATGTCAGACATATACAGTTTGGTTTTCCAGCGCTAGAAACTGTTCACAACTTTGACCGCTAATTAAAGGTATTAAATAAAGGTATTTTACAAAACTAACTCCAGAACCTCTACATTAGGAACCCTGAAGAATCTAATGAGGCCTTTGACCGCATGATTAGAGGATGATTACTGTAGCATCACTGTAGCCAATCATCGATTAATTAGGCTCATTAGATTCGTCTCGAAAAGTTACGCTCATCCGTAAAGAGGTTGTGCAAATAGATTTCATTTAGTACTCCATGCAAGAAAGATTCTCTCCATGCTAGATGCTAGACTAGGAAACCAAACGGGCCCAAGCTTCACTCACATTGTGGAAGGCCTAACTCCGCCAAAAATGATAGTATTAATTAATTGGTAGGAAATGACCTTAATTAATTGGTACTACATGATACTAGTAACAGCAAGATCGAGGAGCGACGACATCAATTCGCGGAAGGAAGGACAAGCAGGAGTCGTCCTGGGCATGGGCATGGCTCTTGTTGTCAAGAAGAAGAAGGGTCGTGCCGTATCCCTGGCGGCTCTCTTCCTCCTGTGTCGTCTCTGTTCATCATCCGTGCGCCGCCGCCGCCGCAGCATGTGCTACGGCATCAATATCCCTGCGGACTGCGGCGTCAAGTACGAACCCTATCTCGTGTCCCTCCGGAAGCCCCGGAACGCCGATCCCCTGGCCGCCGGCGCCGGGCCAGTTGTCGGGGGATTCCCCCATGCGGTTCGGCAGGCCCAGAAACGCCGGCGTCCGCGTTGTTTGCAGGTAACAGATGATGTTGGGGAAGGACCGGAGGAAGCCGGGCTTGGCGGAGACCTGCTTCAGCTCGTCCTCCGTCAGCCGCGCGGCGAAGCCGTCGAACACGGTCCGGTACGAGTACTCCAACCTCGGCTCGCCTCGGGCCGTCGTCACAGTCACAGACGGCAGGAACGACTGGTGCCATGCTCTAAGAGCATCGGCGTCCAGCAAGTCCCGGCCTCCTGGCGGCGGCTCGAGCAGGACGATGTACGTCCGATCCTGTAGCCGTCTTCGTCGGCCGGCTCGATGTGTGGCGTCCTGGCCCTTCTGCTTTCTTCCAGTTCGGTGTCGATAATGGTGGACACGACCACTGCGGCTGGCTCGACATGCGGCTCCATAGCCCTTATGCGCTCTTCCAGCAGCCTTCTGCCTTGTTCCAGCAGCCTTCTGCTTTCTTCCAGCAGCTCGGTATCGGTGATGGTGGACGCGACCGCCGCTTGGAGAAGCAGCAGCAGCGCGATGCATGACGCTGCGGGCGAGTGGGAGCGGTGGCTCCTCGCCATGGCTACGGTGCGGCCGGGCAAGATAAGATGGATGGATGATGAGAGAGATGAGAGCTAGCCTGCTGCGGGGCGGTGCTGCCTCGCCCATCTTTATGGAAGCTGAGCGAACGAGGCCGGCCGCAGCCAGCCAGCCGTGCGCCGAGTCGAACATTTTGTTTCTTTCAATTTTAACCTTTTTATTTAAAATATAAAAGCCGCAGCCAGCCAGCCAGCCAGCCGTGCGCCGAGTCGAACATTTTGTTTCTTTCAATTTTAACCTTTTTATTTAAAATATAAAACTAATGTTTAATAATAACCTATCTCAAACTAAAATTTTCACCTAGCTTCATGGTGTTGTAACTGAGTGACTAAGATGCCACGCTACGCGCAATCCAAAATCAATATTCATGTGGTGCGTGAGGGAGTAGATCCGGTCACGCCGAGCTGTGTGGCAAAGCAGTCCCTCTAGGATGCTTGGCGTGACCATATACCCAAAGGCAAAAGGCACTTGCTAGATAAGTGGGCAAAAAATTAGTTCATTTAGCCTTATTTTCTCATCAGTTTTAATTAGATAATGAGTTCCTAAATTTTTCAAACTTGACATGTATAATATATAGTGTACACATTCTATTTTGAACCTTTGCACTCCAAAATATGGTGTAGAAAATATAAAATCCAATTTCTAAGTAGGTTAAGTGTTATTAGAACTTAACTGCTCATACTCATAGCTTGATTCACAAGTGCTCATACTCATACTCATGATTTTACAATTACTTAACTTCTCCATATTTCTCGTTGCACCCACCAGGTATCCACAATTCTTCTTCGCATCTATTATAAGATGACACCCTCTCAGTCCCCTCCAAAGGAAAGGGGAGGGGGGAGATAATAGAGCGTAAATAACAACAGGAAAGGTTTAAACCTCCGATTTGATGATAGAGCGTACCAACAGGAAAGGTTTAAACCTCCGATTTCTTCTAGTGATCTTTCCTGTAAGCAAATGCTTTACATGTACGGCTGGTTCCGCCAGCAAAATGTACCGTCAAGCTATGCAGCTAGTGTTTCATATATAAAATTAAAACAAAGCATCAACTTGAACTGTGTTGTTTAGTATTCACATATCAGATTATTGCTTATGAGATACAGAGGCAATTCTTCATCCCTCAAACAATTCACTGAGTTTTCTCTTCAGTTTGGGCTCCAAATCCTCAAGACCGCCTCTCTCCGACTCTTCCAGACCATCCCAGTATGCGCGATAAGCTTGGACAACATACTCTATGATGCTTACGCGAAGCTCGATGCGAAGAACCGGGCTAGGCACCTTCCAGTGCATTTGGGATTTGCATGTTTTGTCTAGAACCAACTCAAAACTCTTCAGGGGACTACGAGTGCGGTAGAAGATCTTAAAGAAGTTGTTCCTGCGCCTTTTAGGAGGCGAAGTGCTTCTTGCAGTCTCCAAAGGATGCACAACCCGTTTCCATGACGAGGATAGGTAATCCCTAATGTACTGTTTGATGTGGGACTGACGCTTCTTGATCCACTCAGCTCCTACCGCCAGGCGTACGTCTGATTCTTCAACCTGTTGCAGTATGAAATGTGCATGGTTCATCAGAAACAGGTTCTGCAGTCCTGCTTCAGATGCATATGTGCTAGATTTTTCCTTGAGAACCAATTCCAGATCATCGATGAGCCCAGATGCCAAACGGCCCGTCAGATTCACACCCTCCAAAGCCAACAGATCACCAGCTTGATCTTTGGATAGAATCACATCAAGTGATTCAGTGTGATTTAACAACAACCTGATGTATTTCATGAGGTATCCAGTTACCGTGAGAATGCTGCCCTCCATTAGTATCTTCTTCGGGCTGTATGACTTAACCAAGACCTTCAGCTCACGAAGCATTCCTAGTGCAGAATCCTTCAGCTCTGCAAAAAGTCCCTCAACCTCGTTCTTCATAAATTCTATACCAAACACACTTCTGAAAGTAGGTGTGGCATCGGAAATTGCTTTGTGCATGTACAATATGTGGAAGAGCTTCTCAGGTGATTTGTTCGCCTTAGCAACTTGGGAGGCAAGACTGAGTAGCAGACAGAGGGGCTCCTTCACTGCCTCTGAAACATTGTTGGTTGTGAACATGCTGCAAGCATGGCTATTCTGCTTAAGTAACTGAAGTTGCATTGTGTTGAGAACCTTTGCAACACGGTTCTGCTTGGGCTGCAGAAGGGTTGTGTTGAGAACCCTGACAATATACTCTAGTGCTGCAGGCCATATCTTGATGAACTTCCATTGTTCCTCTTCAAAAGTCTTGCAGTCTATTCCGAGAGCTGAGTGAATACCTTCAGCAAACTGACACCTTGTCAAGACTTCAACATATTTGTTGCGAAATGCCTGGTGCAGTTCTTGTGATTGGTCAACCAAATTCGGGTGACTAACTGCTATCTCCTTGAAAGCACCAAGGCACGCATGATCAAAGATAACACTGAACCTGGTTATCATCAAATATGGAGGCATGGCCGTCCATAGAAGGATCATCTAGCCGTGCAACATTGAATCCGCTGCCTGTGCTACATGAGTTCCTGAAGAATGAAGACAAGGTACTGCTAGTGTAGTTGCTGCCAGTTGAGAGGCACTGGAAGCTCCCAAAAGAAGGTAAGTCGTATGTCCCAACCATATAAACATTTTCATTATCCTGCCTGTGTGAGCATGAAAAAAGTGTGTAAAAGATATTGCGCTAGGACTTTTGAAGATCTCTAAACATACATATGCAGTGTGTATGTTGAACAAAATTCTTTGCTTGTCAAAGAAAATAAAAGATATTGCGCTAGGACTTTTGAAGATCTCTAAACATACATATGCAGTGTGTATGTTGAACAAAATTCTTTGCTTGTCAAAGAAAATATATCAAAATATCTTAGCACAGTTCTAAGCCATAATGCAGAAAAAGAGACTTCTCTTTGGCCAAAAGTTTTTCACGTCAAAAAACGTATTTCAATTACTTTGAACTACATTGCTGTAACTACTTATATTGCATAGTTTGAAGTGGCAATAACTGGATGACTCTAGAGCAATGTTATACGATCGTCTGATTGAACCTAGTCGCCATAGCACCGATAAGTTGATTAGTCGTGATTAGTCGTCGATCAGATCGATTAGTCGAGCCTACTCGGTCCTAGTCATCTGTCTAGTCGTCCTATATATACAGGACCAATATGTATGTATTCTATACAATACTCAGTATATAACAGGCATACTGGCGTGCTATTTTGAGCAAGCGACGGTGCAATTTGGCGTGTTTTGGCGAGACAGGCAGTTGGCTCCAGCAGCACCTGTGTCTATATAGCAAAACCCAATGGGTCTAATTCGTAACCCACCCATTAGCCAAAGCCAAATAGTCAAACATGCCCGAAGTCAACTTCAAACTGATCGTTTTTCAGTCTAATCGGCTGACTAATCATGATTAGGCGACGACTAATCGGACGACTAATTTCCTGATCGCCCAAACCTACTCGGTGGCCCTTATCGGTGGCCAATAACCGATAAGGTCGACTAATCGTGACTAATCACGATTAGTTGGATGATCAGATAACACTGCTCTAGAGATTCTCAATAATGGAATTGATTAATTGGAAGGAGATCAGTTTTTCTTTTGTTTAAAATTTATTCCTTTCTTTTGTCAGGCAACAATGAACTGAGTCGTGACACGCCTAAAGCACCTTCAACATTTTGTGCTGATTTAACCAAAAATAAATTATTACCTGCTAGAAATAAGATTTCCATTCTGTAGAAATAAAATGTTGCATGATGGATCTGCTCGTATCTCCAAAGTTGTTGATAGTTTGCTCTTCAAACCATTTAATCTGCTTCATGCATTTCCAATACAACATAGCACAAATGAAGCAACATAAGCACCCTATAAACATGGTACAAGGACAGAAACCCTTTGAGTGAGCAGTCAGCGATATACCTGACTTTTACAGATCCCATGACTAGCGTGGTAATCCGGTATCGTTCGATGAGATCCAACAGACCAGCCGCGACATCGTCGTTCTCATCTACGAGTTTTTGCGCTTGAACCTATATGTAGCCTAGAATGTGAATATCTACCCCTGAAAAACACCATAAAAGGTTGAACAATCTGGGAAGTCGCGGGGTTTCGAGGTGTTATAACCTTTGCGCGGGTGCAAATCTTGACGTACTCCTCCAAGTACTTGTCAATATTTTCCCTCTCGTGTGTTCTATATGCACTCACAACCTGTTCTCTGAGCAGGCTTACAGGCATTGAAGCTCCAACTGAGGTAGCAGTTAAACAAGTAAGAAGAGGCAAGCAGGAAAACCACATGTTCACTCCCTCTTCAGCAAAGATGAACAGCGTTAGAAAGCCGGCGGGTCTTACAGCTGGTTGGGATCATGGTGGCCCGGCGGTAGATGTGGACGAGAACAAGAGTCAAGTGCGGCGGCACGTGGCGCAGCGCCCAGCTAAGAGAGAGCAAGCACTGCCGGACGTCGTCCCCCATGGCCAGGTGAACCTTGGCGTCGTCTGTCGCGGCCACTTGCATCTGGGGCTGCTCAGCTTCCATGGTGATCTGTGAATCTTGTTGGCTGGGCTGCCATTGTTTCGTGAAGGAATTTAACTGCCCCCTGGCGCCCATCTCGATGACAGATTCCAGGCGAGAAGGGAATGATCCCGTACGGAAAGGGACTAGCGGCGGTTCCAAATGACGCATAGAGCACAGGTCCAAGCTCCGTGCAATGCTGCAGGGTTTCTGGCCCGTAGGCCCCAAGGAAACAATGAATATCATGGCTTCGATGTGAGGTAAAAGAAACTGTGTGGAAGTTAAGCCCGGTTTGTTTGTTTGTTTGTTTTTGTTCCAGGGACAGCCGGACAGGGAGGATGAACGTGTGATGCTTTGTCCAGATCAACAAGGACACATCGCAGATCTGCTTCCTGGGCTTTACTCACTGTGCGCGTGCCACACCCACACATGGGCCGCTCGGCGTGCGCAGGCCGTGTTAGTGGGCCATACTTCGACTGGCCCACTGTAACAAACGTTGTTGGGCTGTGACAGTTTCAGGCTCCATCTGGGCCAGATCTCAGCCGTCTGCCTTTCTTTTTTTACAAATCTCTCTCTCTCTCGCGCGCGCGCGCGCGCTCCATCTCACGAAAATCTCTCTAACAGGAGAGCCGCCTGCCCCCCCCTTTTTTTTTTGTACAAGTCTCTCTCATGATAGGATGCTGCATTGCAATCGGACTAGGCGTGCTAGAACATTGTAATATACGCCGGGAATTTGAATTGATTGTCTAACGAGTTCGTTACGAAGCACGCTGGGGTTGAACATTTCGAGGTGCGTAACGGGAAGCCACGTGGCGACAACATGGCAAATTTGGATCGAAACTATGCAGGCCATGTTGTCTGCTAACAAGAACAAACAATCAGGTACCTGCAAAAGCTATGTAACGCCCTTGTTTTTGGATTCTGGCACCACGGCACGAATCCGCTTGGGAACCATCGAGCAATGTACTCTACATCCTTTGGTGTTTTGTTGCTGGCAAGTGGCAGGGAACCAGGAAAGGAGAAGGATCCCACGCTGATCCTTAGGAATTGTAGTGCCGGCAGGCGTTGGATGCTACTGCAGGAACTCTCCAAGGAGATATGGACATGCTCTACGCATGCAGCTAAATTGCTTTCTTTTTCCCTTTTTATAGTACTCACCGATCTTTTTCTCCTCCCAGAAATGTATGACATGAACCTGAACACTGATCCGTGTATTCATGTGGCGGGGGAGGGTGCTTTGTTCTACAAATCTCTCGATGGAACATCGTCTGAATAAATACTTGAATTATCACGGTAACAATACATGTGCTAAGGAAACTGATTTGTGTCCAACATACACAGGATGACAGGAACAGTAATAGATGTATACAAATTTGCACGGTGGCCTACAGTGTTTAGCTTTTTATTCACAGTAGGGTCAGGATTTTGTTCATGCTTTGAACATCCTTCCTCTACGATCACGAACAGAGGGGTGGAACGCACACAGACACAGTTATAACACTGAAGTCTAAAGCTCACTTTACTGAGAACTGACATATGTAGGAACGGTAGGGTAGTGACACGAGAATTAGGGCTTCAGCTCTTGTTGAAATCAATAATGACATATGTTCACCCTTCAAATAGTTCACTAACTTTGCTCTCCAAATCCCCAGCACCGCCCATCGAAGACTGTCTCAGCGTTTCCGGATATGCCAGGTAGGCTTGAGTGACATGCTCCAAGATGTTTTTGCGGAGCTTGGACCGAAGATCTGGACAGGGCACTTTCCAGTGCATCTGAGAGTTGCAGGTTTCCTCGAAAGCAGACTTGAAACTCCGGAAATGGCGTGCGTTTGTGTGCAAGATACCACGGAAGCCAGGCCTAGGTCTTTTATGAGGGGGACTCGCTGCGATCGTCAAATGATACGTGACCCGTTCCCATGTCAAGGACATGTAATCCCTCATGTACATATCAAAGTCACCTCTTTGCAGCTTAAGCCACTCAGCTCCGACGATCAGCTGTACATCCGAACGCTCGATCTCCTGAATTATGAAGTGGGCATTGTTCATCAAGAATAAACACCGGAGTCCTTCATCAGAAGCATATAGCTTAGATTTTTGTTCAATAACCTTATTCAGATCAGCGAGAAGTCCGCATACTAGATGACCTGTGAGGCTTATTCCCTCAAATAACAATACATCACTGTTCCCCTTAGAGAAAAACAGATCACTGCTTTGACCATAGTCCAAGATGGTATCAAGTGATCCAGCATGATTTATCAGCAATCTGATGTATTTCATCACGTACCCAGTTATCGGTAAAATGCTTCCATCCTGTGATACTTTCTGCGAGCTATAGTTCTGTATCAACTCTTTAAATTCTCGAAGAATTTCCCTTGCGGAATCATTCAGTACTGTGTGGACACTCTCAAGTCTACTGACAAAATCTGCAGGGAACAGTTTCTTGAGAGAGGGAGTTGAATCAACAATTGCTTTGCACATGTATAATGTACAGAATAGCTTCTCCGGTGACTTCCTCACCTCAGTAACAGCTACTGCAACATTTAGAAATCGCTTTATAAGTTCCTCTCCAGCTATCAAAATCCTGTCGGGTGTGAGTCCATTGTATTTCAAGCTGTTCTGCTTAAGGAGTTGCAGTACTGTGTTGAGAACCCTCACCATATGCTCAAATGCTGCAGGCCAGGCCTTGATGGTCTTCCAGTATTCCTCCCCGCAATTCTCGGAGTCTGCTCCAAGCACTGAATCAATGCCACCAATAAACTGACACCTACTCACTATCTCTGAATATTTGGATTGAAACGCCTGGTGCAATTCATGAGAGTCTCTCACCAAATTCAGGTAGCCTGTTAGCTCCCTGAAAGTATTGATTGACTCATGGCCGAGAATAACAATGAGCCTGCTATCACTAAATAGGGAGCCATCAATCTCAAGAGAAGGGTCATCCAGTTGTGACGGATCCAAACTATTGGGTGTGCTCCGTGAATCCCATAAGATGGAAGATGTGCTACGTGAATACCATATGAAAGGAGATGGACTGCTGTTGCTGCTGCTGCACGAGAGGGAGAGGCGGCGACTGCTTATGGAAGAAGGTGTCCTTTCTGTCTCAAAAGCAAAGACACTGCCATCTTGTTGACTGCACAAATAGAAGGTGTTGTGTGAGAAATATTTCCTTGATTGCTCATCACACTAACTTCAGCTATCCATAGGCCTTATTTAAACGATCCTGAAATCTACCCATCGGTACCTAGCAGAAATGAATCTGTCTTTATGCATAAACATGATCTTGCAGGACGGGTCAGCCCCTCTCTGCAAAGCTGCTGCTAAGTTTCTCCTCGACCTATTTACCCTGTGACAGAAGATGCAAGTTCCTCACTAAATAAGCAGAACAAGTAGAAAAAGCCTAGGTAGATAGTAAAAATACGCACCAACTTTTGCCAATACCAATGATGATCAGTGTGGTGATCTTATGTTCCACAATGAGTTCCAGAAGCCCAGCTTCCACACTGTTGTTCTCAGTCGGCAGCACCTCTGCTTGAATCTAGAAATTTATTCCACTATTAAGTTATAGCTCACCAGATCATGTCATCTAAAATAAACGATAATTGATTCATCACCCACCTCTGCTCTAGTACAGATTTCCAAGTAGCCCTTTAAGGCTTGGAGAGCCTGAACCCTCTGTTCATCCCTATAATCCTTGACAATATTATCTCTCAGTATGGTTGCGTGTACTGTGCCACCCACTGAAACAAATTATGAGAAATGGTACCATAAGAGAAAATAATACCATGTAGCTTCTCTACTAGTGCATACAGAAAGAACTAAGGGAAAAGAAAACTGCATAATCTATATGTTTCTGCAAGGAACATTTCTTACTGGTTGGGATTGGGATCATCATTGCTGGCCGGTGGATATGGACAAGGACTACTTTTCTCTGCGGCAGAACAAGTTGCAGGGCCTGTTGCAGTTTGTGACCATCCTCCATTGACAGCACCAGGTGTACCTTCCCTTCTTCCCCGCTTCCTTCCGCCCTGTGCTCCATAGTCGCTACCACATCTCCAGACCAGATACAGTTTTTCAGGATCTAAGGAGCTGCTGATGATATGTTTATATTAGAGGCCGACCATTTCACCTTGTTCCACTTTACTATTTTTGATGTTTCATTCTTGTTCACTAGGGGATGATTCCACAACAATGACAGGAGATGAAGTCTCTTTCAGGTTTAAGAAAAAGAAGGTAGCTCCAATGTCCAGCTAGGAGGCCCAACAAAACAAAAAGGCGACTAAGAATGAGCTCACTGTATGATTTGATAATAAAAAGCTTGGCACACATGTGATGATAGCATCCCTAAATACATTAAGAAATGGACATTTTAGTTTATACCTTCTGTAGTTGGACATAGTACAATATTTGTTATTGTCATTTAACTCCCATGTCCCTATCCTCCGTTCTTGCTGCCTTTAGTCCTAGGCTTCTAGTATTTGTAGCCAACATTTAGACCATCTCAACTGAAATCACTAGACCTGGAAACTAGAACCTTGTACATCCGGCACAAGGGTTAATCTCTAACCAATCAAGTAGCTGCCTATTCAAAAAGGTATTGTTAGTGAAAAGTACCAAAACATTATAAATTCTGCCTATTCCATAATAATTCTGATAGGCATATTGTTCACATGATCTATCCAAACAATTTGTAGATATTAGCTGTCAAGAGTAAGAAAGTTTGAACAGACATTCAAAAATATGAAGGGAAGTATGTATTTATGTATATGAATACATCCTTTTAGCAAAAGTATTCTTTAGTTAAGCTGAAACTGATACAGTTGATCATTTACAAGGACAAAAAAAAAGGCAAACTAGCACTGCTTTCTTCATTTGTTTTCTCCTTTTGCGCTGAAAGTATTAGTTCATCCTTCAAATAATTGGTTGATTTTGCTCTTCAACCCCAGCTTAAAATCTGCAGTGGTTCCTCTTCCAGATTGTTTCAGACTTTCTAGGTGTGCATGGTAGACTGGAGCAACAAACTCCAGGATCTTTACACGAAGCTCTCTGCGAAGAACTGGACAGGGTACCTTCCAGCACATCTGAATTTGACAAGTTTCATTGAACGACGAAGCAAAATTCTTCAGCGGAGTCGGACTGGCATATGGGAAACTTAGGAAAT
>CM014273.1:9179489-9194912 GCA_004135705.1 Alloteropsis semialata | reverse complement strand
GCTTGACACGTATTTCATTAAGAGAAGAAAAAAGTTCAATAGAAACAGTTACAAACAGGTACAAAGCGAGAACAACAAAAGGGACACAAAGAGAAGAGCCACCACAAAGACCACAAACGGAGACGAGAGAGAGAGGCACGCACAAAACTAACACCTTAGGCTACAAAACTAAATAACACCTAGGCTCTAACGATCCTTCGCGGGAAGAGGACGAGGCCGAGGTCTCGAAACCCGGCCAACGACCAGACGCGGACGACCTCCAAAATGCTCTGCCAGGGCAACCGGTTGCAGGGCCAACCTGTTAAAGACACGGCGGTTCCTCTCCTTTCAAAGGTTCCACGCGACCAGCAAGACTAGGGTATCAAACCTTTGCGTGTGACCTTCGGTACCCTCTTACAGTTAAGCGACCACCAGTCCGTGAGTGGTGACTCAATCGATGGGGCAAGATGTAACAAACAAACCTCGCAAGGACCCTGAACCAAGTCCCTCGTCTGTGCACACATCCGATAAGAAGGTGATTAATTGTCTCAGGCTCTTATGCACAGAGTGCACACGCATCATCCTCCGTAAGGCCATGGCGACGAAGTCTGTTAGAAGTCCAGAGCGACCGAGCAGTGCCAACCAAATGAACAACCTGTATTTGTTTGGTGCCTTTACCTCCACAATAGCTTACAATCTGGAACAGACTACTGTCCCAGGAAGAAGGCCCTGTAAGCACTCGCAGAGGTGAAGACACCGTCCGGTGTCCACTTCCAAACGAAGCGGTCGTCTTGCGTAGGATCAAGGTTGCAATCTTCAAGAATTCTCCATAGATTTAGGTATTGTAACAGCCGAAAAAAGTGCCCCGGTGATGTCTTTCACCCATCTCTTTGCACGACCGTTCTGTTTTTGATTGCCCTCGGAGACACCGCCAAGACTAGATTAGGAGCAATTGAGGCCACAGAAGCCCCATGGAACCAGTTATGTGTCCAGAATCTCGTGAAAACCCCATTTCCAATTACAACAATGACGGATGCCTTGAACAGAGCAAGTGCACGAGGATCCGTCTTGAAGGGTACGACAGCCTAGCACCGGCTAGCACAAACTGGGCAAAGATTTGCTATGGCCTGCTTGGTCGCTGGCCAGAGTCTGGCACGCCACGGCATGGCGGCGCGACTGCGACGCTCCGCGGCGCACAAACAGTTGCTTTGACGTGTTTGATGGTTCCGTCGTACGCATGGTGGTCAGTGGTCACTGTCTCACTGACCAGTGGTCACCGCCGGTCACCGGCACCGGTAGCAGCCGGCGGAGGGAATGGCTGTATTGGATCACTGTTGGGCCAGCCCACAAAGTTGAATCGCTATCCGTGGGGTTCATCCAGCCCACCCACGAGCCGGACGCATCCAGGACCCGCCGCCGCGCCCGGTGGCTCCCCTGGAAGCGGTGCGGCGGTGCTCGTCTGGCAGTCCGCCTCAAGCCGTCGAGCACCCTGCAGAAGGCCGGAAGCACGCCGCTAATGGGATCCATCGCTCTAATACGGTGCACGGGTCCTCCTCGCCTCCCCCACCCCGCCTCCTCCTGTTGGCAGGCGCATCGACTATTCGGGGATGGAGGGCGGTTTGGGAGCGACGGCGAGGTCACGAGGAAGGAGGTTCCAGTGGAGGTGAAGGCCAGTCCGTTTGCTCGGACGATACTTCTCCATTTTTCTCGTCGCACCCACCAGGTACCCACAAGGATTCGCTATCTATTGTTAGACGACACCCTCACCCTCTCAGTTCGCTCCAAAGGAGAGGGGGGCAAATGATAAGTAGAGCATAAATTCCACAAAGTTTAAAACCTCCGATTTTCTTCTGGTGAGCAAATGCTTGATACCTGTACGGCTGAATCCGCCAGCAATATCTACTGTTAACTTAGGCAGCTAGTGATTCATACACTAAATTAAACCAAGTATTTAGTATCAATTTGCATCGTGCTGTTTATTATTCACATATCAAGTTTTTGCTTATCAGATATCAGTGTAGTGCATCATCCCCTAGTTATTGCAAGGGTTTTTGAGCCCGGTTTTTCCCTTAAAAAAACTGGGCCAAGTCTTGTTATTTTCTTTTTTCCTTCTAATAAAACTTGCGGCAAAGCTTTTGCCGCCCTTTGGAGAAAAAAAAAAGGTTTTGCTTATCAGATACAAAGGCAATTCTTCATCCCTCGAACAATTCACCGAGTTTGCTCTTCAGCTTCGGCTCCAAGTCCTCAAGACCGCCTCTTTCCAACTCTTCCAGACCATCCCAGTATGCGTGATATGCTTGGACAACATACTCTATGACGTTTACGCGAAGCTCGATGCGAAGAACCGGGCTAGGTACCTTCCAGTGCATCTGGGATTTGCATGTTTTGTCCAGAGCCAACTCAAAACTCTTCAGGGGACTGCGAGTGGGGTAGAAGATCTTGAAGAAGCTGTTCCTGCGCCTCTTAGGAGGCAAAGTGCTTGTTGCAGTCTCCAAAGGATGCACAACCTGTTTCCATGATGAGGATAGGTAATCCCTAATGTACTGTTTGATGTGGGACTGGCGCTTCTTGATCCACTCGGCTCCTACCTGCCAGATGCACGTCTGATTCTTCAACTTGTTGCAGTATGAAATGTGCATTGTTCATCAGAAACAGGTACTGCACTCCTGCTTCAGATGCATATGTGCTAGATTGGACCTTGAGAACTGATTCCAGATCATCGATGAGCCCAGATGCCAAACGGCCCGTCAAATTCACACCCTCCGCAATCAAGAGATCATCAGCTTGATCTTTGGATAGAATCATATCAAGTGACTCAGTGTGATTTAACAACAACCTGATGTATTTCATGAGGTATCCAGTTACCGTGAGAATGCTGCCTTCCATTGGTACCTTCTTTGGGCTGTATGTCTTAACCAAGACCTTCAGCTCACGAAGCATTCCCAGTGCAGAATCCTTCACTTCTGCAAAAAGTCCCTCAACCTTGTTCTTCATAAATTCTGCATCAAACACTCTTCTGAGAGTAGGCGATGCATCGGACATTGCTTTGTGCATGTACAATATGTAGAAGAGCTTCTCAGGTGATTTCTTCGCCTTAGCAACTTGGGAGGCAAGATTGAGTAGCAGACAGAGGGGCTCCTTTGCTGCCTCTGAAACATTGTTGGTTGTGAACACACTGCAAGCATGGCTATTCTGCTTAAGTAACTGCACCTGCAATGTGTTGATGACCTTTGCAACACGGTTCTGCTTGGGCTGCAGAAGGGTTGTGTTGAGAACCCTGACAATATATTCTAGTGCTGCAGGCCATATCTTGATGAACTGCCATTGTTCCTCTTCAAGAGTCTTGCGGTCTACCCCGAGAACTGAGTGGATACCTTCAGCAAACTGACACCTTGTCAAGACTTCAACATATTTGTTGCGAAATGCCTGGTGCAGTTCTTGTGATTGGTCAACCAAATTCGGGTGACTAACTGCTATCTCCTTGAAAGCACCAAGGCACGCATGATCAAAGATAACACTGAACCTGTTATCATCAAATATGGAGGCATGGCCGTCCATAGAAGGATCATCTAGCCGTGCAACATTGAATCCGCTGCCTGTGCTACATGAGTTCCTGAAGAATGAAGACAAGGTACTGCTAGTGTAGTTGCTGCCAGTTGAGAGGCACTGGATGCTCCCAAAAGAAGGTAAGCCGTATGTCCCAACCATATAGACATTTTCATTATCCTGCCTATGTGTGCACGCAAAAATTATGTGTAAAAGATATTGCTCTAGGACTTTTGAAGATCTCTAAACATACATAAACAGTGTGTATGTTGAACAAAATTCTTTGCTTGTCAAAGAAAATATAGCAAAATATCTTAGCACAGTTGTAAGCCGTAATGCAGAAAAGAGATGTCTCTTTGGCCAAAAGTTTTTCATGGCAAAAAATGTATTTCAATTACTTTGAACTACATTGCACTAGCAAGTTATATTTCGGAGTTTGAAGTGGCAATAAGTGGATGACTTTGGATATTTTCTCAATAATAAAACTGATGAATTGGAAGGAGATCAGTTTCTCTTCTGTTTAAAATTTATTCCTTTCTTTTGTCAGGCAACAATGAACTGAGTCGTGACACGCCTAAAGCACCTTCATCAGTTTGTGCTTATTTAACAGAAAAAATTATTACCTGCTAGAAATAAGATTTCCATTCTGTAGAAATAAAATGTTGCATGATGGATCTGCTCGTATCTCCAAAGTTGTTGATAGTTTGCTCTTCAAACCATTTAATCTGCTTCATGCATTTCCAATACAACATAGCATAATGAAGCAACATAAGCACCCTATAAACATGGTACAAGGACAGAAACCCTTTTGACTGAGCAGTCAGCGATATACCTGACTTTTACAGATCCCATGACTAGCGTGGTAATCCGGTATCGTTCGATGAGATCCAACAGACCAGCCGCGACATCGTCGTTCTCATCTACGAGTTTTTGCGCTTGAACCTATATGTAGCCTAGAATGTGAATATCTACCCCTGAAAAACGCCATAAAAGGTTGAACAATCTGGGAAGTCTGGGTTTCGAGGTGTTATAACCTTTGCGCGGGTGCAAATCTTGACGTACTCCTCCAAGTACTTGTCAATATTTTCCCTCTCGTGTGTTCTATATGCACTCACAACCTGTTCTCTGAGCAGGCTTACAGGCATTGAAGCTCCAACTGAGGTAGCAGTTAAACAAGTAAGAAGAGGCAAGCAGGAAAACCACATGTTCACTCCCTCTTCAGCAAAGATGAACAGCGTTAGAAAACCAGCGGGTCTTACAGCTGGTTGGGATCATGGTGGCCCGGCGGTAGATGTGGACGAGAACAAGAGTCAAGTGCGGCGGCACGTGGCGCAGCGCCCAGCTAAGAGAGAGCAAGCACTGCCGGACGTCGTCCCCCATGGCCAGGTGAACCTTGGCGTCGTCTGTCGCGGCCGCTTGCATCTGGGGCTGCTCAGCTTCCATGGTGATCTGTGAATCTTGTTGGCTGGGCTGCCATTGTTTCGTGAAGGAATTTAACTGCCCCCTGGCGCCCATCTCGATGACAGATTCCAGGCGAGAAGGGAATGATACCGTACGGAAAGGGACTAGCGGCGGTTCCAAATGACGCAGAGCACAGGTCCAAGCTCCGTGCAATGCTGCAGGGTTTCTGGCCGTAGGCCCCAAGGAAACAATGAATATCATGGCTTCGATGTGAGGTAAAAGAAACTGTGTGGAAGTTAAGCCCGGTTTGTTTGTTTGTTTGTTTTTGTTCCAGGGACAGCCGGACAGGGAGGATGAACGTGTGATGCTTTGTCCAGATCAACAAGGACACATCGCAGATCTGCTTCCTGGGCTTTACTCACTGTGCGCGTGCCACACCCACACATGGGCCGCTCGGCGTGCGCAGGCCGTGTTAGTGGGCCATACTTCGACTGGCCCACTGTAACAAACGTTGTTGGGCTGTGACAGTTTCAGGCTCCATCTGGGCCAGATCTCAGCCGTCTGCCTTTCTTTTTTTACAAATCTCTCTCTCTCTCGCGCGCGCGCGCGCGCTCCATCTCACGAAAATCTCTCTAACAGGAGAGCCGCCTGCCCCCCCCTTTTTTTTTTGTACAAGTCTCTCTCATGATAGGATGCTGCATTGCAATCGGACTAGGCGTGCTAGAACATTGTAATATACGCCGGGAATTTGAATTGATTGTCTAACGAGTTCGTTACGAAGCACGCTGGGGTTGAACATTTCGAGGTGCGTAACGGGAAGCCACGTGGCGACAACATGGCAAATTTGGATCGAAACTATGCAGGCCATGTTGTCTGCTAACAAGAACAAACAATCAGGTACCTGCAAAAGCTATGTAACGCCCTTGTTTTTGGATTCTGGCACCACGGCACGAATCCGCTTGGGAACCATCGAGCAATGTACTCTACATCCTTTGGTGTTTTGTTGCTGGCAAGTGGCAGGGAACCAGGAAAGGAGAAGGATCCCACGCTGATCCTTAGGAATTGTAGTGCCGGCAGGCGTTGGATGCTACTGCAGGAACTCTCCAAGGAGATAAGGACATGCTCTACGCATGCAGCTAAATTGCTTTCTTTTTCCCTTTTTATAGTACTCACCGATCTTTTTCTCCTCCCAGAAATGTATGACATGAACCTGAACGCTGATCCGTGTATTCATGTGGCGGGGGAGGGTGCTTTGTTCTACAAATCTCTCGATGGAACATCGTCTGAATAAATACTTGAATTATCACGGTAACAATACATGTGCTAAGGAAACTGATTGTGTCCAACATACACAGGATGACAGGAACAGTAATAGATGTATACAAATTTGCACGGTGGCCTACAGTGTCTAGCTTTTTATTCACAGTAGGGTCAGGATTTTGTTCATGATTTGAACATCCTTCCTCTACGATCACGAACAGAGGGGTGGAACGCACACAGACACAGTTATAACACTGAAGTCTAAAGCTCACTTTACTGAGAACTGACATATGTAGGAACGGTAGGGTAGTGACACGAGAATTAGGGCTTCAGCTCTTGTTGAAATCAATAATGACATATGTTCACCCTTCAAATAGTTCACTAACTTTGCTCTCCAAATCCCCAGCACCGCCCATCGAAGACTGTCTCAGCGTTTCCGGATATGCCAGGTAGGCTTGAGTGACATGCTCCAAGATGTTTTTGCGGAGCTTGGACCGAAGATCTGGACAGGGCACTTTCCAGTGCATCTGAGAGTTGCAGGTTTCCTCGAAAGCAGACTTGAAACTCCGGAAATGGCGTGCGTTTGTGTGCAAGATACCACGGAAGCCAGGCCTAGGTCTTTTATGAGGGGGACTCGCTGCGATCGTCAAATGATACGTGACCCGTTCCCATGTCAAGGACATGTAATCCCTCATGTACATATCAAAGTCACCTCTTTGCAGCTTAAGCCACTCAGCTCCGACGATCAGCTGTACATCCGAACGCTCGATCTCCTGAATTATGAAGTGGGCATTGTTCATCAAGAATAAACACCGGAGTCCTTCATCAGAAGCATATAGCTTAGATTTTTGTTCAATAACCTTATTCAGATCAGCGAGAAGTCCGCATACTAGATGACCTGTGAGGCTTATTCCCTCAAATAACAATACATCACTGTTCCCCTTAGAGAAAAACAGATCACTGCTTTGACCATAGTCCAAGATGGTATCAAGTGATCCAGCATGATTTATCAGCAATCTGATGTATTTCATCACGTACCCAGTTATCGGTAAAATGCTTCCATCCTGTGATACTTTCTGCGAGCTATAGTTCTGTATCAACTCTTTAAATTCTCGAAGAATTTCCCTTGCGGAATCATTCAGTACTGTGTGGACACTCTCAAGTCTACTGACAAAATCTGCAGGGAACAGTTTCTTGAGAGAGGGAGTTGAATCAACAATTGCTTTGCACATGTATAATGTACAGAATAGCTTCTCCGGTGACTTCCTCACCTCAGTAACAGCTACTGCAACATTTAGAAATCGCTTTATAAGTTCCTCTCCAGCTATCAAAATCCTCTCGGGTGTGAGTCCATTGTATTTCAAGCTGTTCTGCTTAAGGAGTTGCAGTACTGTGTTGAGAACCCTCACCATATGCTCAAATGCTGCAGGCCAGGCCTTGATGGTCTTCCAGTATTCCTCCCCGCAATTCTCGGAGTCTGCTCCAAGCACTGAATCAATGCCACCAATAAACTGACACCTACTCACTATCTCTGAATATTTGGATTGAAACGCCTGGTGCAATTCATGAGAGTCTCTCACCAAATTCAGGTAGCCTGTTAGCTCCCTGAAAGTATTGATTGACTCATGGCCGAGAATAACAATGAGCCTGCTATCACTAAATAGGGAGCCATCAATCTCAAGAGAAGGGTCATCCAGTTGTGACGGATCCAAACTATTGGGTGTGCTCCGTGAATCCCATAAGATGGAAGATGTGCTACGTGAATACCATATGAAAGGAGATGGACTGCTGTTGCTGCTGCTGCACGAGAGGGAGAGGCGGCGACTGCTTATGGAAGAAGGTGTCCTTTCTGTCTCAAAAGCAAAGACACTGCCATCTTGTTGACTGCACAAATAGAAGGTGTTGTGTGAGAAATATTTCCTTGATTGCTCATCACACTAACTTCAGCTATCCATAGGCCTTATTTAAACGATCCTGAAATCTACCCATCGGTACCTAGCAGAAATGAATCTGTCTTTATGCATAAACATGATCTTGCAGGACGGGTCAGCCCCTCTCTGCAAAGCTGCTGCTAAGTTTCTCCTCGACCTATTTACCCTGTGACAGAAGATGCAAGTTCCTCACTAAATAAGCAGAACAAGTAGAAAAAGCCTAGGTAGATAGTAAAAATACGCACCAACTTTTGCCAATACCAATGATGATCAGTGTGGTGATCTTATGTTCCACAATGAGTTCCAGAAGCCCAGCTTCCACACTGTTGTTCTCAGTCGGCAGCACCTCTGCTTGAATCTAGAAATTTATTCCACTATTAAGTTATAGCTCACCAGATCATGTCATCTAAAATAAACGATAATTGATTCATCACCCACCTCTGCTCTAGTACAGATTTCCAAGTAGCCCTTTAAGGCTTGGAGAGCCTGAACCCTCTGTTCATCCCTATAATCCTTGACAATATTATCTCTCAGTATGGTTGCGTGTACTGTGCCACCCACTGAAACAAATTATGAGAAATGGTACCATAAGAGAAAATAATACCATGTAGCTTCTCTACTAGTGCATACAGAAAGAACTAAGGGAAAAGAAAACTGCATCATCTATATGTTTCTGCAAGGAACATTTCTTACTGGTTGGGATTGGGATCATCATTGCTGGCCGGTGGATATGGACAAGGACTACTTTTCTCTGCGGCAGAACAAGTTGCAGGGCCTGTTGCAGTTTGTGACCATCCTCCATTGACAGCACCAGGTGTACCTTCCCTTCTTCCCCGCTTCCTTCCGCCCTGTGCTCCATAGTCGCTACCACATCTCCAGACCAGATACAGTTTTTCAGGATCTAAGGAGCTGCTGATGATATGTTTATATTAGAGGCCGACCATTTCACCTTGTTCCACTTTACTATTTTTGATGTTTCATTCTTGTTCACTAGGGGATGATTCCACAACAATGACAGGAGATGAAGTCTCTTTCAGGTTTAAGAAAAAGAAGGTAGCTCCAATGTCCAGCTAGGAGGCCCAACAAAACAAAAAGGCGACTAAGAATGAGCTCACTGTATGATTTGATAATAAAAAGCTTGGCACACATGTGATGATAGCATCCCTAAATACATTAAGAAATGGACATTTTAGTTTATACCTTCTGTAGTTGGACATAGTAAAATATTTGTTATTGTCATTTAACTCCCATGTCCCTATCCTCCGTTCTTGCTGCCTTTAGTCCTAGGCTTCTAGTATTTGTAGCCAACATTTAGACCATCTCAACTGAAATCACTAGACCTGGAAACTAGAACCTTGTACATCCGGCACAAGGGTTAATCTCTAACCAATCAAGTAGCTGCCTATTCAAAAAGGTATTGTTAGTGAAAAGTACCAAAACATTATAAATTCTGCCTATTCCATAATAATTCTGATAGGCATATTGTTCACATGATCTATCCAAACAATTTGTAGATATTAGCTGTCAAGAGTAAGAAAGTTTGAACAGACATTCAAAAATATGAAGGGAAGTATGTATTTATGTATATGAATACATCCTTTTAGCAAAAGTATTCTTTAGTTAAGCTGAAACTGATACAGTTGATCATTTACAAGGACAAAAAAAAAGGCAAACTAGCACTGCTTTCTTCATTTGTTTTCTCCTTTTGCGCTGAAAGTATTAGTTCATCCTTCAAATAATTGGTTGATTTTGCTCTTCAACCCC
The DNA here is from genome assembly GCA_004135705.1 of Alloteropsis semialata. NCBI lineage: Eukaryota > Viridiplantae > Streptophyta > Magnoliopsida > Poales > Poaceae > Alloteropsis > Alloteropsis semialata. Next base: position 9,185,031 of record CM014273.1, on the reverse strand, counting down.
AGCTTAAAATCTGCAGCGGTTCCTCTTCCAGATTGTTTCAGACTTTCTAGGTGTGCATGGTAGACTGGAGCAACAAACTCCAGGATCTTTACACGAAGCTCTCTGCGAAGAACTGGACAGGGTACCTTCCAGCACATCTGAATTTGACAAGTTTCATTGAACGACGAAGCAAAATTCTTCAGCGGAGTCGGACTGGCATACGGGAAACTTAGGAAATTTGTCTTAAGCCTTTTACTGGGTGATGCGCTTTTTGCAGTCTTCAAATTCAATCTAACTGGGCCCCATGCTGCAGATAGGTAACCATTCATGTACTCCTTGATACAGTATTGGCGTTCTGCAATCCAGTTGGATCCTACAATTAACTGTACATCTGATTGCTTGATTTCCTGCAGTATGAAATGTGTGTTGTTCATAAAAAACAAGCACTGAAGTTCTTTAGAAGACAATAACTTGGCTTGTTTCTCAAGCACTGTATCCAGGTCAGCAATGAGCCCAGATACTAGTCGACCTGTTGAGTTCATTCCCTCAACTATCAACAGATCATTCCTTTGGCCATGTCCTAGAATGGTATCAAGTGAACTTCTATGCTTTACTAGCAACCTGATGTACCTCATGAGATACCCAGTGAGTGACATGATACCTCCACCGTCCTGCACTGCTATTTGTGAACTGTAAGTTTGAATCAAGATTCTAGCCTCTTTAAGTATTTCCGTTGCAGAATCCTTCAGTTTAGCAAGAAGCACATCAGCATCTCTACTGACAGATTCTGTATGGAATACATTCTTGAGAATTGGGGTGGCATCCGCGAGTGATGTGTACATGTTCAATATACAAAAGAGCTTCTCAGGTGACTTCCTGATCTCATGGGCACATACAACTGAAGCAACAGTGAACAGACGAGTCAAAGGTTTTCTTGCTGCTTCAAAAAGATCTTCATGTTGACATGCATCACATGCATGATGCTTCTGCTTGAGTTGCATGTGCAATGTGTTGATAATATGGACAATATACTCCAACACTGCAGGCCAGCTCTTCATGCATTTCCAGTGTGCTTTCCCCAAATTTTGGCAATGTGCACCAAGAACAGAGTCAAAGCCACCAATGGATTCACACCTTGTAAAGATGTCACAGTATTTGGAATGAAATTCCTGGAACAAATCCCTTGAGTTCTCAGCAGAAATTCGCTGGCTAACTAGTTCCTTTAAAGTGCCAGGTGACGGGAGACCAATTAAGGCGTTGAACCTGTCGTCACTGAATATGTGTGTAGGATTGATATCCAGCGAAGGATCATCCAACTGTTCTGCATCAAAGGTGTTGGTCGTGCTATGAGAGTTAAAGAACGAAGTTGATTTACTTGTGGCGGTGCTGCTGCTGCCTGAAAAATGGTAGCCTCCCAAAGAAGATATCTCGTTTTTTTCTGGCTGTGCAGACACTGACGCGTTGATGCCTGTTAAATAGCGAGTGTTAGACAGTTCTTCATAGCAAAGCACAAGGGTTTTTGCTTCAAATAGATGCTAAAACAAGCTTAAGATTGCCGTATGAGAAAACAATTGGCTAAAAACCAATTCTATGCTTGTGGGTAGCATAACAAAATCTTTTGTCTTGGCAAAAAAGAAAAGGTACAATTGATCTTGTATCTACACATCAAGATAAGTGGGCAAATGTAACTTCATTTATGAGATTCACATGTCAATATGGGTCTTTCTTTAAACATATTATCAGAACTAAGTGGCTGTTGAAAAGAAACTATGTGATAAAAGAACGGGAAACTTGCCTGCTTGAAATGAAAATCCCGTCATGGAGATACAGAATGTTGCATGAAGGATCAGCTCGTTCCTCCAAATTGATTGCTGTCTTACTCCTCCAGTCATGTCTTTTGTATCAAGGATGGGAGGTCAGATAAATAAACCAAAGAATCAAACAACTGGGGTGAATTTATATATTAAGCGCCAGTAATTTGCAGATGTTGATTGTGGTAGTAGGTATAAGATACCTGTTTTTGCTACCCATGACAAGTGTGGTAATCTTATGCTTGTTAATGAACTCCAAAAGTGCAGTAGCAACGTCATGTTTGTCAATTATCAGTATCTTTGCTTGGATCTAAATGACATACATGAAATGAGCACACACACCGAAAAGTACTGAAGACATCTAGAAAAGATTCAGCGTTCACCTTAAAATTTTTTAAGCACTTCTTCAAGGAGTTCTTAATTTTGTTCCTCTCATTTTTCCTGTACTCCTGAACAAAATCTTCCTTTAACGTACTTGCAACCATTGGACCTCCCAGTCCCACTGAAATTAAATGGTTATAGACTCTAGAATTTAAGAGGCAAAGCATATAGGCTTAAATAGTGAGGTGACCCATACAGGAGCTTCATAAAAGAATCAGTGGCATACATATATGACATCTGATAAAACAAGGTTCGATAAGTTCTTACCACGTGGGATCGTTGTGGCTGGCCTGTAGATGTGGAGAAGAACTAATGGTTTCTGCGGTGGGATGGAGTTTTTAGCCCATAGCACAGAAAACTTGCACTGCTTCTCATCATCCCCAACTGCCAGGTACACCTTCTCCCTGGCAGACCGTGATACAGTTACCTCATTCATCAGATCAAATGTGCTCTGTTTCCTCTATGCACTAAACAACATCCTTGGAATAGTTAGGTCCGCACGTGCTTCCTCTCCATAAATAACCTTCACTGCCTCGTTCGTGTTCCCCAATGCCTTTCTCGATGGCAGATTCTTATGACAAAGGAATGATTCTGTAAGGATGGAGTGCAGACGAAGTTTCTGGAGGATAGCTAAAACTCAATGGGACAAAAAAAACTCATCAAGCCTCGAAGAGTTCCAAGCAAAGCCAAAGTTTGCAGCTCTATCGTGCTACTATATTGGTAAATTACTTCATCCTTGTCATAGGAGACTAAATATATATGATTATAATGTACCTAGCGTTGATGGAAATGTTCAGGCACTGAAAAGGAAGGTACTTATCCAAGAATGCACACATAAGAAGAACAAGAAGTCAACTCAAAGGTGGTAGTGGTTTCGGTAAAATGACGTGTAATTTGGGAAAACAAAAAAGAACCCCTGCGTGTAAATACTCCATCTAGGTTGCCCATGAATCTCTTGTGCATATACATACTAGGATGGGGCGCGCGCGCGTTGCCGCGCCTGTGATTGGATTTGGTGTTTGGGCTTTTCTTCTGTGATTGCTGTACATTGTGTAATATGTTTTGTTGGGTTTCGTTGGGCTGGTTTTTGGGTCTTGGATGGTGCATGTACAGTGGTTTTCATCAGGCAGAGCAGCGAGCTTGCTGTGTGTATATCTACTGCTTAGCCACGTGGTGGAATGAACGGAATATGTATCTGGGTTTGATATTGATACTATTTCGGGACATACATATGGCACGATTTGCACTGGACTCTGACCGGGGTACCAAAGGGCAAAAATGGTCCCCTGTAATACAACGACATGTACCATGCCTAATAAGAAGCAACAACAAATTAATATTCTATAATGAACAAAAGGGAAAGGCACTGACGAACTACAATACGCCATGCTGCAGTAGCAGCAGCATCACGATCACGACCATCTACAATAGAACAAAGGGAAATGTAAAAACGAAAATGTAAGCAATGGAGAAGAGGAATGGTGTCAACTGAGAAGCGCTGAGCCCAGGACGTCCACAGATCAGGTAAGGAAGAAAAAGAAGAAGCCTGCGGTGGAGTTAGAGTACAAGCACCAACCCGGGCACCCCGCACCGGACGGCCGCGATGTCGAGTCCGATCCCTGTGAGTGGCAGGGGCAATTCAAACAGACAGACTCGAGGAACGCGACGATCGAACAATGTGGCCAGCGTGACCATGTGGCTGTGGCAAACTCGAAGAGGTGGAAGCATCAGGCAACTCACGAACAGGCCTACGGCTAGCAGGTAGACCTCTTGCTGGCATGAGAGCAGCATCAGGCCCAGGACTACACAAAACAACAGTTGTCCACCAAAAAGTGCAGTATATGTCGTGAGCATACCAATCATGCAAATATGACCATATGTGTAGTTAACCGAACATAGGAAACCGTAATTAGAAGCACCAGAAGAAGCAACAAACCATAGGGGCCTAATGATAGCACGGAATGATATAAATATGTCAACAGAGCACAACAGAGCACACAGAGAGAAGAGAGTAGCGATGGCTAACCTGGCAGAAACACCGAAGGCAGGGAACCGGCTCCACCGACAAACGCATAAATGGCAGCCCTCAAGGATCCTGCTCAGACAATGGAGAGAACATCAAATCTAAGAAACAACCAAGACGAAGCGGTCTAAAGCAAAATCACATCGCAATACACAAAGGAATCGGATTGCCGGGTATGCAGGGCAGGACCTCTGTAGAGCGTCTATCCAGAGGCACACCGGAAGAGGCAAAGAACAACCGAACCCCAAATGGAGCAGCAGCAGTACGGAGTCTTCAGCAAGCCGGCGGTGGGAGCACCACGGGAGGTGGGAGACGATGGGGGCAGTGGGCGCGGAGGGGAAGGAGCAGTTTGCCGCAGACGAAGAGGAGCGACGGGCCCGAGGAGGGCGGCGACCGACAGAGCTGACCGGAAGCGGCGGCGGCGCCGCCTCGCGAGCCGCTGTGTAGTTGTAAGGCACCGAAGAGGCAGCCAGGTCGGTGGGCTGGTGGCAAAAGGGCCAGGCCTGGCCTTGTTCGGACATTGACGACGTGGATGGAATTTCAAGGCCCAACAACAAAAGAAAGCCCCAACTAGACCTGAGCATTTTTCGGGCCAGGCCGGGCTCGGGCCGGGCCGAAAAAAAGCCCGGGTTTTTCGGGCCGAAAAAATCCCGCCCACGCCCGTCCCATGGGCAGCTTCGGGCCTCTTTTTCGGGCCGGGCTCCGGGCCGGGCTCGGGCTTCCCGCTCTTTTTCAATAAGAAAATAAATCAATTAAATAGTTTGGGCCGGGCTCGGGCCGAGAAAAAATTTTTCGGGCTTCATTTTCTCTGTCCAAGCCCATCCCATTAAGCATCGTGGGCGGGCCAAAACCCACCGAGCTCGGGCCGGGCCGTCGGGCCGGACCGAGCCGGGCCTATTTTGCTCAGGTCTAGCCCCAACGAATGGGGGAGAACGAAGATGGCCGGCACGGGCGCAGCCACAAACCGAACACGCGCCGTGCAACTATGGGCCCGTTTGGTAGAGCTCTGGCTTATGCAAAAACAGCTTTGGCTCTAGCTTGTGTGGTGAATCAGCTTTTTCTGGCTTTGGCTTGTCTGGTTGAAAAAACGTTTGGTAAAACAGCTTATCATAGCTTTGAAGAATGGATAGAATAGATAGAGAATATGAAATGACCATATTACCCTTGTCATTCTTTCTTTTTTCTCCCACTTTTCTTTTTCTTTATTTCCCTTTCTTTCTTATCACATTTTCTCTTTCTTTCTTATCCCTTTTCTCCATCTCCCGTCGCCTCCTCCCTGCACAGCGCCGACGGGCCGCGCCGCCTCCTCCTCGTGCAGCGCCAGCGGCCTCGCGCGGCACCCCGGCCT
>CM014273.1:9149504-9178711 GCA_004135705.1 Alloteropsis semialata | reverse complement strand
AGACTCAATATCAAGAATATCATTTTTTCTTTCAATTTATTCTATTATTTCATGCACTTGCAGTTCAAATTTAACTTATATTGAAAAAATCCTTTGAATGAAATAAATTTCTTTTATATAGCAAATACATCGAGAAATGCACCAAACTCAAACATGGAGTACCTACCAATGCATGTGGAGAGAAGAAAAAGTTAGGAGGGGAAATAAGGTTTTTTTAATAAGTTTGCCGTGTGCCGCCAAAAGGCACACGGCAAAGGGAGTAGTTTGCCGTGTGCACTGCCCTGGCACACGGCAAACGGTCACCTTTGCCGTGTGCCATAGAGTGGCACACGGCAAACCCTGACGGCCGTCATCCGCAGTTGACGGACGTTGGCGGGACCGGCCAGGTACAGGTTCTTTGCCGTGGTCCCGGGCACACGGCAAAGAGCGGTCTGCCGTGTGCCTTCTCTAGGGCACACGACAAAGGTTCTATTGGCCGTGTGTCGGTACTTTGCCGTGTGTTAGAACTACGACACACGGCAAAGAGCATCGTTGCCGTGTGCCCGATAAACGGCTCACGGCAAACTCTAGGGCACACGGCAAACTTGCTTTTTCCGGTAGTGATGCCTATACCATCACCTGTGCAGATAAGGGAGGGAGGCCTATGCATTTCCCTCCACACTCCATGGTTGCTGCCGTCGGCGTCAATGGTGATCACCTCACAGATCTTATCTTTCGGGTCAGTGAAGCAGCGGGTGATGCGGAGTGCCTTGTACTCCCCTGTGCTGTAGACCTGCCCGAATGCATACCTCTCCACATAGCCATAGCCAAGGGAGAACCGCTCGTCCGGCCCATTCCCCATGTACTCCGAGTGGCGCTCCGGCAACGCGAGAGCAGCGCCGGTGGCCGGGTTCAGCACCCAGAGAGCCATGTGCCGGAACTTGCACGCCACGCAGACGAGCTTCAGGCGAGTGCCAAGCACGCCAATGCCGTCCTGGCTTCTCGGCATCCGCCTGACGAGCTCGCCGGACAGATCCACGATGTCGACGCTGTGGGCATAGTTTTCGCCACTGTGGGCAAAGGCGAGGAGCGGCTCCGGGTGGCGAGCCATGTGTGCAGCGATGAAAGCCCGGTCGTAAGTGAGGGACCGCCAGGTGGGGCTGACGGCGCGGATGCGGCAGAGCTCCTTGGCTGAGAGGCGCAGCAGGATCTCGCTCAGCGCATCCAGGGGCAGGTTGCCAGAGTTGGAGGCGGTGGCGCGCAGCTTCAGCGACGCCATCGCTGCCATCGAGGGTTTGGTGAGCAAAGGCACCAAATTGAAATCCAAAGGGGGGAACGGGGGAGGGGGGTTCACCGGGAGTAGCAGGTGGAGCGCGCTCGCCGGAGCAAGCCGACTCGGCCGGAGGTGATGGTCGCCGGTAGATCGACGAGGCAGGCAAGCTCGGGTGGAGGTGACGGTCGCCGCCGCCGCCACCGCCGCCGCCGCTGCCGCGACCGGAGATCGGCATCGCGGAGAGTGAATGGAATTGGAGAGAGGGGAAAATTGGTTTGATAGCATTGAAAGATTACGTGTTCCGGAAAATACCACTGAAACAATCGGTCCCCGTAAAATACCATTCAAAGCTGCAAATGTTACCTGAAAATAGCATTCCGTTGCTTTTCTTCACTGAAAACTTCTTTTCATCTATTTTGACTAGATAGTGTAGACATGAAATGACCTTTGTACCCCTGAGCTCATGACCAACAAATCTCTAACAAAGTCTTCCCCTTATCCCGACTGGCAGCCCCTCCGCAATCTGCGCCACCGTGCTGTAGCGAGGCCGCGTCCCTTCCCCACCGTCAACGCCGCCCCCTCCCGTGAGCCCCTGCTGAGCGTGACGCTGATGTGCCATCCTGGCCGCGTCCCCATGGCGCCGCCGTTCAGGCCCTTCTCGGTTCTCGCTCTCTCTGATTTCTTCATCCGCAGCATCATCTCTCTCTCCGCCTGCATCTCTGTCTTAATTTCTCTCCTCGGAGCAAGCAAGCAGCAGTGCTCGATCTGTTCCGTGCTCATCTTCTCCACCAAGCCATATCCATTTTCCTCCCATATTCTCTCTTCCTACAACTCCACAAGCAAGAAATCAGAAGGCCATCCTTCTCTCCACTGCCCTCTCACCGCAGCAGCTGCAGTTCCTCAAATCAAATCCAAGCACCAGGAAACTATCTGCTCTCATCAATTTCTCTTTTCCTCTCTGAATTTCTCCACGAGCCAAGCAACAGCATCAATCCATACTCTCTCCCAGCTGCAATTGCTCTCGGCTTGCCCCTCTCTTTCTCTAAGCGGCGCATCAGGGGCAGCTGCAGAGCAGCGCGCAGGCACGCAGCACCACCAGCCACCAGGTGAATCGGCAGCAGGCCACCGGGAGCGGTGCATCGGTCAGCGGAGCAGCAGTTCGGCGCGGCTACGGGCCAGCAGGCGGCGGCACGGACACGCCGGCCCTCAGGACCCACTGCACGACGGGCGATGGCGCTCCTCCGTCCACCGGCATGCCCGTCCCTGCAAGCCTTATGCTAGGCGATTCGTTGTTTAGGCCGGCGTTCCCAAATCAGTAAGCAGCGACAGACAAAGGCTATTTTGGTCAAAATTAACACCGTTGCTGCAAAAACTAACGGAATGCTACTTTCAGTTCAGTTTGGGTCTTTCCCTGGTATTTTACAGAGGGTAGCTCTTTCAGTGGTATTTTCCGGAACTCGTCATCTTTCGATGGTACTGAACCAATTTTCCTTAAGTTCCAGGGGCTCAGCTCTCTCTCTCCCTTTCGGCTGCGACGCCATCCACGGTATTTTCCTTGGCTCCTCTTTCCCCGCCGTTGTCTTCGCCTCCTTTTCGCGTCGCTTTCTTCCTTCCCTCGTGGGGTTGCTGTCTCTGTTGACCGGTCCCGGCGTCCTGGTCGTGCGGACACGGCTAGTCGTACTCATCGCTATCTTCCTCCTCTTTTTCATGTGGGATTGTGGGCTTTTTTTCTTCTCTTGGATTGCGGGCTCTGTTGGTCGCAGGGACGGCTTCTCGTTTCTCGGATTTGTTTTGTTGGTTCGCCAGGGACGGCTTCTGGTCTTTCTCGCTGCAGCAGTTTTGTGGTTCTCGTTTTCCTCTGTTTCGTTCTTTTTTTTTTCCTTCCAACGTCTATTGCCTTCCCTGTTTATTCCCTTCCCCTTTAGCTCTACGCAGATCTGAAGCCTGGGTTCCTGCACACTTCGTGCCCTCCACCTCTCCTCTCTTTCTTCTCTCCCGCTAATTTTTCCCCCTGCCCTAGCGATTTTTTTTTTGAGGCTGGGAAGAGATCCTGGATTATTTAGAGTTTCTTCATCCTCTTCTCCTTGCCTTTTACTTTTTTCCCGCGATTGTGTTGATTGGCTTTTCTTCGCCATGAGGGATACACTTGCCTTATGGTCGTCTGTCAACAGGATCCAAAATCTTTTAATCAACGTTTTTTTTTGGCTCCCTTGCCGACTTATCCTTACATTATTTACATTATTTGATGTCTCTGATGCAAGGGGTCGCTGGACGAAGGGGATTTCCCTCTGCTTGTGCTTCGTTCAACTGTCTGCTTGCAAGGCTATTCCTGGTAAGTTTGTTTCAGGCGTACTCTATATTTACATTTGTGTGTTACTCAATGTACAGGTGAGTGTTAGTCTCCCAGGCCATAGAACTTAGTCAAGTCTGAATGATATTGCAATTGGCAAAGCGGGGTGCATGAACACGAAAGGCATATGAAATGATTTATTAATAGTCTTGTGTGATTCCTATATGCTGGGATTTTTTAGAAATGTTAATGTGATAATTTGTTGTTTAAGTCTGCTTGTCACAGATTTTTGTGCATTGTCTATTTCTCTATCAAAGCCATCCTTTATTTCTGTGAAAAACTTATATGGTATATTGTTTTCATCTGGTCTGTTCTTCATAGTTTACCATAGCCTGATTTAAGTATCTGTGAGATGCATTTTTTTTCTACTATTTTTTTATGCCTTGGTGATATAGGGGGTTAGTGTTGTTGTACACCCAACGACCATTGAGCGTTGCACCTAATCCAAGTGACAAGTGTTTTGGATTACAAAGGACAGGGTGCAGATTCTTATAAAGATGTACCCCCGCCCATTTATTTCGTGATGGAATTTCCTAATGTTAAATTCTTGCTGTTGTTGTGATCAACCGTTGTTCTTTCTTTTATCACACAATCAGAAGCTATAGCATATTTTATTGTATCTTGTTGCTATAATCAGAGAGTCCCACCTTTACTGATATTACATCTTACAACTGCCAAGTCAATTGCAATAAATATATTGCCGTGCAAATTCAGCTTTGACTCCCAAAATTTTTACCAGATCTTGAATCCTAACTAAGATGGCAACGTATCAGGTGCAAACCAACCTCCCCGTGCAAACTATGCAAACCTCAATCTGAACCACATGATCTTGATCCAAGGGGACGCGTAGAGAGAGGTGGGAGGGGGGATTTGCAAAAGTGATCTTGCTGTGATTAAGGGTGGGCGGTGATTTTGCAAATCCCCCCTCCCACCTCTCTCTACGCGCCCCCTTGGATCAAGATCATGTAGTCCAGATTGAGGTTTGCATAGTTTGCACGGAGAGGTTGGTTTGCACCTGATACGTTCCCAACTAAGATAGACTGTGCTTCATTGTAGCACACGCTCGCATTTTCAGGTTCAGATCAGTTATCCTAGCTACTATATATACTTTAACTAAGAGAACTTATGCCTACCTAACACTTAATTTATCAGTGTGTACTTTCACCAAGTTCTGTAAATTTGTAATTTGTTTACCTGTCTACCAAGTGAACTAATTTATGTCTACAATTTATATACCTGCTGTTCCTTGCTTCCAGGTGCATCTGGGCTGCTGATTTGTCTGTGATCCACACCTGCTTTGCTGCCTTCTCCAAGTGTAAGGTGATCCGTTTGTTCTATATAATTTCCCAGTTCTCCCGTTTGTTTCCCTGTGATATTAGTTACTGGTATGAGATGAAATATTTGCTGTTGGGTACAATCCAGTATCTTACCTTCTAAGTGTGCTTAAAAATGCTCTGCTGTTTGGAAAAAAAAATTGTCATTTTTTTCTCATTATCCTTTTAAAAATGTTGTAACAATACTATCGACTTTGGCTTCCTGCTTTACTATATAGCGATCCTTGCTCTAGATCCTGATGCAGCCATCTATATCGACACGTGTTCAGCCTAATACTTCTGAACCATGTATGTATACTATGCTATGTCTGTTTTCTACTTTTGGTGTGTATCAATAGCCATGGTTCCTGATTGTTTACCTCCTGTTTGTTTGTGCATTTATTACTGTCCAGCATCTTCAGATGCATCGAATAGACGAGCTGCACGGCGCAAGAGAGAATGTATGTGTCTCTATTGATTTTTCCCCTCTTAGGTTTATATGGGAAAACATCACAGATCACATTGTTCTCTGCTTTCAATATATAGGTAGCACAGGCCATTACACACCTAGCATAACTAATCCTGCTGAATCCCGCTTTAAACGACAAAAACGGCTACAAGAGAAGCGATTAGCTCTTTCAGGTTCTGCATATTCATTACAGTTTAATGTAGTGAAAGCTTTTTTTTTGGCACCCAGATCTTAAGGTATTTTTTAATTTTCCTTTCTTTCCCCCTCGCCTCCAATTTCAATGGCACAAACTATTAGCAAGATTCCCTGGACCTGATGCAGCTCCATTAGAATGCGGCCATTTTAGTCAGGAATATATAGATGCACTAAAAGGTATGTTTCTGCACGAATAGTTACCTTAAAGTTTTGTTTGTACATACATGGTTCTAACCATTTGGTTGCACGGGTCTCTCCTGTTGCCTTCATATAAAAAAAAATACGCACAAAACAGCTTCATATCCGGATCGGTCATACTATGGCCCACCAGAGTTTGAATGCCGCTTTTGCCACGCTGTTTTTTGGTACCAAGAAAGGATTAAATCTGATTCTTCACGACGTCAAGGCAGAATTATATACAATAACTGCTGTAAGGGTGGAAAAGTTACAATTCCCCCTTTTCGTGAACGACCAGAACCATTAGCTTCACTAGCTAGATTTGATGGTCATGCTCAGTCCAATAAATTCATGAAAAACATAAGGCAATATAATTGCTTGTTTGCTTTTACATCTATGGGAGCAAATATAGATCGATCTATGAATGATGGTCGAGGGCCTCCTGTTTTCAAGATTAATGGTCAGGTACACCATCGGATTGGATCATTACTACCATCAGATGGTAGCCCTCCTAAATTCTTGCAGCTATATATTTATGATACTGCAAATGAGGTCAAGAACAGAATTGAGGCTTTAGATAGATCTGAAAAACCCACTGATGGTTTGGATCCAAACATTGTTGAAAGTTTAATGAAAATGCTTGATACCCACAACCCATTCGCTAAGAAACTCAGACTTGCCAGAGACAGATTAGCAGAGCATGGTGATCAAGAATTCACAATTAGGATTATTGGGGCCAAAGAAGGTGATCCTGTGCAATATAATTTACCAACCACTGATCAACTTGCAATGCTTGTTGTCGGGGACTTCTCTTTGGATACTTTCAAGCGCGATATAATTATACAGACTAGAGCTGGTAGGCTCCAGCATATATCATCTCTTCATCCTGCTTATATGGCACTCCAGTATCCTCTGCTCTTCCCATTTGGGGAGCATGGTTTCCAAGTTGGAGTATTATATACCGGTGTTAACCCAGCAAGAAAAAAGGGCCGCAAAAAAATGACAATGCAGGATTATTTTCGCTATGAATTCCACTATCGAAAGCATCAGCCAAATCCATATTTGTGCTATGGTGCTCTATCTACTCAAGCCAAGGTAGATGCTCGGGCTTCTATAGATGAGACTCGGCAATGGTATATCATTCAAAACCAGTCAAAAGTAAGAGTAGAAAATCTTCAAGGCATAGCTGATGCAGTAGGTCATGGGTGCATTGATGGTAGTGAAATGGGTAAATTGACAGTCTTACCTGCATCGCACACGGGTGGCAGGCGCTATATGGTACAGAACTACCACGATGGAATAGCTATTTGTAGAGTCTTTGGCCCACCAGATATCTTCACTACATTTACATGTAACTCTAAATGGCGTGAAATATCAGAGGGTATACTTGAACCTGGCCAAAAATCTACAGATAGAGCTGATATTGTTGTAAGAGTGTACAATATGAAACTAGAAGAGATGTTGCAAGATATTAGAGACGGCACTGCCTTTGGCCCGGTTGATGCAGGTATAGTTATTTATAACCCTCCAATACTATTACTGTATCCCTTCTTCTATGGAATCCAAAAAAATGACTACTCTATTTTTCTCTCATTCCAACCAGTCCTACATACTGTGGAATTTCAGAAGCGTGGCCTTCCTCACGCGCATATTATTGTTTGGATTTCACTAGATACCACACATCCAACGCCAGACCTTATTGATTCTTATGTTAGTGCTGAGATACCTGATCCAAAGCTTGATCCTCTAGGATATGCATTAGTTGCGGAGCATATGATGCATGGACCCTGCGGTGCCGCAAATCCAAACTCTCCTTGCATGAAAAATGGCAAGTGCTCAAAAGGTTTTCCTAAGCCATATCAAAATGAAACTATTGTCGATGAGCAAGGTTTTGCAATTTACAAACGTCCTAACAACAATAGATATGTTGAAAAGGGAGGTGTTCGGCTAGATAATCAGTGGGTTGTTCCTTATAACATGTACCTACTTAAAAAATTTCAGGCACATATTAATGTCGAATGGTGCAATAAAGGCATATTTATTAAATATCTGTTCAAATATGTTACAAAAGGACCTGACTGTGGCAAAGTATACATCGAGAGAGTACGAAATGGACAAGAAGCCCCACATGATGAAGAAACTCAGACTAGAAATGAAGTAAAAGAATATCTAGACTGCCGCTATATATGTGAACAAGATGCGTGCTGGCGAGTCTTTGGTTTTGACATCCATAGGCACTTCCCATCCGTACAGAGATTGACAGTACACTTGCCAAACAAAAATAACATTGTCTACCCAGAAGATGCTAACATGGCTGATGTAGTAACCCAAGAATTCCTTCGTAGAACAACATTAACTCAATGGTTTGTTACCAATCAAGTATATTCAGAAGCAAGAACACTGACCTATTGTGAATTTCCATCCAAGTGGCGATGGGATGATTCATCAAGGAACTGGGAACCTAGAAGGCAAAGTGGCGGTAAAATTGGTCGTCTTTACTATGTCCATCCATCTGTAGGCGAACGCTATTACCTTAGAATGCTATTGATGGTTGTTGTGACACCCCTGGTGTCACTAATGTAATTAAAAACTTTAATAAACTCAATTAAACCAATAATGACATTCATCATTTCATAATTGTGTTGTTTGTGCATAATTGTGTGTATGTGTTGACAAAGTCAACCAAAAATAGTCAAAATAGTCAAAATACAAAAATTATACCAAAATGTCACAAATAATGTCAAATACATGTTTATGAACTTAAATGAGTATGGCAAGTTCAAACAAAAATTCGAAATTCAATTTTGAACTCATTTGACCGTCATTTCATGTGTTGTCAGTTTCACTTTTTACCCTTCTCGAGAGGCTAATATCTTTGTATTTTGCCTAAACACTTGAAATTCCACCAATATAAAAGTTGGAGTACAAAGTACCCTTTTTACAATGGTGATGATGTGGATCAAGGAAAACTTTGTTTGATCACTCATAATCTTGGGCAAAATCGGGTCAAAAACCAGCAATTTCAGCACTTAGCTGAATTAAACTGTCTGAAAAACGTGATTTTCGCCCGTTTTCTTCACCCCATAACTTTCAAACCGTGGCTCAAAAGTAGTGACACTCTTTGTAAGAGTTGTAGCCTAATGTACCAGCTACAACTTTTGTATTGGACGATCTCGATGTTTGTATGTAAATATTAGAGAAAAAGGTCAGCGAATTCGGGTAAAAATCATTCGATTCAGACTTAGGAATTTTCAGTCCGACAGTTAACAACGTTTTTGGCCGGATTCTCCACGTTTTATCTCTCAAACCATTGATCAAACATTATAACTCCCTTTGTAGAAGTTGTAGCCTGATGTACCATCTTTAACTTTCGTATTGGTCGAATCAACTTTTTATGTACAAAAAGTGGAGTTTAAGGTCGACGAAGTTGGACCCGTGAGCTGCCAAAACTCTGAATTTTTCGGAATTCGAATTTTTGGCTGAGATTTACGGCCTTGCAACTTCCAAACCGTTGAGCAAATGGTATAAGTTCCTTTGTAAGAATTGTAGCCCTATGAATCCTCTACAAAGTTGGTATTCGTTGCTCCTTGAGTTTCTACACGGAATCATGAGAAAAAGCGAAGGAATGCAGCTGCGTCGCTCGGCCCTTTTAACTGAATCGGCTGAATGTTCAGATCAGCAGAGCGTCGGTCAGGAGGCCGAGTTCGACGACCTCGGCGTCTCCGACGCTGCAAGTCGTGCCTCCAGCTGTCCAGACAAGTGTCCCCGTCCCCGTGGCCGTGCCAGTTGTCCCGGCCTTGCCGTCCATCCACGTACACGCAAGGAAAACCGAGCCGCCAGCTCCTCATCCTCCATTTACCGAGCTCAGTTAGTACTCACCAAATTCCACTGTCCACAATCACTCTCTGCTCGATTCACTTCACCTGGGCGTCGCCCACCTCGCCCACTCCGCTCTCCATCTCCTAGAGTACTCCGCCATAAACCAACTCGCCGGGAATTCGAGAATTCCGGCCGCCATTGCTTGGTTCGGTTTGAGCTCAACTCCACCATGGTCGTAGCTCCATGCTCGTCCTCCACCCAAACCAAGTCGCAAAATAGATTCCCCATACTTCCCTGAGCATTCCCGGCCTATTTCCCCTTGTTCCCAGCCACCACCAGAGCCCGGCCGGCCACCTTCAGGCCGCCAGGAGCAGGGCGCCGGGGGCAGGCGCCCCTGCTGCTCTGGTGAGCAAGCCGGCCAGGGGCCTGGGCGGCCTGGCCGCGCCAACAGCTCCCCAAGCAAGCTGCGCCGGCCTCCAGGCCGAGCAGGGCCGCCTCCCAGGCCGGCCGCCGGCGTGCCGTGCTGTGCGATGCTGTGTTGTGCTGTTCTGTGTACGTGAGGAAGAAGATGGATGGAAAGGTGAGAAGATAGAAACTATAGGGGGTTTTCCATAAGATTCAAGGACTTATGTGTGAGGTGGAAAACTTGCAGGGACCTGGTTGTAAGTTCCCGAGGACCTATTCACGAGAAAAGGACCGATCTGCAATTACTTTCAGTTTTCCGAGGACCTGGATGTAAATCTCGATTTCACTATTCATGAGTTCTTCCCTTTTGATTTCGGCTGAGATTCAATAAATCACCAAAAATCACAGAAAAATTGTAAAATCACAAACTTGGACTTTCTGGAATCCTTGAGAAATTATCTTTCCATTGGTGTATCATATGCATGTATAATCTGTGTAAATTGCAATATATTTTTGAATGTATGAAGATGTGCTTGAGAGGATGTTTATTGCTTTATAAATCATAGGAATGTGCTAAAAATGCAAAACCACTTTTGTTGGATCTGTTGTGACCAGTGGAGTTGAATTGAGTATCTGTTGGCCACAGTTTGTGCATGATTTTGGTAGATTTAGATGTAAATTGTTTCTAGCTAGTTAAGAATTGTTAAATCACCAAATATTCTATACAACTCAGAAAAATCTGAAAAATTCACATAAAATGTTTCTGGTAGAATAATAGTTGCTGTAAAAATTTCAGATGCAGAACATTTTTGTAGAATTTATTATGATTTTCTGATTGGTGGTAAATGTTGGCTGTTAAGAAAAATAGAAAATAAATAGATAAAATGCTGAAAAATTCCTGAAAAATATGTTTAACTGTAAAGAACACAGAAACATGTTTACCTTAATTTGTGTTTATGAAAATATATTTTCTAGGCTTTATTTGGTAAGAACTAGTTAGGAAATGCTTATTTAATAAATAGTTTCTTGTGGTAAAAATAATTTTTGCAAACATGTACAGCAACCAGGAATGTTGAATGTTAGATTTAGCAAGTGAAACTCCATTGTATTACTAGTAGTTATTTATAGATGTTTTGTTTAACTTATGTAGTAAGTTAAGTGGTTATAACACATTTAAAAAGAGTTAATAAGAATTCTTTATATGATATTTCAGAATTAAGTTAAGTTTAATTAGCAACTAAAAGCAACCCATCCCGCTTTATTTGTGAGCTTTTTAATTGTTCTTGTTCCGTAAATGATTGCCCAGTGATGTATTAGTGAGTTGTTGCAGTAACCTTGTAATTGTTTTCTCATGCATTGCTGTATCTCATGCATCCGCATTTCATGTAGAGCAAACCCTGGTTGACGGGATATACGAGATCGAGGTCGAACCCGCGGACGATCCAGTTGCTGCCGAGTTGAACAGTGCTGCTACACAAGACCCGCACCAAAGTTCGGAAGGGCCCAAGGCCAGCGGTGATCAGGAAGGCAAGCACCGGAGCATAACCTAATGTTCAAACTAACTCTTGTACTTTGTGCCTTACATTGTGTATTTACGTTTAAGGAGTTGTTTGAAACCCTAGTTGCATGTTCCCTAGGTACCTATGTTCTAATACTAGTATGTGTAGGTCGTTTAGACTGCCATGCTTAATTAGGATCGGTAGAAGTCGAGTGATTGCCTTGTCACTCGCGAGATATAGGCTTTTACTTTATATCAGTTTATGATGTTCGGCAAGCGGGGCTTGTGCGATATTTCTGTTTGATTGAACGTCCCGCTTGCACAGGTGGTTGTTGGCTAAGGCATTGAGGGTGTGGCCTTGTTGGTCAAGCTTTTGAAGGTACTAATCGTATGCCGGGAAATATGGTAAACTGGTAAACCTAGTACTTGATTCAAACTGACGTCTGACGGACATTTCCACTCCATTGGGCGCGGGGTGATGATGGCGAGTGTAGTAGTGGCCGCGGCACAGGTTTGCCAGGGGCACCTGGGGTTCGTTGGGGCGTACACTCGGGTGGAGTGGTATCTGATGGCAAATGGCAGGGAGAGATGGGAACGGTTGCCTCGTGAGGTCCTGGGTGTCTCTCACGGGTCGTACGATTAGGTTGTCCCATGCATGGTTAAAATCAACTCGAGTTGTCCGTCCTTCGCGGTTACATGAAGCTGCTTGATCTCTTGTTGCACATCAATGTCCTTGGGCCAAATGGGGGAAAGTGTTGTTAGATGAGAAATGTTGATGATTTACCAATCAATTGTTTTTCGACACTGAATGTTATTGGATAGTTTGGCAAATCTAGAAATGGTTAGTCTCACTTTAAAATTTGGCTAAAATATTGAAATTAGGGGTCAACTTGTAGACGCTTTTGGCAAAACAAACCCCAGAGCCAAAAAGCCTTGCATGTCTAGTATTTAACCTTGTCGGGTAAGTCTTGCTGAGTAATTAGTACTCAGCCTTGCTTGTGGCTATCTTTTTCAGATAATGTTGCTGGTTATGACCCTGTTGCTGCTCTGACTTGGCCTGGAGTGCTCCCTGATGGTTGGACAGTTGAGTGGGGGCCGTCTGAGTCCGACTCAGGCCGCGGGAATTGAATATCATGTGTGGGCTCCATGTGATATTATGTGTACCGACGTTTAGACTTCCGCTGTATTATAACTCTGGTTTGTAATAACTAAAACATATGCACTGTATTTGTATAATTATCTATGTGAACCCCGTGTTGTAAAATTTGTGATGAGTTGTACTGCCTGAGCCCACCTTCGAGTGGGACTGCTGCTATTTTGTTTCGGTCGAGAGAAAAATGTGGTGTAATCGGGAAGGTATCTGATGGATTGCACGATTAACTCGGTTTAGGGGCGTGGCGCACTGCTGTGATAGTGGTCCCATGCTCTTAAGCCGGATTAATTGGGGCGGTCTGCCACAGCTGTTAAAGGCGCCCAGAGCTTCGAAGACATACGAACTTACAACGGTGGTGTTTTTGATACCTTCAAATCAGCATGCAGTGCACGAGGTCTACTTGGTGATGATAAAGAATGGTACAATGCTTTTGACGAAGCTGCTGCTTGGGCCACTTCTGCACGGCTTCGTCATCTTTTTGTCACAATGCTCTTATACTGTGAAATTAAAGATGAACATGCATTTTTTGAAAAGGTATGGAGATTATTAACAGATGATATTCAATATCAGCTTAGAGACTTGATAGGAAACCCAAGTTATGAGGTGCCAGAATCTGATCTTAGAGATTACTTATTAGATGGCCTTGGAGTCCTATTTGCTAAGAATGGAGCCAGAATTAGAGATTACAATCTTCCAGAAAAAACAAATCCCTCCCAACCATCTTATAGCAACCGATTGATTGAAGAGGAATTATCATACAACCTCGATGACCTATTGTCTGAATCTGAAGAATACATCTCAAACTTAGATAGCGAACAGCTGTATGCCTTTAATTGTATCACGAATACTGTTTTGAACGGAAAACCAGGCTTTTTCTTCGTGTCCGGATATGGCGGTACTGGAAAGACGTATTTATGGAATGCTATTGTAACATTTGTTCGAGCATGCAAAAAAATTGTTTTAACAGTTGCATCTTCTGGGGTTGCATCCCTGCGGCTGCCAGGAGGACGCACTGCCCATTCCAGATTCAAAATACCTTGTGAAATGGAAGAAGGTGCCGTCTGCGATATTAAGCATGGTTCTATGCTTGCTGAGCTTATTGAATCCACATCTCTTGTCATCTGGGATGAAGCATTAATGACTCATAGAAAAGCATTTGAAACTCTGGATAGAACTTTCCGTGACCTTCTAGCTGTGAAATCACAAGAAGCGCAAAACAGACCTTTCGGTGGCAAAGTAGTTGTTTTGGGTTGTGATCTTAGACAAATCTTACCTGTAATAGAAGGTGGCACTAGAGCACAGATAGTGGATGCAGCAATCATTAACTCACCTCTATGGGGTTATGTCACAATGCTGCATTTAACCAAGAATATGAGGCTTCTGTCTCCAGATTTAGACCCCGATAGTCAACGGGAACTTGCTGCTTTCAGCAAGTGGGTTCTAGATATTGGTGAAGGTAAAATAGAGGCTATAGCACTTGATGGTGAAACTGAAGCTACGTGGATTAAGATACCCCCAGAACTGTTGCTTATGCCAGATAGTGACAGCATCGCATGCTTAGTGAACAGCGTGTATCCTAACTTAGCAGCAAATCATTGCAACGCTTCTTATCTTCAAACACGTGCCATACTGACACCTACCAATGACACAGCAGACTTTATAAATTCTTACATTGTATCTTTAGTGCCAGGTGAGGAAAGACAATACTTTTTTGAAGGGAAGGAAAGACAATACTTGAGTTATGACAAGGTTACTAAAGCTCCTGGTACACATGAATCATATGATCTTTTATATCCTGTTGAATTCTTGAATTCTCTTAACGGAAATAACTTTCCTCAGCATAAGTTGACTCTCAAAAAAGGAGTTCCAATTATGTTACTCCGAAATTTAAATTAGTCCAATGGATTGTGCAATGGCACCAGGTTGATAGTAACAGCTCTAGGAGATATGATTATAGAAGCTCAAATAATGACAGGAAACCATACTGGTAAATCTGTCCTCATCCCTCGAATCAGTCTCACACTGAAAAATACAAAATTGCCCTTTGTTCTTGAGAGAAGACAATTTCCTGTCAAGGTCTGCTACGCTATGACGATAAATAAAAGTCAGGGACAAACATTGGAGAACGTCGGTGTCTATTTAAAAACACCTGTTTTTAGCCATGGTCAGCTATATGTTGCTGTTTCTCGAGTCACTTCAAAAAGTGGGCTAAAAATTTTAATAGAAGATGACAAAGGTAATTGCACTGATACAACAAAAAATATTGTCTACAAAGAAATTCTCTCTGCTATTGTGCCTGCAAATGCATCAGGATGACTCATGTTTTCTGTATTACATACATATGTACATATATCTACACATCTATCTATATACATAAAGATATGCTACACCTGCCTGATATTGCTATATAAACATATGCTACACTGCCTGATATTGCTATATCACTGTCTGAAACATTAAATCTATATCAGCGCCATAAATCTACTCTGTACATCACTAAGAATGCTTTAGATTGTTAGATCTTATCCTCAATCAACAGTCAGCTTACTAAACAATTTTCAATGGTAAGTAACAGACAGTATACACGTTTAAATTTAATCTGTGATATTTTTTTTATCGAGCTGGTCGCTAATACAGAAACCACTCTATTGGCTTATTCTCACACCTCCTTTTTTTTATATCCAGATCTACAACATGACATTCGCCCTTCTTCCTGCGCTACACCCAAATGATCCATACTCCACAGTTTGTATTCGCATAGTGAGAAAATGGGAGTACAAAGGACCCTTTGAAGATGGTGTTATCCAGCATGTTGATCTTGTCCTAGCAGATCAAAAGGTAAATGCACAAACAAAATATTATGCTCTAATGCTTAGACCTTCTGCTATGTCATCCTAATATACTTTTCTTATATACAGGCTAATGCAATTTATGCAGAGATACCTCAACAAGTGGTGGATAACTTCAATAGCCAGATACAGGAGGATCATATCTATGTGATCAGCAGGTTTAGGGTTACAAGGAACAAAAGTAACTTTAGAGCTGTTGATGGCCCTTTTATGATTGAATTTACATATCACACTACAATTTCAATTGCAAGAGATCCACCCAGTGGTTTTCCACGCTACATATATAAACTGGTTCCTTTTGAAGAACTACCAATGCTTGTAGGAAATACAAGGAACTTCATCGGTTAGTCATTTTCAAATCATTGACCCACATTTATTTATTACATATATTTGTGGCTCACACAAAATAATTTGCCACCTTCCTCGTAAATATTACCATCCGTGCAGATGTTCTAGGCATGGTAGTCGAGGTTGGTGCACCAGAGACAGTACGTACTTTCAATGCCCAACAACCTACTCTTATTAGAAAATTGGTGCTAAGAGACTCTAAGTATGTGTTCCTAAACAAATCATTAACCACATCTTTCTTTATATCTAAATATCCTGTTATCACAAATAAACTGTACCTAATCTGCTATTACTATCTTTTTGTAGCAACAATGAAATCAGAATGACATTATGGGGTCAGCAAGCAGCTCAATTCAGCATTGATGACATCTACAATGCCGATGAAGCCAAACCTGTTATCACACTTTTCGTTGGATGTCTGATGAAAAACTTTTAGTGTATTTCACTCTCTTTTTTTTTCCCTGCGTGCTTATACTTCTTTGATACTTATCCATATTTTTAAATGTTGATTGACTACATATGTGCATGTCTTGTTTTGATTGTTTATTGAACAGCTGAAGATTACCTCAGTGGCAGCTCAGCCTGCAAATGGTACTTCAATCCAGATATCCCCGAAGCAAATGAACTTTATGACAGGTACAACCAATTATTTTCCATGTGACATCCTACGCAGCTACATAGACAAGCAAAAAGATAATGAGAAACAAACACCATAAATAATGATACACTGTTACCAGGTTCCAAAATGAATGCATTCAAATTAAGCATGTTCCAGTAGCTCCTCAAGAAGTCATACCACCACAGCCTGCACCTCAACAAGAACTCAGATATTTACGCGATCTTGATACCATAGATCCATATGAGTTCCCGGTTAGTGAAAATGCATGGTTTCCTTCTATTTTCTACATTGCCCATAGCACACCCATATTAGTGTTTATGATACTAAGCTTGGTCTTCTTATGTTATTCATATGCAGCGTAACGGATGTCATTGCACTGTCACCATCGCTCGTTTAGTCCCAGATGTATCTTGGTGGTTTGCCTCCTGCTGTAGATGCGGCAAGACATGCAACCCAGAAGGCACTGGTTACAGATGCTATGAATGTGACTGCAGAAATTATAGGCACAAGTATGCTTCCTCATAACCATGATAACAATATTGTTTTTTGCATTACGTTGTACATCGATATCTTTCATTGAATCATCAAAGAAATTGTTAATTGATTTCAGATACAAACTTCTCTTCATAGCAACAGATGGTACTGCAGAGGCAGAAATTATTTGCTTTGGTCAAATTGCTCAACGAATTGTTGGAAAATCAGTGGAAGCCGTTATGAGAACAGTTAGACAAGATCAGAACTTTCCACCAGATATCACAGGGATTGTATCTCAAAAATATACTTTTGCAATCACAATGACAAAACAGAGTCTATATACACGCAACAAGTCATATGTGATCAATGCAATCATCACTTCATATGGTAGACAACGAGCAATTCCCCATCTTTCAGGCAGCTCATCCAATGCTCAAGAAAGCAGCAACAGAAATACCAGCTTACCAGCTTTTACTAGGGGTGTTTACCAACATGTGCCACTAGACCCACCTGCACTGCCAGCACTTCATCACGTAAGTAAATTACTTATTCACTTTACTACCTTATAAACTATGTCAGTGCTCTCTTTTTAATACTTCCTATCAAAAATCTTACATTAATACATATTTACATTTTTTCAGACCCCTCCATCCAGCCCATTTATCACTCAAACTCCAACCAAGCAAACACCTCCTCCGTAAGCAAAGTTAACGTTCAGTACACGATTTAATCTCTAATGTTATCTAAAACTGTTATTTTTGTCTATACAATATATAGAAGATTAGCTGATACTCCAGAGCCGCATGGACCAAGAAAAAGATTAGCGTATCAATCCACATCTATTGACCAGGTAAATAAACAAAATTTTTACTTCAGCTGCATGAATGTCGCAGATGTGATAACTCGGCCATATCATAAATTAGTCTTACTTGGTGGCAAAGCATCATAGGTGACTAAAAAATCCCATCTCGTGTATCGTGAAGCCTATAGGCTTTTTTTAAAAGCACACATAAACATAGGATAAAGAAGAAAAAATAGTACAATTCAAATTACCCTGCTAGATTGCTTAGCTACACTCCATCTGTATTTAAATATTGCCAGGTAATGTTACTATCAGCCTGCCTCTCATACATGTGTGCATGTGCTGCCCATAGCCTCTGCCTCTCTATGTGTTTCATGAATCATGAATGTTACTCTGCTATGCTCCCTTTACAAAAACCTTGCATTGCCTAAAGCCTGACAGGCTTGCTGTTGTAGTTGGCATCCTTACCCCTCTCGCTATGCCTAGACACCTACTATTTTCTGCAATTTCAAACATCTTGTCGCTGCTGGAACTTTCTGTCAAACTCTTCCAAGCCCCAATTTTAGGTAACATTACGAAATATATGAATCACGGAGACATTATAAAAGGGAATGAAAAGGACATAAAGAAGCCCTAGCACTCACATGGACTAAGCATATGTCGCATATTTCACTATTGGGTTTCTTGCTTATGTGTATCTCATGTTACTTTTTGCCTTAACCATATGATGTTAAAATGCTCCATGTCTATAGTGACTCTTCTTTTATCGCTCTGTCTATATAGTACTATAGTACATTACTATCTATATTGAAACCATACTTCGTAGATTATATGGTGACATTCTCTCTACTGTTTACACACTATTTTATCTTACAGGAATTAGCTAGGGAACAAAGCAAAAAAATAAAAAATGCTGGGACAAAAGCTGACGCTCAACCAGCAAAACATAAAACAGCGATGGCCACATCTTTAGACAGGTCTTCTTTTTCAAACTTTTTCAATATACATTTGCATGGCTAAAAACTTAAGTAAATTAGAACCACCACTGACATCACTCCTCAGTTGTGCACCAAACAATGTGTGATACATTCCTTTTCTACCAATGCAGTTCCACTTCTGAAGAAAGCGAAGAAACCGCTGACAAAGGTGAACAGTCCAAGCTTTCTGAATTCCAGGATGACGAGTGAACAGGTCAAATATTAACCTTATTTATAGACAAGCATCAAATTTAAAAATATCCAAATTTGTTAACAAGATTTTCAACTTTTTCATACTCTACAGTGAAGGCCGTGTTTACTTGGTGCCAATGCTTCCTTGCCACCATAGCCGCTTGAGTACATGACAAGCGCTTTTGTCTAAGAAATGCTGCATACGCAATGTAAAGATCAAAATCAAGACCGCTTTCTATATATGTATAAGAGTATGGTCCTTATTGTGACTCTCCAAACGATGGGCTTAGTCTCCTATAATAGCTGCATGCCTCCCACGTTTCAGCCACTGTCTCGTGTGATATCTAAGGCAAATTATATGCAGCCTACTGATGTAGATTCTCAACTATTCTCTGCTACTAGGATATGTCAATGTTTAGTCTGATGTTCTGAACAATGAAGTTAGCCTGTTACTGGCAGCAGCTACATACTATTGTAATCAAGACTGCACTTTTAGGCCATATGCAATATATTTTAGTGCTATATATATTCTGCTATATTATATTTTGATGAATGGTATGCCATCATTCTGTTACCGCTTATTTAACACAATTACATATTAAGCTACCATTCTGCGCGCCGGGGCGCGCGCCAATCACTAGTATCTATAAGTAATAGCTAAAAGCACAAACAAACAGCAGTGTTATGCCCTAGTGCTAAGGTAGCGACAGACTTGCTACGAAAACATATATAGCGCTGTTAACAAAGCTGACCTTGGCATCTTCTGTAACGCATTGAACCACTTATGTGCAACAATACCTTCAATCCAGAGTGCTGGGAATCCGATGAAGCATGCTGAGTTGCTGACACATGCTATCCTTACAATGCTCTGTGTGTCATCGTGAACACGAGCTTCAGGTTCCAGTTATAAAGCCTTAAGAGTCTAGCAACACCGATTTCATTTTCTCAAACTTCATATCTCTCAAACTTCATATCTCTCTGGGTCCATGACGAGTTTAATCGATTAAGGAGTGGAATATTACATGCCGAACATGCATATAGAATGATCTGGCCATGTATCACATCTAACCCAAGGGTTGGCATGTACTTCTATTCTACATATAGACTTATGAATACATTCTCTATTGATTGAACAATGCACACCTTTTGGTGATGACAGTAATAATTCATACAAATGATAAATAATAATAATAATCAATTTTAAGCGCTTACATACATGGGGTTCAGGTCTATTCTGGGAATAACTGTGTAACACAGAGGGAGGACATATCATGTACACATACTAAGAGCATCTCCAAGAGTGACTAAAAAATAGTCTCCCAAAAACCTTGTTTTGGGACCTTGCCAAAAGTTATTAGGAGAACAGAAAACAATCTCATCCAACAGTTCCTAAAAAATTGACCCCAAAAAGCTGCCACATCATCTAATTGTGGGTCCAACATCACTTTTTATGTGTGAACAGTAACCACATGAACAGTAATTGGGAGAGCCAAAAAGAGGTGTAAATTTGACCCAAGATAGAGCCAATATTGGGAGTGCCAAAAAAATTGGGATCCAAGTTGGACACTGTTGGAGCTTATTTTTTCACCTCAGCTCCCAAAACTAACTATTGGGAATATATATTGGGCACTCTTGGAGATGCTCTAAAGCCATTGTTAATTTGGCAAGGTATACAGTAATCAGTCCTCATCTCCCGCGAGGACTGCGATCTGCACATTCTTCAAACACCTCATTTAGAAGTTACTTCAGCTGCATGTTCTGGATTAACTGTAATGCTGAAGCACAGCAACCTTAAGAGAAGTGAAGTAACAGATGAAGCCAGATATCTTGGTTTCCCTCGTTCCCTCACTTGAATGCTGCACTGGCCATCACATCCTCCTTGAGTTGGCAGAGGATACATTGAAGCGAGGTGGGGTGAACTTATCAAAAGAATTGGCAGCTGGCCATTCCATAAAACATGGGATGCAATTGTAACAGCAAGTATCTTTGTTTCCTTTTGAAGCTTCGAAGTGAAGTCTCCAGATGTCAGATTTAAGGCACTGCAATTATGTTTGCTGACATCCTATTGCAAATGTATAGAGGACCCTAAGCGCCAGCTTCATGTTCAAACAAATCTCTGTCCCACCATCTTACTTCCATTCAGCAAGACAGGTACCTAAAAGAGTACACTGAAGCTCAATTATGAGAAATGTCAAGGTTCAGACACTATATCTCAACAATACTAGTTAATGATTGGACATAAAACCTGACTTGAGGTTTGAAACACTATGCTAATAGCAAGACTTCACACTACTAAAAGGAAGAGAAGAACCCTCAGTGCAGCCACCTCGCAACCACAGCCAAACTATGCTGCTACCGTTTTTTTTTCAAGGAACTACAGGAGATTGAATTTCAGAAAGAAAAAGATGGGAACAAGACATCTTTCTAAAAAGCAGCTGCCTTTTGTCCAACGGACATGGTCTCCAAGCCACCAATGGAGACATTGGATGCCAAGAACACCAAAGAACTGGTAAGCTGGGAGAGCACTCTTAATAACGCTACCTAGCTTTTAGCTAAGCACTATACCATATGACAATGTGAAAAGACACTATTGGGCACAAGTGCAATTGTAATTAGAGTGCAAGACACCAGACTCTTGTAGTTAGTCCAAGTTCATCAGTAAAGTCATTTCATGAGATAAAATTATTCTTTCCCAAACACGCCCAACAGATGTCTGCTCTATGATAGGGTTTTCTGAAAGTGGTAGTGTACACTGATGTACTCGTATAATATCTATTGTCCATTACAGATGGTACAGTCACTTTCAGGAAAAGAAAATGATGCTGGAAATACTCAAAGAAAGAGAAATATCCATCCCTTGATACGGACGACTCTAATAACAATCAGACCACAAAAATCAAGTTCCACATTCAAAACCTATTTAAATTCAAAAGGCAACATATGCTAAACATAAAAGCTGCGCTCACTAGAACTAGTTAGGTATGAGTTGAGAAAGATTAGGAATCTTTATTGTCAGAGACCATGCCACACGATTGAATAAGCCAAAATGACCTATTAGTCTAACCGTCTAATGCAGCAAACCAAGCCAGAAGTACTATACAGCTGTTGCACCATGCCCTCAAGCTAAAACAAGACGAACTAAAGTCAACAGTTGTACTATAATACTAAAATAATCCCACAATGGAACAACAAAAGGCAATCCAATGTTATAGTGTTAAGAGCATACCACGCAACTGAAGGCACTGTATCACCTTAGTATATTGTGATTTGAGATAAAGGTAATCTGTCCCACTCTGGACCTTGCCTCTCATGGAGCCACTGAGTCAACACTGTATGGCACCCAACCAAATGAAGAAATTCCAGGGAGAATGGCAAATTGTTTGGTAGTGATTGAAACTCTGGGCAATGCGAGATGCTCAATTTGTTAAGAGATTTCATTCCCTGCAGCTCAGCTGGTAAGGACTCTGTCCTAACTTTTATGCACCTCTCAATGATGAAGCTTTTTAGGTCAACGAAGTTTTCCAGGTTAGCCAAGGAGGAAAGCATCTGGCAATCCTGAAAGCACAATTCCTGGAGTGTTTTAAAATGACTTGAACCTACTGGCAAGAGAAAACATGTGATATTCTGGCAGTCAACTATGTCTAATGATGCAAGACAAGTTAAGTGCTCCAAACACAAACTCAGCTGTTCACCATCCATGTTGCACCGGGATAGTCGAAGTTTTCTTAGTGATGCTAGCAACCGAAATCCTTCAGCAAGCTCCAAACCCCAACAACCTCTAATGTTTAGAACCTCAGTAGCTTCAAGGTGTTTCTGATGTAAGAACCCATCACTCAATATGCTTGCAGAAGAAATTTCCAATACGAATTTGCCTGATTTAGATGAACAATAAGGGGTCAATTTGAGATTAGAAATCTTCTGACTTCCTTCTACTGTCACACTTTTTGTTCTAGGAGGAAGCAAGGGCACTTTGATCAATTTTGGACAGTTTAAAATCTTCAATCTTTTCAGGTGAGGAAAAAATGAGTCGTGATTTTCTCCAACCCAACTAACTAAACTTGGCATGTCATCAAATTCAAGATCCTTCAGTGCTGGAAATGTCTTGGTGCCACCACCATAGAACTCAATGCCAATTTCCGTAACAGCACACATCTCCTTAAGGTGCAGCACCTTCAGAGATGGAAGCTGTCCAAGCGGAGGAAGTAGCTTCCACCTTCTGCAGTTTGTCAGATACAAGGACTTCAGCAGGGACAGTTTTTTCACCTCCAAAATGTTCAACCAGCTTGGTGATGATACCCCCTTGTACCTTTTGATATGAAGCTCTTCCAGGTTTTCATTAGGCCGTAAGCAATTTAATACTTCAGCATCCATGGCAGAACCAGAAGCTGTAGCTGCGGAGCTCCACTCAAGTTTCAGAATTTTTAGATATTGCTTATCGGACAGTTGCGCATTGCAGGCTTCGTCCTTGCATTGAACGTTTTCCAGATTCTTGATGTGAAGGAGACCATGAAGGTCTTTCATATCCTTCAACTCCACTAAGCTATGTCCGCTTTCTGTTTTAACATGGAATTCAATAGACCCTTGAAGCTTAACAAGACTGCCAATACCTCTTATCATTGAAATGTACTTTAAACCTACACCAAGATGCCGCAAGCTGACCAACTGGTGCATACCCTGAGGAAATCTATCAAGTTGACATTTCTTTGGAATATCAAGTGTCTGGAGATGCAGTAACATGCTCACACATTCAGGTAGTGTCTTGATAGTACCAGGAAGTGCTATGTAGCGCAGATGAATTAGACAACCAATTGCTTTGGATAGCTCTGACATAAGACATCCGGAGAGATCTAACGTGCGCACATTCTTTAACTCAGCAAGAAAATCATCTGGGATAGTACTTGCGGTCAACGATGAATCTTTGTATACAACTAACGTCCGCAGTCTTCTCAAGTCACATTGCTTCTTGAGGTGCGGTAGGAAGTTACTTGAAACAGATATGTGTCTAACAGTTGATGGTATGCTTTTAGATATGTCACCTTCCACCCTTGCACAGTCAGAGTTGGAAACCATCTGTGCCAAATCATGAATCAGGTCATGCATGACATAGTGCATTCTGTTTCCCTGCCAAAGAGTATGAAAGAATGATCTTGCCAACAGTTGTTTGAAATATTGTATGCCTAAATCCTCCATGTTCCCCTTTTCCATCTGAATGAAACCCTGTGCTATCCACATCCTGACCAATTTCTTTCGCTCAAACTTCCAATTCTTTGGAAATATGCTGCAATATGCAAAGCAATACTGCAAGTGCTGAGGGAGATGATCATAGCTCAACACAAGCGTCGAGGCAATGTCAGCATGAAAATCTCTCTCCAGTATATTATTCCAATCTCTTGTATTTCGAGTATTACTGAGCAACCCACCAATGACTTTGGCAGCGAGAGGGGATCCCTTAAGATTCAATGCAATTTTCCTACCAATGCCCTCCAATTGCGGGTGTTCACGACTATCCTTGCTACCTAGAGCATACTTCTTGAGCAGTAACCAATTCTCTTCCAGTCCCAACCCACCCAACATCATTGGGGTCCTCACACCTAGGATGTCAGCAACTACCTTCATCCGTGTCGTCACCACAATCCTGCTCCCTTTATTCCCACGCTGCAGAGGAGCAAGTAGATTCCTCCACCTCTCTGTGTTCTGCCACATTGTCATCTCCATGTCATCCCAAACATCATCTAGTATAAGCAGGAACCTCCTCCCTGCAACAGCAGAAACCAGCAATTTTTGCAACCTATCAAAATTCACTATCCCGTCATAGTCCACCTTCCAGTCTGTAGCAGCCTGCAGTATCTCCCTAGTAAGCCTCACCTCATCCACATGACTCGAGGCACACACCCACATCCGGGGATCGAAGTGTTCCTCAATGAGTGCATGATGAAACGCCATCTGAGCCAGTTCCGTCTTGCCGATCCCACCATCTCCAACAATAGCCAAACAACCGGGACACTCTTGTTCCCGAGTTGAGCAGAACCATTGCAACCAACTAACGTTTCGACCAGAACGTCAAGCTCAAGTTTGCGGCCGAAGAATGGGACGTCAGCCGGCATGATGGAGCTGGAGTTCCGCTTCCCACGCTGCGGAGAGTCGGCCCCATTGAGCCCGATGAGGGTGGCGATCCCAGCGTAGTCTGCGCAGGCGGTGGCGAGCTTGTCGAGGACGGAGGGCAATCGTTTGAAGGGGTGGTCGGAGCATACCGATACCACGTGGCTGCAGACCGAGCCGGGGTTGTCGAGGATGCTGCTGAGATTGGGGCGGAGTCCGGGGAGGGCGTCCGCAAGGCTTCTATAGCGGATTTCATCGACGATGTCGTCGGCCTCGACCGCGGCGTCCTGGAGGCGGTTGAGCCAGGCGACGAGGGTGTGGTTGGGGTGGGACGGGCGGCGCCGGGCGCGCTCCACGGCGGAGGCGAACGCGCGCAGGCGGAGGATGTAATCATCTAGGCGCTCGAGGTCGGAGGAGGCGGATCCCGAGGGGAGGTAGCGGAAGAGGTCGTCGGCGCAGGAGCGGATCCGGTCGCTCAGGCTGTCGAGAAACGGCGACACCAGCCACCCCGCCGCGGCGGCGGCGGCGGCGACGGCCGAGCAATCCATGGGAGCCTCTCCGGGGCTTGACGGGGAGTTCGAGTCTGGCGAGGCAGCGGGATTCGCTGGCAGATTGGAGTGTAGTGGGGGGCGGAGGAGCCATCGCCGCGTCGGGAAAGGGAAATAGCGAGGCCGGAGCGTTGGAAACTCCGAACTTTTCTGTCGTCTTCTTCGACGAAGGAGAAGGTTTCTAGGTGGCGTAAAAAATAAGTTTCTAGGCAAACCTCGTTGGGCTGATTTCAGTTAGCCTTGGGCCTACATTCGTTATGGGTGCCCTTTGCTCTCATATGGTTTGCTCGGGTGGTGTATGGGTTTCGTGTGTTTCTGGGCTAGGGATGGACCGTTTTTAACTGGCGCGGTGCAGTATTTGGGGGCCCAACGTAGTTGTGCCATCTTTAAAAAAAAAAAAAACCATAGCAATGCCATTGGGTCCGTCGAATTTGCCAGGTATTCCCGATCTCAATTCTCAACTTGCTTCTTCGGTTGAAGTCTGAGCTTGCGAGTTAATTAGTAATAGGCCTTTTTGTGTTGAATACTAAAATGATCTTGTGAGTTAGCCCCATATATAGATGGCCAATCGGGCGGCACGGCACGACACGGCACGAGCACGATCAGGCACGGCACGATTAGGCACGGCACGGCTAGGCACGACGCGGCATTCGTGCCGTGCCGTGCTGTACCATGGGCCGGCGAGGAGGCACGGGCACAGCACGCCGGCGATTTAGCCGTGCCGTGCCACCCGGTCGGCCCGCCGTGCTCTGGTCGGCCCGTCGTGCCCTCCTGTGCATGCCGCCGCCGCTTCTGCTACTGCAGCGCCGCCGTGCCTGCGAACCTCCACAGCGACCGCCCGTCGGCGACGCCGTGGTGCACGGTGACCCCGAGAGCCAGCCCGCCTCCCTCGAGGCGCGTGGCCTGCACGGCCAGCAGGGGAGCGGGCAGAGCGGCCATGTCGAGCTCCGGGACGAGCCGCTCGAACGTCTGCACGTCGTGCTCCTCGACGCGGGCCGCCGGATCTAGGCGTGCCGCCGCCGGATCTGCAGGAGCTAGGAGGGGAAGGGGGCATGGATCTGAGAGCAGGCGGCGGACGGGTCAGGAGCAAGGGCCGGACGGTCGGTGAGGAGAACAGGAGAAACGGCAGGTGAGGGCGCGAGGGAGCGGTTCGGTCCGCCGTCCGCGGGGCTGACTGTGCGCGAGGAAGGCGAGGCGGCGAGGGATTGAGGACCCTCGGTCTGTGCGGAGGGAGACGAGGGAGCGCGGCGGATGAGGGCGTGAGGCTACGACGGTCTGCGTGAGAGGAAGACGAGGGAGCGGACCGAGCGGCGCCTCGCGTGACGGGAAGAAGTTGCGGCTGAACTAGGAAAACTATGTAGGGATTAGGGTTTACAAGTATTTATATGAGGTTCATCGGGCCTTTGTCGGGCCGGATGCCAACCGGGCCAAAATTGCGGGCCACTGGCCGGCCCACGGGCCTCGGGCCTTATGGCCATCTATAGCCCCATACCACCATGTACCAATTATATGCCCTTTGTGCTAGACTAAGGACATGTTTGGTCATATACTAATACTAAGGTTGCCACTATTTGCTATAATTTTTTGTCAAATCTGATTAAGTTTAGGTGGCCAAAATATTTGCCACGTGGCAAGTACAAGAGAATCTTGCCACACTTTTTCTGTGTGATTGACGTGTGGGACCTACTTTGCTGGTAAGGAATATTGCCAATATTGTGGATGCATCCAAACACTTGGTTAAGCTGGTCAAACTCGCATAGCCTTAGACATGCCAGTAGTGACCGCTCCCTAACTCTCGCTCTGAAAACATAAGCGGTGAACTAAGGGCCCGTTTGGATCCTACGGACTAAAGTTTAGTCCTGTCACATCGGATATCTTGTTACTAATTAAGGGTATTAAACGTAGACTAATTACAAAACTAATTGCACAGATGGAGGCTAATTGGCGAGACGGATCTATTAAGTCTAATTAGTCCATGATTTGACAATGTGGTGCTACAGTAACTATTTACTAATGATAGATTAATTAGGCTTAATAGATTCGTCTCGTGATAAAGCCCAGGACTCTGTGATTAGTTTTATAATTAAGTCATGTTTAGTTCATCTTAATTACCATCACAATATTCGATGTGACATGGACTAAACTTTAGCTCAAGGATCCAAACACCCCCTAAGAATCTAAGATCCATAGCGAACTCTGGAAACATAGCCAGTAGGGGGTGTTTAAATCCTCAAAGTTACCAAAAGTTTTCACACTGACAACCGTGTCTCCTCCCACAGAGCACTTTCACAGGACACGTTTCTCAGTGTCAAAACTTTTCACCGCTTTTCACCAATTCACCGGATTTAAACACCTCTAGAAATCAACGAAACAGCACAGCATGAGTCTGGTAGAAGGAGCTAGAGGCAAGCAGAAGCAGGTAGGTAACAGGGTTTTTTTCCCGTTCCGGTACCTGCTACCGCCGGCCGGCGGTAGCGGTAAGCCGGACCGGTTTTTACCGGTTCCCGATGAACAGTACCGGTTTTTTTCGGTAACCGATGAACAGTACCCTAACCGGTCCGGAGCGGTTTGAGCGGTAACCGTGGGAACCGGACCGGTTCCCAACGGTAAAAAAAACCCTGGTAGGTAGTCGGTGTCACGCAAACCCACCGCTGATTCGGGCATTCGGCGGGCATACGCTACACCCTCGCGCACTGCTGCTCCAGCCGCTGCTGCTCCCTGCCAGTGCTTGGCTCCGGCTCATCACGTTTTACATACGGGGAGCTGTCGCTGCCGCAGTCCTGCTGCCTCATCATCAAAGCTACGTGTAGCTGCTAGCAAAGCTCGGTCGCAGGTGCATCAGGGATTCTCAGATTCGAGAGAGAAGAAGGCCACCAGAAGGGGAGTCAAGTCGAGCGCAGGGAGGACGGAACAGTCATGGCGGGAGGAGCAGCTAGCCGAGCAGGAGACCTTGCAGCTTGCATGCGGGCCCAGGACGGGCGGACGGACGGAGGCCCAGCTCTGTGCTATGCGTGCTGCTGTTCCCGCATCTGCCGGCACATTACTACGCGCGCCGCGCCGGGCCGCACAGCTAGCGTGAGCACGCGCTGGGCCTTTTTTTTTTGTACGTCCTACGTCAGTACGCGTGCGCAGGGTCGTCGGTATCAGACTGTCTGTAACGTCCCGGAAAATCAAATCCTAAAATCACGAGTTTTAAAAATCTTTATCGATGAGTTTCTCTGTTCCTAAATCCAAATCCAAACCCTCTTGATCTTTCCGTTGTTCCAAAACTCCAATCTCCAGAAAATCCGATCTCCCGAAATAACCCTAACCCCGTTTCTCCTTTTCTCGATCCGCGCGTCGCGCCGATCGGCCGACCGCCGCGCGTGCGTCCACGCGACGCCGCGATTCCCGGCCCATCTTCCCTTTTTCCTTTTTCCAATTTTCCCTTCCTTTCCTTTTCCCTTTTTCCTAATTTCTTCTTCTTTTTCTTTTCTTTTCTTTCCTTTCCTTCCTTTTTCTCATTTTCCTTTCTTTTCTTTTCTCCTTTTTCTTTTTCTCCTCCTTCCTCCCGCTCCCTTCTCTTCCTCCTCGGCTCACTCCCGCCCGAACTCCACCGCTTCCGCCCGAGCTGCTCGCCGCCGTGCGCCGCCATCCACCTCCACGCCACGCTCGCGCCGCGCCGCGCC
>CM014273.1:9134826-9148939 GCA_004135705.1 Alloteropsis semialata | reverse complement strand
GCACGTATACGTACGGATGTGTCATGCATGTGTGGCGTATGGAGCTACTGTACTAGCTACGAGTTGACGGTTGCCTGAGGTTTCTCCGGCGCGGCGTATGGAATATGTCTGTTCGTGCTGTGTTTAGTTGGTGGCCGAAAAAATTTGCAAAAGAGAATCTTTCTTGCATGAAGTACTAAATGAAGTCTATTTGTAAAACCTCTTCACGGATGAGCGTAACTTTCCGAGACGAATCTAATGAGTCTAATTAATCCATGATTTGCTACAGTGATGCTACAGTAACTATCTTCTAATCATCATTTAATCATGCGGTCAAAGGCCTCATTAGATTCGTCTCGGAAATTTACTAGAGATTGTGGAGGTAGTTTTGTAAACTGACATTATTTAATACCCCTAATTATGATCAAAGATGCATTTAATACCCTGAAAATTTTGCGGCCACCAACTAAACACGGCCGGCTACTGCTGCACTGCACACATCCTAGCTCCTTGACGAAGGGTGCACTGTACACCGCATCTTGTGCTAGGCGCTGGCGTGGCAGTGTTTAATTGGAGGTTGGAATTTTTTTTTGAAGTATTAAATGCAACTTTGACTATTAATTCGGGTATTAAATAAAGGCAGTTTACAAAACTATCTCCACACCCCTAGGTAAATTTCGGAGAAGAATCTAATGAGGCCTTTGACCACATGATTAGAGGATGGTTACTGTAGTATTACTGTAGCAAATCATGGATTAATTTTGCTCATTAGATTCATCGCGCAAAGTTGCACTCATCTATAAAAAGATTTTACAAATAGACTTCATGTAGTACTCCATGCATATGAGATTCTCTGCATTTAATGCTGGGTGAAAAATTTTTTACCGCCATCTAAACACTGCCGGCAGGAGCAGCACGCGGCAGCGGCAGTCCTGCCTCCTGCCCCTGCCCACCGATCCGTCTCCGCGGCGCGCCTGTGCTACGCGGGTTTGGCAAGTGGGTGTTCAAATCCCCTAAAAAAAATTTCACCAAAAAATTTCCTAAGAAAATCTTACATGTATAGAGTAGTAAACTTGTGTTAATGACAAAACCCATTCCATAACCCTAGGTAACTTTTCGAGACGAATCTAATGAGCCTAATTAGGTCATGATTTGCAACAGTGATGCTACAGTAACCATCCGCTAAACATGCATTAATTATAGATTAATTACCATCATTAGATTCGTATCGTGATTTCCAGACGAGATCTATAATTAGTTTTATTGTTGGTCTACATTTAGTACTCCTAAATGGTAAAATTCTCTTGTAAATTTTTTTACCAAAATTTTTTCATGCAATTGAACACCCAAGGAAAGAGTGCCTAGTACTGTGGCAACCGGAAGTTTGGCGAAAACCACTGCCGCCGCTGCGAATCTCGGCTCTGTACGTGTGTCGAGGAGATGACTATGTCACGTCACGCGAGAGACCGCGCAATATGCTTTGCTGATCTCATTTTACGGTGGTAGATGCAAAGGAAGTGCATGCGTGTTACCGCAAGAGCGGGCCCCACCTGTCATCCGGCGAAAGGGATCCGTCATGCATGTGCCGACTCTGAGGCGAGCGAGCGTTCACCGATGCAGCGGTACGGCCGCGTACGTTCACCGACAGCACAGCCACAGGTTTGGCTGATGTTAACATTGTTACTGGATGCTCGATTTCGCGACGGCCGCGCTTGCTTGCATGTGCATTATGCTTGTCAGCCAGGACACACAAGGTCTACGCAAAAAAAAAAAACAAACAAACAAACATGCGGTGCTCACGTCTTAACACGCATCTCCCCTCCGTCTAGGCATGGCATGCATCAGCCAGATTCAAATTTTTGCCCCTCACGACTAGGGGAAGTTTGGCTTGTGGCCACAGAAAGCCACGCCACAGCTGCGCTCGCCACAGAGCGTGGCGTTGGTTTTTGCCACCACACTCTGTGACGAGAATAAAATTGCTTTTGTATAGCACACGCAATTCGGGAAAGAAGAACCAAACAACAGCCAATCAGATGTGGCAGCCGAACTTGTGGCTTGGCATGTTGTGGCTGTGAGACAAACAGCCAATGCCGAACCATTGCCATTTGCTAGCTAGCCTAGTACTAGTAGTATCTACCTAGCCCAAGTTTTTAACAAAACAGACCTACGGTGATAGACAGGCAGGTACCTTACCTGCATGAGATGAGACATATCTCGTCTGGATCGGCAGCAGCTGCCTGAATCCCCCCTCGTCCAATCGCTCCCAGTCCGAGGAAACCCCCCGGGCCCGGGCCCGGGCCACCCGGCCAAGGCCATCCGACGCCGGCAGGCACCGTCCGTGTCCGTGCAACCGCATGGATCCGGCCGGTTCGCCCGTCCCCAACACGGCATGTGCGCACGGCCCCTGGCACCCCCAGTCCACCACCACCGGGGCACCACCGCTGCCGTGCTCCGCCTGCAACGCAACCAGACCAGCAGCCACCAATGCCTGCCATAAGTGCGATGCGATGCGACGCCACCGCTCGGCCGCCAAGGCCCAGCTCGGGATGGGCGCTCGGCGATCGAATCCGATCGGCATCGCCCAAAGCCCCAAATCTCAAGGCCTACGACGACACGTCAAGGCTCCTCTTCCGGCCGATCGATTACCAGCCAGAGGCTCCTCTTCCGGCCCGGGCTGTACTTTTTTTGCCCAAAGAAAAAGCAGAAAGGATTGTGAGCAACCTCGAAGGCTGCATAAATCAACTCCTCATGCAGGCTCCGGGGTCAGCCGCTGCCGGCCCACTTGCTTTCGCCTCCCGATCCGACGGCCCGCACCGCCCCCATGCCATGCCGCCTAATCCTTTCCAGAGCCGGGGATTAGACTATTCGTTCACGCTCCCTCAGATGCCGTACGTACTCGCCTAGATGCCGCCGCGCACGTTGTTAACCTCTGCGCGTGTCTCCCTCACGTTGTCAGCCAGTCAATCTTAAGCTTAAATTCGAATCGACTTCGACGCAAACCACCTCCATGAATCGGTCGTGCCGCACCCACATGTGTGAAACGCGGCCACTTGCGACCCCAACCAGCTTGTGGCCTGGCCTAGCCTTGCAGCACGGGCACGGGCCAGGGTTTTTCTTCCCGACCGCTACCGGTCCGGTTCCCGCGGTAACCGGTGTAACCGGTCCAGACCGGTAGCGGTACCGGCCGGTTACAAACCGGCCAAATTTAAAATTTGAAATTTGAATTCAAAAAAAAATGAAAAATAAAAAAAATTCCTAAAAATACTTCAAGGTGCGTAGAATGTAATGATGTCAAAATTTTTCAAATATTAGTTCATTTAGTATTTTTTTTGCTGGCATTAGAAGTTCAAACAGCCTACTAAATCAGCACGTTAAACTTCTAATGCCCGCAAAAAATACTAAATGCACTAATATTTGAAAAATTTTGACACCATTAAATTCTACGCACCTTAAAATATTTTTAGGAATTTTTTAGAATTTTTCTTTTATTTTCCAATTTTTAATTAAAATTCGAAAATATGTCAAATTCTTCAATGTTTTCGCAACCGGCCGGCTAACCGCTCAAACCGGCCGGATAACCGCTCAAACCGTCGGCTAACCGGTGGGAACCGTTTGAACTAGCGTTTTTAGTTTGGATTTTGAATTTGACCGGTTTTAAGCGGTAACCGCCGCCGGGCCACCGGTCGGTAAAAAAAACCCTGGCACGGGCACGGGCACGGCGCTCGTACGGTCGTACCAGACGATGTGTTAGCCGCGTAGTTAAGAAGAGACAGCGATCCTTCAACGCCGCCCCACCCACGGTACATCTGCGTTGCGATCTGCCTGCCTCCGATTTGTGTTACTGTTACCTTTACACCGCGGCATACGTTACATACGTACCAGCCCAGCCATTACTGCTTCACTAGAGCGGTATTATTAGTACCGGCTGCCGCGGGGTTTTTTTGCTTCCCTTCCTTTCCCCCGCCACCACTGGGCTGTGGGCTCGGCTCTGGTCGATCCCATCGCAGGCAGATGGTTGCAAATCTGGTTGCAGGCGGCGGGGCAGGGCGGGCACGGGCGCATGGTCCAGCCCCACACGGGGCGGACCGGACCGGACCCAGCCGGATCCAGTGCCCCCGGCCGGCTGCCTGCCGCGGCGTGCCACTGTGCCCTTGCTCGGCCGCTGGTGCTGGCTACACGCTGCTGCAGCCCACGAATCGAGCAGCAGCAATCCGGCATGGGCGACGGCACGGGGCGAGCTGTAGAATAATGCTGCCGCGCTAGAGCCAGGGAGATCCCAGCAGGATCCATCGATCGAGCGCGCATGTGCGAGCGATGCGCGCGGCTGCGCCAGGCGTGCCGCGTGCGTGCGATCTTGGGCGTGCGCCGGCCGGCCCGTGGGAGGGATGGCCGGCCGGGGCCGGGGCCGCGGCGGGTGGCGCGCACTCGCGCTCTGCCCTGGCACGGGGCTGGGCATGGCGCGCGCGCATCTGCCTTTCTGCCCCCGCGCCGCTTGTTGCCTAGCGAGTGGCCGCATGCGCTCCTGTTCTTATCCCTTGTCCCCGTCCCCTGCTCGATTGATCCATGAATCCATCCCCGCCCGATCGCTCGACGGGACAAACACTGCAGAGGCCACCCAACGGGCAACGGCGGCCTGCCTGCCGCGCCGGGCTTTTCCCCCAGCCTTTTGCTCCCCAAATCATTTGGCATCTCGTCACGTCCCGTCGTCCCGGCAGCCGGCACTGGCCAAAGCCATGGACCCATCACCGGATGTTTCACCATTTCACACTGTAAGTCTGTAACACACGACACGAGCAGCGGGGGTGCAGTGGCGCCATGGATGGATGATGCGTGTTACCGTTTCGGTGTACATGGACGCGAGATTCATGGCCGGCCAGATATGCAGAGCTTGCTGCTTGAGGTGAGCGCTAGAGCTTTGCAGTACAGTAACGAGAATGAATTGAAGAAGCTACCTGAAATTAGAGCGGGTGGAGGAGAAAAAAAGGGCAAAAGAGAAGGGGTGAGGTAAAAGGATGTGGAAGAGCGAGCCTAGAGCTCGATTTTGTATGTACAATGCTGCCTTCTTGGAGATCAGTACACCTTCTTGGAGAAGAAGGTGCGGAGTCCGAAGAGCCCCTGCGGCGGGTTCACTTCCTCGGCGGCGCCCTCCGAGCACGCCGCGTTGTTCCGGCACCCGGCCGCTGGCGCGGCCACGCTCGGCGCTGCCTTGTCCTCGCTGGCTGCTTCGGCGGCGGCGGCCGGTGCGGGGGCGGGGACGGGAGCGGGGGTGGCCTTCTTCTTGGTGCTGGCCTGCTTCTGCTCGGCGGCGGTCTGCTGCAGCTTGTTGCGCCGTAGCTGCCACACGGGGCTGGGGCGCCCGACGCGGATGCCCGTGCCGCCGGAGCCTGTGTTGTTGCTGCGGCCCTGTCCGGGCACCAACCGCCTCAACATGGACACGGCGGTGGTGCCCGTGGTGGTGGGCAATGGCACCGCCTGGGCGGCCGGAGCATCTTCTTCCGCTGCTGGTTCAGCTGCTGCTGCGGCAGCTGCAACCACGGTGGCGGCGGGAGCGGCCGGCGCAGGCCCGGAGGACTCTCCGCGAGAGTTGCTACGGGAGCACGGGGCGCTGCTCACCTTGCGCGGGGCTGGCGCCGGGGCCGGCGGCGCGGTCGCAGCGCTGGCATTGGCATTAGTGTTGGTGCTTGTGCTAGAGCCGGTACTGGTGCTGGCGTTGGGATTCGGATTTGGCTTGGCCCGGCTCAAGGAGCCTGCTGCTGCGCCGCCGGCGGAGTGGCCGGCGGAGCGGCTCCTGGAGAAGGGCCAGATGTTGATGTTAATCAGCTCGGCGTTCCCGCTGACGCTGCTGACGCGCCGCTCCACCTTCTTGCGGTCCTTGGCCTCGCCACCGCCGCCGCCCGCCTTGAAGATGTCCTTCCACTTGAACGTGACCGCCGGGAGGTCCGGCGTCGGCGCGATGGCGGACTCCGCGAGCGGCTGCGCGGCCTCCTCCCCTCCCGCTTCCGCTTCTGGCAGCGGGAGCGCGGTGGAGTCCGTCTCCTTGGCGTCGGCCGCGTCCTTGGCGTCCGCATCCTTGGCGTCGCCTTCTGGGGCGCCGTCGCCGTCGGGGGCAGGAGCCTGGAGGTTGTGGAGCGGGAGCACGACGCCGCCGGAGAAGAGCTCGTCGGCGGTGAGCAGGGCCGGCGACGGGAACGCGGACGGGTTCCTGCCCACCATCCAGAACTCGAACTCCGGCGACGCGGTGGGGGACGGCGACGACCTCCCGGACTCGGGGCCCCCAACGCCGCAGCCGCCGCTCTCCGGAGGAGGAAGCGCCTCCACGGCGTCCGCCATAGCCGCTGCAGCAACGACAACGCAACGCCACCGGCTGCCGACAACGGCTGCTTGCTACGCTACGGCGGCAAGTGGAGTGGAAGCGTGGACCTGGATCCGCGAGCCAACCGAGGCGGCGGCTGTAGCCGGAAGCGGCAATGGGAGGTGGATTCAGCAGCAGGACGCCATAGACTCAGAGGGGCATATCGCGCAGCGGCGAGAGCAGACGCAGAGCAGCAGGGGAGGCAGGCCGCAGGGGGAAGGGGAAGAAGCGGGGAAGAGAGGCGTGGGCAGCGGCCTGACGCGTATTTATCAATGGCGTCGAGGTGGCGAGCGAGTGGGGGAGGCCGGGAGGGAGGTGAGTGATGGGCCTGGTGTGGCAGCTGCGCTGCGCTGCGGCCGCCGCTGGCTGATTTCCACCTCGCCTGTCGCGCGACGCAGGATTTGCATATGCGCTCTGAAATCTTTGTCTGGTGACGCGCGCCCCCCTCGCTCCGACGCTCTTTATTCGCCCGTTCCTGGGGCCGCCCGCCCCCACCATACCACGTTTACTTGCCGCTCTCCTTCTCTCTCACACAGCGCACACACAGGCCAAACGGCCAAAGCAAGCAGTGAAACTGCTCTGTTCACATCGTGGCACCACATGCCGTACTGTGGCGGCAGATCTCAGGCGGTGTTCGGAAGGAGGTGGTAAAAAAATTGGCGGACAAAGTTTTGACGTGTTCGGGAGAAAAAATGGGCCCGCTGTGGGGCCGACGCGCGGGTCACGGGCCGACCGCGTTAAGCGTACCCGTGAGGCTTCCCCCTTCAGCGCGCCGATGCTGAGCTCCGCGCCCCGCTCTCCCTCCCGGCTGCGCGCAAGCCGCCGCCGCCCCGCCGTGGGCCGCCGCCGCGCCGGCCCCATCCGGAGCTCCGCCAGCCATCTAGGCCCGCGCGCCCCGTATTTAGCCGGCGGGCACCGCAGATCTGCCGTCGTTGGCGCCGGCGCCGGCCGAACCGTGGAGATCGGGCGGCCGCCCCCTGGGTGTTGGGATCGCACCTGGGAGCGCCGCGCGGTGGTCGCCGGCGAGGTCGGCGCCTGGGCCAACGGAGCGGGTGCCGTCCCTCGGCCTTGGGACCTTCTCCCGGGCGGAAATCCATCCGGCGCACCTCTTCGCCACCCGTCGCCCCGGTCCGTGCCGCCCACTTGCGCCGCCGCCTTCAGCGTCCGACCGGTGAGCCGGCCCACTTCCTTCCTTCCCCATCCTCGGGCTCACTTCACCGCCCCGGCACCCGCTCCTCCTGCGCGCCCATCCTGGAACCCCCTTCCGCCTGCATCGCGTCATTTCCCATTGGCTTCACCTCGTCGTGCAGCCCAGCATCCTCACGGCGGCACCATGGCCGGAGGAGGGGATGAACCATTCCGTCCGTACATGCATCCGGACCCCCGGTTTCCGTCCGGGTACTACCCCATGCACCCGTCCTTTGCGAATCCCCCGGTCGCCGGCAGCGGCAGTGAAGCGCCGCCTCCTGGGTTCCCTTCCTGGTGTCCTGGGTACTTTGGAACCACCAGTACACCATCGGCCCCGCCTGCGTACCTTGGAGGCGACGTGCATCCGGTTTACTACGAAATGCCACCTCCATCCGGCTTTGTCCCCTTTGATGAGGCAGCACGGCATTCGACCTCGTCCGCGGCACCCTTCGTCCCAGGCCCCTACGCATCCGTTCCGTCGATGAACACGCCTCCAGTGCGTTCCGGATACGGTGAGTGGCATGCATAGGTGTGACTATTATACTTGGAAATCGGTCAATTCTAACATTCTTTGGTCATTGACAACTTTGCAGTACCGTATGGCGAGGGCAGTAGCCGTCCAGCCCGTGTGCACGTGCCAATGCTGACCCCCTCATGGCCTTCGGCGCCTACGACAGATGCGCCCGCTTCGTCCGGTGTTCCCGGCCATCGGATAACCCGAAGCCATTCCCGCTTCCAGGAAGCGTCCCCCGTGAATGATGTGGCTAGCAACAACAATTCACTGGAGTCTGACGGTGGTGACAACGACATGTCCTCGGTGAGGATAATTCCATCTTAGCAGTCCATTTCACTGTGTCAAATTTTGTATAGGTTTTGTATGTAGGGCAACTAAGAGAACAGCCAGACATAAGCAATGTATAGTATTATAAAGTAGACATGGTATACATAAAACTGGAAAAGCATATACCTAAGATAAAACCTTATTTCATTAGTTCACTTGTTGGTATTTGTAGTATGCCCTTTTTCAATAAATGCTGCTGTATTCTTATTATAAGCATGCCTGTTCAAGTAGTTACAAAAAATACGGTAGTAGTTTTCTATTTTTTTTCCTGGAAGTTGCTTTTGGTCCGTGTACTGCATATCGTATCTGAAACTTAAGCACTTTCACTTATCAGAGTTTGGGTGAATTCCTATAATCAATATTTATCATAAACATAAAAATATTAGTCTACAGAACTGGAAAGCCATTTTAACAAAGATCCTGTAAGTAAAAGCAATATTGTGTCTGTCAATACAACAAGCAAAGATATGTAACATAATTATTCAGTTTGCATTGCATTTGAAATGAACTACAAACATGGTAGGTTGTCGTATACAAGGAGTTAATCCTTCATTAACAGACTACTCAGTTGCAGTAAACTTGAGTGGCAGACATAGGACAGTTTGCTGCGTACACATAAGACTAATTTGGGTTTTCTGATTTTCTGTTGTGAATAGACCTTTGATTAGTTCTTATAATTAGTTGACTAGATGATAAAATTTTGGAAGAGCCAGTAGACATATAGATTTCAGTGCTATGAGCAGAATGAAAAAGTTCTAAAAACTGTTTCGTCAGGTAGATGACATTGTAATGAAATGAGGAATTCAAATGTAGAAAAAAGTTTTTTAAAATTTTTTTTGTCAGATAGATGGTATTCTACTGAAACTGAGCACAAATCAATTGTATAAATGAGTGAGAAACTATGGATATCCAGATCAAAGAAAAAGCTAATCTACAGACTGAGAAAGGTGGAAATGTCATAATAATACTGAAGAAGAGACCGAGGCTATAAGAAATGCTTATGTTCATATATCTAGACATGAGAGTAGAGTAGCCAAACAAACCTCTACATATTATTAGTTTCATTTTCCTGCGAAGTTTACTAGTTCAATCAAGACAGCAGCATGAATGTTTCATTTTCCTGCGAAGTTTACTAATTCAGTAAGAGTTATGCATGTGTGACTATCAAGGTTGAATTTATCGTCGTGTGTTTGCTGAGTAGGGTACGCTTAGAGCAAAATGGGACGATGTTCGTACGCAAACCCTTTGCCAGTTGTGGATGGACGAAAAACAGAACGGCAACTGTGTGCTGGGTAAAATGAATTCTCATGGTTGGAGAAACATTGTTGCGGAATTCTACATACGAACGGGGGCTCCATATCCTAAGGCCAAGCTCAAAGCACGGGTCTCACAGCTCAAGTTGTTCTATGCCGCATTGAAAGAATTGCAACGTGGAACAGGGGGCGGCCGAACCCCGAACGGTGGTTTCAAGGCATCAGCTAAGGTTTGGGAACGATTGAAAAAGGTACTCTCTTCAACTGAACTTAAACACAATCGTACTCTACTTGGCTAACTGATGACCTTATTTCATGATGCAGAAG
This sequence comes from Alloteropsis semialata, assembly GCA_004135705.1. Taxonomy (NCBI): domain Eukaryota; kingdom Viridiplantae; phylum Streptophyta; class Magnoliopsida; order Poales; family Poaceae; genus Alloteropsis; species Alloteropsis semialata. The sequence continues at coordinate 9,138,999 of CM014273.1, read as the reverse complement.
CTTTCTGAGGTGGAGCGCTTGAAGAGGGAAGAGCCCCCTTGGATTTGTATGCTGGACGACATGTTCAGGGAAGTGACGATCGACTTCTCCGCTATGGAGGCATCGGCGGCCGATCCAATCCCTGACAACATGGAGTCCCAGGACAGTCCTGCCTGTGACACCCGTTCTCCAACTGGTACATCGGGCAGCCGCAAGAGGACAAGCACCGAGGCAACCAAATCTACTGCAGATAGCCCGTCGAAGAAGAAACATGCACCCGGTACACCTTCTAGTAGTATTGCACCAAAGAAGAGGCAAAATTTGTTTACGAAGATATTTCGTAAGGTGACGAAAACCCAGGAGCGCACTTCAAAGGCACTTGCCGAGCTGTCTGCGGCGCAAACACAGCGTAAACAGGAGGCAAAACTGGCGTACCAGCAATGCTTGCAGTTGGCTCTGGATTCAGGGATAGCTGGCGACAGTGAGGAGTACTATTTCATGAGTCAGCATTTCAAGGATGATGGCAACAGAGATGCTTTCCTGTTGCTGCAATCAAATGAAGCTAGAAGGGGGTGGATCCAGAGAGCTTTCGAGCATAGCCGCTAGCGTGCGTAGGCAGTCACGTTAGGTTGTACAATAATGTACAGATTAGTTCGGTTGCAATAACTGAGTGTTGTATGATGGCATTGTTGTCGTTGAACCTTATTGGATTATTTGTGCTTTCCATTAACATTGCTGAATTGCACTTTTCTATGCATGAAGTCTGACCTTGTGTGATTAGTTCTGCCACTGCAGTATGGTTTACATTTTCTTGAATTATGTTTAATTTAACTACCAAATTTTGCACATTTTGTTGTTCATGGTGTCCTTGTGGTTTCTGACTGATTGAAATGCATGTGTTTTAGGCCTCCAGTGCAGGGGATAATGCTGGATCTGATGGCACCGAAGGGGATGGCAGCACTTCCGAAGGAGATTCTATTCTCGAGTCAAGCGATGATGACTCAAGTGACGAAGCTGCCGAAGAGGTGTACAAGGATTGGGAAGAGTTGTTCGGAAAAGATGATCCGGTGTTCACAGGCATGAAGCTTGTCATGGAGAGTACGAGGACTACAACTAAACTTTTGAAGAAAGCACTCGTTCTAGGTACGTACCATGACTCTGGATTGGCCAATCAACCTGGTAGGATAATTCCTGAGAGTGGGATTGAATGGGTTGAAAGGACATTGCATAATCCAACAGTTTGCTACAACATGTTTAGGATGCATGCACATGTCTTCGAGTTGTTACATGAGCAGTTGGTGAATAAGTATGGGTTGAAGTCAACTACAAAGATGTCATCTAGAGAGGCTTTAGGAATGTTCTTGTACATGGTTGGCCCTCCACAACCAGTTAGGCAAGCTGAGAATAGATTTGAGAGGTCGCTTGGGACTGTTAGCTGCAAATTCAACCATGTCTTATCGTGTCTGACCTCTCTTGCAAAAGATATAATTGCACCTAAGGACCCCACTTTCAGTTCTGTCCACCATAAGGTTGCCAACCATAGGGCTGCTCCTTTCTTCAACAATGCAATTGGGGCCATAGATGGTACCCATGTCAAAGTGGTAGTTCCTTTTCAGAAAGTGGGGCAGTATATCAACAGGAAGAATGAAAAAACCCAGAATGTTCTGGCCATCTGTGACTTTGATCGTCGATTCACTTTTGTTGCTGCGGGGATACCTGGGTCGGCACATGATTGGACCGTCCTGCAGCAGGCCATTATCAAGTATGGGCCGCAGTTCCCGCATCCGCCAACAGGTAAAAACTTTAATTTGTATGGTTCACCCCCTTAGTTTTGTTGCAGCAAATAGTATGTGTTCAAGCTATTAGCCGCCTCATATTTCATATATGACATTGGTTTTCTACACTTAAACATTTCTGATGGTACTTGCCTATATCTACCTTCCCAAGTTAGCAAACTATGTGTGTAAGCTAATAGACGGCTGAGCTCATTGTGATATCTTAAGTTCAGGGGGCAAATTTTTTTATACTGCCATGTGGGCTTTGTACTGTATTTAATGTCATTGGTCCATTATACATGCAGGCAAGTTTTATCTGGTTGACGCGGGATACCCGAACCGCCCTGGATATCTATCACCGTACAAGGGGACAAAGTACCATCAAAAACAGTGGAGACATGGACCCGCACCATCGGGTGAAAGAGAGGTATTTAACAAAGCTCACTCATCTCTTAGGTCTGTCATTGAGCAGTCTTTTGGGGTGTTGAAGATGAAGTGGAGAATTTTGTTGGCTATTCCAAGCTATCCGGAGCGAACCCAAACCAAAATTATTCTAGCTTGTTGTGGACTCCATAATTTCATTGTGGACAATGATGATGATGATATCGACTTTCATTTGGCTATGGATTTCCGCCGTGTGAGAATTATCGACGGAGATGTTGACGAACCACAGCAGATTCATGAGCCCGATGAAGTTGATGATGACGCTGACATGAACGATGTCCGTGATGGAATTGCACATGCATTGTATATGGCTGCACGTAGGCGTTGATAAGAATTGAACTTGTTTGAACGGTGAGAGCTGTCATGTGTAGGCGTAATTTGATGTATTTGGTTGTAATTCATGGTTACACATTCCTGTATTGCTGTCATCTGTGTATTATTGGGTGTTGCTAATAGGTGATGCGTTGCCATGTCGCAGTGGTGAGAATCGAGTAGCTAGTTGCCCTCTGATCAATAACGTTAGGCCTGGCAGGTCATCTCTGCTCACTGCTAAGTTTTATTTCGCTTCGGGCTTCCATTGCTTGGTTCATCATCTCAGATGAACTTATCAGTTACCCTTCAGCGCCTGTTATGCAGAACAGTATACGATCAAAACTTGATGACAACAATGGTCATCGGCATCAGCATGCTTACATTCTCGACACCAGGCACATCAATGGCCTGGAGGGCAGCAAATCCTTGGGTGAGCAGACTGCATTTTAGGCAGAGAGACAAGGAACTCACACGCTGATTGTGGTTATCAGCAATAGGATGGAATTCGAATTATCAGCAAATCCTTGGGTGAGCAGACTGCATTTTAAGCTATCGGTGGTTGGCCACCGACTGTTGCGGTGGTGGGGTAAAACGACCACCGCAACAGTCGGTGGGGTCGATAATACTGTGCCGACGAATCTTAGATTTCAACTGACGCGGGCCACCGACTGTTGCGGTGGTGTTCCTCACCGCAACAGTCCGTCAATCCAGAGAGCAATTTCTACTGTTTCTCCTACCCACCGACTATTGCGGTCATGCTTGGAATAACACCGCAACTTTTGGTGGCTCAGACACTGGCTATAGATAAAACGGCCATGGAATGTTGCGGTGGTGCACAATTGGTTGACCACCGCAACAGTCTGTCATTCCAGAGAGCATTTTTTTAATTTCTCTCTGGCGACCGACTGTTGCGGTCAGGGCACCGCAACTTCCTGAGGTGGCTGTGTAAACATGTGTATAGAAACCTAGGTCACCGACTATTGCGGTGGTGGCAAATACAGGCCACCGCAACTTGCTGTGACCTCGACATTTACACTTTTCAAGTTGGTTTTGAAGAGAATTTGGCTAAGCTAAGTCGTGTTCATGTCCACGGGTCTAATAGGAATTAAATCAACCCATTCTTGGGCAATGCCAAGAGGTTCTCTCTCTTTCCAACTCGTCTTCGAATATTTCTAGTGGTCTTCTTTGATAGTTGACTTTGGTCAAACATATATATATATTTGAATGAATGAATGAATGAGTGGCTGAATGAATTAGAGCATCACTGAATGAATGAGTGAATGACAGAATGAGCATTTCCAAACAGATGAAAATGGCATAACAGTGATGTTCTTCACTTGACATAAATAAGTGCTAAATAAGTGACATTACATAAGTTCAAGCAACTTGTCACAACCAAATGAAGGGCAACAAGTTCAATGTTTTTGTGCCCAAATCATTACAGAACAAACATTACATCCATAACAAGCATCCAAAAGTATCATGTAATGTTTTTAAAGACCAGAACAACACATGGTCAGTTGGCATTGCCCTTTCCCTTCCCTTTGCCGCCTTTGTTGCTTTTTGGTGGAGTTTTCTTCACTTTTGTTGCTAACTTTTCTTCTTTGGTGTCAACTTTTTCTTGACTTGCTGAGCTTGGACTTCATCTTCTGGGAATAGTTCC
>CM014273.1:9112461-9132084 GCA_004135705.1 Alloteropsis semialata | reverse complement strand
CCCCTTGGTTCATGTACCCCCACCTACACTACACAAATTTTCACCATGATATTTGATAGAAAAATGAATTTTGACCCCTCTAATTGATGATTTGTTACAATTTGACCCTTCCTATTCATGTTCTACCTTTATCCTTTGCCCCTACCAAAAAATAAAACAAAATCGTTTGCACAATCTGTACATGTATCTCAACAAATCCGTCCAAGACCTTATTGGTTTTTTCATTTCTACAATGCATGGCAAGCAACTGTATGTAGTGATGCGATCCGCCAGGGCGACAGACTGATCGAGTCGCGCATGTTTTGGCATTATATAGAGCAAGCGATTCTCGATTTGAAACTCTTCTTAGCCAAAAGTCAAATTATCATATTTGCAATTGGACGGACGTACCACGTGGCCATGAAGAGCTAGCTAAATCCCTACATTTTTCTTGGTTACAAGATCGGTGGAGGACCGATTTGAGTCTATCAAGCCTAGCCTTTCAAGTTGCAACTAGCTACTGCCTGCACGTTTCTTGTCTACTCGACGAGAGATAGCTAGGTACTACAACAACAGGTCGGATGATGCGCGTGTGCGTTTCTTTTATGTTCACGAAGCTTTCTAGGGCCGTGTCGTGCATGAAACGGATTAGAGGCGTTGTTTGTTTCTTGCTCGTGTTTGGATCAGAGGCAACAACATACAGGCCCCACATTTCAATGGTGCTGGTGGTCAGGATCGTCGGAAGATCCTTGATCTTGGGCTAGACATACATAGTGTGGGCATCTGGAAATATAGGTACTGACTCACTCATTAGTCGTCCTACTTGGCTGTCTTGGACGGCAAGTGGTATTTTTTTCATGCTTTTTTCTAAGAAAAACTATCTAGGGTGAGACAGCAACGATGACGACAAGCTGCTGCTTAAGCTTGACGCTACACACTCGAGCCGCCCGACGAAGGTGGCTATACAAGACATAAATCATTTTGCTCAAGCCATGGGCAAAGCTAGAAATTGGACATGACGGAGACAAAGTGTAAAAAATTGTTCATTTAAGGTCATATTAAAGGATACATGTTGAAGTTTTTTTAGCCTCATGGAGTGCTTGAGCTTAGGGGGACATTGCCCCCCCTCCCCCCCATCTATGGGCCCCTGTCTCGAGCGACCACCAAGAGGAGGCCAAGGCTTGTTAGATGTCGCACCCCTGTCTCGAGCCACCGGCAGGAGGAGGCCAAGGCATGCATGTTGCATGTCGTTGCTCACAGAGTATGGCACCGTTCATTACTGTCGTCGATGACTCGAAAATAGATGTTAATAGTTTCTGGCTTAATACAACAACATTAAATTTTACTCCCATTCCAATGGGTCCGAGGGAGGATTATCGGTGTCGTCGATGGTGTCATTGATGACTTGCACCCTTATCTTCGCTGGAGGACAATGGGTTTGAGCCTTCGTGGTCATCGACAGTCGGAACAATGGAAGAGCTCGTGCTATCAGGACATAAAGAGCAGCAGGCAGCAGCAGACGACCCTGGATACTCTCTTGACATCGACAACGGGCATGGCACCTCCCGTTGCCTCACCTCAAGTGGGGATCACGGAGGGGGGAGGGTATGAATTTTAGAGAATTAATCATATGTAAATTCATAAATAAAAACATAATCATCACTAAAACCACTAGCACAAAACCATTATTACTATTAATCACTGAGTGTCTGAAGTCTCCTGGATGCAAAACAAGATTTTTTTTTCCACATTGCCATTCTCTCGACAAATCAAATGCATGCGGCACTTGTTATTATCTAAACTGAATGTCTTCACACCAGTGCAATTTCGACTACCTGCGCGCAGGGTACGGATCGAAGAGATGAAGATATTGAAGCGCTGATTTGTGCTTCCTGCTGGGTCATACATGGGCCCTGATTTTGTATCCAGAGTCACTTTGCAGTCTTGAAGCCCGGTAGTTTCTTTGTCTGGTATTTTCGGCCCAAAGTGGTGCTAGTAACTTACGTTCAGGTTTTGGGCCCCCGTCGATTCACTTAACTCTGGGACCTTTGCTGTACAAATTGTAGCCGAAATGTTGCCTACTGAAAGGCCCAGCTGCGATGCAATGCTTTTATCTGCAGCTGAAAACCAGAAGCAGCAGCAGCCAGCAGTGGTTCACTGGTGTCACCATCCAAAACAGCTAGCCGAGATGATATCTTTATCAAATCCCATTTTGAGTTCGTCAGATGAACATCGCTTTCCAGCTGCTTAAATATCACCTACTACTGCTATAGAGCTTTTCAGGCATGTGACCTTGGGAAACAACTCCGGGTATTTATTTTTAGTTCCTTTTTGCGGTGATTGTTGGAGAGTAGGTCGGGTCGCGTTTTTCCTATTTTCGGTAGCCTGTAGCGCCTAGAAGCTAGCAATTTTTCTCAAACACTGATTGTGGCCCAGCATGAGTAATCACATCAAGGTTGCTTTGAAACCATCTAATCACGTCCGGCCACACCATGCCGAGTGGTTTACCTGCACGTATATAGCCTAGCCTGTTCGGTTGGCTGGTGGCTAGTGGCTGGTGCTGATGTGTTGTGAGAGAAAAGTACTGCTGGCTGGCTGGTGGCTGGTGGCTGATGCTGATTTGTTGTGAGACTGAAGTACTGCTGGCTGGTGGCTGATAAGCCAAGCGAACAGGCTCGGCCGGCTTTGGAAAGAATCATCATGTCGGAATATTCTAAGCAGCATGGCGATGGCTGACGATCGGAAAAGATGGCTGAGGATTTGTTCCAACCACCACTACTCCAGGAAGGAAAAAAGGCATGCATGTGTGTGCAGTTTCCAGTCAGCAACCAAACCACGCCCTGAAATAGTGAAAATGAAGCAGGCAGGCAGGCAGGCAAGATGGCGCCATCGAATCCGGCTGCTCGGATCGGCGCACGTCCGCAGCTTTACAGCGACGTCGCCGACCGCGACCGGGCCGGAGCCGGACCTCTCCCATCTCCACGCAGGCGATCGCTTTTCCTGTGAGAGCGACCTGCATATGCAAGCTTTGCTTACGCCTGCACTGCATCTCTGGTCTCTGCAATTCTGCACTGCGAGACTAGGCTAAATTGCGTAGCTGCATGCAGGTAGAGCAGGCACCAGATCCGGTCACACACACTGACGTCGTGGTTGCAGTAGGCTTGTAGTATTGGTTATGTCACTTGATGGGTGTGGTAAGCTAGCTAATATGAAACGTACTTATGGTTACCATGTGCATATGTGATGTACTGATGATGGACACGTCTCTGTCTCTCTGGATCTGAAAGCTGCTAGCAGAGACGTTAACACGTGGGGTGGTTGTTGCTTTCGACCTGTTAATTTCCATGCATCCACAGCCAGCAGGTAACATATTCGATCCAACCTTATATTGGTTGCAGCTGCAGATCGACCTTCGCCATTGACGAAGGATAGATCGTGATCGTCCAATCGATTAGTGGTACTCCGTATTAGGTAGCTGCGGGCAGAGCGTTGCATTGAGAGTCGCTATCTAGAGGTTCAGGTTCCAAGAGTGCGTGCGTGCGTGCAGGTTGATGCTTGACCAATGCACCGACCGTCCCACAGCCACACGTCCTCGATCTCACTAAAACTGGTGTCGGATGTGCATATGCTGCATGCGGCAGGCACGGCGCATGCAGCTGCTTTATTTGGCACGTACGAGATACACACTACTGTCGCTGCAGGCTGTAACGCAGCTCTAGCTCGTGAGGGAAGTAACCGCGCTTGAGACGTGGGACAGTTTCAAAGCCATCAACTACTCGAAGGGTACGGTGAAAGCAGTTAAAATTTGGAAACCAGCAGCGAGCCTAACTGCACGCTGCTCTCTGTCGCGCGTCGATGCTCATCGATCAGCGCGGTGCGTGCGCACATGCATGTTTCGGTTGAAGGTTTCCGCAGGTCCGACGGCGACGCCTGGCACTCTGCTTCCAGCAGCGTCGAGCTGTGGCATGCTCCATGCATATGCGCGTAGGGAACATCGTCGTCAAACCTTGCGACAAATCTGTTGGTACCGGCGCCTGTGTCATATCTGCGCTTGCGCTGATGCCACGTCTCGTTGTACGCTCCCTCGTTGTAAATTGGCATTATAATGCTAATTTTCATGTTTTGTTCTGATCCTAATAATAACCTCTTTAATTAGAGGCCCCAGCTCTTTTTTCTCATCTCTTCACCCATGGCTAATTTCTTTCATAGGGGCAGGAGCCCCCCTTCCTCTAGTCGGATCCGCCATGGATAGGCAGGCACCGAGACGGAGACACAGGAGGTCATGGTCAAGATCATCAGTTTACTAATGACTTTGAACGCGTCGGCCGTTGTGATGATCCAACCAAAACTGATTGGACATACCAAGATGAGAGATCCTCCAGGACTTCACATCAAGGCCGCTATGCCACGCCATGCCACCATTAACTTTGGCGCCGGCACATAGAGACATTACCCCTTTACTCCGACCCCCACAGTGGCCACTTCTCCGGCCGTGACCTGAGCAAGTTGAGCCCCAGCACCTTCAAGCCCCATGTGCTGGCTCCTGGGATCGAACATTCTCGCTGGCGTACCATGGTTTAAAAATCCTGAGAGAAACTTCGCTTTCAAGTCGGGCACCTCTATGGTCACGCTGCCTGTAAGCAGGTTTGTGGCCTTTTAAAGAGGGATCATTTGACATGGAGGACAAATAAACATTGCGAGAAAAAATCAACAGTGACAAGTAATTTATGGAGAGGGGGTAGGGGGAGGGGGGAGCAAAGGCCCCCATGCTTCGTATACCCCACTACACTGATTTTCACCATGGGCTTTGATGGATAAATAAATAAATAAATTTTGGCACCATGATCCCACTTCTCATTGTGCGCTCGCTCTATGGCACCATGATGCCATCTTTCATGTTCTCGTTATGCAAGTCTTGTGCTCAGCGGTGGGGAGTTCAGGCAGCGTCCAAAGTTCCTGGAAAGAGGCCAGGTATGGAGCATCGTCCCAATCGATGAGGCGCCAAACCCGGCGAGTGCAGGGGCACTGAAGGAGCAGGTGGTGGCAATCCTCTTCAACCCCACTGTCGGTGCAAGAAATCACCAACTAGTAAATTTAGTGGATTGCGCGTTTAGGATCGGATGGTTCGCGAGAGGACACAAGGGTTTATACTGGTTCAGGCACGAACGCCCTACGTCCAGTGTCGGTCAGCTCGTGTTACTCGCGTTGCTCGTAGTAGGGATTACAAGCGGTCGAGAGAGAGGAGAAGCCTCAAGTCTCTGTGAATGTCTAAGTGTGTGTGTGATTCGTCTCCCTCCCTCCCTGAAGCCTTGCTTTTCTTTTTATACCTCCGGGGAGAGCCCTCTTACAAGGCGTGTTCAACAAATAATAAATAACTAACAACTGGAAGCTTGCTGAAGAAGCCCCGCCGCCTGCGGAGCACTGTGGGTAAGGCCGGAGTAGGTCCTAGTCCTGCGCCTGCTAGGATCCTGTTCCCCCCCTTGCGGCGCCCGCGGGGCGGCTCGAAACAGTGCACGTCATATCCTTCTGCCACTTCGAGCAGCGCGCGGTGAGGCCAATTAATGTTACTAGGTCGTGCGGTAGATATGCGGCGATGCGCCCTCCTTGTTCCCTTCCGCGCCGGGTCCCCCTGATGTCCCACGCCATCCTGGCCCGACGCCGACCCGGGCGAGGCGGAGAAGGGTCAGGCGAGGCGGAGAAGGGTCGGCCGTGGCGGAGAAGGGTCGGCCAAGGCGACGCAGGGTCGGGCGAGGCGGAGAAGGGTCGGGCGAGACGGAGAGGGGTCGGGCGAAGTGTTATGGGGTCGGCCGAGGTGCTGCGGGGACGGCTGGCCCCCTTCTCGCTCGGCGCTTCCCTTGCCAGCCTGGTTCATGGATTTGCTTACGCCTATCTCCTTCTCAAAATAGCGAGGTCCCACCTGTCGGTGAGTGGGTCGGATATTGATATCCGACAGTAGCCCCCGAGCCTGCTCGGAGGATAGGGGATCCTCCGTGTGGGCTCCCTTCCAGCGTTCGTCCGGATATCGCCCGGGGGTGCGCGCGAGCGCACCCACCGGGTGTAGCCCCCGAGCCTGTGGGTGAACGGGTCGTTCATCCGCAGGCTGTGGCAAATTTTTGTCTCTTCCCTCACCGGGGCGCGCGAGCGCACCCGGTGGGTGTAGCCCCCGAGCCTGCGGGCGAGTTGTCAAATTGCCCGAAGGCTTTTTGTCACTTCCGTTTGACTTTCGCTGGATGGCGCCGCGCCAGCCAAAGGTACTGGGGTACGGCCCGTCTTTCCAGAGGCACTGTTTCCCCTGGTTCAGGAGCGCACGCTTCTGCTGCGCCGGACAGGGCTTTCGTCACACCTGCTCTGCCTCCCTTTCGAGCCGTCACCTCATCCCTCTTTTTTAAGGCGAGTTTACTGTTCGCTCGTGAGGCCTTGCCGCTTCTCAGGGAAGGCCACGCGGCGTGTTCCCATGCCCTATCGAGGGGCTGGCTTAGGCATTTTCGGGCTATAAATAGGGCCCTTCGTCCCCTTTCTTTGGACATCCGACCAACTCCCTTCTCCTTCCTCCCATTAGCATGAGATTCTTTGCACGAGAACCATCTTGGGGGCGCCCCCTGGCCTCAGGGGTGGAGGGATAGCCCGCTGATGCCACAAGAATGACTGCGATCATAGGGAGTTTCGGCGTGGAGGGACGCTCCTCGGTGTCGCACGTGAAGGACGACTCCACCCCCGGCAGCTCCCCCCGCCCGACCGCCCCACCTCGGGGGCGGTGGAATGGGCTTGAGGGGGAGTGAGTCGGTGGAGCTGTCGCCGTCTCCACGACTTGGCCCGGTGCTTGGCCTCGGTCGGGCCTCGCCAGGGCAGTTGCAGGAGTTGTGTATAGCCACCGCCGCGCTTCTCATCCTTTTCCCGGACGCTGACGCGACGCCGTGGTCGGGATCGGTCGGCGTCGAGATGAAGGAAGCAGCCGGCGGGGGCGCGACGCCGTCGTGCCGCCGCGGGCGGACCTCTGCCTAGCTCCCTTTAGGGTGCCGGCGGGCGGGGAGATGCTACAAGAAGGACTGCGACGCTCGCAGTTTAGCCCTTCTCGTGGCACCGAAATTCCCGCGCTCTTCGTTGCCCGATTTCGCCACCGAGGGTGGCGAGACCCGTTTCTATTATTCCATAGCCCTCGGCCGTATGTACTTTTTGCCCTTATTCGTGGAATAAAGGAATTTGGTTGACTCGGGGCGTCTTTCTGCGACCGCGTGGTCGGTCTCTTTTTCGCGATTCCAGCCTCCCGGTGTTCCCCAAGGCGGCCGTTTTGGGGTGGAGAGGTTGTTTCGTCTTTTTATCGTCTTCCCCTCACGCAATCCCTCCGCGGGACGGAAGGTTAGGGCACGCCTCGCGTTTTGCCACTTAGGCCGAAATACGGCTCCCGATGAGCTACTAACGGGTTGGATCGAGCGAGGCCTCGGCCCTTCTCCGAGGGAGGACCGTCGGATCAGCTTGTGACCGACCTCGGAAAATCCCCAGCGTTCCCGACCCCCTTAGTTCCCGTGATCGTTCGACCGACCACGGGGGCTCGTTGCCTCTCTTCGATGAGATACATGGGGTCAGGAGCCTTGGGCTCGAACGCAGGTCGGGACGTCCCCGGCACTCGTGTGCCGAGGCTATGGCCTCTAGCGGGCCCGCCCATCACTGCCCCTTCGCTCGGGCGCCCCAGAGCGGCCGTCGGACCCTTGGGCCGGCCTTAGAACTCTTGGGCTGTTTTTCGGTTTGTGTTTTGCGTCGGGCGCGCCCCCTGTGGGCTTTTTGCCACAGCCTTCCGGCCCGAGAACGGCCCAGCGCCATCTTCCTTTTCCTGAAAAATAAAATCGCAAGAAAAGACAAAGGAAATAGCGTATTTGACGGAAAAAGGCGGGGCGAGAAAACGGAATGCGAAGGGTTCGGAGAGAGAGAGAACCGGGGCGCGAGTCCCGGGGCGTGGGAGACGTGGGCGAGCGGGGACGCATGTCGCGGGGCCGCGTGGGCCCTTCGGCCTGCGGCACAGGCGGGAGACCCGAGGCCCCCCGCCCCCTTACCTGTCTATTTAAGAGGGGGGGATGGAGGCCTCTTCTTCTTCCTCCTTCGCTCGCCTGCTCCCGAATCGCCACCGCCGCCTACGTCATTGCCAGCCCAAATTCATACCTTTTCTCCTTCGCCTGTCGCCCTCCTCGCCCATCAGCCATGGCCTGGCCCCGTTCCCGTGTCACCGAAGCCGAGCTCGAGCGTCTGGTGGAGCGCGGGCTCCTGTGTCCGCGGACCGATCTGGCGGAGTGGATGGCTTCGGGCGACGAGGCCGTCCCCTCCCCTGCCGATGGGTATGTCATGTCCTTCATCCCCTTTCATGAACGGGGTTTGGGGCTTTTCCCTCATTCTTTCCTCCGCGGACTCCTTCACTACTACGGGATTGAGCTCCAGCATCTCAACCCTAACGGGCTGCTGCACGTCGCCGTGTTCGTGGCCCTGTGTGAAGGATTCCTCGGAATCGACCCCCACTTCGACCTCTGGAGGTCCTACTTCCATGTTGAGGAGGTGAAGAAAGACGGGCGGCCAACGCCGCTCGGCTGCGCGGGGATCCGGCTGCGCCCGCGCCAGGGTGAGAACTACCTCAAGCTTCCTCTAACGACCACCAACAAGGGCTGGCATCCCCGGTGGTTCTACCTGCGGAGCGACCCGGCCGCTCCTCTCCCGGCCTTTACGGGGAGGACCATCGAGGATCGGCCGGACTCTTGGCATTGGGGCCCCCAAGGGCGGAGCGGCCGCACCTGTCCGGTCTCCACGCGGCGGTCCTCCGCCTTCGCGAGCGGGGGGTCACCGGCCCTGGGATCATTGCGGCGTACCACGCGCGCCGCGTTCTTCCGCTGATGGCTCGCCGGCTGAGGCTGGACAAGATAACCCCAGCGGAGGACTGGACGGGGTTGGTCATGTCCGTCGGGGTCCTCTCGGATGAGGAGGTGTGCGCTCGCCTTCGCGAAGCTGTGGCGCGCGACTCCTCGGCGTATCCGATGCGGGATCATCCCGTCGTGCGCCCCGTGGGCGAATCCCTCATCCCGGTGAGTTTTCGGGGTTTTTCCGTTTATCCTCGTTGTGTATTTTTTAACCTGACGAGTCATTCATGTCTTTTTTTCTCCAGCAACCCGTGGTCTACAAACCCTCTCGGCCCCCGCTCCCTGAAAATGCGGCCGCTTGGGCTCTGAACCGTGAGCGAGCAGAGGCCGCACGTTTGAAGAAAGCGGCTGCCGAGAGGAAGAAGGAGAAGAAACGGCTGGCCCGTGAGAAGGCCGAGGAGGAGTACCGCCAGCGGCGCCTGCACGCCCGAGAGGACGGGTTGTGGAGCGAGGATCAGGGTCCCTTCGAGGGGGGCTTTGATTTCGTCTCGGATTCCTCCGATGGGTCCACGTCGAGCCTTCCGACCTCCCGGCGCGAGTCCGTGGTGGATTGGGGAGCGCTGGACGCCGAGGAGCCGTCGGGTGGCGGCGACTCTACGCCGATGCAGCCGCCAACTCGGCCGTCGCATGAAGTCCCTCGTGGCGCCAGCTCCCCGACCCGAGAGCGGACTCCGCCGAGGGGCGACCCGAGCAAGCGGCCGCGAGAGGAAGGGTCGGGGTCGGGGGCGGCTCCCCCAGCCAAGCGACCGTCCCGGGGTTTTCCCTTGTCGTCTCGGTAAGTCTTTTCTCCCTTCTTCGTCTGTCTTACTTACCCCTGTCGAGACACGTGTGTGAGGCCTTTCTTTGTCCGCAGGAGGGGAAGTCAAGTTACCCCTTTAGGACTGGCGCCGGCCAAGCGACTCGCACGCCGGATCTCCGAGGCGGCGACGAGCTAAGGGATCAACTTGAGCAGCCCTCCGGTGGAAGGGGTGCTTGACCAGCTCACTTCCCCACAGCAGCTCGTCACGGTGTCGGGCGCCGAGGCCGTGCCCACAGCTGGGGTCATTCCGGAGGCCCTCGTCGGGCTATGCTTTCCGCCCGCGGACGAGCCGGCCGGGAGGGAAGACACCGCGCCGCTCGAGGCGATTGCACCGACCAGGGACGTGGTCGGGGAGGAGGAGCCAGTACCTTTCGCGCCCAGCCCTGACCAAGAAGATTCTGTCCTCCCGGCCCAAGCGGTCGGACATTCTACTGAGGAGGGGACGGAGGGGGCCGATGAGGCCCCGATTCACTTGGCGCCTGCGGACGGTCGGGAGGAGGAGGAGACGGGGCCGATTTCTGTCCCGCCCGAGCGCCCGGGCGGCTCGGCAGACGGCACCCTGCGGGGAGGGCCTGCTTCGGAGCCAGCCGGGGCTCCGAGCGGCGCCGATCGTGAGGAGGAGGTTCTCCCTGCTCCGGCCACCGTCGCTGTCTCGGCCGACCCGTCGCTCGGCTTAGGCGGATCCACGGTGCTCCCTTCTCCCGCGCCTTCGATCCCTGCAGCGGCGGTGTCGGCCGCTCTCGCGGGAGGAGAGACGGCGGGATCGAGCTCGGGTCATAAGATCCATCCCGGAGCCGCCACCCTATCGGGCTGTGAGGTCGTTCGGGCCGGGGCGGACCCCTTCGCGTTCGGGGGTCCTCGCATTTCTTGGACCGACCGTGCCTCGGGCGAGGTCGTCTTCTTCCTGGACGACACTGAGGAGAACGACGAGGCTTCCCGGGTTCGCGCCGGGATCGGGCTAGCGGTCCGATCGCTAAACTCCGCCTTGGACGCCATTCGCGATGTCGCCATTCCTTGCGTGGAGGTAACTTTCCTTCACTCCGTTTTTTCTTTTTCTTCTTTTCCCAGTTGACTCTGACTTTGACTCTGACAAGTCCCTCTTCCTGCGCTGGGAGAGGGATTTGTGGGTCCGTCTGTCCTCGATCACCGCCGAGCGCGATGCCTTGAGGGAGCAGCTGGCGGCCGCCCGCCGAGAGATCACCACCGCCCGTGAAGATGCGCGGGGCGAGTTCGAAGGGCGAGTGGCTGCGGCCCACCAGGAGATCGAGTCCTTGAAGGGGTGGCTCCAAGAGGCGTGCGAGCATGCCGAGGATGCCGACAAGCTCAAGTACGACGTCATGGTCTCCTGGGAGAGGGACTCGGCGGCTCGGGAGCAGGTCAGGCTGGGCCTGGTCCGTGAGGTGGAGCGCCTGAAGGCCGACCGGGACCGCATCATCGCTGTCCTTGACGGGACTCGCACTCAGCTGGCTCAGGTGGCGGCGGAGCGCGACGAGGCCAAGCGCCTCAGCGAGGCGCAGGCCCGTGACCTCGAGGCCGCGTAACAGGCTCTTGCGGCTGAGCGGAGTTCCCGCGTGGCAGCCGAGGCGATGTGCGTCTCCTTGGGCGAGGCGGCGGTGAGGGATCGCGCGACTATCGAGGGCCTCGAGACCGAAGCGCACAACCTCGAAGGGCTGCTACGGCAGGAGGGGGACGAGTACGACGCCCTCCGCGCGGAGGTCGGTGTTGTTCTTGACGACCTTGGGATGAGGTCGCAGTGAGGGCCGAGCTCGCTGCTCGTCGACACTAGCCGCATCCCAGCTCGGGCTCGGGCCATGGCGAGTGATGGGCTCTTCCTCGGGATGCGCCACGTCTTCGCCGTCGCCCGCTCCCACTACGCCGAGATCGCTCTGGAGTGCCTCGCCGACGGGTTTGCTCCTGACACGACGCCGGAGGGGATGGTGGCGCTTGAAGAGGAGGTGTCGTCGCTGGCCTCTGTCCTCGCCGCCAAGACTGCGGAAGAAGAAGGGCCGTGGGCGCCCTGATTAGTTTTTTCTTTTCTTTTGGTTTTCAGACAATCGTATTTACTTTTGTAATGAACTTAATCGTCCATGTCGTTAACGCTTGGCCTTTCGCGTTTCCTTGGCTAAGAGTCAGGGCGCGCCTGAAATGAAGCGAGCCGTGCGGTTTACTAGTGAGCTTTTGAGCCATTGCCACTGGGGCCTTTGCTCTTTTAGCGTTCCGACTAGCGAGCACATGTCGCTTCATTAGCAAGTACCCTTTTTCCTTAGTCTTGGGTACGTGAATTTGCCGAGAGTCAAGGGCCCAGGGGACGCAGATTAGCCCCCGAGTGACGTCCGACCCCTGGCCAGGAGACCAGGGTCGGGCGCAAATAACGGCAGGTAGCCTAGAGTAATCAGGGATAGAAGCGACGTAGCTGCTCAATTATTCCAGGCGTTGGCGTACTCCTCCCCCTCCGCGTTCCTTAGCTTGTACGAGCCGGGCCGGAGGACCTGGGAGATGATGAATGGACCTTCCCAGGGCGACAAAAGCTTGTGCTTGCCTTTATTGCTTTGGACGAGGCGTAGCACCAGATCGCCGACCTGGAACACGCGGCCCCTGATGCGCCGGTCATGGTAGCGCCGTAGGAACTGTTGGTATTTTGCCGAGTGAGCCAAAGCGACCTCCCTGGCCTCTTCCACCTGATCGACTGCATCCTCGAGAGAGGTTTGATTGCCTTCGTCGTCGTAGGCACGGACACGCGGAGACCCGTAGTCGAGGTCGGTCGGGAGTACAGCTTCCGACCCGTACACCATGAAGAACGGGGATGAAACCTGTCGCTCGACTCGCCGTCGTGCGCAGGCTCCAGATCACCGCTGGGAGCTCTTCGACCCAACGCCCTCCGAACTTTTTCAAACGCTCGAATATTCGGGGTTTGAGCCCTTGCAGGATCATCCCGTTCGCGCGTTCTACTTGCCCGTTTATGCGAGGGTGTGCGACGGCGGCCCAGTCGACCCGTATGTGGTACTCATCGCAGAATCGCAGGAATTTGTTCCCGGTGAACTGAGTTCCGTTGTCCGTAATGATCGAATTGGGCACACCGAAGCGATGGACGATGTCGAGGAAGAACTTGACGACTCTCTATCCACTTGGTGAACTTGTCGACGGCGACGAGCAAGTGGTCGAAGCCCCCGGGCGCCTTCTTGAGGGGCCCGACCATGTCCAACCCCCAGACTGCGAACGGCCAGGTGATGGGGATCGTATGGAGGGCTTGCGCAGGAAGGTGTGTTTGTCTCGCATAGAACTGACACCCTTCGCAGGTGCGCACGATCTCAACGGCATCCTTCACGGCCGGCGGCCAGTAGAACCCTTGTCGGAATTCGTTTCCGACAAGGCTGCGGGGTGCAGTGTGGTGACCGCACGTGCCCCCATGGATGTCCCTCAACAGCTCCTTGCCCTGATCAAAGGGGATGCACCGTTGGAGGATTCCCGTGGGGCTGCGTCTGTACAGCTCGTCCCCTACGATCGCATAGGATTTGGCGCGCCGAGCAATACGGCGGGCCTCTGTTTTGTCCGTCGGGAGTTTTTCTTGTAGCAAGTAGTCGATGAAGGGCTGTCGCCAATCCGGAGCGCCGGAGCCTGACGCTTGGTCCTCGGTCAGCGTCGCGGCGGGAAGGGCGAGTAGGTCGGACAGGGCTTGATCGGTCGGCTCGGCGCCGACCTCTGACCCTTCCGTGGCCTTGGCCTCGTCCTCGCCAGCCCCCGAGCCTGGAGCGGTCCGCTTCGGGAGACCTTGACCGTGGGGCCCGGCCCGTGCCGGGTGGGGGAGCTTTATCGATGGGCTTTGTTGGTCACTGGCGAAGATCCCGGTCGGGACGGGTTCCCGGCCGGACGCTTTCTTGGCCAGTGCGTCGGCGGCCTCATTAAACCGCCTTTTGATGTGCCGTAGCTCAAGGCCGTCAAATTTGTCCTCGAGCTTCCGTACCTCTTGGCAATACGCGGCCATGGTCTCGCTTTCGCAGCTCGACTCTTTCATGACCTGATTGACCACGAGTCGAGAATCGTCTCGAACCTCGAGGCGTCGAATTCCCAATTCGGCAGCTATCTTCAAGCCGTTGATCAAGGCCTCATACTCGGCCGCGTTGTTGGAGGCCGGGAAATGCAGTCGGATCACATATTTCATTCGTACCCCGAGGGGCGAGACGAAAACTAAACCGACTCCCGCTCCCGTCCGAGTCAACGAGTCGTCAAAGTACATCACCCAGTACTCCTGATCGACAGGGGCTGCGGGTAGCTGAACCTCGGTCCATTCCGCGACGAAGTCGGCGAGGGTTTGGGACTTAATGGCCGTCCGGGGGGCGTAAGTAATGCCCTGGCCCATCAGTTCCATGGCCCACTTCGAGATCCGACCTGTCGAGTCCGGGCTGTTTATAATCTCGCCCTGGGGAAAGGAGCTCACCACTGTGACTGGGTGCGAGTCGAAGTAGTGGCGGAGCTTCCTTTTGGAAATGAGGACAGCGTACAGCAGCTTCTGGATCTGCGGATACCTCGTTTTGGTGTCTCCGAGCACCTCGCTTATGAAGTAAACCGGGCGCTGCACCTTGAGAATGTGCCCCTCTTCTTCGCGCTCCACTACCAATGCTACGCTCACTACTTGTGTGGTTGCCGCAATGTAGAGGAGAAGGGGTTCGCCCGTATTCGGCGGGACCAAGATCGGCGGCTTCATTAAGACCGCCTTGATGTGATTTAGCGTCGTTTCGGCCTCCTCCATCCAAACGAACCGTTCGGACTTCTTCAAGAGCCGGTACAGAGGGAGGACCTTTTCGCCGAGACGCGAGATGAACCGACTCAACGCGGCCAGGCACCCAGTGATCCGTTGCACCGCTTTCAGGTCCCGAATCGGGCCCATCTTGGCGATGGCGTCGATCTTCTCTGGGTTGGCTTCTATCCCTCAGTGAGACACGATGAAGCCCAGGAGCATCCCTCTGGGTACCCCAAAGACGCATTTTTCGAGGTTGAGCTTAACGTCATTCGCCCTGAGTTTGGCGAACGTCTTTTCTAGGTCGGCTACGAGCTGGTCGGCCTGTTTGGACTTGACAACGATGTCGTCCACGTATGCCTCAACGGTCGGTCCGATGAGTTCGTCGAAACACCTAAGCATACACCGTTGGTAAGTGGCGCCGGTGTTCTTAAGCCCGAACGGCATCATCACGTAACAATACGACCTGAACGGGGTTATGAAGGAAGTCGCGAGTTGATCGGACTCCTTCATAGCTATCTGGTGGTATCCTGAATACGCATCGAGAAAGCATAAGGTTTCGCACCCCGAGGCAGAGTCGACTATCTGGTCTATGCGTGGCAAAGGAAAGGAGTCCTTTGGGAACGCCTTGTTAAGAGCAGTATAATCAACACACATTCTCCATTTCCCATTCTTTTTTCGTACAAGGATGGGATTGGCTAACCACTCGAAATGATACACTTCCTTGATGAAACCGGCCGCCAGAAGCTTCGCGATCTCCCCGCCGATTGCCCTGCGCTTCTCGTCGTCGAAGCGCCGGAGGCGTTGCTTCACGGGTCGGGACCCGGACCGGATGTCCAAGGAATGCTCGGCGACCTCCCTCGGAATGCCCGGCATGTCCGAGGGCTTCCACGCGAACACGTCGACGTTCGCGCGGAGGAAGTCGACGAGCGCGCTTTCCTATTTGGGGGACAGCTTGGTCCCGATCCGCGCAACCTTCTCACTTGGGCGGTCGGGGTCCAGTTGGACCTCCTTGGTGCCCTCGAGCGGCTCGAATGACGCCGTGCCGTGAATGAAGTCGGGCGCCTCCTCGACGAGTCGCGCCCTCGGGGTGAGCTCTTCGGCCGACGCGATGATGGCCGATGCCAACTCGCAGCTTTCCACCTCGCATTGGTGAGCCCGTTGGAATGACGCTCCCACCGTGATCACCCCCTTCGGCCCTGGCATTTTGAGCTTGAGGTAGGTGTAGTTGGGGACGGCCATGAACTTCGCGTAACATGGGCGGCCCAAGATGGCGTGGTAGGATCCATGGAATCCCACCACCTCGAACGTGAGGGTCTCCGTCCAGAAGTTGGTCGGAGTTCCAAACATAACGGGCAGGTCGATTTGGCCGAGAGGGACGGCCTGTTTACCAGGGACCACTCCGTGGAATGGTGCCCCTGTCGGACGGATACGTCCTCGGTCAATCCCCATGGCGTCTAGCGTGTCAGCGTAGAGGATGTTGAGCCCGCTTCCACCGTCCATCAGCACCTTGGTGAGGCGCTTGCGTCCTATGACTGGGTCGACCACTAAGGGGTACTTGCCCGGTCTTGGGACAAATTGCGGATGGACGGCCCGATCGAAGGTGATGGACGCCTCCGACCACTTGAGGAAGGTCGGGGTCGCCGGTTCGGCGGTGTACACCTCTCGGCGCTCCACCTTGGCTCGCCCTTTGCTCACCGATGCCTCTGTCCCGCCAAAGATCATCAGGCATCCGTCTGGCTCCGGATAGGGGTCGGCGTCCATGTTCTCTCCCGCCCCCAACTCCTTCGGGGCCAGGTCGGACTTCCTTGGTCGTGGTGCCGGCTTCCAGGGTCCCCCGGCCATGAATTTCTTCATGAGGAAGCAGTCCTTGTACAGGTGCTTGACAGGATACTCATGGTTCGGGCACGGCCCGTTCCATTTCCTCTCGAAGTGGTCGGGGACCTCTCTTGTCGGGGGTTTGGAGGTCGGCTTGGGGTTGGCCGCGGCCACCAGGGCGGCCTCACCGTCGTGGCGCCTGCCCTTGCTTTTCTTCTTCTTCTTGGTGGGGGGCCCCGACGGGCCCTCCTCGGCTGCCTCCGTCTGCTTTCCCTTCGGCTCGGCAGACTGGTGGAAGATGGCCCCCACTGCCTCCTCACCGGCCGCGTGACTCGTGGCGATGTCGAGCAGCTCCTTGGCTGTACGAGGGCTCTTCCGCCCGAGCTTGTGGACGAGGGACTTGCACGTCGTTCCTGTGAGGAACGCCCCGATGATGTCGGCGTCAGTGAGGTTGGGGAGTTTGTTACACTGCCGGGAGAAACGTCTGATGTACTCTCGGAGCGTCTCCCCCTGCTTCTGCCTGCAGTTCTTGAGGTCCCATGGGTTCCCAGGGCGATTGTAGGTCGCCTGGAAGTTCCCCACGAAGACTTCCCTCAAATCGGACCAGCTCCCGATTTGTCCCGCGGGGACATGTTGGAGCCAAGCCCGTGCCGAATCGGCCAGATGAAGTGGCAGGTTGTGGATGATGAAGTCATCGTCGTCGGCTCCTCCGGCCCTGCAGGCGAGTCGGTAGTCCTCAAGCCAGAGCTCAGGATCGGTTTCCCCATCGTACCTTGGGAAGTTCGACGGGGCGAGGAGCCGCTCGGATCCGTGAGCTAAAGGCCCGCGGTCCCGGCACGTCCGGGCTCGGCGTCCTCCCGCCGTCGTCGTCGTCGTATCGGCCGCCACGGCGAGGAGCGCGCCCTCGCTGCCGTTCGGGCTCGGCCTCGGGGAGCCGTCGTCGGCGGGCGTTCAGGATGCTCCGGGCGTCCTGGATCGGGCCGACCCGTTTCAGGATCGGAGCCTGAAGAGCCGCGCGTTCGGCGGGACGGGGCTGGTGCACCGATACTCCTTGCTGGTCGCGTCCGCCGCGCCCGCCGGTCGGCTGCCTCGAGGCCTCGCGGTGGCTGACCTGCGACGCTCGTCGTCGCGATTGCGAACTCTCGGCCTGCTGAGCCGCAGCTCGCTCCAGAAGTTCACCGAGTTCCCGCTGGGCCTTGCGAGCTTCGGGTGTCGCCGGCGGGGGGAGTCCTCGCACGAGCATGGCCGCGGCGGCTATGTTCTGCCCGGCGCGGGCGAAATGCGGGGGCGGGACGCCGTCATCGTTGACGATTTGGCGCTGCACGTCCCGCGCACGGCCCCGGAGCCGCATCTCCAATCTGCAGAAGCTCGCGCTCGATGCGCTCTCGCTCCCGCTCGACCCGCGCGCGCTCCTGTTCCAGAAGGAGGCGGGCCTCTTGGAGTTCCTCCCGGCGCCATCGAGCGTTGCCGGCGTGAGAGTGTCACGGTGAGGTGGCTGCTCTTCTTGGGGCTGGCTGCCCTGCTGGAGTCGCGGCCTGGACTGCGGCCGCAGCATCCGCGGGCGCGTCGTGCGCCAGGCGATCTTCTTCCGGGCCCGCCGGCCCCGAGCTGCTCTCGCTCGCATCTCCCATCGCCCCTTCGGGGGTGTCTGCTATGAAGCACTCCCGGGAGGGGTGGTGGCTGTCCCCGATGAGCTCGGTGTTCGATGTCTCCGAGACGGAGTCGTCTAGGAGGTCGAAGACCGACTCAGAGACGTGATCGATCATTCCGACGAACTCGCTGTCCGCCGGGGCGCGGTGAAGCGCCCCTGCCTAAGCAGAGACTAAATGTGATACAAATTATCAGTCCCAGGAGGCTGATACACATTTATTCAACAGATGATACAGAAACTTACAACCCACGAGGAAGCGGGCACCTAATACAAACTAGGACAGCTAAAAGGTAAACCACGGCGGTAAGCCAAAGGATGAACCAGACCGGTTCAACCAAGGGATCAGAGTTCTGCGGCAGCGAAGCCATCTTGGGCGGGACCAAACTCCACAGGCAAAGTTGGGTGCGGAAGCGACCACCTATTCAGCGTCCTCAACAAAGTCCGGGTCTTCTTCTGGATTAACAACAACAAGGGTGAGTACAAAAGTACTCAACAAGCCCAATCACACCCACGGAGGGGTTAACACAGAATTATGCACAAGGAATATCAAGGATAAGGCTAGGTTATATTTTTGCCAAAAAGCTAGTTTTAACACATGCATGGGTTTATCAAGGAATAATTTAGCAAAGCAAGCCTGAGTAACAACTTTAATTAGTGGGGGTTGATCCACAAAGGATCCATCTTTTAAGTGCTACCGGATTTCCCATCCGCCGTAGCTTTTGGCACAAAGCCGAACTCATTCCAAAACCAACACACTCCAAACCAACCCAAAACCTTAGCATTGTGACCAAGCCATAACTCGCCCATAACCGTGGGCACGGCTATTCGAATAGTTTAGGAAACTCTGCAGAGGTGTACACTTTCACCACAAGTAGGGTACCGCAACACGATCACCTTAGTGTCAGTGCGGATCCTATCGAAGTCATTACCCACCTTAGCCAAAACTGCCTAGCCATCACGAGAAAAACACCAAGGGGTTTATGTCACTAAGACGGCAACCGTGTCACTAAGACGGCACTTGGTTTTCCCGCTGCACACCTGCCTCCAGACAACTAACAGCACGGCTAGTGGGATTTAGACTAAGCCCTTGCACCATACAAGAGTCGAGTGGTTGTACGAGAAAAGTGGGTTAGGCAAGATGACACATCACCTCGGTTTAAAACCGGACAAAATGGATATCTCCCAACTTGCTTAACCACAAAGGTACAAGCCTCCTTTTTGGCATTTCACAAAGTCATGCCCATCCA
Organism: Alloteropsis semialata; assembly: GCA_004135705.1. Taxonomy (NCBI): domain Eukaryota; kingdom Viridiplantae; phylum Streptophyta; class Magnoliopsida; order Poales; family Poaceae; genus Alloteropsis; species Alloteropsis semialata. Next base: position 9,112,958 of record CM014273.1, on the reverse strand, counting down.
TTTTATCCACACAGTTTTACTCTTTTCAAACCCAAAACCCAAAACCAACTCACACATTTAATCTTGATAAAACCAGTGTATAGTCATGATTGAGTAAGGGTAACAACTCCTAAGCATTCTAAAGTTGGTTATCATCTAAACAGAGCGTATCATATTTAGCGATAACTGGGTAGTCAAGGAATACCATATCAATCAAGGAGTGGCTAACCAACCGGGTTTTGAACTAAAGCAATGCAATAATCAAAGGCTTAATAGGTTGTGTTTATAAAACATGGGATAAACATGCATCAAAGGATGGGATTGGACTTGCCGTCAACAAAAGCTTCTGGGAGGTCCTGCTCGCGGTACGGGTCCTCGGGGTCGGGCTCGCGGTACTCTCCTGCGTAGTCCTGCTCGCGGTACTGCTCCTCCTCGTTCACTCCGTCGTCTAGGGCACGATCAAACAAACACTCAAATAAGAAAACACATTCTTTAACCGATGAGTTGGAAACAGGAAA
>CM014273.1:9049759-9111461 GCA_004135705.1 Alloteropsis semialata | reverse complement strand
ACACAAGTGGACGATGCAGGCAGACCAATTGCCCCAGCTGACATTGCAAGGAAGATGACAAATCAATGTGGGTTTCTTGTCAGAGATCACATCCCAATCAGCATTCCAAGATGGAAACCTCTGAAACGCGGGGATACAAACTTTGTCCCTCAAAGAGAGAAAGATATGCTCTGGCAGCAGCTACAAGAACATTTCACAGTGCCAGCAGGAACTGAGGATAGAGTGAAAGCTTGGGCTCTTTCGAAGATGGCAGAACAATTCCAGAGCTTTAAGAAGAAACTCTACAAAAATTTTGTTGAAAAGAATCATACGCCAACTTTCACAGGAGCATATGAGAGCTAAGACCCCACTGGGCTACATTTGTGCAATACAAGTGTTTGAAACTTGGAAAGAAGCTTATGGAGATGAACAAATCTAATGCCGTCCAGAAAGAATACCATCACCGTCTTGGCCAAGGTAGCTACGCTGCAGCTATTCCAAAATGGGAAAAGATGGAACAAGATCTACGTGATAGAGGTATCACACCACAGACGCCCACTTGGACTGACCGTGCATGACATTGGTATTATGCCCATGGCGAAACATTGGCCCCCGATACCGGGGAAAGCATCATTGGACAGCAGATACAATAAGCTGCACAGAGACTTATGCATGCCATTGTGGGATATGGGTACCCCTGGGCCCACTACCGACCGGATAGCCAGTCGGCCTGGTCCCACATCTGACAAGGATGTGGGCCGGCCTGGATCCTCGGCTTGAAGGACAAGATTGGAGAAGACTTAATCAGCAAGGTAAACGGCGACATCCTCGGATCTCACCCAGAGATCACGGAGATCACAAAGGATATGCTGTAACCAACTTGGATTAGTTTCCTGATTCGAGCCGGACATTAATTAGAAATAACCGACTTGTAAACCCTAGGCCGTCAGCCTATATAAGGCGGCCTAGGTCGACCCTCTTATTCATTCGATTCCTAGCTACCAGATCCCCCATTGTAACCAAGAGCTCGCCGTTGTTCTCCGGAACGCGCCGAGTAGATCAATACAAGACCCCGAGCACAGGACGTAGGGTATTATACCTCCGGGTAGCCCGAACCTGTATAATCCCTGTGTCCCTGTGTTACCTCGAGCTCCCTAGTCCAGCGATCTCCCTTTGCCTACAAATCAACCATCTGGGTACCCCCGGGTGGACTGCCGGTCAATAGATCCGACAGTTGGTGCGCCAGGTAGGGGCGATCGCCGGGCAATACAGCTAGCTCGATGGCAGATCGTCGCTCCGTCGTCTTCCCCGACTCCATCAAGGACTGCGCCACGAACTTGGAGGGCATCAGTTTTTTCGCTGAGATCCACTCCGCCACCACCACCGCCTCCACCTCCACCACGACGCCCGACGCCTCCACGCCGACCAGCTCCGCGCTGACCTCGTCGCCGATCGCCTCGTCAGTCATCGCCCCGCTCCAGCAGACCGATCGCCTCGTCAGTCATCGCCCCGCTCCAACAGCGGCTCGATGCGATCTCCATCGACGACCAGGCTCCGCGCCTGAACACTCGCCAGAGACTCCCGCACCCGGCCGAACTCCTCGCCGGGTTGGATCGTGTCCAGGACACCCTGGCCGAGTGCATCACCATGTCGGAGGAGGCCCTGCGCCGACCCCGCAAATCGCTCCCGCTAGGGCTCCGCAGCCCTTCATCTATCTACTCGGCTCGACTCCGGGAAGATATCTCCCAGATCCAATCTGAGACGCCACCCCAGGCCACCCAGTCTCCGGACTGCGGCGAGTTCCAGGTCGCCACAAGCGTGCTCTTGCCGGCTCCGGCTGACTCGAGCAACGACTCCAGCTACACCACGCCTCCGGGGCGTGAAGTCTTCGTCTCTGAGGATTCCGTTACTCAGGACGGAGATACAGATCTGGCTAGAGATCGCAAACGGGAGCGAAACGCCGCCCGAGCTCGCCGCCGTGCTGAAGAAGCCGCCCTGCCCCCTGCAGCGGCCGAAGACCCTGCAGCGGCTGCAGCGGCCGGGAACCCTGCAGCTGCCGCAGCTGCATGGAGTGGTCCCTCCGGGGGCACCACCAAGACCGCCGCCTCCTCCTCGGGGCCCCCATGGGGTCCGACCCCAGAACCTCGATGGAGCCTTCGCCAGGGTGCCGTTCCGCACGCCCCAGGCTAACGTCGCCGCCGCTTTCGCCGAGCTGGGACACATGCCTGACACCCCTGAGGTGCAGCGGGCCCGAGCTCAGTTGGAAGCAGCCCAGGAGCAATCGAGCGTTCGTATCGTGTTGCCAGATCCCGATCTGGGCGATTGAACTCGACTCGATCGTCGAGCCATCGCTCTGCTCAAAGCAGATCGGATCGGGGTCACCTTCGTCAGAGGAACCCCCCGCTACCCGTCGTGGAAGAAGAGGTGGCCCAGAACCACCATGAAGACGAAGAAGAGGAGCGGCGTAACCCGCGCAATGCGGATCATCGCCGCGAACGCCACCAGGAGCGGCGCGACAGGCGCCAGCGTCATCAACCACCTGAGGATCTCCGTAATCGCATCAGGGACTACGCCCAGGACCTCCGTGCCGACCTCGATGCCCGGCACCAGGAACGTGACGCTGCCGAGCTCGAGCGCCGCGAACGGTATGACCGGGAATACGGCCGACCCGACCGCCAGCCGGTGGGAGAGGCTGGTGACGCTGGAGCAGAAGACGCCGAACGCCGTGTTGTTCATGAGCTCATGGAGCGCGAGCAGTACGACGCACGATACGGCCACCCGCGGGACGACCGCCGCCACTGGCGCGACGATGTTCGGCCCCGAGCCGACCCAGTTCGATCTCCCCGCCGCGACCACCACAACGAGGAAGTCTACGACGGCTTTGCCGCCTTCACCGCCCGACTCCGCGCCATCCGTTGGCCCGAGTCCTTTAAGCCAGCCCTCGTGGAGAAGTTTGACGGTCGCTCTGACCCCAAGCTCTGGCTCAAGACGTACCATACAGCAGTCAAGGCTGCCCACGGCTCCAACGACCAAGCTGCCGCCTACTTCCCCGTGATGCTAGGCAAAGAAGCACTCCTATGGCTTGAGGGCGTCCCCCGGGACACCATTGACGGCTGGGCAGACCTTTGCCATGCATTCACCAAGAACTATCAAGCAAGCTACACCCGGCCAGGCACCAGATTCGATCTGGATAATGTCAAGCAGAAGAAGGGTGAAAGTCTCCGAGACTACACCGACCGGTTCTTCGATAATCGGAACAAGATCGCCGATGTCCAGGACCGGGACATCATCGACGCCTTCCGGCGCGGCCTCATTGACACTCAGCTGTTCCGTACGCTCTTCAAAACTAACCTTGTCACGGTCTCTGACCTGATGGAGGTGGTCAACTTGGAGGTTCGGGCGGATCAGGCTGAACAGGCCCAATTCAAGAGCAAACAGAAGCGCCCGGAGGACGACGACCGGGTTGACAACTCGAAGCGCCACGAGCCGTCACGTGGGCGCAAGGGAGGCCCTGAGCCCCTCATAGCCGTAGCAGAAGCAGAAGGCCGGCCAGAACCCAGGTTCCTGCCCGAGGAGTTTTATGACACACTGAACGATCAGTGCCCTTTTCACAAAGACGCGAAGCACACTCTCCGCGATTGTCATGCATTGCTTAAAGAACTCGGCGCCCTGCCGCCAACCAAGAAGCAGCGCTACAACAACAACGGCGGCCGCTACAACAACTACCGCCGCGACGGCTACAACGGCGACCGGCGGGACGACTACCGCCGCAGAGAAGACCGCGACCGCCGCGACGACTACCACCGTGGTGAGCACGACCGCGATGCTTCGGCTCGCCGGGATGATCAACGTCGTCACGACGACGAACGCCGACCACCGCCACCGCCGGAAGCGCCCAGGCGCGACGCCAACGGCGACTTCCAGCGTGCTGACCGCCAGGTCAACGTCATCATCGGGGGGCCCGGCGCCTTCCCAGATCGGCGCAAGGGAAAACTCCACAAGCGCGAAGTGAAGATGGTCTCCACCAAGCCGGTGGAATACCTCCAGTGGTCGGAGATGCCTATCGCCTTTAGCCGAGCCGACCACTGGGTTTACCTCCCCGAGCCAGGGTCTTACCCACTCGTCGTCGCCCCCGTCGTGGACAGGGTCCTCCTCTCTAAGGTCCTGATCGATGGCGGGAGCGCTCTCAACATGATCTTCACCAGCACTCTCAACAGCATGGGATTCGACTACAGCAAGCTCCTGAGCGCCGAAGATCCGTTCTTTGGCATTGTGCCAGGAAAAGCTTCCTACCTGATAGGAAGAGTCGCCTTGCCTGTTACGTTCGGCACGGCCGACAACTACCGCACGGAGTACCTGTACTTTGAGGTAGCCGACTTCAAGAGCTCATACCACGCCATCTTGGGCAGGCCCATGCTGGCCCGATTCATGGCGATTCCGAACCATACCTACCTGGTTCTCAAGATGCCGGCGCCTAATGGCGTCCTCTCCATCCGTGGAGACATCAGGACCTCCTTCGAGTGCGACGGCGAGGCTATCAAGATAGCCGAGCTATCCCAGCAACTCGGCAACGCCACCCTACTGGCGGAAGAAGCCCCCAAGGCGGCAGCCGGCGAGCCTGTCCTCCCGGAGCAGAAGCAGCAGCCCACGGCGCTGGCACCTGCAGACGCCCCCAAAGCGATCAGCTTGGGACTCGATGACCCCTCCAAGACGGCCCTCATAGGGTCAGGGCTCACTCCAAAATAGGAAGACGCGCTCACCTCCTTCCTCCGGGACAACTGGGACATTTTTGCATGGAAGCCATCAGACATGCCGGGTGTTCCGAGGGAGAAGGCTGAGCACTCCTTGGACTTGAGCAAGACCGCGAAGCCTGCAAAACAGAAGCTACGCCGATTCGCCCAAGAGCGCAAGGAGGCCATTAGGGTAGAACTTAATAAGCTCCTAGCTGCCGGTTTTATTAGAGAATGCAAACACCCTGAGTGGCTTGCAAACCCTGTACTTGTAAAGAAGCAATCCGGTGAATGGAGAATGTGCATTGACTACATGGATCTCAACCGCTACTGCCCTAAGGACCCCTTTCCACTTCCACGAATTGACCAAGTCGTCGACTCTACGTCCGGCTGCGTACTCCTATGTTTTCTCGACTGCTACTCGGGCTATCACCAGATAGCCTTGAAGACGTCCGACCAGGACAAGACAGCGTTCATCACCCCACACGGCATCTACTGCTACAAGACGATGACGTTCGGGTTGAAGAATGCTGGAGCCACGTACCAGAAGGCCATCCAAGGCTGCCTGCAGAGCCAAATTGGCCGAAATGTGGAAGCATACGTGGATGATGTCGTCGTCAAGACGTACGACGCCGACTCCCTCATCGCCGACTTGAAGGAGACCTTCAACAACCTGCGCGATTCGGATGGAAGCTCAACCCTACGAAGTGCGTATTCGGGGTGCCGTCAGGAAAGCTCCTAGGCTTCCTGGTTAGCCAGCGCGGCATCGAGGCAAACCCAGTCAAGCTGGATGCCATACGCAACCTCAAGGAGCCCAAGTGTAAGAAAGATATCATGAAGCTCACTGGAATGATGGCGGCCCAGAGCCGGTTCATCAGCAAGCTCGGCGAGAAGGGACTTACGTTCTTCAAGATACTCAAGAAGGCGGACAAGTTCGAGTGGACCGCTGAGGCAAGCAAGGCCCTGGCCGACCTCAAGGAATTTCTAGTCACTCCCCCGGTTCTTTCGGGTCCGACCCCCGGGGAAGAGCTCCTGCTGTACATCTCGGCTACCACTCATGTGGTCAGCACGGCCCTGGTCGTCGAGCGCCCAGAAGAAGGCCACCCATACAAGGTCCAGCGCCCTGTATACTTCGTCAGCGAGGTACTCAGCGAGTCCAAGCTCCGGTACCCCCATCCTCAGAAGCTGCTCTACGCGCTCCTGATAACCGCCAGGAAGCTACGGCACTATTTCCAGGCCCACGTGATTCGAGTCATCTCGAATTTCCCCCTTGGAGCCATACTCCACAACAGAGACGCCAACGGGCGCATAGTCAAATGGTCCGTCGAACTCGGCGAACACACCATCAACTTCGAGCCACGGGAGGCCATCAAGTCCCAGATCTTGGCCGACTTCGTGGCCGAGTGGACAGAGATCCAGACGCCGACCCCTGCGGAACGGCCGGAGCACTGGAAGATGTACTTCGATGGAGCCCTCAACCTTGAGGGAGCCGGCGCAGGAGTGCTGTTCATCTCCCCGGAGGGGCAGCACCTCAAGTATGTTCTCCAGATACGCTACCAGGCTACCAACAATGGGGCCGAGTACGAAGCCCTCATCCACGGTCTCCGGATCGCGGTGTCACTCGGCATTAAGCGACTCATGTGCTATGGCGACTCCAAGCTAGTTGTCGAGTAGGTGAACAAGAACTGGGACACGACCAAGGAAACCATGAGCGCATACTGCACAGAGGTGCGCAAACTTGAGGCCCACTTCTACGGCCTCGAGTTCCACCACGTCCTTCGAGAAGACAACGTCGCCGCCGACGTCCTGTCCAAGCTAGGGTCCACCAGAGCCCAAGTGCCAGTCGGCGTCTTCGTCCAAGACTTGCGCACCCCGTCCATCAAGATGCTTGAGGACGGCAGCCCCGTACCCGAGCCGGCGTCACCTCCGGGTGGCCCGCCGACCAACGAAGTTCTAGTGGTGGAAGCAGACTGGCGCGCCCCCATCATAGCTTTCCTCACAGAGAACTGGTTGCCGGATATGAAGGAAGAAATCGAGAAATTGACTCGGCGTGCGACAAACTACGTAGTCATTAGTGACGCCCTATACAGAAAAGCAACCTCCACGGGAATACTCATGAAGTGTGTCCTCCGGGATGAAGGCATCACCTTGCTCCAAGATATCCACTCGGGCACCTGCAGTAACCACGCGGCGGCCGGCACACTAGTCGGCAAGGCTTACAGGGCGGGGTTCTATTGGCCGACGGCCCTGTCGGACGCCAAGGAGTTGGTACGCAGTTGCACCGGCTGCCAGTTTTTCCAGAAGCAAAAGCACCTGCCAGCTCAGGCGCTCCGGACCATCCCCCCATCTTGGCCATTCGCCATATGGGGACTCGACAACGTCGGGCCCTTCAAAACCGCTCCGGGCGGGTTCAAGCACATCTTGGTGGCGGTCGACAAGTTCACCAAATGGATCGAGTATAAGGTCGTGACCGACACCAAGTCGGCCACAGCTGCCAAGTTCATTCAAGAGCTTACCCATCGGTTTGGCGTTCCAAACCGCATCGTAACTGATCTCGGATCCGAGTTCACAGGGCACGAGTTCTGGGATTTTTGCCAGGACAACTGCATCGACGTCTACTACTCCTCCACGGCGCACCCCAGGTGCAATGGCCAGGTCGAGCGGGCCAATGGCATGGTCCAAGACTCGCTCAAGAAGGCCATGTACGACGAACTTAACAAACACCCCGGTCGGTGGGCTAAGGAAGTACCCCATGTCATATGGGGCCTACGAATGCAGAAGAGCAGAGCAACGGGATACACTCCCTTCTTTCTGGTATACGGCTCCGAAGCCGTCCTCCCAACCGACGTCACCCACGGTGCTCCGCGCATCCAGCACTATGAAGAAGGGGAAGCAGAAATCGGCCGCCAGGTCGACATCGACTGCCTCGAAGAACACCGACTCGCCGCCTTGATCAGACATGCCAGACATGAGCAGCAGGTGCGGCGCTACCACGACAAGAACGTCCGGGAACGTTCACTCAACGTTGGTGACTTGGCCCTGCGCCGAGTCATGTCCACCAAGGACAAGCACAAGTTATCTGCCCCCTGGGAGGGTCCTTTCATCGTCAAAGAAGTTGTTTCACAAGGAACATACAGCCTTCAGTGGGCTAATGGGGACCCCGTCCCAAACGTGTGGAACATCGAGCACCTCGTCAAGTTCTACCCGTAGAAATTAAACAAAAGCTATGTATTCCTTGTCTAGTATTAATAAAATTACTTTTGCCTCATGGCTTGCTGTTGTTCTTCAACCCGGCATCCATGCTGATGCTCGGGGACTGGGCCCGACCCAGGTTGTGTCTTCTTCATCACGATATTTGGGGGGGTACCTGCTTACTCCGACTTCCGAGTCCTTGCCCAACCCTATGTTCCCCCCGGCGACTACTAAGCTAACTCAGCTGGTCCGAGTCCCCAGCTGTGAAACCCTGAGCTCCGTGCTCAACCCATGCGCCCCCTACACCTAAGCCTCCCCGCTGAGCAGTGTAGCTGGGTAAGCCGTCCTCTCCGTGAGCAGTGGTCAGCGGGTCAAAAAAGGGTGCTTAAACGGCACGGGGCAGTGGCCAGTCGAGTGACGCAAAGTCCTAGTCGGCAGGGAAAAGGGTCTAATAAAGCACCAGTGCACACTCATACTTCAAATAAACCGGAATTTTATGTACGAATTCTGCAGAGTTTACATTCGTAATTGTTTTTACAGGCCAAGTTCAGCTGCTACAGTCTCAGCCAGAGGGATACACTCCTCGACTAACTCGTCGAACTCTTCATCGGCGAGCTCTTCGGGAATACCGTCGGCAATTGGGGCCAGCTCCTGCGCCGGGAAAAGAATCTTGAACAGCGCCAGGATCCGAGCTCCGAAGCCGACTGCCGTCTGCTGCATCAACTGAGCCGCACGATTTGGGCCGGCCCTGAGCCGCTCCGCCAGCGTCGCCGTTGCCGGGCCGGACCCGGCAGGCACCAACGAGTTGGTGTTAACTTCAGCCGCCTGCTTCAGCTCCATCAGCTCTGTCCGAAGCCCTGCAAAGAACTCTGATAAGAACAACGACTATCAACAAGCTCCAGAAGACTCGGCGAAAGGCACTCACCATGCATGGCCTGGTCATGCGCGTCCTTCAGGGCCTGATTGGCCTCCTTCAGGTGCTCGGATTCGGCAGCAAGGCCAAGATTGGCTGCTTTAAGCCCTCGCACTTCCTCCTCGAGCTTATGCTTGGCCCCTTCCAGCTCATCTTCAAGTTTCTTCTTGGCCCCGACCAACTCGTCGATTCTCTTCTGAAGAGCAGCCTCCTTCTTCCTCGCCCCTACAAGGAAAGGCCCATGAGCACAGGATGCTCGGAGATACATCAGCAAGCAATGTACGAAGGACTCACCTTCCGTGAGGACACTCATGTCGTTCATGAGATCCTCGTTGGTCTTCTGCAGGTCGGCAAGCTCCCGCTCCCTCTGTCTCTGGAATTCCTTGGCAGCCTCCGCCTCACGGATTCTATCCGTGTGGACCCGCGCCAAGGCCCGACGGTCTTCAAGGGCCTGCCGCCTGAAGTCGAGGTCTCTCGCGATCCGTTCCGTGAAACCCTGTCACACAAAACAATTGGCCTCAGGGTCATTGTCCGCGCTACATCCACAACATGGCACTAGGGAGACATACCTGTACAACTCGGGTTAAGACGCCGGCCACGTTTTGCAGCTTCCGGAGCTCGCTCGCTTGGTCGGCGGCGTCAAGCTCCATCCGCTGCTCCAGAGTCAACTTCGGAGCCTGCGGCCCGCCCCCGTGCTCGGCCGCGATCGCCTCCGCTTGGGGAAGCACGCGAACGACTGGATCGGCATCCAGATCTTCCTCAAGGAGCTGGTTGTCGTCATCTTCAAGTGGGGGAGGGGGGCTCCTTGGCAGCTCTCCCATCTCCGTGCGACTCTCCGGGGTCCCCTCCCCCAGGGCGACCTCGGGCCGCTCGGCCTGCAGGTCCGCCGCCGGGTCACCCGTCCCTGTGACGTGCGGCGGACTCGGTGGGCCCGGCGGCCCCGACATGCCAACTGGCACTTGCTCCGGCACAACCAGGGCCATGCTCGACCCTGACTCCGCCTCTGTGGCGGCAGACCGGACTGGCGGCGCCTTATCACCAGCCCCCGGGCGTGGTAGGGTGCCGACCCCCGATTGGCTCCCGAGCCTGCACTCAACAAACCAACAGATCAAGACTTGTGCATCAAACAATCAGAAACTCAAAGACTACTTACCCGCCCTTGCGCGGACGCTTGAATTGAACGCCCCGCAACACCTGCGGAGACATCTGGCTCGGCAACAAGGTCGCATCCGGCCACAGCCCTGGCTGGGCAAAGATGCTCCTCTGAGCCCCTGCAGCCCGCTGTGCAGGCCGCTCCGACTCAAGCCCCAATGGAGACCTGTTGGCGCTACCTCCTGCGTCATCCGCAGCCTTCCTCTTCCTCCGCGCCTCGGCCTCGGCCCGCGCGGCTTGCCCCAGTCTTAGATCAGACTTGGGAGACTCTTCTCGAGCCACCCTTTGGGCCGGGGTCAGCTTACGCACGACATGGTGCGACGGCCGCCCCAAGCTGACGCCAAGTATCCACGTCACCGGATCCTCTTCCGCCTCCTCCCGAGGAGCCGGGATGATGCCGACCTCCTCCCAGTCGGCCAGCCTCTCATCAATGACTTGAGGCATTCGGGATGCCTCCTCCATCGACAGCAGCTTCTCCACCCGGACCTCGCCCTAGGGCAAGGGAGCCGGATGATAGTACTTCGCCGCTCGCTCCTGTGAGACAGACAAATAACAACAAGAATCGGTCGTCAGAAATTCAGCAGCTAAGCAGCAGGATACACAACATGCATGAGAACAACAAAGTTACCGGTGGAGGAGGGTTCTTCAAAGAAAATGGCACAGGCGTCCCCTCGTTGTGGATTTGGCCCCGCATGAACCCTGAGATTCTTTCACATATCTCAGGAACAGGAACTATCCGGGCCTGCTCCCGGGTCGGGTCTCGGCCACCCTGGAATTCATACCCAGGATGCACCCGGTCCTTGATTGGTTGCGTCAATCGCTGAACGAAGGAGATCATCACTGCCACGGCGGACAGCTTCCTCACCTTCGCCTCGGCGATCAACTCCAACAGCTCCTCGGCTTCCTTCAACTCGTCGCCTACGGGAAGTGATCCCCAACAATCCTTCTCCTGTGGCCGGTGCCCAGTTCGAGCAGGAAGAGTAGGGGGTGGTTCGCAACATAAAACCACTCCTGCCGCCAGTTCTTGTTGGAATCATTCATGTCCAAGATGAAGTATCTCTTGGACATGCCGGGCCTCAGCGCGAACCCGGCTCCCCCAGTGATCCTGGCAGGCCCCTTGCCAGACCCCTCACCATAGGTCTTCATCCGGTACAGGCGCCGCCACAGACCAAAATGTGGTGGCACTCCAAGGAATGCTTCGCACAAATGGATGAACACAGAGATTGACAGAATTGAGGTATGGTTCAAATGACTCATCTCAACTCCGTAGAAGTGCAGCAGGCCGCGGAAAAAGTCACCAGTGGGCAATCCGAACCCACGCTCGAAGAACGGCGCGAAGACGGCCATCTCGGTCTCCGAGCGCTCCCATGGTCGGGCATCGTCGCCGGCGGGTCGCCATTGCAGGATCTCTCGCGGCCCAAGCACACCCCGGCTCTCCATTTCCTGGAGCCGCTCCTCCGTGATGGAGGATTGGCCCCAGGCAGGCTCCTGTGGCGGCACTCCCCCAGGCACGGAGGTTAGCTCCGGGGCCCCCCCAGACTGGGCCACGGCCTTCCCCCTCGCGTCCGCCCCGGCGGCGGCCGCCGGCACAGCAGAATCGCCGCCCTCACGGGCAGCGGCATCCCCCGTGGCCCCAGACTGGCCCGCGGAGGGCGCCATCTCCTTCTCCGCGTCAGCATCGCCACCCACAGCGGAAAGGGATGCACCTGTCACCCTCGTCGCCGGCGGCATCTCCTCGCCCGATGCGGACGTGTTCGTCGCCTCCCTTGGGTCCGCCATCTTCGTCACGGGGGCTCAGGGAGGACGCAGGCACGTAGCGGCGGCGGCGGCGCTTGAACTCCGGCGGCGGCGCGTGGATGGCGGGTGAATCGCTCTCACAGCAGCTCTAAGCGGTGGTGGAGGCGCGGGATGTTTCGCGATTTGGAAATGACCGTGGTAAAAGCCGGCGGTGAACAGTTCGATTTATCCCCTTCCGTCGATCCAAATTACCCTAACGGCGCCGCAATTGACGGACGGAATCCGCGGGAGTTCCGTTAACCGCGCATCAACGGCTCTCCGCACGCCAACGGCTCTTTCCCAAGGACTCGGCCAGCCCCGACCCTCGGGGACTCGGCGCTCTTGACTCCGGTCAATGGGTCTCCGGACTCGGCCAGCCCCGACCCTCGGGGACTCGGCGCTCTTGACTCCGGTCAATGGGTCTCCGGACTCGGCCAGCCCCGACCCTCGGGGACTCGGCGCTCTTGACTCCGGTCAACGGGTCTCCGGACTCGGCCAGCCCCGACCCTCGGGGACTCGGCGCTCTTGACTCCGGTCAATGGGTCTCCGGACTCGGCCAGCCCCGACCCTCGGGGACTCGGCGCTCTTGACTCCGGTCAACGGGTCTCCGGACTCGGCCAGCCCCGACCCTCGAGGACTCGGCGCTCTTGACTCCGGTCAACGGGTCTCCGGACTCGGCCAGCCCCGACCCTCGGGGACTCGGCGCTCTTGACTCCGGTCAACGGGTCTCCGGACTCGGCCAGCCCCGACCCTCGAGGACTCGGCGCTCTTGACTCCGGTCAACGGGTCTCCGGACTCGGCCAGCCCCGACCCTCGGGGACTCGGCGCTCTTGACTCCGGTCAATGGGTCTCCGGACTCGGCCAGCCCCGACCCTCGGGGACTCGGCGCTCTTGACTCCGGTCAATGGGTCTCCGGACTCGGCCAGCCCCGACCCTCGGGGACTCGGCGCTCTTGACTCCGGTCAATGGGTCTCCGGACTCGGTGCCTTGGCACGTCGCCAAGAGGATTTTGTAATTTGTTACTACGGTGCGAACCTACGACGCCTCTCATGACACCCGGGTCCAAGGACACAGATATTGCGTTTATAAGCAATGAAAAGGAGAAAAGATTCTGTATAGGGATTACAAATTACAAAGCGAGCCGGTCATAAGCCGGTTACAAAGATCAAACACATAAACCGTCATAATGACGGCCTGGAGCACATGTCGTTGCCCGAAGTGCTACATCAGCAGGAGCTTGGTCCACATGGGCTCGTCGCAAGCCCTCTTGTAGCACCACTGCAGCCGTCGACGGGACAGCCCCAATAGAGGGTTGATAGCGAATGCCTCCGGGTATTCTTCGCTCTACAAAGCATTTCACCCCGCATGACCCTCGTCATATGGGAATGCAGGGGTGAATGGGACAGCATTCAGATGCTGATCAACACCTCAGTATCTTCGCAAGCACTCTTCTAGCACCAAACTACCAAGTCCCCATGATTCTTCCCCGGAGGATGAACCCACCATATAGTCCCCAACATATTCAAGTGAAGTGGTTGCTATGGCTACTTTCTGATAACTACAAGGCCCTGAGCCTCGGTGCCTATTTATAGCCCCGTGCTATATAATCGCATGTGACTCCGGTCGCACTGTTCAGCGCGTGAGCCTTGTGCCACGCAGCAGCTCCTTGTGAGTCCAATGCCACGCAGCAGCTCCTCATGAGCCCCGTGCCATGCAGCAGCTCCTTTCTTCGAGGCGCTCAGTCCGCCCTTACCACCTTTAGCTTCATCCGACCACGGGATTGCCCTGTGCATCCACGTGAATACTATTTTCGTCGTTATTTGGCGAGCTTATCCTTTGGGCAGCCTGACTGCCCAGACGCTTGGAGATCATTCTCTTTTGACCATTAGCCTGACTTTTCTAGTCGGCCCAATGCTCGGGGACTACTCCATATGGAGGGCTCCTTGCGTCGCCCTCCATATGCCCCATCAGGATGTGTCACTTTTCCCAAGTGGTGCAGCTCCTCGGTGCCCGACTCGACCACGATTCGGCGCTACATCACTCGAGGCTTCGCCCCGGGTTCGCCCAGGGTCATCCCCGGATGGCCTGCGATTTTCTTTTTTGAGCACCGCCCACCCTTGTGTCGGCCTGCCGACCAAGGCGCTTCAGCCGACCTTGATGGCTTCGCTTCTTCATCAATAGTCCGACACGCGCCTGCACGTTGCTCGGGGACTTGTGGGATATGGGTACCCCTGGGCCCACTACCAACCGGATAACCAGTCGGCCTGGTCCCACATCTGACAAGGATGTGGGCCAACCCCAGGTGTGGCAGACCGCCCCAATTAATCCGGTTTAAAAGCATGGGCCCACTATCACAGCAGTGCTCCACGCCCTTAAACCGAGCTAATCGTGCAGTCCGTCGGGTAACGTCCCGATTAAACCACCTTGTTCTCTCGACCGAAACGAAATAGCAGCAGTCCCACTCGAAGATGGGCTCAGGCAGTACAAGTCATCACAAATTTTACAACACGGGGTTCACATAGATAATTATACAAATACAGTGCATATGTTTTAAGTATTACAAACCAGAGTTATAAACAGCGGAAGTCTACACGGCGATTACACAAACATCACATGGAGCCCTCATATGACATTTAATTCCCGCGGCCTGAGTCGGACTCAGACGGCCCCCACTCGACTGTGCAACCATCAGGGAGCACACCAGGCTCGTAACCATCCACATAATCTGAAAAAGATAGCCACAAGCAAGGCTGAGTACTAATTACTCAGCAAGACTTACCCGACAAGGTTAAATACTAGACATGCAAGGCTTTTTGGCTCTGGGGTTTGTTTTGCCAAAAGCGTCTACAAGTTGATCCCTAATTTCAATATTTTAGCCAAGTTTTAAAGTGAGACTAACCATTTCTAGATTTGCCAAAATATCCAATAACATTCAGTGTCGAAAAACAATTGATTAGTAAATCATCAACATTTCTCAACTAACAACACTTTCCCCCATTTGGCCCAAGGACATTGATGTATGAAAAGACATCAAGCAGCTTCATGTAACCGCGAAGGACGGACAACTCGAGTTGATTTTCACCATGCATGGGACAACCTAATCGTACGACCCGTGAGAGACACCCCGGACCTCACGAGGCAACCGTTCCCATCTCTCCCTGCCATCTGCCATCAGGGACCACTCCGCCCGAGTGCACGCCCCAACGGACCTCAGGTGCCCGAGGCAACCTGTGCCGCGGCCACTGCTACACTCGCCACAACCCCTCGCCCAAGGGAGTGATAAAACCTGTCAGACGTCAGTTTGAATCAAGTACTAGGTTTACCAGTTTACCATATTTCCCGGCATACGATTAGTACCTTCAAAAGCTTGACCAACATCGCCACACAATCAATGCCTTAGCCACAAATCTCTGTGCAAGCTGGGTGTTCAACCAAACATAAACATCGCACAAGCCCCGCTTGCCGAATCTCATTAACTGATAAAGTAAAAACCTATATCTCGCGAGTGACAAGGCAATCACTCGACTTCTACCGATTCTAATTAAGCATGGCAGTCTAAACGACCTACACATACT
This sequence comes from Alloteropsis semialata, assembly GCA_004135705.1. Taxonomy (NCBI): domain Eukaryota; kingdom Viridiplantae; phylum Streptophyta; class Magnoliopsida; order Poales; family Poaceae; genus Alloteropsis; species Alloteropsis semialata. Next base: position 9,096,144 of record CM014273.1, on the reverse strand, counting down.
AGTATTAGGACATAGGTACCTAGGGATCATGTAACTAGGGTTTCATTCAACTCCTCAAAACTTAAATGCACAAAAGTAGGGCATAAAGTAAGGAGTGTTAGAATAAACAGCGGGTTATGCTCTGGGGCTTGCCTTCCTGATCACCGCTGGCCTTGGGCCCTTCCGAACTTTGGTTCGGGTCTTGTGCAACAGCAACGTTCAACTCGGCAGCAGCTGGATCGTCCGTGGGCTCGACCTCGATCTCGTATACTCCGTCAGCAAGGGTTTGCTCTACATGAAATGCGGATGCATGAGATGCAGTAATGCACGAGAAAAACAATATCAGAATTACTGCAACAACTCACTAATACATCACTGGACAATCATTTACGGATTATAATTAACTAAGAAACTCACAAAGGAAGCTGGGGGTTGCTTTTAGTGGCTGGTTATACTTAGTTCAGAATTGATTTAACATATGTAAAGAAGTTTAATGAAGCCATTTTAATATGTTAAAGCAACTTACAATCTTTCCTAATTTAAGTGAAAACATCTATAATTGACCACTAGTAGTAAAAAAGGGTTTCTATGGCATAATTGGAAATTCACTTTTGCTTCACGGGCAGAACCGGTTCCACCGGTTATCAAAACGGTTTCACCGGTTTAAACCGGTCCCACCGGATTGAAACCGGTCTGACCGGTTTTAAACAAAACCGACTTGATCTTTACCAAATTAAGCCTAAACAACATATTTTCATAAACAAAAATTTAGGTAAACATGTTTCTGAGTTTCTGATAGTAAAACATATTTTTCAGGAATTTTCCAGCATTTTACCTATTTATTTCCTATTTTTCTTAATAGCCAACATTTATCACCACTTAGAAAATCATAATAAATTCAACAAAAATGTTCTACAGCTGAAATTTGTACTGCAACTACTACTCTACCAGAGGCATTTTATGTGAATTTTTCAGATTTTTCTAAGTTGCATAGAATATTTGGTGATTTAACCATTCTTAACAAGCTAGAAACAACTTAATTTAAAATCTACCAAAATCATGAATAAATTATGGCCAACATATACTCAACTCAACTCTACTAATCATAACAGATCCATCAAAAGTGGTTTTACATTTTTAGCACATTCCTATGATTTATAAAGCAATAAACATCCTCTCAAGTACATCTTCATACATTCAAAACTACATTGGGAATCACATATATTACACATGCATATGATACACCACTGGAAAGATAATTTCTCAAGGATTCCATAAAGTCCAAGTTTGTGATTTTATGATTTTTCTGTGATTTTTGGTGATTTATTGAATCTCAGCCGAAATCAAAAGGAAAGAAACCCGTGAATAGTGAATTCGGGATTTACATCCGGGTCCTCGGGAAAAGAAAAATAATTGCGGACAGGTCCTTTCTTCACATATAGGTCCTCGGATTCTTGTTGAAAACCCCCTGCAATAACCCACTTTTAATCAAAACTCCAGAATATTGATGAAACACCCCCTATGGTTTTTCAAAATTTCACCTTGGATCCTTTCTTCTTCAACCTTGGTTCAGACTCGTACAGAGCTCGGTTCGGCCTCACTGGCCGATTCTGCCGACGGCGGCTGACCGGCCCTGGCCGTCCCCGGCCTGGGCGAGCTGCTCAGGGCTGCAGCCGGCCCCTTCCCCGGCCTGGCGCAGCAGCAGCAGGCTGCAGACCGCGGCCACAGCGGTCTGGCCGCGCGTGCAGTAGCCGGCCGGAGCAGGTGGTGGCGAACCGGCTTGCTGGTGACCGGAAAAGGAGGGGGAAAAGGTTGGGGAGTATCAAGGACTCATGGTGATTGCATTTTGATGATTGGATTGGAGGGAAAACGAGTGTAGAGCTACGATTTCGGAATTGTGGGAGCTCGGCCGAGTTCTAGCAATGGTGGACGAAGAACTCCGATTCCACTGCGCCTGAGCAATGGCGGAGGGAACGGAGCGGTCGAGGGCGGAGAGGGCGAGGTGGTGCAGGTCTGGGAGGAGTTAATTGCACAATGGTCGAGCATATCCGACGAATTTGGTGGGGGAAGTGACTGAGCTCGTAAAAGCCCGATGAGGTGGCCTCCCGGCCGTTCCGGCGTCCTCGTGGCTCGCTATCCAGGCGTGGACCACTTGGCGGTGCCAAATGGGACTGGGCAGCGATGAACACGTGGAGAGACAGCTGGAGCGCGGTGGATGGCGTCGACGACGCCGAGGTTGGGCTCCTGGCTGATGCTCGTGAACTGAAGGTATGTGGTCTGTTCAGTTAAGGTTTCAATGATGTCTTTCGATTCACCGCACTATAACTTCAGATTTTGTTTGTAAACTTTCCATTCGGCCAATACAAAAGTTATAGAGGACTCATAGGGCTACAATTCCTACAAAGGAACTTATACCATTTGCTCAACGGTTTGGAAGTTGCAACGCTCTGAATCTCAGCCAAAATTCGAAATTCCGAAAAATTCAGAGTTTTGGCAGCTCACAGGCCCAACTTCGTCGGCCTTAAACTCCACATTTTGTACATGAAAAGTTGATTCGACCAATACGAAAGTTAAAGATGGTACATCAGGCTACAACTTCTACAAAGGGAGTTATAGTGTTTGATCAATGGTTTGAGAGATAAAACATGGAGAATCCGGCAAAAAAAAAGCTGTTAACTGTCGACTGAAAATCCTACGTCTGATTCGAACGTTTTTGACCCAACTTCGATGACCTTTTTCTCTAAGATTTACATACAAACATTGGGATTGTCCAATACAAAAGTTGTAGCTGGTATATTAGGCTACAATTCTTACAAAGAGTNTCTCTAATATTTACATACAAACATCGAGATCGTCCAATACAAAAGTTGTAGCTGGTACATTAGGCTACAACTCTTACAAAGAGTGTCACTACTTTTGGGCCACGGTTTGAAAGTTATGGGGTGAAGAAAACGGGCGAAAATCACGTTTTTCAGACAGTTTAATTCAGCTAAGTGCTGAAATTGCTGGTTTTTGACCCGATTTTGCCCAAGATTATGAGTGATCAAACAAAGTTTTCCTTGATCCACATCACCACCATTGTAAAAAGGGTACTTTATACTCCAACTTTTATATTGGTGGAATTTCAAGTGTTTAGGCAAAATACAAAGATATTAGCCTCTCGAGAAGGGTAAAAAGTGAAACTGACAACACATGAAATGACGGTCAAATGAGTTCAAAATTGAATTTCGAATTTTTGTTTGAACTTGCCATACTCATTTAAGTTCATAAACATGTATTTGACATTATTTGTGACATTTTGGTATAATTTTTGTATTTTGACTATTTTGACTATTTTTGGTTGACTTTGTCAACACATACACACAATTATGCACAAACAACACAATTATGAAATGATGAATGTCATTATTGGTTTAATTGAGTTTATTAAAGTTTTTAATTACATTAGTGACACCAGGGGTGTCACAACAACCATCAATAGCATTCTAAGGTAATAGCGTTCGCCTACATATGGATGGACATAGTAAAGACGACCAATTTTACCGCCACTTTACCTTCTAGGTTCCCAGTTCCTTGATGAATCATCCCATCGCCACTTGGATGGAAGTTCACAATAGGTCAGTGTTCTTGCTTCTGAATATACTTGATTGGTAACAAACCATTGAGTTAATGTTGTTCTACGAAGGAATTCTTGGGTTACTACATCAGCCATGTTAGCATCTTCTGGGTAGACAATGTTATTTTCGTTTGGCAAGTGTACTGTCAATCTCTGTACAGATGGGAAGTGCCTATGGATGTCAAAACCAAAGACTCGCCAGCACGCATCTTGTTCACATATATAGCAGTAGTCTAGATATTCTTTTACTTCATTTCTAGTCTGAGTTTCTTCATCATGTGGGGCTTCTTGTCCATTTCGTACTCTCTCGATGTATACTTTGCCACAGTCAGGTCCTTTTGTAACATATTTGAACAGATATTTAATAAATATGCCTTTATTGCACCATTCGACATTAATATGTGCCTGAAATTTTTTAAGTAGGTACATGTTATAAGGAACAACCCACTGATTATCTAGCCGAACACCTCCCTTTTCAACATATCTATTGTTGTTAGGACGTTTGTAAATTGCAAAACCTTGCTCATCGACAATAGTTTCATTTTGATATGGCTTAGGAAAACCTTTTGAGCACTTGCCATTTTTCATGCAAGGAGAGTTTGGATTTGCGGCGCCGCAGGGTCCATGCATCATATGCTCCGCAACTAATGCATATCCTAAAGGATCAAGCTTTGGATCAGGTATCTCAGCACTAACATAAGAATCAATAAGGTCTGGCGTTGGATGTGTGGTATCTAGTGAAATCCAAACAATAATATGCGCGTGAGGAAGGCCACGCTTCTGAAATTCCACAGTATGTAGGACTGGTTGGAATGAGAGAAAAATAGAGTAGTCATTTTTTTGGATTCCATAGAAGAAGGGATACAGTAATAGTATTGGAGGGTTATAAATAACTATACCTGCATCAACCGGGCCAAAGGCAGTGCCGTCTCTAATATCTTGCAACATCTCTTCTAGTTTCATATTGTACACTCTTACAACAATATCAGCTCTATCTGTAGATTTTTGGCCAGGTTCAAGTATACCCTCTGATATTTCACGCCATTTAGAGTTACATGTAAATGTAGTGAAGAAATCTGGTGGGCCAAAGACTCTACAAATAGCTATTCCATCGTGGTAGTTCTGTACCATATAGCGCCTGCCACCCGTGTGCGATGCAGGTAAGACTGTCAATTTACCCATTTCACTACCATCAATGCACCCACGACCTACTGCATCAGCTATGCCTTGAAGATTTTCTACTCTTACTTTTGACTGGTTTTGAATGATATACCATTGCCGAGTCTCATCTATAGAAGCCCGAGCATCTACCTTGGCTTGAGTAGATAGAGCACCATAGCACAAATATGGATTTGGCTGATGCTTTCGATAGTGGAATTCATAGCGAAAATAATCCTGCATTGTCATTTTTTTGCGGCCCTTTTTTCTTGCTGGGTTAACACCGGTATATAATACTCCAACTTGGAAACCATGCTCCCCAAATGGGAAGAGCAGAGGATACTGGAGTGCCATATAAGCAGGATGAAGAGATGATATATGCTGGAGCCTACCAGCTCTAGTCTGTATAATTATATCGCGCTTGAAAGTATCCAAAGAGAAGTCCCCGACAACAAGCATTGCAAGTTGATCAGTGGTTGGTAAATTATATTGCACAGGATCACCTTCTTTGGCCCCAATAATCCTAATTGTGAATTCTTGATCACCATGCTCTGCTAATCTGTCTCTGGCAAGTCTGAGTTTCTTAGCGAATGGGTTGTGGGTATCAAGCATTTTCATTAAACTTTCAACAATGTTTGGATCCAAACCATCAGTGGGTTTTTCAGATCTATCTAAAGCCTCAATTCTGTTCTTGACCTCATTTGCAGTATCATAAATATATAGCTGCAAGAATTTAGGAGGGCTACCATCTGATGGTAGTAATGATCCAATCCGATGGTGTACCTGACCATTAATCTTGAAAACAGGAGGCCCTCGACCATCATTCATAGATCGATCTATATTTGCTCCCATAGATGTAAAAGCAAACAAGCAATTATATTGCCTTATGTTTTTCATGAATTTATTGGACTGAGCATGACCATCAAATCTAGCTAGTGAAGCTAATGGTTCTGGTCGTTCACGAAAAGGGGGAATTGTAACTTTTCCACCCTTACAGCAGTTATTGTATATAATTCTGCCTTGACGTCGTGAAGAATCAGATTTAATCCTTTCTTGGTACCAAAAAACAGCGTGGCAAAAGCGGCATTCAAACTCTGGTGGGCCATAGTATGACCGATCCGGATATGAAGCTGTTTTGTGCGTATTTTTTTTTATATGAAGGCAACAGGAGAGACCCGTGCAACCAAATGGTTAGAACCATGTATGTACAAACAAAACTTTAAGGTAACTATTCGTGCAGAAACATACCTTTTAGTGCATCTATATATTCCTGACTAAAATGGCCGCATTCTAATGGAGCTGCATCAGGTCCAGGGAATCTTGCTAATAGTTTGTGCCATTGAAATTGGAGGCGAGGGGGAAAGAAAGGAAAATTAAAAAATACCTTAAGATCTGGGTGCCAAAAAAAAAGCTTTCACTACATTAAACTGTAATGAATATGCAGAACCTGAAAGAGCTAATCGCTTCTCTTGTAGCCGTTTTTGTCGTTTAAAGCGGGATTCAGCAGGATTAGTTATGCTAGGTGTGTAATGGCCTGTGCTACCTATATATTGAAAGCAGAGAACAATGTGATCTGTGATGTTTTCCCATATAAACCTAAGAGGGGAAAAATCAATAGAGACACATACATTCTCTCTTGCGCCGTGCAGCTCGTCTATTCGATGCATCTGAAGATGCTGGACAGTAATAAATGCACAAACAAACAGGAGGTAAACAATCAGGAACCATGGCTATTGATACACACCAAAAGTAGAAAACAGACATAGCATAGTATACATACATGGTTCAGAAGTATTAGGCTGAACACGTGTCGATATAGATGGCTGCATCAGGATCTAGAGCAAGGATCGCTATATAGTAAAGCAGGAAGCCAAAGTCGATAGTATTGTTACAACATTTTTAAAAGGATAATGAGAAAAAAATGACAATTTTTTTTTCCAAACAGCAGAGCATTTTTAAGCACACTTAGAAGGTAAGATACTGGATTGTACCCAACAGCAAATATTTCATCTCATACCAGTAACTAATATCACAGGGAAACAAACGGGAGAACTGGGAAATTATATAGAACAAACGGATCACCTTACACTTGGAGAAGGCAGCAAAGCAGGTGTGGATCACAGACAAATCAGCAGCCCAGATGCACCTGGAAGCAAGGAACAGCAGGTATATATATTGTAGGCATAAATTAGTTCACTTGGTAGACAGGTAAACAAATTACAAATTTACAGAACTTGGTGAAAGTACACACTGATAAATTAAGTGTTAGGTAGGCATAAGTTCTCTTAGTTAAAGTATATATAGTAGCTAGGATAACTGATCTGAACCTGAAAATGCGAGCGTGTGCTACAATGAAGCACAGTCTATCTTAGTTAGGATTCAAGATCTGGTAAAAATTTTGGGAGTCAAAGCTGAATTTGCACGGCAATATATTTATTGCAATTAACTTGGCAGTTGTAAGATGTAATATCAGTAAAGGTGGGACTCTCTGATTATAGCAACAAGATACAATAAAATATGCTATAGCTTCTGATTGTGTGATAAAAGAAAGAACAACGGTTGATCACAACAACAGCAAGAATTTAACATTAGGAAATTCCATCACGAAATAAATGGGCGGGGGTACATCTTTATAAGAATCTGCACCCTGTCCTTTGTAATCCAAAACACTTGTCACTTGGATTAGGTGCAACGCTCAATGGTCGTTGGGTGTACAACAACACTAACCCCCTATATCACCAAGGCATAAAAAAATAGTAGAAAAAAAATGCATCTCACAGATACTTAAATCAGGCTATGGTAAACTATGAAGAACAGACCAGATGAAAACAATATACCATATAAGTTTTTCACAGAAATAAAGGATGGCTTTGATAGAGAAATAGACAATGCACAAAAATCTGTGACAAGCAGACTTAAACAACAAATTATCACATTAACATTTCTAAAAAATCCCAGCATATAGGAATCACACAAGACTATTAATAAATCATTTCATATGCCTTTCGTGTTCATGCACCCCGCTTTGCCAATTGCAATATCATTCAGACTTGACTAAGTTGTATGGCCTGGGAGACTAACACTCACCTGTACATTGAGTAACACACAAATGTAAATATAGAGTACGCCTGAAACAAACTTACCAGGAATAGCCTTGCAAGCAGACAGTTGAACGAAGCACAAGCAGAGGGAAATCCCCTTCGTCCAGCGACCCCTTGCATCAGAGACATCAAATAATGTAAATAATGTAAGGATAAGTCGGCAAGGGAGCCAAAAAAAAACGTTGATTAAAAGATTTTGGATCCTGTTGACAGACGACCATAAGGCAAGTGTATCCCTCATGGCGAAGAAAAGCCAATCAACACAATCGCGGGAAAAAAGTAAAAGGCAAGGAGAAGAGGATGAAGAAACTCTAAATAATCCAGGATCTCTTCCCAGCCTCAAAAAAAAAATCGCTAGGGCAGGGGGAAAAATTAGCGGGAGAGAAGAAAGAGAGGAGAGGTGGAGGGCACGAAGTGTGCAGGAACCCAGGCTTCAGATCTGCGTAGAGCTAAAGGGGAAGGGAATAAACAGGGAACGGCAATAGACGTTGGAAGGGAAAAAAAAAAGAACGAAACAGAGGAAAACGAGAACCACAAAACTGCTGCAGCGAGAAAGACCAGAAGCCGTCCCTGGCGAACCAACAAAACAAATCCGAGAAACGAGAAGCCGTCCCCGCGACCAACAGAGCCCGCAATCCAAGAGAAGAAAAAAAGCCCACAATCCCACATGAAAAAGAGGAGGAAGATAGCGATGAGTACGACTAGCCGTGTCCGCACGACCAGGACGCCGGGACCGGTCAACAGAGACAGCAACCCCACGAGGGAAGGAAGAAAGCGACGCGAAAAGGAGGCGAAGACAACGGCGGGGAAAGAGGAGCCAAGGAAAATACCGTGGATGGCGTCGCAGCCGAAAGGGAGAGAGAGAGCTGAGCCCCTGGAACTTATCCTCAGGCGAGACGAGGAGACACTTCCAGAAACAGCGTTCAGGGGCGCGTGGGGGCTGACTCGGAAGAGAAATCGCCGAGCTACTTCCCAATCGATGGATCTAAATCGGATGATCGTCGTTTTTTTTTTCTATCGTGGACCAATTGGGAGGCCAAGATACCTGCCCAATATAATGAGGTTCTATGTCTACTTTTAGGCACAAAGAATTCCCAGCGACCACAGCTGATTCGTTGCTGTGGCCTATATAGAGCCCTTTGGCAGCGATTTTTCTCCCGCTTATGCTGCAGCTTCTCCGCTCAACTTACCAAAGGGGTTGTCCCATAAGCGACTAGTGATGTGCGCGCGCCCAGGCGCGCGTGGAAGTTCATGATAAGATGATATTGTTATGACTGCCGTGTGCACGAATGTATAGTAATTTTGTTGCTAGTAATCATGTTGCAAATTACAGACATACTGAGAAGCTTTGTAAACAGCTTGGTCCAAACCATAACATACATAGACACATAGAAGGTAGTTATACATGATTCGGATCACATAAGTGGACACAGTTTGTAACAGTAGCACATTGACTAATAGGTAGGTGCAAGGGAAGATGGATTAAAATTGCATAAAGTATATATGCCTCAATAACATCAATATATCTCCTTAATACATCATGCAACCTGAGTTATTTTAAAGAATAAACAATAATATGATTACAGTCTGAAGACGCAAATAATGTATGCCTTGTAATAATACGCAATAATCAGCTCACCAGTGTCCCATGTTCATATAAACAGATAGTGTGTTCCACGAGCAACAATAGGTCAGCCCTAAATTAAGCTTCCTGTAAGAAAAACACGGTTATGAACAATTGGGACCATAGTGTACAATAGACCTCTTTCGATGATTTTGAGCTATAATGAAGTACATGAACGAATCACAGTGCATCTAGACACCAAGAGGGACACCAATTTGTATATGACACAGCAATGCACCACAACTAATTTCTTATTCAGCAAAGTAGAAAATAATATCATCATACCAGTTGGCAGCTCAAACAAATATCATAAATTTGAGAAGATAAAAATAGGACCCATTCACACCAAAGAACGACAACAGGGAACTGCAGTTTTTGTAGCTGATTCCCCAATGCTACACAAAACTAATGTAACTGTATATTGAACACAATTTTAGCTGGATGGAGTCAGATTTATAGCAATAACAACACATCCTCTTGCAAAGCAGGACATTTATTTCTATACCATCATAAAAGCCTAATTAAACAGAAACAATATATTTCAGGTCCACAAAATAAAGGATCCAATCAAAAAATCTCTCACAAAAACATCAGGTGGACCTCTTCAATGCCTTAAAAATCCAGTGCAACGAATTGATCATGTACATTCAGGTGGCAGGAATGCCATTCAGGATCTTTGGCAGTTTATGAATCCACCTAGGCCTGTGAGTATCCTAACAACCATGGGCAAAATAGAACAAATAACCAATCAAATACTGTAAACACAGTAAAAATGACCAATCTGTAGGATCCATGTCATTAGTTTGCAATAGAAATCTCTCCTGGAAAAAGGGAAAGGATCGCATTAATCTTCAAAAGTGTAACAAAGAGAACATTGTTTCACACAACAAGGTCAGTTTAATTTTAACTATAAGAACCACTTTGGCAAGGGTAAATTTGGAAAACTTATCTATCAATATAACCATTCGTATAACTGATCGCATGAAAGAATGTGCAGGAAAGAAGTCATTTACGTAGGCGCGCGCGTTTAGTAGCAAACGTGCAGCAACAGGAGTAGAGACAGAACATGGAGAGGGGCAGTACAGGTGTAGTCACAGACACAGGAAATCAGGTTATATTACACATAGTGCTGAATATGTCTTAAAATAAGTAAAGTTTTCTGATTCGCAGGGATGAAGCATGGTGGGGGGACAAAGGATAGCACTACACTGTGTACATAGGTGCTGAAAGGTGTTATTAGTGCTGGGAAGTTGAGCGATAAACTTGCGTTGGTAGCCTAATGTACAAATGGTAGTCGAGCAGCAGGAAGTAGTTTTGATGTGCCACTGGCGAAGGTCCTGGAATTGGTGAAAAGGTAGAAATATAAGTGTTACTAAGTAAAAGAAGTGCGTTGGGGAAAATACTGTTGGCAAAGAAGAATGTTGAACAGATGTATACCTTGGGCTTCAATATTTTGCCTTCCAACATGCGGGTTCACGGTCCGAGTCTGCAGCCGTAGAATTTTATAGTCATGCAACACAGAAGAGATCAATGCAGGTGAATAAATATGTATGATATGTACCATAAGCAGTGTAGTCATAGTCGTTTGGATCGTACGTGCTGTCAGAACTAAATTCACTGAAGGCTGCATCACTGGGTGGGAGGGCGAACAATGCTTCCTCATACTCTTTTTGTACTGAAGTAGACAATAGATATATTAGTGCATGATGTTTGTCTGTGTGACTGTACAAAATGACTGTGAAGATATTAAATTTTTTACAGCGAATCTGCTCTGCGAAAGCTTCCGCTACGACATCTGGGTCTTCAAGGAGCTCTGCTTTTTTAGGTAGTAGCCAGAAAAATATGGTAAATAACTGCTTAATAGCATGGAGTGATCACATAATAGTTATGGTTGTGTAAGGACTAAACGAGGGTCTGTAGGCTTTGTGCTGACCTGGATCGAAGTTCTGCACAGGGTTATAGACGTTGATATCCTGGGTCGGATTTGGAGCCCAGAACTGGTCTGTGCCTTCTTCAGGTGCAGTGTATGGGGTGGCTTCTAGGTTGACAGGGAATATATGGAGCGGTTTCTCAGGCTCATAAGAGAGAGCAAGGTGGCGCCTGGTAGGAATTGTGTGTGCAGATTCTGCATAGGCATGAACAGTGCATACTCCAGTGGTTTTATTGAAGCCACAGGACTGCACATCGCAATATGGTTCAAGCAGAGGTTTCAGGCACTGTTTGTTGAATGCTTGAGGAGGGATTCCAGTGATATCAACAGCTACTTTTGAGTCACGGGGAACTTTTTGACATCTGTATTCGTTGCTCCATGGAATAAGGTTAAAGGTAAAACCAGGTCCTTCTATGGTTTTGTGGCACAGAGCATCATCACGGATGTGAGGCGTTTCGAACTGGAGAATGAAGTCTGGTGGAAAAGCTGTTATGCTTGTTGGTCTAATGTTGTCGGCGAATTTTTTTTCAACAGCAATACAGATTGCTTTGAAAGAGGGGGTATTCTGGACGTGATGTGCTGGGGTGGCAATAAGAGCGCTGGAAAGTTTTTGTTCTCTAGCTTTGATCTCATCAGTGACATGCATGAAGGAAATGTCTGGGTGCAACATGATTTCCTATAAAGGAAAGGAACAGAGTATTAGCAATCTATACTTGATTTTAAACTGGTGTCAAAGATGTCAGTACATGAGGAAAGAAAAATTCCCATGGGAAATAATTGAATTTGGCCTAATCTTTTTCGGGGGAAAAAAATCCAGCGAAATTTATTAACAAAAGAAAGGTTAATGAGCAGTAATTTGTTGGTTTGTAGAGCAGGTGTAAGTGTAGGAAGGCATATATTTTAGCAGGTTGTCTATGTGTATGGGACGAATGTATGTGTACACTGGATTTAAAGTAAGGCACAGGATGTATACTGGTAGAACGAAGCAGATAAATAAATAAATAAAAACACATGAGCAATGGATAAGAAGATGCATAAGAGGAAAAAAAGGTTCTAATCTCTGGGTCTGAACAATCTGATGGAAACTAATTTGAAAAAGACAGAGAATTTATGATTGGGGTACATAAATGGAAATCTCGTCATCACAGGGGGGGGGGAACATTGGTGTGATTACCTAAGCGCAGGGGATCGGCAGCCGCGTCTTGAGGGAGCTGGGAGCCGGAGGCTGCTGCGTGAGGAGGAAAAGAGGGGACCGAAGTGGTGTGGTTAGGGTTTGTGTCTGTAGGCAAAGGTCTTATACTCGAGCTGGAGGCGTGGTGACCGTCGATGCAAATTGGACGGTTGTCAATGGTCCCCCTTTTTTTTTGTGCTGCCTGTGTTTGCAAGGGTGTTGGCCCAATAGGGGTTTGAAGAAGGCCCAAGAAGGTTCGTTGTTTGTGTTAGTGAGTTATGAAAGAAGGTTTCTTGGTGTGTGTTTTTTTTTTGATGATGTTTCGTCGGTAATTAAACTTGTGTGCTGTGTTATAAGGCCACAAATTGAATTTCTGCATGTATATATGATTTGTGCGATTTGATATCAGCTGTTGGTATGATTGATCAGGCAGATAACAGGGATCATTGAATATATTTTATACACAGAGTCAATAAGGTAGGGACGTAACTCTGTATAGTAGGCATCAGGAAAGGAAAAGTGCATATATAGATATATATAGCCTTGCCTAATACACATGAAAAGGGAAGAGCGCATATATAGATATATATACACATACACACATACACACACACTACATATATCATACAAAGGGAGGAATAGAAAATTATACAAGGGTATATCTAGATTTCTAAGCATCTTAGGTTGGGTGGACACCATCTAGACCAAAAATTGCTTCAGATTTCATTCATTGCTCGTGAGTGCTGTATGTAGACTTTCATGGAATCGGCGCTTGGTGGAGGAAGCTCCTGTCCATGGAATTTAATGTCAGAGTGCATTTGAGCCATAGAGCGTGCCAAATTGCTTACAGTGTCTGTAGCTGATTTTTTGCCTGTGTAGTTGATTGATATTTCTTCTGTGTTGTCCCAATTTGATCTGGACTGTTGAATTGAGAGCGGTAGAATTCGAGAGCTCTGCTGACAAGCTGCAACAAGGGTGCACTCTAATTTCTTGTAGCCTTGCACCTTGAAATCTAACTCATTTTGTAAATGGCCTTCACCTTCCTCGGCAAACATAAGATAAGTGTTGCATAATGTCAGTTTGCCCAAAGTTGTGTGCAGTGCAGGATGGTTGAAATCATCTATGGTAATCATTTCCTTTTCAACCAGAAATTTAAGGGCGTCATTGTATGCCTCATCAACTGCTCCATCAGCAGTGGTTGAAAAGGCACCTAAGAACTCTCTGGTGTCCATGAGTTGTGTTTCAGTAATTTTGAAGCCACTTATGATAATCTTAGCTGCATAATCGTTTTTGCCGAGTTGAAGAGGCAACTCTTGTTTAACGGTTAAGCCTAGCTCGCGTGCCGCGGCAGAAAAAATGAGTTTTCTGCTGATGTGGACAATTGGAGGGTCCTGCACGAATACAAGATGGGAATGATGAACCTATGCGTTTCAGTGGAATTTCTTTTCATTTACCACGGTGATGAAAAGAGGGATGGAGCAAAGAGGGCAGGGGCGAAAAGATACGGTAATTGGAGGATCATGGCTTAAAAATGTACGCATGACCAACTTTAACGAAGAAAGCAACTGCATAATAAGCAGGGAAGTACATAGGGTAGTATTTGAAAATATATGCATAGTGAATTGTAATAAAGAAAGGAAGTGCATAATAGGGAACAAAGAGCATGCACCAGCATTTGATCTGCATGAAGAAACGTATGGAAGTAAGGGTGGATGGTTACCTTTTTCCGGAAGGAAGAGTCGACGGCGCTACTATCTGATTTAGACATCGTTTCCTTTCCTTGGGGACGCTGTAACTGCAGAAGAAGAAGGAGATAGCTGCCGTGACGGAGGCACAAATGAGAACATGCAGGAGTTTGTAGCAGTGGTTACATTCTTATGGAGTGCCAGCAAGACAGTGGAAACTTCTGGTGGATTACACGTGTGAGTATGGGAGTGACAAGAAGAGGAGGAGAGTCCTATGAAAGAAACAGAAAGTGACACAGGTGGCAACTATAACCATAAAAAACAGCTGGTGTTATTTGATGTGTCTGTGGGATGGGACCATATTTTTTTTATATCTGTTTGTGCATGTCTGTGTTTTTCCTTTTTATTTTTTTTTGGGGGGAGGGGGTGAGGGGTGGGGGGTGGGCTGGGGGTGTGGTTCTAGAAGGAGAAGAAAACGTAGAATTGTGGCTATTGACGGCAGAGAACGAGATGGGAGAGAGGGTTTTTCTTGTGTACTGAAGAGAAAGAAAAAAATTTTGTTTAGAGTATTAGGCGGTGGCTTTAACAGAGGAAGTTGAGAGGACGGCCAGGCAGCGGGGACCAGAACAAACTGGTCTCAATTGTTTGGTTCGAACAGATAAACATATTTTTTTCAAAGGACATTTGGTACTGAGAATTATACACAGGTTGGATACGTAGATTTAACGTATAAGAGGGAAAGATGCATAAGAAAGGCAAGGCTTCATTATAGCTACACAGGACGCTGCAGCATTTAGTATTCTGATTAGGTTATATAACGCTCGTGCTTTGTACAGGGAGACAACAGAGGATAATACTGTTTACCATACAGAGGTTGCACAGCGATCATAGTGTATTGTATCAAACACGATGCAAACCTGATGCACTGGTGCTAGGATTTAGGTTTTTAAACCACTGGCGATAAGGTCTGTTTTCAACTAAATAGCACAGTATATTTCACAGGAGATGCAAAAGGAGTTTGGTTGTCGGGTGCCAGCTGCATATGTACAAAGGAAGTGGACACATATCTGGAATCTTTGATGCTGATAGCCAGGCTGTGTCCCAAAAGTAAAGCAGGTGTGATCTTGCCTGTAACAAATTTTTTAAAAAGTAAGAAAGGAAACACAAGATAAAAAGAAAGTTTAGCGGCATGTTATTTAAAAGTGTAAGTGTTGGAGAGGTAAGCCTAGTATGTAACCTATTCACTTGTTTTTGCAGGGAGGAGATACGGTGTCTGCGTTTTTGTGGCCAACTGTTTCTGCCCGATGACGAGGAGATCTATGAATTAAAGTAGAATAACAGATTTGATCAGATGATCGCAACTAAAGCCGGTAGAACAGTAATAAGATAATGTTTTAAAGGCTAAGAGGATGACTCTTTTGGCGACGTGTTTGGAGAAGCACTCTGTCTGTGGGTTTCTGAGGTACCCTTTAATTTATCGGATCTTGCTCTCTTGAAATTCTCAGAATCAGAGTCCTGCAATGAACACCAGAGGGCTGTGAAAGAGGAATAGGCCCTAGAAATCATATGTAGTTCTGTTCTTTTTTACTTGCCTCATCAGTGTCCGTGTCAGTGTAGGTAAGTCTCTTCCTTGCTCGAAACTTTGGTGTGTCATGCTTTTTTCTGTATTTATAAGTAGAATTCCATTGGAAGTAGTAGCATATAGATATGAGTGTAACATGGAATTTTTTTCCCTTATGAAAACTTACGTAGAATCAGAGATTTTGTTGCGGTTGTCTTCAGAGGAAGATGTATGAGTAACATTTTTATGTAGCTCGTCAGGTTGCGGAGTGTGGAACAAAGGTCTGTACATGGAATGGTTAGAACGGTGAAGAAATAATATTGTGAAATAAGGTGATTGTCAGGAAGAAAAGATACTTACGGGGGAGGTGTCTCCTTGCCGGGCGTCTGATTGGCGTGCTGGTTAAGAAGAGGCATGGTAAAGGCATGCAAATGTATGTCAGGAAATTTGGCATGATGAAAGTAGAAATGCCTCATCAACTACATTATACTGCAAATAAAGCCAATTAGAAAGGGACATACATGTTGCTCTGTAGATATAATGGATGGGATTGAACCTGTTGATACGTTTCCATAAGGATCTATTGGCGGAGATGGCGTGTCAACATTTTTGTAAGACCCAGACTGAATACTTGATGATCCACTCGATAACTGAGGAATTGCTCGCTGTCTTCCATATGAAGAAATGATTGAGTTAACCAGATAAGATTTGTTTCGTGTGTATAAGCTCTGATTTGTCATAGACAGCGCAAAAGTATATTTCTGAGAAACAACTCCTGCAATGTCTGGTGGGAAATCCTGGTCTCGTCTAACAGTCCTCATGACAGATTCAACAGATTTGCCTACAATGCGCTGAGCAAGCTGGCCAAAACATATCATTTCAGCCTCTGCTGTGCCATCTGTTGCCATGAAGAGGAGCTTATATCTGTATATGTTTTTCTTCACCATGTCAGCTTGATGCAATGGTCATGAATAACATGATTTGACAGTATGGGAGGCGATCAGAGAAAACAGGTAAGGCATTTACTTGTGTCGATAGTTGGTGCAATCACAGTCGTGACACCTGTAGCTAGCACCTTCAGGACTACATGCTTTGCGGCATCTGCAACAAGAAGGGAACCACCAAGAAACACCAGGAACCAATCGAGAGATTGTGACAGTACATTGACATCCATTTTGCTGAATGGGAGGAGAGAAAAATAAGAACAGAAAGAAGAATATTAGTATCTATTTATAGGAAAACAAAAGGAAAAGAAAAAATGTGGAAACAACAGAACGAATTTAGATAGTGCAAGGAAGATAACATTAAATAAAAATGGAAGAGGCAATATTTTTTTTTCCTCGTTGGTTACGTTTTGTTTTAGGTGGTTTACAGTTTTCTTACTGGGAATTCATAGGGGTCTATATCTTCAAGTTCATATAAGGTTTTAAGCTCTTGCTGTGGCATAGGTTCTGGTGCTGCGATTTGCTGAGGCGCTGGAGCAATCCGTCTAATCTCAACGCGTTTATTCTGCAGTCTGAGAAAGGCAATATTTAGCTGTATAGAGATAGCCACCATTTAGCTATTTTAGCGACCTAGCATAAAAGTCTTAATAAATGGATGATAAGATCATACCTATTGTGAAATTCTTCTGCTTCAGGCATGTCTGGATTGAAGTACCATTTACAGGCTGAGCTGCCGCTAAGATAATCTCGAGCTGAGTCATTATCGGGGGAGCAAATTACGCAATTATTGACTGATTATTAGTCTAATTAGAAGTTTATTAAGCGCATAGTAAGGGAGACTTTTAATAAAACATTATGATACCTTGATAACTTTTCATTAGGCAGCCAACAAAAAGGGTGACAATAGGCCTAGGATCGGCTGCGTCGTAAACATCATCGATATTGAACTGCAGAGCTCGCTGACCCCACAAGGTCATTTTGATTTCAGCGTTGCTGTATAAAAATTGAGGTGATGAGACAATGGATCGATATGTGATCATCAGCAAGTATAAAATAATCAGAAAAAAACTGGGGATATAAGGAGAAAGATTAGGGCTTACTTTGAATCTCTAATCACCAAATCGCGAATAGTAGTTGGTTCCTGGGTTGGAGACATACGCATCATCTCTGGTGATCCAACCTCCACGATAATAGCAAGAACATCTGTATTAAACAAAAAATTGTCTAAACAGAGGTGGGGAAAAAGGGAGAAAAGGGTAGAAAAAATGAAGCAACAGGAGAAATATGTGAAGCAACAATACAGCGGGCACGAACCAATGAATTTTCTGAAGTTTCCAACAAGCATTGGCAGATCTTCAAAAGGAAGTAAGTTGTAAACATAGCGTGGAAATCCAGTAGGGGGATCCTTTGGAACCGAAACTCGTGTATGGCATGTAAATTCAATCATATAGCGGCCCTCAACGGGTCTGTAATAGGTCTTAGCATTTGTGACTCTGAACCTGCTGAGCACATACACATGGCCTTCATGAATCTGATTGCCGAAATTGTCTGCAAGCTGATGTGGCACCTCAGCATAAATCGAATTGGCCTGTGTGAAGAAAACATTATGATGGAGTGTTAAAGAACAAGGCTGTCATCTTTTTTTCCCCCGTTTCCATACATGATTTGGTTTTACACAGAAACAGAATCGTGAGCAGTAAAAATACCTGTTGATCTGCTAGAACAAAATCGATGTGCTGGAGAGGTCCATTATCAGCGGGTCCTCTGTATTCCCATTTTCGAATGGCGCGAACACAGACTGTCGAGTACGGTTCATGTGGACGTAACGCTGGAAGAGGAGTGAAGGTCATCCTACAAAAGTAGGAATTTATTGTAATAAATGGAAGAAACAAAGCAAAATGCGAAAACTCCTCCGAAAACTAAGGGAACAGGTGTATAAAATGGCATTAAAAAAAAAAGAAGAGCATCTAAGGTGAAAAAGTCTATTTACTATAGCTAATAATGTATGCAGGCACAACATACGAACCAAGTTGTGTGCACAGCTGGTTGATGTGTGCAATTGACGAAACAACAGCGGAAAAAAGAGGTAAAATAGAAAGTGCAAAGAGTATTGCCAATCTTTGGTATAGTATGTATACATAGGCAGTATATCTTCTCAGTTTTGCAACACTGTTGAACAGGTAAGTAATATTTGTCCCCTTTGTTTACTAATGCAGGAATACCGGATATAATATATTTATATACACAGGCAGATTTGATCATAAATGTTTAGGAGGGCGGCGGTAGTGCACATGCAGATGTAACCGAAGAGAGCACTTCCTGGTAAACAATGTTTTTTGTTGTATCACTGCAATTGCCATTTTCATCTTCTATCAAGATTTTTAAGCCAGCTTTTGATGTCACACGAGAAACAGCAACATACAGTTGTCCATGGCTAAACACAGGTGTTCTAAGATAAACTCCAACGCTGGCCAGTGTCTGTCCTTGGCTTTTATTTATCGTCATAGCATAGCAAATTTTGACTGGAAATTGTCTCCTCTCAAGGACAAAGGGCCATTTTGTGTTTTTCAATGTCAGGTTAATTCGAGGAATGAGAACAGATTTTCCAGCATGTGTGCCACTCATTATTTCAGCCTCTATAATCATTTCTCCTAGAGCTGTGACTGTGAGCCTTGTACCGTTACACAATCCATTAGACTGATTTAGATTTCTAAGCAACATAATTGGAACTCCTTTTTTAAGAGTCAATTCATGATGTGGAAAATTATTTGCACTCAGAGAATTAAGGAACTCAACAGGATATAAAAGATCATAGGATTCATGTGTTCCAGGAGCCTTGGCAATTCTGTCGTAACTGAAGTATTGTTTTTCTTCGTTTGGTAGCAGAGAAACAACATATGAATTTATGGAATCAGCTGCCTCGTTTGTAGGGGTTAAAATAGCGCGAGATCGAAGATAAGATGCATTTAAATAATTTGATTGTAAATCTGGATAGACTGCATTCACTAAGCATGCTATTTTGTCATCTTGTGGCATAAGCAAAAATTCATGTGGTATTTTAATCCAGGTAGGATCAGTTTCGCCATCAAGTGTTATGGTCTCTACCTTTCCTTCTCCAATATCAAGTATCCATCTGCTAAAAGCAGAAAGCTCCTCCTGCGCTTCAACGCTGAGATGTGGAGACCGAAGCCGCATGTTTTCAGTTAAATGGAGAATGGTGACGCAGTGCCATAGGGGTGAATTAATGATTGCTGAATCCACTATTTGTGCTCTGTTCCCACCTTCTATAACCGGCAAGATCTGTCTTAAATCACCCCCTAGTACAACTACCTTGCCACCAAAGGGAATTTCGGAAGCCTGATCTGATTTAACAGCTAAAAGGTCACGGAAAGTTCTATCAAGGGCTTCAAAGGCTTTTCTATGAGTCATGAGTGCTTCATCCCAAATAACCAGAGAGGTGTGTTCAATAAGTTCAGCGAGCATAGAACCTCGTTTAATGTCACAAACTGCACCCTCATCTAATTCACACGGAATTTTAAAACGGGAATGCGCAGTGCGACCTCCTGGCAGCAGCAAAGATGCTACCCCAGAAGACGCCACTGTCAAAACAATTTTCTTTTGGGATCGAATGAATGTAACTATAGCATTCCATAGGTAAGTCTTGCCGGTCCCACCATAGCCTGAAACAAAGAAAAACCCTGGTTTTCCATTAAGGACAGTGTCTGTTATGCAGCTAAAAGCATATAACTGTTGAGTATTAAGGTTTGTCACACATTCTTCGGACTCCGATAATAAACCATGGAGATCATAAGACAGCTCCTCTTCCATGAGACGATTAACACACGATGGCTGGGATGGATTTGTTCTCTCTGGAAGGTTAAAGTCTCTTATTCTAGCCCCATTTTTAGCAAACAGAGCCGTAAGGTCGTCTAACAAATAATCTCTAAGATCAGGTTCAGGCACTCGATACAGTGAATCACCGGTAACTTCTCTAAGCTGATATTGAATGTCGTCTGTTAGCAACCTCCAGACTTTATCAAAGAAAGAGTACTCGTCATTGACCTCACAGTAAAGAAGCATCGTGACGAATAGTTGCCGAAGCTGAGCGGAGGTGGCCCAAGAAGCGGCTTCATCGAAAGCATTATGCCATTCCTTGTCATTGCCCAATAATCCCCGTGCACTACACGTTGCTTTAAACGTATCAAAAAGGATGCCATTATAGCTACGAATATCTTCAAATGATCTGGCACCTTTGACTATCATTAATAACATTCTGAGGTAATAACGTTCTCCAACCGATGGATGGACATAATACAGGCGACCAATTTTCCCTCGACTCTGTTTTCTAGGGTCCCAACTCCTTGATGACTCATCCCATCGCCACCTGGATGGGAACTCACAGTATGTCAGCGTGTTTGCTTCTGGATATATCTGGTTGGCAAGAAACCACTGAGTTAGGGTTGTTCTACGTAAGAATTCCTGTGTCACAACATCGGCCATATTAGCATTTTCTGGATAAACAATGTTATTTTCATTTGGTAAATGCACACTCAGCCGTTGCACAGCTGGATAGTGCCTATGAATGTCGAATCCAAAGACCCGCCAGCATGCATCTTGTTCACAGATATAGCGACAGTCTAGGTATTCTCTCACCTCGTTTCTAGTTTGGGTTTCTTCATCATGTGGAGTGTCCTGTCCATTCCTTATTCTCTGGATATATACCTTACCACAGTCCGGGCCTTTAGTGACATATTTAAATAAGTATTTGATGAATATGCCTTTATTACACCATTCAACATTGATATGAGCTTGGAATTTTTTTAGCAGGTACATATTATATGGAACAACCCATCTATTGTCAAGCTTTACACCTCCCTTTTCAACATATCTATTATTATCAGGACGCTTGTAAATTGGAAACCCTTCTTGATCAATGGTTGTTTCATTCTGATATGCCTTGGGGAAACCCTTAGAGCACTTGCCATTTTTCATACAAGGGCAACTTGGATTAACAGGTCCACAAGGGCCGTGCATCATATGTTCTGCAACTAATGCGTAGCCCAATGGATCAATCGCTGGATCAGGTATTTCAGCGGTCACGAAGGAATCGATAAGATCTGGTGTAGGGTGAGAAGTGTCTAATGAAATCCAAACGATGATATGTGCATGAGGAAGGCCACGTTTTTGAAACTCGACAGTGTGCAATACTGTTTCAGAAGGGGAAACAAAATCAGGCAAGTGTGTATTTGATCAGGAGGCACAAACGAACCTAGATGTGATATATGTGGACACTAAAGACAATAACAAGATCTAACAAAAAACGTAGCTAACAACTATAACTATACCTGCGTCAACAGGACCGAATGCAACGCCATTTCTAATATCCTGCAACATGTCTTCTAATTTCATATTATATACTCTCACAACAATATCAGCTCTATCGGTAGGTTTTTGTCCGGATTCAATAATGCTTTCTGTTATCTCACACCATTTAGAATTACAGGTAAATGTCGTAAAGAAATCAGGTGGGCCAAAAACCCTGCATATAGCCAGCCCATCGTGATAATTCTGGACCATGTACCGTCTCCCAGCAGTGTGGGACGCAGGCAACACTGTTAATTTCCCCATTTCGCTGCCATCTATGCACCCACGGCCCACTGCATCAGCTATCCCTTGCAAGTTCTCAACTCTCAACTTTGATTGATTTTGAATAATATACCATAATCGATTCTCATCTATACAGGCTCGAGCATCAACTTTAGCCTGAGTGGATAAAGCACCATAGCACAAATATGGATTGGGCTGGTGTTTTCTATAGTGAAATTGATATCGATAGTAATCTTGCATTGTCATTCTAGTTCGTTTTTTTTTGCCCGCAGGATTAATACCAGTATAGACAACACCAACTTGGAAGCCGCGTTCTCCAAAAGGGAACAATAAAGGATATTGAAGAGCCATGAAGGCAGGATGAAGAGATGATATGTGTTGAAGGCGACCAGCCTGAGTTTGAATAATTATATCTCTTTTAAATGTATCCAGCGAGAAATCCCCAACGACAAGCATTGCAAGCTGATCAGTGGTAGGTAGGTTGTATTGAACAGGATCCCCTTCCTTAGCCCCGATAATCCTAATTGCAAATTCCTGATTGCCATGATCCGCCAGTCTATCTCTAGCAAGCCTTAATTTTTTAGCAAATGGATTGTGATTATCTAGCATGAGCATGAGGCTCTGGACAACAGCTGGATCCAAAGCATTCACTGATCTCTCAGAGGAATCTATAGCTTTTATTCTATTTTGCACCTCGTTTGCAGTGTCATAAATATACAGCTGTATGAATTTAGGAGGACTTCCATCCGGTGGTAGTAATGATCCGATTCGATGATGCACCTGGCCATTAATTTTGAACACCGGAGGCCCACGACCATCATTCATTGATCGATCTATGTTGGCTCCCATGGATGTGAAAGCAAATAAACAGTTGTATTGCCTTATATTTTTCATGAATTTATTGGCCTGGACAGCACCACTGAATGTAGCTAAAGATGCCAATGGCTCCGGTCGTTCACGGAAGGGCGGAATCGTAACCTTACCACCCTTGCAACAATTGTTATATATAACACGGCCTTGTCGGTGTGAAGAGTCAGATTTAATCCGTTCTTGGTACCAGAAAATAGCATGACAATAACGGCATTCATAGTCCGGTGCTCCATAATATGAGCGATCTGGATATGAAGCTGTTTTGTTGCACGCAATGCACACAAATTGATATTAAAAAGCTTAAAAGGCAAGATTGATAGGGAGAACGCAGCGTCTGTTATATATGGTAAACATATGAAAGGATAGTCGGTATTTAAGCACCAACATACCTTTAAGAGCGTGAATATACTCCTCCGTGAAATGGCCACAATCCAATAGAGGCACATTACCACCGGGATATCGCGCTAAGCATGGTATATATATATATATATATATATATATATTTTGTTTTTGTAAAATAGAAGGTTAAAAACAGGAAAAATGAGTTTAGATATAGAAATATAGATGAAACACAGCGGATAGAAAAACTAATCATTAGACAGCACTGGACACCTGACAAAGCCATACGCTTTTCCTGCAGCCGTCTCCGGCGTTTAGCACGAGAGTCAGCAGGACCAAGCAAAATAGGCGTATATCTGGCAGTATTACCTATAAATGGACATAGGACATTCAGCGTTGCCGCCACCAAGGTTTTAGAGCTACCATAATGAAAATGAAACCTGACAGGCAAAGCAAAGGGCGGCAAAGCAAGCACATACATTCGTGGCTAGATCGTAGAGGGCGCTTATTGGTCGCTCTGGACGAAGCTGAATATGAGATAATTTGGAAAAGCGCACAACATAAGTCACATCATGTATAACGCACCAGAAAAGCAGGGGAAAGAAAGAGAAAGAAAACAGATGGAGTAACAGGCATACACGCTTCAGAAGCGGAGCTCTGTACTTGCGACGGCATCAATAACCGTGAGGAGCTAGGAAGAATGAGACAGACACATACACATAAGGTGATACTGACAGGAGACCATTAACGATCACAAAAAACCAAAATGAAAAGCAGTCCAAATAGAATAAGAAAGAGAAGTTTTTTTTTTGTTTTTTTTTCGCCTGAGTGGACGACAGAAAAGTTACTACTGCACACGAGGAAAACCTAGAAAAACCAAAATTAGTTCGAAATAATATGACAAAGGGAAAAAAGACGAGAGGGGGAAGACAAAAGAGCAAAGCAGGCACCATTAATATAAATCAGACAATGAGACAAGAGGTCACGCCAGAGGCAGAGAGCACAACATTTTCATTACTATTTGGAAGGAACAGGAAATTACACGCGACAGATGAACATGAAGGCAGAGAAATTAGAAAAAGTTCCTTGCACGTACTAAACGATCTAAAGTACAGTGAGGACGAAACAAACCATTGCCATTACATAAAGGGTTCATCTGCATGTTTACAGGGACTGTGTATGTGAAAGGGCTAATTCCTGACGAAGCAAACATGGCTCTCTGTGCGGCTTTTCTATAGAAAACCATAGCCTGGAAGCTGTAATCCATAACCACAAAACCAAATATGGACTGCAGGTAGGAAACAGCCTGAAAAGCAGCCTGCTCATACGCTACTGATGGATCTAGCCCACTCTGTGCCCAAAAGAAAAGCTGTCGAGAATGGATATATGGCCACAGCAGTGGCAACTCAATCTCCACCCCGTAAAGTAAAGCACCGTCTCCACCAATCTCACATAACGTGGATACATAGGTTAATGAGCACCGAAGAGCAACAGCCCTTAAGAGAGACATGTAGCTTGCGCCAACAACGAACATGGCTGATTTGTCTGCTGCAAATTCAAGACAAGAGCAAAGAAGATCGGGAGAAAGGGAACAAAGAGGCAGACTCTATGCACAATAAAAACAGTGTGCGCAAAATAATAAAAGATCAGACAAATAAGCGCACCGATAGATAATAATAGGCAGCGAAATAGAAGCAACAACAGCAAAAAAAAAATAATCAAAATGGAACAGGGGGGGAAAAAAACCAAAATAAGCAACAAGGAGAGCAACACAACGAAAAAGCACAATTTTGTAAAAAAAAAGGAGAGGGAAAAAGAAATAAAGATCAACCTGTCAGTCACCTTTTATAAAGGAACAACACACAGTATACACAGAACATAAAACATGGAACGCATATATTACAATGAACAATAACATGAACAAGCAATGAATTCCACGCATCACAAATACATAAAGATATATACTCAAACAGAGCACCTACCAGAAAGAGTAGACAAATGAAGTGCCTATAGCGAGCAAGTAAATACTGCACACGCAACCAAGGAAAGAAAAGCCGAGAATCATTCAGAAATAAAATACCTGCAGGATTGTAAGGAGAACAACAGGCCGTGCCACAAATCAACAGCAGATGAGTGATCGCCTGAAGAAATAAAAAATTCTGTGAGCGAAAATATGCTTTCCGATGGAAGCCATGGATGCAGCTTATCAGAGACAGAACCAACAACCGAGAATCATTCAGGAATAAAATACCTGCAGGATTGCAAGGAGAGCAACAGGCCGTGCCACAAATCAACAGCAGATGACCGACCGCCTGAAGAAATAAAAAATTCTGTGAGCGAAAGTATGCTTTCCGATGGAAGGCATGGATGCAGCCCATCAGAGACAGAACCAACAAATAAGATAAAATCGTTTTGACGTAAACAAAAACACAGCACATAGAAATCTATGTATCTGCAGCAACCGTTTTTAAAATCTAACCAATCCCCACATCACTGACGAATTTAAATGCATCAAGCCTATGAAGGAGGTGTGTAGGTCCTTGCAGTAAAACGGAATCAATGTCACATCGAGCAGTATCACGGTAACCAGAAGGACTAAATATGACCTAATCATGAAACCAATAGTCGAATCCTTGTCTCTTTGACAAGACGAATCTATGAAACTTAATTGATGCATCAGCAAGTACTCTACACGCAACAAAGGAAAGTAAAACCGAGAATCATCCAGAAATAAAATACCTGCAGGATTGCAAGGAGAGCAGCAGGCCGTGCCACAAATCAACAGCAGATGACTGGTTGTCTGAAGAAACGAAAGATTCTATGAGCGAAAACATAATCTCCGATGCAAGGCACCCATGTAACCTACATTGACATAAATAAACCGCAACACATAGAAGTCTATGTATTTGTACCGATGGTTTTTAAAACCCAACCAATCCCCACATGAGCAACTAATCTAAATCGATGGAACCTACCAAGGGGGTATCTAGATCCCTGCGGTAAACCGGGATCCACGTCACATCGAGTAGCATGACGGGAATTAGAAGAACCGAATATGGCCTAGTCCTAAATCTGATCATAATATCCTTCTTTTCCTGACATGACTAATCCAGTAAACCCAATCGATGCACCACTAACAAACCATTACCGGAGCACCACACTGTCAAATTATAACTAATGACAACGCATCCAATGCGACACAACTAAACTTTAGCCACAGACGAACGAAACATCCACTGAACGACGGTGTGTTGACTACCAGCTAGCACGGCATCATCATCCGGATCAAAGCGACACAAAGTAAAAAGCGCAACATCGATCCCATCTGAACAAGAACAGAACCGACCGAAGAAATCACACGCTCAGCACGTCTGACGGACACCGCAAATCGCCAGTCCCTCCCGTCCAGCGACGCCCTGCGGGAAAAAAGGGGAAGAAAAAACATGGACAAAGAAGATAAGAGAATCAGCGACAAGATCAATGGTCGAGGGGGAGGAGAAGGAGGGGGGAAGAAAACAATAAAAGATCACGAAAACAGCGGCCGCAAACAATGGAGCACCCCAAGCCACAACAGGAAAAAGAGGAAGACAGAGGAAAGAAGACACGAAACGGCAGAAGGAAAACCAAATCAAACCTGATCCATGAAAAATAGAAAAAGAGCGAGGCAAACATGAAACACAGCACACAGAAACCCCAATAAAGACAGGACGGAGCAAAAGGGGGGAAAGAAGCAGACGAAACGGGAAAAAACGAAGCTAGGGTTCCAGCAACGGCGTGCATAGCGATGAAATCGGCGCGGAAATAGAGCGAAACCACGGAGCACGCCATCGCAGAGACGAACAAAACACAGGAATCAGGCCACGGGAATCGAAGGGCCGAAACCGACGGCGGAGCAACGGGCGAGGGGAGGGAAAAAAGACCCAACAAGGGAGCACAAATGTACACGGAAGCAAAGCAAAGCGCAAAGAAAGCGACACAAGGGCGACCACACAACAGCGAAAGGGCCGCCGACAAGGAAAGCGACGGCGGCGAGGAAGACACCAGGAGGAGAGGAGAAGCATACCTGAAAGGCAGCGCAGACGCGAAAGGGGAAAAACGAAAGAGACCGAGGGCGACCCTTATCCAGACGAGGCCGGGCAGGGACGGCGTTTCGCGAGGCTTCGCAGCAACGGATCGTGGACACGTGCGCCACACGCGGAAGCAGGACGGCGGCGACGAACGAGCAACAGGAGCAGCCGACCGATGGGGATCGAACGAACGACCGTTTTTTCGCTAACGTGGACAGGCCGCGCGGCCGGCGAGTCCGGCGGGTTTAAAGGGTTCTAAAGCACGAGAGCACTGCTCCGGAGCAGTTGTTTCCTGCTCCAATAGAAGGGTTGAGCTGTTCATGGACAAGACAATATGGTGAGACATGGTGGTCCAGTCCGATCCAGGGTCATTTGGTCAGCTTGTCCTTTCCACGCACCTACTGTAGTTCTGTGGCTCGTGCTGCACTCGCAGGACGGCAGGAGCAAGCAAACTGTTCAGAACGAGGCGAAGCACTGCCTGCCTCTTCTGCTCCTGTGACCTGTCTTCCTGCTGGTGCTGGCTTTGCCTGGGTGGTGCTGCATGCACGTCGCTTTTGCATGCGTTTGACCCCAAAAAAATCAGACTTGGAGTATACTGTATACGTGTACATCATTAGGCCCTATTCATTCCGTCACATCAAATATTAGGATACTAATTAAAGGTATTAAATGTGGATTAATTAGGCTTAATAGATTCGTCTCGCTATTTTCCGTCCATCCGTGTAATTAGTTTTATAATTAGATCATGTTTAGCCGTCCTAATCTTTGATTTAGTTTTGCTACAGTAAATTTTCTAAACTTATCTTGCTGAATTAAACAGGGCCTAATATATACTGCCTTGCTAATTCGCATGTACACCATCGTATACAGAACTGTTCTTTTTTAGTTAAGGAAAAGCATCGGGCCTCAACCATCAATTCACAAGTGAGTGCGGCCGGTCCAAAAGAAGAACCAATTCAGCAATTGCTCTGGACGGTGAGCGTACGTAGGTGCCAGCTCTCAGGCGCACGGCCCGACCATCGGTCGGCACGGGCACGGCCATGGCAGCGTCACCGTACGTACCGTTCGAGCTCCACCGGCTCGCTGCAGGGACAGGGAGGGTGGGGAGGGGGACCCGCACGGCGCACGGCGGAGCACCGCGCCCACCGCGCCACAGCGATCGAGCCAGTGCCAGCCGCGGGCGCGGGGTACCCGGCGCCCGCGGCCAACCACGAGTCGACAGGCACAGCGCGGACGGCGGGTACGAGCGCGGGCGCCGCGACACCGACGCGGCCCGTACGTGGCGCACCGCTGGCACGCCCGCTGCCACTCGCTCCCCGGCCGGAGTACCACGGCTCCACTGGCCACGCACTGCGAAAGCGCCGGCACTGCCCTGTCTCCGTCCCTGTCCCCGCGCGGCGCGGCGCGGTGGTGTGTAGTACACTAGTACTGCCCGCTCCTGATTCCTGAATCGATCGGGAGCGATGGGATAACGGCGCCGCGCGTACGTCGTCGTCCGGCCGGCCTGGGGCGCGCGCCAGCGGTCTGGCCCTCGCGCCTGGAAGCACGGACTGCCCCCAGGCGGCCGGTGTGTGACCAATGATGGCCTGATCGCTACATGTCGGTCATTTAAATAGGTTAGATGGTTATTAAACAAGCTAAACACATGATTAAACAGATATGATCAACCAATAGCCTAAACGGCCGTTTAGACAAACGCTGCGTGTGACAAAATGCCATTATAAACTGATTCAAAATAAAAAAAAAGTCTATACTAAGTATGGCAAAAAGTCCATTTAACCTACAAAATTATATTTTGGTTCGGCTTACTTCTACAATTTTGTCGATTGGTCCAATTTATTTTCTAATTTTTTTTGTTTCTCTAAGCATAAATAGAGTTTGAAGTTAAATTTTTACGGGTGACCGTGAGCATCTTAAATTATGTTACAAAATATAATATATTTTTTCTACAGTTTAGGATTAATTCTTTAAGTAGATGCCTATCCTATTAAAATAATGTAATAAGATTTATAATATATTTAGAAACAAAATAGAAAAATTCTATTAAGAATATATTGAAACAATTGAAATAGCTGTGAGAATAAACCAAAAAATAGTTTAGAAAAGTTATCCAAGCTTCGACCTGCTGGCGCTGGCGCCCCCGCCCAGCCTCCTAGCACCTTCTGCCATCGTCCCCTGGCAAATCAACCGGCTAGGTCGCCTAATGTATGCCCCAAGTGATGCTAAAAAATTCTCTCTCTATTTGAAGCATCACTCTGTACACCACAACAATAATTCTTGAGTGATGCTAGTACTGAAAGATTCTGGAGCGGGGCAAGTTGAAGCATCGGTGCCAAGTTAATAAAGAGATATATTTCTGTATGTTGTGAGGGGATGAGCAGTAGAAACAAAGATGTGCTTCCACCAGTGCTCTTTCCCACTCAACATCCATGCCTCCAAGAGTCCAAGGGGTCTACCTCGTCAAACCTGTTGTCCGCGGCTCCGCCTACACTGCATGCCGGTGATTTTTTTTTTTTGCCGGTGAATTCTATCCAACACATAAGCAGGATCCCAACTTGTGAAACATGCCTGTAGTAGATTAATTGATGCAATTTTTTAGAATAAATTGTTGAAATGAATGTAGCCCTGGTAAGCTTCTTTTATTTTAGAATTGATGTATTTGAACTATTTTGCACTATCATATACCATATTTACCGAATTGTTTAGGTGAATTATACCGTGTTATATTTTTTAGAGTATTGGCACGGCACATCCTATATTGAATTCTTAGGTCCGCCTCTGCAGAGACGGCTTTGAAGTTCACTCTGTGCATGTGGACACGGGAGACGCTAATGTTGGTGGCCATGGAGAGTGTCAACCTTGTCCAAGTCTCCATACGGTGCCTAGCAATTAATCTTTATGGTGTCATATTTTTTTTGGATTTATTTTATGATTTAATTAGCACTATTCTTTCAGTGATAGGTGACGTGCCCGTCGATAGCGAGGCGCCTGTGGTGACTTCGCCAATCTCAATATTGGAACAATCGGCCCAGTCTGTCAAGGTGCTCATAGGGGTAGGGTTTGCGTGTGGTATTCATAGGGATGAGTATGTGTGCGTGTGGGTGTCTATGTCTGTATTGGTCTATTCTTGCATGACTACACAGGGAGGACTCGAAAACTTCAAATGTGATGTGAGCAGAAATTTAGATGGAATGTTTCTATCCATGCTTTCGGTATTTGTACTTCACCAATTGGTGTTCAACTGGGCAGATGGAAAGTTCAGATGCTTCTATTCGTGCATTGGCGTTAATTTAATCGGCTGGTTATTCCACTTGCAAATGTAAGCACAAGAAGTAAAGCAAATGAGAAGACGGCTTCAAATGCAAGCTTTAGATAATTTTGTAGGTCTTCGATTTGGTCTTCTACTATTTCTGCTTTTGATTTGGTTTATACATTTTACATATGGTTATATGGAAGATGTTTGGATCATGGCCACTGATCAACCTTTTGATGTTAATATTTTTAGTTGGAACTAGTCGATATTTATTAGGATTAAAAAATGTGATTATAAAATAAAAGGGTAGCGATCCAATTGCACAATAATTACAATGAAGAATTATGATATGGAAAAAACTACGTAGGGAGAAGCTAGTGGCCAAATGACAAAATATTTGTTCACAATTATAGTAGTGATAAAAAAATTCCACAAAAACTCTTTATTCTTTGTAGTGATATTAACAAAAATACCAAAGTGAAAAAAAATCATATAGTAGAATAATATTATTTAGGAATAGAACATGAATATTATGTACAAGTCCCCCTTTCCGTCTCGACGTTGTTGTTTGAGCAAAATAATCTCTTAATTACGTAACTAATCTAGCATTAATTCATATTGTCTTAAACTATCCCTCTAAGCTTAACATTTAATTAGGTGAACCATATGATCCAATTTGACCCTTGTACGACCCTTTCAAAATGGATGCTAAGTTAGAAAACAATGGTACAAATGAAAATTTTTGCAAGATTTGAGAACAAGTGAAGTTTATTGGTGTCACATTGTTTCATAAGTAACAAATGAAGTTTGACAAAACTGTTATATTAGGGAGCATATTAAACATTTGAAATACCTAAAAATGATTAAACTCTATATTTGCAAAAAAAATTATGTTTCTTTTTTATGGCTCAATACACATAAATGCACGTATCACACGCATTGATCCGAGTGTGCTGAACACTCGCTCATCTAAACTAGTTCTAGTTTCGCGTAGTATGATGCAACTTGAACATCGTTATGAAGTAGTTGAAAGTGTTACATCCTTATTTGAGAGTAAAGAGTGATGGTGGAAGAGCAGATGAAATACTACATTGTAATTTTGTACTAATGTCTGGGTTTGCATTTTGTTTGATTATTTTTTAAGAAACATTTTGTTTAGTTCAAATATGTAAATAATTTTTTAGTCTCTGCCTTTCTTGGTCTTGTCACGTGGTATCATACAGAAGGAACCATTTCAAAAGTTACAAATGGCTCCACCATTCATGCAAGACCGACACCGTGGAGCAAGGAATGTCCTGCTGGACCTCAAAAGATGGACGCGGGTTGGCTTGTTCATGTTTCTGCATGTAGAAATGTTGCATCAGTTGATGTTACTCCTTTCCAAGCCAAGCACACTGTTACACAACGATTTTTTTCTCCTGCTAATTTTGAGCCCAGTCTGTCCTGGCTCGTCGTCCATGAGTCATCCTGCACACACGCTAGAGGCAACCAGTGCAAAAGTGGGATGTCGTATACTGCTAGTCAGATAGCTGAATTCCCTGCAGTTAACGTTGTATGTCTGAACGACTATATTTTGAGAAATCCAGGCAATGCATGCATGGGTAATTGAGTATAAAGTAAATCCAAGCGATAAAAAGAAACTCTAGGAGAGAAATGAGTTAACACAGGTGCAGTGCTAAACTGCTAAGATACATGTGTCTGTGCTAATGAGGATATCTCTGGATTTGCTAGAACTAGTCACTAGTTAGGATTTGTTGTGAGGAGACAGCTTGCTGGATAGCTGTTATCTAGGTTTAGTTGTAAATTATTTGAGGTTGTTTGGATCAGATAGATATTAAATTTATAAATTTTGAGCCTCACACCTAATCAAGATATTTATCTTTGCTCCCTCTAATTTGTGCATATGTTAATTTTAATCCAAATTTAAGGGTCACTTAACATTATAATAATATAGGTGGGTAAATTATATGAATACTAAGGGTTAGTTTAGGTTATTTTTTTATTATAAAAGATGTAGATAATTTAGATATTGATTAATGATTACTTTAGAGTATTTGTCGTAATGGCAAATATCTGCAATTTTTATTTAGAAAACACAATTTATCCAATGCTATTGTTATCCATGTTGGTTATTGTCTGCTAAATTGATGGTAAAACATTTCTAATTCTTTTGTGGAAATTTATATGACAATTGTTTTAGCTGTCTCGTGAGGATTAATTTGAGGGATTCAAAAGAAGTCTCTAATTTAATTACAAATAGTAAGATAGTTCTACCTAGATGGATCCAATTAGATGCTCTAGCAGTCTAGCTCTGGCATAATAATTCACTTGAGTTTGTGTCACAAAAGGAAATATTGTAAATCTCTTAGCATAACAAGGATAAGGTAGATATTGTTAAGAGATAAACCGTGCCAATAACTTGATTGCCCTTGATAAATGTATTAATAGCAACAAGTTCTGTTCAAAGTAATGTGTTCAACTTTTATTTTGCATTATAACTAACCACATAAAACTCTCCATTAAAACTTTTTTGAAACACCAGTTGCTCAGACGCGCATGTACACGCACTCACCTCTAAGAAAATAAGAACTTGTGTGGCGAGTCGAGAACTCAAACCCACATGGGTAGATTTCACCACAAGAAATCTAACCAACTAAACTACAATCAATTCTTAGACTTTCCGTTAGAACTAACCATATACTATATGACAAAGGTCAATATTGAGCTGCACTTACTTCACTTCAAAATTAAATAACTAACGCTAACTTTATTCAAAACCTAGCGCGTGGATTGTTTAAATATACTACTAGACACACATTGTTCAATTAAATAGATAGAGGCGGACCCATTCTGAGCCTAGCAAGAGCATTGGACACCACTCAATTTCTATTTTCCGGTGGCATAGCCACAAATTTACTGAGGAATAGAAACACATATATTAGCATGCTGATGCTCATGTTTTGAAGCTAGCCCGCCCTAATGCTTAAAACTTGTCTACTTGAATTGAAAAATATTAGAAAATTGTATTAAGCTTTGCCACATTAAAAATGCATCAAGAACAGCTAAAAAACTGCACCAAGAAACGATAGATATTTCTTCAGAAATGTAGTGGTCAAAGGATGTATTAAGAGATGGCAAAACAACTACAAATAAAATTAATTAAGCAACGTTTTAGATACTCCAATATTGTCTCTAAATTAAATGACAATTTGGAATAGTACTTTTGTTACAAAATATTTGTACGACAGATCATATATATATATATATATATATATATATGGAAATTGCATTTAGAGATGTATTTGGACATAATTTAACATATAAAATATATGTTGTATCTAAACTTTGAAATAATTGACTTCAAGATAAATATAAACCGTTACTTATTCGAGACCCAAGGAGTATCATCACTTTTGGTGCAAAGCTAGCTTCTTTTCCATTTCAGTTAATCAAATATCTAAAAAGCTAGCGTCGGTCAAAGATGGTTGCTTTTAGAGTATTTTCCGTAATGGCATATGTGTGTATTTTCTGTTTATAAACAATAAATTCAATGGCTGTTATTGTCCATGTTGGTTATAGTCTACCGAATTGATGATCAAATGTTTCTGTCCTTTTTAGGAATTTTAATGATTTATATTTTGTTCATATTGTCTCTTCATAACAATTTTGTATACTACTTTTGTTACAGAATATTTATATGACATGCAAAATATTTTTATGAAATTAAATATAGTGAAAAATCTACTTAGGGCATCATTCCCAGACATTTAGATTTAGCATATAAAATATATGTTAACCAAACTTTGAAACAATTGGCTTAAGATAAATATAAACAATCACTTTTCTATGACCAAAGATAATAGTATCACTTTTGGTGCAAAGCTAGCTTTTTTTTCATTTCAGTTAATCAAATATCTAAAATGCTAGCGTTGGTCAAAGATGAGATTTGACAGGAACGGAGAAAGTAACTTTTGAAAATGCCCTCCCCGACCTATGGCGCTGAGTGGCAGCCCGGACCGGGCAACATGGCCGAGGCGCCCGACCGTGCCGCAAGCCCGCAAGGACGCAGATCGATACCGCAAGCGGCGGCAGGCAAACCAACGGCCGAAACGTCATCGGCCCTGCCCGAGAGGACGATGCCCCTGCCCGCTTTCCGTGCTCGGGGGGATGGATCATGGTTGGATTGATGTGTTACTGCTCCCCTGGCAGCTTGATTAGCACGCCGTCACTGCATTAGCAGTTTAGCACTGCTCCAAGCTCCAGCCGCCGCCGCCGCTGATTCTGACGGCTACTCAGCTCCGCGGGCTTAATAAATATGGTAATCTCGGAGCTAGCTGCCTTCACTCCACTCAAGCTCAGCTTATAGCTTAAGCGAGCTAGTCCATATCCTATCAGGCCGTCACCCACCTCCAGTCCCGCCGTTCTTCCTCCTCCGCCGCCGCCGCTCACCGGATCCAAGAAGAACGGCTGATTGACCGACTCGCCTCCCTGTCAATTGATTGCATGCTCTCCTCCGTGTCCCGTTTGTATCTGTTCGTTGTTACAGGAGAAGAGGGCGTGGCGTGAGAGATTAAAGACGAGATTGACAGAAGAGAGCGAGCACCCGGCGCGGCGGTCGGCATGGAAGGCATGCCGTCCCCGCCGCGTGCTCGCTCCTCTTTCTGTCAGCCTCTCTCTCTCGTCCTGGCCGGCAGCTGGCTGGCTCTGACCTGGGCTACCACGCCATGCCATGCACCCACTGGCGAGGGGACAGACGCCACCACCACCGATACCGGAAGCGAGAGGAGAGAGAGGAATTGGCTTTGGCTGCGGCGGACGATCGGGAACCGTGCCACGCAGAGGTGGACGACACGCATGCTGCGCGAGGACGCCGGCTTTTGCAGGCAGCAAGGACAAGTCACCTCCTTATCTTCTAGAGATACGCATTAGATTTCGCATATTTTTTGCTCTCGATTTTGATCCCCTTCGGTCAGGCTGTCGCGGGGCTACTACCGAGGAAGAGGATGAGGACAGGAGGCTGTGTTGCTGCTGTGCTGATACTGATGGTACTTGCTTTCTTCCATCCACGTCTCGCAGGGAGCTACCGAGTTTGTGGTAGATTTTGCAGTACACTGAAAAATGATTGGTAGTTTTCGCCCTTCATTTCTTGAGGATTTCCTCCTCCTCCTCTCCCAGTCTCCGGACTTGCTGCCTTGGGAGCTGGATCGGGAGATGTTGACAGTACACTGCGGCACTGTGAGGATTTAACAGAACTGTAGCCAACTTTACATCCTCATCTCCCTTCCTTTCTCGTGGTGCAGCTCATCTTCTCGCTCATGGACACTACTGTAGCCATTATTCACGCGTTGTTTCTGCTCTTTGTTTCTGAAGCTCTTCTTGGTCTGGAGTTCTTGGGGTCTTCCTGCGGCCATGGCGATGCAGGTGGCTGTGCAGCTGCTGAGTTCCTGTTGGCTCAAAAATGGGGAGCATCATGTGATGAATCCATATTTGGCAAAAGATCGTGAACTCACCTAGCTTTTGCCAGATCTGGTTTGCTTCAAGGTAGTACTCACACACCCAAGTCAAACACATTTGGCCCTTCATGGTCTTTTGGCTGGCCCCTTCTTCGCCTTCATGATTTCTCCTCTCCTCTCTCTCTCTCTACTCAAACTCATTATCATATCCTCTTTCCTCGATCTCTTAGAGAACTGCAGCCACGCCCGGGGAGTAGAAAGAACGCTGCTGATCTTTACCGGGTTGCTGATGAAGATGGTTGGTAAGCACCACTACCCTTTCGTTTCATTGGTTTCATGGCTTCAGGGTGGCCTGCTTTACCATGCACTATCTTGTGGTCCTTCATAGTTAGCTGTTCATTAGAATCATGAGTGGCCCATTTTTCAGCTGCTTTCTTCCCTTTTTTCTCTCTCTCTATCAGGAAATGGACGTCATGAATTAATGGGCAACACCATTTTTGCAAGTTTTGCTTATGACCAAGGTATGCACGCACGGACCTTTTCTTTCTACTAGTAGCTAATTAAGCCAAATGCTTTCTTTTAGGGTATATTA
Organism: Alloteropsis semialata; assembly: GCA_004135705.1. Lineage (NCBI taxonomy): Eukaryota > Viridiplantae > Streptophyta > Magnoliopsida > Poales > Poaceae > Alloteropsis > Alloteropsis semialata. The sequence goes on along the minus strand of CM014273.1, from coordinate 9,059,194 downwards.
ATGTAGCATTTGTGGTTCTAAAAAAAGCTGTGGCATGTTTCTGCATATTGTTGAATTTGGATGCACAGTTATTGGTGCTGTTGATACTGGATATTTCGAAGTCTTGATATGTTCAATGTCTCTATTATCTAAAAAAAAATGTTCAATGTCTCATTTTCAAGTTTATGTGCTACTGCGAAAACTAGCTAGAAGTCGATTTGTTGGAAACTTGGATTGCAAAGACCATTTCATGAGATAAGCCTGAATTTTCTTTGCACCCCTTGTTGGGTAATGAGTGCACAAACAAGATTGGCTGCGTTAAGTACTATAATCTGAGAGCACCTCTTAAGTCAAAATGAGGTGGGTTTGTACTTTGTAGAATATACCCTTTAGTGGTGTTGTCGATTAACCATATCTTAAGAAATCAAGATAACTTGAGCATATAATCAAAGGTTAAGTGGTAATAACTTAATCTTTGTGCTAGCTAGTGGACCACTTTTTGTATTGCCTTTCTCCACTCCAAGAGAGAGGATACACGATATATTCAGAGAATGAAACATTGTATATTGAGTGTTAGATCTTTATTTATTTTTCTCATGGATGCTGGGTTTTGATTTTTAAACCAGGCCATTTAATTATTTAAAACCCAGTAAGAAACAGAAGCAGACGACTCCTCATTCTAAGAGAAAAAGAATATGGGGAGGAAATACTATCATGTAACCCTACATGCACTCTTAATTTCTTATTTTTTGAAAGAAATGTTATCTTTACTCTCTTTGTGAATTTATATTATCTTCTAATTTTTGTCTGCTCTAATATAGCATGATGCTGTTTGCTCTGCATGTATGTTTTCTACATTGCAAACCTGCAACATATAGTGAACAATAACACCGTATGTAAAGTAGCATACAGTCGCTTAATTATGTTACCTTCTCTGGTTGCACTAACAAAATGCTTCTGTTCATCTTGGTTTTCTTGCTGTTCTGTTATCTTACTTACAGAACTGCACTAGTCCAAATACATACCCAGTTGGAAAAATAATCCTTATCCAACAGAATAAATTTGTGATGTAACATGGCACCTATGTTCTCTATTATGTAGCCTAACATAATACTACCATGGTGAGTGATATGGTTTGAAAATTTGAGTTGCAACAGCTTGGTTATGGTGTGTATTCTTCGACTTATTAGTTAATAAAAATAATGTAGAAACATCACACTGATCACATATTTGTTAGTTTGTTACTGTTGACACGAAAACGTGCCTCACGCCAAATACTCGCACACGCAGAGGAGCTCTTTGCAGCGCCTCTGACCAGACCGGTCAGACCGGTTCTGTAACTGGTCAGACCGGTTCTCGCCGGGAACTCGGCGAGACACCAACGAACGCTTGTCCGGGAGGGACCCCGTCAGGACGTGCGCACCTTGGGTTGCCCTAGACTCGGCAGGCCAGCTAGGGCGTCTTCAAACGTCGTCGAGATGAAGGAAGAACATCAATTAGGGTTTGGAAGAGCTAGGGTTTGAGAAACAAAAAGTAGAGACAAAAAGTAAAGACAAATAAAAGATAAATTGTGTTTGATCGATTGGATGATACTCAATCGGCCGCAACCCTTTATATTTATAGGGTGGGGAGGTCTTGCCCCGCAAGGAAAGTCTAATTACAATTCGGATCTACAAAAAGAGTCCAATCCTATTATAACTCAGGGAAAACCGGTTCCGCCGGATTGCCTTGTCAAATGGGCCACAGTGAACCAAACCGATTCAATCGGTTCTTGAATCCGGTCAGACCGGTTGCCCTGCAAAACCTGTTCCTTGCCAATTTTGGTCGTCAACATATGCCCTCATGTTTTTTATTAAGCTTGCGCACTAGAAAACACTTCTAAGACCAAAAATTATCTTCAGGGCGATGCTAAATATATAAAACATCATAAAACTTGATTTGCTTAAGTCAAAGCTGCATTCACCGGCTTTGGCCTCTGCTATTTCCTGGCTTGCGTGGGCTTAGCTGGCTTCTCTTCAATTTGTTGCTCTATTGCTCCTTGCTTGCGCCTTTGTAGCTTCGTCTTTTGTGTGTGAGACAAGCCTGAGGGACACCACCTCGGCTGCATATACTTAGAATCTAACTTGTTGCTGTTCTCATACTGTTTAGGATCAGTACGTGCATCTCCTTTAACCGGATTACTATTGTAAGCAATCGGTTGTTGTAATACACCATAATTTGGATATGAAATAACATATGGTTGCATGTACATATTATTATAGTCACTAGGAGCATAATAACAAGGATATGACCAAGGCAATAGCATGTATGATCCAGCAAGATAATATGGTGCAGCAACCCAATTACCTTGTCGTTGCCCTTGATGCCTTGGTGTTGAATTTGCATCTCTAGTGCTATATGGTTGACTTCTTTGTTTCTGTGCAGCTCCCTTCTTCTTATATTTTTCCAGTAACTCTTCAAAGGTCAGCTTTGCCTTTTTCTTTGAACTAACAGGAACTCCAGACGTAAACCGATCTGACCGGTTCGGTGAACCGGTTAAACCGGTTCTGTCAAAACCAACATCTTTGCTTTTGGCTTGCCCCCCCGAGTGTCGACTTCTTATTTGCAACTTGAGGGTCCTTTTTCAGCAACACCTTCTTGTTCCTTTTCTGTTCTGGTCGTTCTTCACCAACAATTACATTTTTCCCTTTTGTTGTATCGGCTTGACTCGGCCTGATCAATACTTTGGGATTTTGTATTTCAATGGTATTGACAGAGAAATCCTTAGAAAAAGGATTTCAATCAACTTGCATTCCAAGCAAAGTCAAATGGCCTTCATTAAGGGCCGATTGAATTTGCATACAAAAAATATTACAATCATTAGTTGCATGTGAAAAAGAATTATGAAATTTACAATATGCATGTCGCTTCAACTCATCAAGCGATGGTATAGTATATGTAGTCCTGATGTATCCATTTTTATGCAACTCATCAAATATTCTATCACACTTGGATACATCAAAAGTAAATTTTACTTCTTCTCGCCGATTTTTGTGAATCTGCTTAAGAGAAGGGCAACTATATGATTGAGACTTACTCGGCCATGTAAATTCAGCAGCACATACTTCTCCAGTCTCATCGTCCAATGAATCATAATTTAGCATATGCATAATAGGACGATCAGATTTTAGCCGAGTGTCTTTACTTCGGCTTTCTTGAACCAAAGCCTTTTGTAGAACCTGGTTAATGGTAAGAAACTCATAGCCTTCTAATTTATCTTTGATATGAGATTTCAAACCATTAAAAGATAATTCGGCAAGATCCTTTCCAGAAATAATCAAATTATAACATCGGTTTTTTGTATCTCTAAATCTTCTAATATATTCAGCAACAGATTCATCATTCTTTTGTCATAACCGATGTTAAGTGAGATAGCCTCAATTCATTATCACCACTATAAAAGTGCTCATGAAATTTATGCTCTAATTGAGACCATGTATGAATAGAATTAGGAGATAATGCCGAAAACCATGAGAAAGCAGTATCAGATAATGACAAAGGGAACAATCTGATTTTCAAATGATCAACACTACCATGAATACCCAATTGTGCATTAAATTGGCTAATATGCTCCCATGTAATCCTATTGTCTTTCCCAGTAAATTTGACAAACTCTGGCACTTTAAAACCTTGGAGATAAGGCATAGCATCAAAATTTGCAGGATAAGGGTTTTGACATGCCAAAGTTTTATTCTTAACCTCTATGCCAAAAGTATCTTTAATCATAATAGTCAAATCCTTTTTATACTCTTGAAGCAAACTTAGAATATAAAGATCATTTGACCCTTGCTGATTATTGACATTTGGCACATGTTGAAGCATATGGTTCGGTGGTGCATGCAATGGTTGCTGCAAATAGCCCAAACTTTGGGAAGACATAAGATTTGTAGTATATGTCATTGGAGTACAGGAAGATACACAACCAGAAACACCATTGATTCGGTCAGAATTAGCCTGAACAATTGGCATACTGGTTATTGGTTCATGTGTTGCCTGATATGCAACAATAGGACTAGAACCGGTTGGACAGGTTCCTGTAACCGACCGGACCGGATTTTGGTTGTACTGTGTTGTGGCGTTCAAACCGGTTTGACCGGTTACTGAAACCAGTCTGACCGGAATTGCCTGGCCAAACTGTCCTGGAATATTTTGCCCTGCTGAGTAATTCAACGGCATCCCATATTGTGGATCTTTGGGTGGTATTGCTGCCGATGAATTTTGAGGTATAATTGCATGCTGTGAAGTACCAGCCATATCAGATCTAATAGCATTACTAGTTACAGTCGAAGGTTGTTTTCCTACAGATTTATCAATCATGCCTTGAACAATTGTAAGAACTTTTTCTTGACCAGAAACTAGCAATATATTAATTTGATCAAGAGTAACAGGCTCTGGTGTAGTACTCACAGTGGGTGTTACCTCATCTTTTTCTTCTCCTTCTGAAAGAACAACCACCTACTTGTCCTTGGAGATAGCACCTTTTCGATCCTTGGAGAAGTGCGACAGGAACCATTGCGTCTTGTCTTCAAGTTTCTTCTTGGCCCGCTCCATCTCCTCCTTCTCTTGCTGTAGGAGTTGTTCAAATAGATGATGATCCTCAGCCGATAGCTCATTAGCAGTCGGCCTCTGAATATTCTCAGGATCAACTTCGCCTGGCTTCGGTAGATTCGACATGGTAGTAGATCCCTTTTTCTTTGTCCCCAGCGGAGTCAAGTATGTTGACGCGAAAATGTGCCTCACGCCAAATACTCGCACACGCAGAGGAGCTCTTTGCAGCGCCTCTGACCAGACCGGTCAGACCGGTTCTCGCCGGGAACTCGGCAAGACACCAACGAACGCTCGTCCGGGAGGGACCCCGTTAGGACGTGTGCACCTTGGGTTGCCCTAGACTCGGCAGGCCAACTAGGGCGCCTTCAAACGTCGTCGAGACGAAGGAAGAACAGCAATTAGGGTTTGGAAGAGTTAGGGTTTGAGAAACAAAAAGTAGAGACAAATAAAAGATAAATTGTATTTGATCGATTGGATTATCCTCAATCGGCCGTAGCCCTTTATATTTATAGGGTGAGGAGGTCTTGCCCTGCAAGAAAAGTCTAATTATAATTCGGATCTACAAAAAGAGTCCAATCCTATTACAACTCAGGAAAAACCGGTTCCACCGGTTTCAAGTCCGGTTCCACCAGATTGCCTTGTCAAATGGGCCACAGTGAACCAAACCGGTTCTTGAACCCGGTCAGACCAGTTGCCCTACAAAACCTATTCTTTGCCAATTTTGGTCGTCAACCGTTACTTCATAGCAACTCGTGTATTGTTGAACTGAATCAGCAGATTGTTGAATTGGACACCATCTAGCAGGTGCATTCCTTAGCACTAAATTGTTTTCAAGGATGTACCCTAATTATATTAAGTAGATCATGTCCAGGTGTCCCAGCTACAAGAATTCTCATGAGTTGGAAAGGGGAACTCAGGTCAGGAGTAGGTCAAACTAGTAATTTATTATTTGATGGCAATTACAGAAAAGTGATGCCTCCTCCTAGAAGGTTACTTACATATATGTTTTTCTCGAACGCGCAGGCCCACACACCCACTGGTTACTTATATTTATAGTAAAGGGTTACCAAATTACATCGTCACCTTAGGTTGGGCAACCATCTGAGGAGAATTTCATGATTGTTAATTTTAGAATTGATGTCAATGAAAATCTGCTAACGTTGATGCCTTATAACTGGTTGAAGTTGGGTCTCACCTCTCGTGATTAATCAGGCGATGCTATCAATTAAAACTTACAGTGAATCTCATCATGTTTTTAAATTATGATATTTAAAACTAAGTCAATCAACCCATATAGAAGGTAGAGGCCTAACCGATTTATATGTATAAGTAATCTAGGGTTTCTACTCAACAACATTTGTTTTTCACTAGGAAATAGGAACCAGACATATCAATTATTCTGAGTGAGGTAAATTGCAAAAATGTAAGTGAACTTAATGAAGGCTGCCCTTGGGTATAATAAAAGGCTATCCTTAACTTTAATGAAGGGTTGGAACTTTTATATTCCCAAGAAGCTAGAAACAAGCACAAGGGCTCCATGCTCACCCAGGACATAGGGCCTTTACCCTCTAGAGAGGGCTGGACCTAGTCAAACTTGTGTGTGGTTTAGCCCATTGGAGTTCATTTTCACCCTTCAAATACCCTTGTTGGGCAAAAATCCCTAGTAATCTGGGTTGCCACCTAGAAACTATCGACACTAGTGCACTACCATACCATCCTATCGTATGAAACTTGTAGGATCTCAATCTAGTGTCTAGTGAAATGATTCTCCTATCTGTAAGGGCAAGTACAACGGCCGTCTTCACGTTGTCTGCAAAGATTGCCAGGTAGGTTCGGTGCGCCCACCGAGCTCGCCGCTGCTTGCCTTGCTCGCGATGCTGCTCACCGCCGTTGCGTCGTGCGCTGCCCGCCCAGCTCGCAGACTCAACTCTATCAGATAAGATATGTTTCATTGGGAGAGAGAGAGAGAGAGAGGAGAAACAAGGCAATGGATATTTCACGAGATAAGATATGTTTCATAGGTTTTACTACTATATGCAACAAGCTACCGAGTAACATACAAAGATCCGCTCTATATTTTTAATGCTAAATTTCTCGAAGAAGCCATTAGTATTCCATGTATTTATTGATATAAATATATACTAGAGTAAAGTTCACCAGCGGTCCTCTAACTTGTCATGCTGTGTCATCCCGGTCCCCAAACTTACAAATTGCATATTTGGGTCCCTAAAGTTAGCTCAGGGTGTCATACCGGTCCTTAAACTTTCAAATTACAGATGTAGCCCCTCAAACTCAGCTTTAGGGTCATCCTGGTCCCCGAACTTACAAACATAATTGCATCATAAATCAACACATGTGGAGTAAGCGTTGTACACCTATAGAATGTCTCCCAATATCCATTTCCCTTGAAAAATTAGTACCATCATGACTTGCGATGGAAAAGACAACAATGGATGAAAGATTTTAGCTTAGGTATATGATCTCAATATTCAGAATATTATTTAACATGAAGATTAAAAATTAAATAGTTTCTTATCTCCATTTTGTTAGCCACTCTTGTTTTTAAATAGATATTCGAATTCAATTTTCCTAGATAATGCATAATAAGTTTGTTATTATTAATTAAATTAAACAATTAAGTTATCAAACCTATGTAGCTATGTAATGGAACTTCACAATTTATCACACATTTGGCCTTATCCAAGTAATCAGTATAGAAACAATTACACTAGTGTTTTCATTGAACTTATATAGGTTAAATATATATCAATATAGTTTGAAAATGCATATTTGTAAGTTCGGGGATTGGGATGACACCCGAAGCTGAGTTTGAGGGGCTAAATCTGCAATTTGCATGTTTGGGGACCAGAATGACACCCAAACCTAACTTTAGGGACCCAGATATGCAATTTGTGAGTTCGGGGACCGGGATGACACAGCGTGACAAGTTTAAGGACCGCTGGTGGACTTTATTAAATTCATGTCTTATATGAGATAACCATACATTCTCTTATATTATATTTATGCTTCTGTGAAAAATTCATGTGTCTTGTTTGAATCCACCATGTGTTCTATTATACAAGCAACAAAATGGCTACAAAAATCAAATTTATCCTTGATCACATTGATTTAAGTGTTCATGAATGAATTAAATAGTTTGCAGACAACATAATAGATGGATCATTGTACAAGTTGTCTGTTTCAGTGTCTATCTATGACATGGCATATATCTTGCAGACAGCAGCCGTCTAACTGTTGAACATGCCCTAACACGGGTACCCTACCTTATAATATCGTGGCCCTAAAAACCTGTGTTCAATTAATCTATTTATGGTATTATGACACTACCAAAACATTATTAGTTCTATTTAGATTGATATTAATCATAAGCCCCGTATATACCCTAAGTTAGGTTTTCTGACCTCACACTCATATTCATGTCCTAAAATTTCATAAAACAACGTTTCTGTTGGAAAGCACGCTATTGCTCCTCCGTCGTACTCCCTCCGTCCCAAAGTAAGTGTTCAAATATGATTCAAAATTTGTTCCAAAATAAGTGTCTATCTCGCTTTCCAACACAACTCTCTCAATATCTCTCTCCTCCTCCATCTTTCCCCGTTTCTTGTGCACTCTCTACTTTTTCTTCATTCCTTAATTCCCGTGCCCAGCTCCTAAATGGACAGTCTTTGTGGGACAGAGGGAGTAGCTTGGAAATGTGCCTTAATGTGATGGAAATGTTTAATATGGATTTTCATTGGATAATAAGGACCAATCAACGCCTCCAATAAGCAATCATACACATGTGCGCCCTGTTGCTATGATCCAACCAGTAAAGACCAAATCATAGGTTTTTCAAACTCTAGATGATGCCTCCAATAAGGAAGCGATAACAATGCTACCATTGCCAAGCTAGTTTGACTAACTGAAGCCAAACCTAGTGTTTATTACTAGAGTTGTGGTGGGAGGGAGGGAGGGAGGGAGGGGGGGTTCTCAGTAATGAACTAGCACAACCAAAAGTCCCTCAATGATGTCTCCCACTCCTTTTCTAGATTAGTACTCCCATACCTCTTAGCCAACTGTAATGGCCCCCAAGACTCCATGACATGCAACGCATATTTAAATAGTCATCATTTCGCGAGATAGCCAATAGGCACACACTCAAGTCCGCAAGATCCATATGAAGATAGGACGAGTCACCAAAGTAAGCAGTTCGTGAGTTGATTCCATGGTGACTCCGATCTTTGGGCCGAGTGGAAGCCTCTGTCTAGAGATGCTAGAGACAATGATGTCATAATGAGGAATAGACACACAATCATCATGATCACGAGCCCTCGGACCGTGCCCACAAACCAACATATCATCCATCTATAAGACATTCAACACTAACGTTGACAACCGCACGCCCTAAAGCAGACAAGCACCCCCGCATCAGATCGAGAGGATGCAGATCGACCCGTATTGGTGGTGGATACAACACTGACATGAGTCCGCATACTTTGAACCCATGCCCTAACAAGGCTAGCATGCGCTCCATGTCTAAGTAGTCGCTTCACTCCCTATGCCGCCATTCTTCTGCACGAGGACGAGAAGCGAGGGAAAAGCTGGTGCGGTGGAAGTCTTGGATGGTCGGGGGTGATAGTAGCAAGAGATTGGACTTTGCGGCGGCTAGGGTCTTCGCTGGTGACCACGTGCACAGATCCTTGGATGGTTGCACCCTTGAGGTCAGAGGTAGTGTTGCTACTTGGCCCATGTTTCTCTGGCTGTATTGCGTCGTATAAATTGTTACCGTTTGCTGTCTGTTGTTATGGTGTGTGCTTACCTGTACAGTGTCATATACTTAGCCAGAAAAAATCATACTAGGACTAATGC
>CM014273.1:9023519-9048759 GCA_004135705.1 Alloteropsis semialata | reverse complement strand
CATGCTAATATATGTGTTTCTATTCCTCAGTAAATTTGTGGCTATGCCACCGGAAAATAGAAATTGAGTGGTGTCCAATGCTCTTGCTAGGCTCAGAATGGGTCCGCCTCTATCTATTTAATTGAACAATGTGTGTCTAGTAGTATATTTAAACAATCCACGCGCTAGGTTTTGAATAAAGTTAGCGTTAGTTATTTAATTTTGAAGTGAAGTAAGTGCAGCTCAATATTGACCTTTGTCATATAGTATATGGTTAGTTCTAACGGAAAGTCTAAGAATTGATTGTAGTTTAGTTGGTTAGATTTCTTGTGGTGAAATCTACCCATGTGGGTTTGAGTTCTCGACTCGCCACACAAGTTCTTATTTTCTTAGAGGTGAGTGCGTGTACATGCGCGTCTGAGCAACTGGTGTTTCAAAAAAGTTTTAATGGAGAGTTTTATGTGGTTAGTTATAATGCAAAATAAAAGTTGAACACATTACTTTGAACAGAACTTGTTGCTATTAATACATTTATCAAGGGCAATCAAGTTATTGGCACGGTTTATCTCTTAACAATATCTACCTTATCCTTGTTATGCTAAGAGATTTACAATATTTCCTTTTGTGACACAAACTCAAGTGAATTATTATGCCAGAGCTAGACTGCTAGAGCATCTAATTGGATCCATCTAGGTAGAACTATCTTACTATTTGTAATTAAATTAGAGACTTCTTTTGAATCCCTCAAATTAATCCTCACGAGACAGCTAAAACAATTGTCATATAAATTTCCACAAAAGAATTAGAAATGTTTTACCATCAATTTAGCAGACAATAACCAACATGGATAACAATAGCATTGGATAAATTGTGTTTTCTAAATAAAAATTGCAGATATTTGCCATTACGACAAATACTCTAAAGTAATCATTAATCAATATCTAAATTATCTACATCTTTTATAATAAAAAAATAACCTAAACTAACCTTAGTATTCATATAATTTACCCACCTATATTATTATAATGTTAAGTGACCCTTAAATTTGGATTAAAATTAACATATGCACAAATTAGAGGGAGCAAAGATAAATATCTTGATTAGGTGTGAGGCTCAAAATTTATAAATTTAATATCTATCTGATCCAAACAACCTCAAATAATTTACAACTAAACCTAGATAACAGCTATCCAGCAAGCTGTCTCCTCACAACAAATCCTAACTAGTGACTAGTTCTAGCAAATCCAGAGATATCCTCATTAGCACAGACACATGTATCTTAGCAGTTTAGCACTGCACCTGTGTTAACTCATTTCTCTCCTAGAGTTTCTTTTTATCGCTTGGATTTACTTTATACTCAATTACCCATGCATGCATTGCCTGGATTTCTCAAAATATAGTCGTTCAGACATACAACGTTAACTGCAGGGAATTCAGCTATCTGACTAGCAGTATACGACATCCCACTTTTGCACTGGTTGCCTCTAGCGTGTGTGCAGGATGACTCATGGACGACGAGCCAGGACAGACTGGGCTCAAAATTAGCAGGAGAAAAAAATCGTTGTGTAACAGTGTGCTTGGCTTGGAAAGGAGTAACATCAACTGATGCAACATTTCTACATGCAGAAACATGAACAAGCCAACCCGCGTCCATCTTTTGAGGTCCAGCAGGACATTCCTTGCTCCACGGTGTCGGTCTTGCATGAATGGTGGAGCCATTTGTAACTTTTGAAATGGTTCCTTCTGTATGATACCACGTGACAAGACCAAGAAAGGCAGAGACTAAAAAATTATTTACATATTTGAACTAAACAAAATGTTTCTTAAAAAATAATCAAACAAAATGCAAACCCAGACATTAGTACAAAATTACAATGTAGTATTTCATCTGCTCTTCCACCATCACTCTTTACTCTCAAATAAGGATGTAACACTTTCAACTACTTCATAACGATGTTCAAGTTGCATCATACTACGCGAAACTAGAACTAGTTTAGATGAGCGAGTGTTCAGCACACTCGGATCAATGCGTGTGATACGTGCATTTATGTGTATTGAGCCATAAAAAAGAAACATAATTTTTTTTGCAAATATAGAGTTTAATCATTTTTAGGTATTTCAAATGTTTAATATGCTCCCTAATATAACAGTTTTGTCAAACTTCATTTGTTACTTATGAAACAATGTGACACCAATAAACTTCACTTGTTCTCAAATCTTGCAAAAATTTTCATTTGTACCATTGTTTTCTAACTTAGCATCCATTTTGAAAGGGTCGTACAAGGGTCAAATTGGATCATATGGTTCACCTAATTAAATGTTAAGCTTAGAGGGATAGTTTAAGACAATATGAATTAATGCTAGATTAGTTACGTAATTAAGAGATTATTTTGCTCAAACAACAACGTCGAGACGGAAAGGGGGACTTGTACATAATATTCATGTTCTATTCCTAAATAATATTATTCTACTATATGATTTTTTTTCACTTTGGTATTTTTGTTAATATCACTACAAAGAATAAAGAGTTTTTGTGGAATTTTTTTATCACTACTATAATTGTGAACAAATATTTTGTCATTTGGCCACTAGCTTCTCCCTACGTAGTTTTTTCCATATCATAATTCTTCATTGTAATTATTGTGCAATTGGATCGCTACCCTTTTATTTTATAATCACATTTTTTAATCCTAATAAATATCGACTAGTTCCAACTAAAAATATTAACATCAAAAGGTTGATCAGTGGCCATGATCCAAACATCTTCCATATAACCATATGTAAAATGTATAAACCAAATCAAAAGCAGAAATAGTAGAAGACCAAATCGAAGACCTACAAAATTATCTAAAGCTTGCATTTGAAGCCGTCTTCTCATTTGCTTTACTTCTTGTGCTTACATTTGCAAGTGGAATAACCAGCCGATTAAATTAACGCCAATGCACGAATAGAAGCATCTGAACTTTCCATCTGCCCAGTTGAACACCAATTGGTGAAGTACAAATACCGAAAGCATGGATAGAAACATTCCATCTAAATTTCTGCTCACATCACATTTGAAGTTTTCGAGTCCTCCCTGTGTAGTCATGCAAGAATAGACCAATACAGACATAGACACCCACACGCACACATACTCATCCCTATGAATACCACACGCAAACCCTACCCCTATGAGCACCTTGACAGACTGGGCCGATTGTTCCAATATTGAGATTGGCGAAGTCACCACAGGCGCCTCGCTATCGACGGGCACGTCACCTATCACTGAAAGAATAGTGCTAATTAAATCATAAAATAAATCCAAAAAAAATATGACACCATAAAGATTAATTGCTAGGCACCGTATGGAGACTTGGACAAGGTTGACACTCTCCATGGCCACCAACATTAGCGTCTCCCGTGTCCACATGCACAGAGTGAACTTCAAAGCCGTCTCTGCAGAGGCGGACCTAAGAATTCAATATAGGATGTGCCGTGCCAATACTCTAAAAAATATAACACGGTATAATTCACCTAAACAATTCGGTAAATATGGTATATGATAGTGCAAAATAGTTCAAATACATCAATTCTAAAATAAAAGAAGCTTACCAGGGCTACATTCATTTCAACAATTTATTCTAAAAAATTGCATCAATTAATCTACTACAGGCATGTTTCACAAGTTGGGATCCTGCTTATGTGTTGGATAGAATTCACCGGCAAAAAAAAAAAATCACCGGCATGCAGTGTAGGCGGAGCCGCGGACAACAGGTTTGACGAGGTAGACCCCTTGGACTCTTGGAGGCATGGATGTTGAGTGGGAAAGAGCACTGGTGGAAGCACATCTTTGTTTCTACTGCTCATCCCCTCACAACATACAGAAATATATCTCTTTATTAACTTGGCACCGATGCTTCAACTTGCCCCGCTCCAGAATCTTTCAGTACTAGCATCACTCAAGAATTATTGTTGTGGTGTACAGAGTGATGCTTCAAATAGAGAGAGAATTTTTTAGCATCACTTGGGGCATACATTAGGCGACCTAGCCGGTTGATTTGCCAGGGGACGATGGCAGAAGGTGCTAGGAGGATAGCATCACTTCAAACTCTATTTATGCTTAGAGAAACAAAAAAATTAGAAAATAAATTGGACCAATCGACAAAATTGTAGAAGTAAGCCGAACCAAAATATAATTTTGTAGGTTAAATGGACTTTTTGCCATACTTAGTATAGACTTTTTTTTTATTTTGAATCAGTTTATAATGGCATTTTGTCACACGCAGCGTTTGTCTAAACGGCCGTTTAGGCTATTGGTTGATCGTATCTGTTTAATCATGTGTTTAGCTTGTTTAATGACCATCTAACCTATTTAAATGACCGACGTGTAGCGATTAGGCCATCATTGGTCACACACCGGCCGCCTGGGGGCAGTCCGTGCTTCCAGGCGCGAGGGCCAGACCGCTGGCGCGCGCCCCAGGCCGGCCGGACGACGACGTACGCGCGGCGCCGTTATCCCATCGCTCCCGATCGATTCAGGAATCAGGAGCGGGCAGTACTAGTGTACTACGCACCACCGCGCCGCGCCGCGCGGGGACAGGGACGGAGACAGGGCAGTGCCGGCGCTTTCGCAGTGCGTGGCCAGTGGAGCCGTGGTACTCCGGCCGGGGAGCGAGTGGCAGCGGGCGTGCCAGCGGTGCGCCACGTACGGGCCGCGTCGGTGTCGCGGCGCCCGCGCTCGTACCCGCCGTCCGCGCTGTGCCTGTCGACTCGTGGTTGGCCGCGGGCGCCGGGTACCCCGCGCCCGCGGCTGGCACTGGCTCGATCGCTGTGGCGCGGTGGGCGCGGTGCTCCGCCGTGCGCCGTGCGGGTCCCCCTCCCCACCCTCCCTGTCCCTGCAGCGAGCCGGTGGAGCTCGAACGGTACGTACGGTGACGCTGCCATGGCCGTGCCCGTGCCGACCGATGGTCGGGCCGTGCGCCTGAGAGCTGGCACCTACGTACGCTCACCGTCCAGAGCAATTGCTGAATTGGTTCTTCTTTTGGACCGGCCGCACTCACTTGTGAATTGATGGTTGAGGCCCGATGCTTTTCCTTAACTAAAGAAGAACAGTTCTGTACAGGGGCGAAGCCAGGATTCAGACATAGGGGGTGCCAACGTCGACAACGGTTAGAGAATGCTTAGAATATCGATGTTATCAAATGCCATGTTGGCATATTTACAGCTCTTTCTTGTTCATCTTGAGCTCCTAATGGTGCAGGAATATTCTCTGAACATAACTATTATCTTGTATGCTGCTTGTGTTAGGATTTTTAGTAGTGTTGACACTCATACCCACTGCCTTATAAAAATAATGAAATGTCTTTAACACCTTTATGTTGCTTGATGAGCAATTAAAATGCAATTCAACGGATTGGCTCAGGTTTCTAATATTTAAAAATGCTTTCTATACACAAAATCATATATAGTTAGGTAGATATATACAGAGGTGAATAACTAGTAGTCTAGTGACTAAAAGGATGTGAGATTGGAATTGGGATCGATAGAGAGACTTGACAGGCAGAGATGTATATAACTTTACTGTCACTATGAGTTTATAATTGACACATGTATAACTTAACTCCTACTAAATACAAGAGCATGAGAATGTTGGGGGGTGCCAGGCCCCCCTCCGCACCCCCCTGGCTTCGCCACTGGTTCTGTATACGATGGTGTACATGCGAATTAGCAAGGCAGTATATATTAGGCCCTGTTTAATTCAGCAAGATAAGTTTAGAAAATTTACTGTAGCAAAACTAAATCAAAGATTAGGAGGGCTAAACATGATCTAATTATAAAACTAATTACACGGATGGACGGAAAATCGCGAGACGAATCTATTAAGCCTAATTAATCCATATTTAATACCTTTAATTAGTATCCTAATATTTGATGTGGCGGAATGAATAGGGCCTAATAATGTACACGTATACAGTATACTCCAAGTCTGATTTTTTTGGGGTCAAACGCATGCAAAAGCGACGTGCATGCAGCACCACCCAGGCAAAGCCAGCACCAGCAGGAAGACAGGTCACAGGAGCAGAAGCGGCAGGCAGTGCTTCGCCTCGTTCTGAACAGTTTGCTTGCTCCTGCCGTCCTGCGAGTGCAGCACGAGCCACAGAACTACAGTAGGTGCGTGGAAAGGACAAGCTGACCAAATGACCCTGGATCGGATTGGACCACCATGTCTCACCATATTGTCTTGTCCATGAACAGCTCAACCCTTCTATTGGAGCAGGAAACAACTGCTCCGGAGCAGTGCTCTCGTGCTTTGGCCAGTAAACACGAGGCCTAATGTGGATTAAAAGTTCCACTTTGCCAGGGAGTACTAGCGAGTGCCTACTGCTGCTGGTGTTCAGTGACAGTCCAATCCTTAGGTAGTGATCGACCCATCTAATCAAACGCCATTACAACGGCCCGTGCTACTTGATGTCTGAATGGCCTCGTTCATCCACAAGACCACAAATAGAGTAAATTTCACTGGGGGTCCGTTAACTTTACCCGAAGTTCCATCTAGGTCCATCAACTAAAAAAGCGGTCATCTAGGTCCACAAACTATTAAAGTGGGAGAGTGGAGGTCCACGGTCGTCCACGCAGGCACTTTTCGCCTACGTGGCGATGCCAGCGTGGCATGATTTTGCAAAAAGGCCCTTGAAAACTCGTGGTTGTCGCCATGGAGACCCTGGCCTCATGTCTCCTCTCCCATCCCTCTCAAACATTTCATCGAGCATGTCGTGAGCGCGGTCGCCTACGCCGCCGTTGCTCCCGCCCTTCGCCGCCGAGTTCCTCCCCGCCGACCTCCCCATGCTGCTCGCCCACAAGCTCACCCTCGGTACCTACCTCGCTGTCGTTTGCGCTGCTCGGCGTCTGGGACGGCCTCCCTCCGCCTCCGCATCGGCGGCGCGCCAGCGCTCCTTCGACGAGCTTTGGAGGCACGGCCGCAGCAGCGCGGCTGGGGAGCCACGGCCGGGTCGGCGAGGCAGCGCCGCTGCAGTGGGCTCTGGTGGCGCGAACGGGGCGAGCTCGGGTGGCGCGGCCACACGAGCTGCGGTGGCGGCGGCTGAGGCGGCATCGTGCTACAGATGGGATGAATGAACTCCTGACGGATTTGACTCAAATTGGAGGTGAAGAAAGGTTTAACAGGTTGTGGCGAAAAGAATTTGTGCGGACTCTGTTTTGGAGGTGAAGAAAGGTTTAACAGGTTTGCGAATTGGACCGTAGGGCGGACTCTGTTTTTGTGCGGCAGATGAGCAGAGGATAAGCTCTCGAGGTCCTGCATATTTGCTTGCTTGGCGTTCGCGGCAGCGAAGGCGCGATGGCCATCGAGGACCTGTCGGCGGACGTACTGGCCCTCGTGCTCCGTCGCGTCGACGGCATGTCGCTGGCCGCGCTCGGCTACGCGTCCACTGCCTTCCACGGCCTCGCCGCCAACCCAGACGTCTGGCGCGCGCTCTGGCAGCCCTTGCTTAGCGACGTCCCCTCCATGGACCCCCAGGGCCACCACCGCCTCTTCGCCGATGCGTTCCTATTCCCGTTCCCTGCTGGGTCAACGTCGTCGATCTCGGCGTCGCACCGCCGCCTCCCGCGCTCCTCGTCTCGTCCGTTGACCTCCACCACAGCGGTGCCTGCATCATGTCGCGCATCGTGGAGACGGACGCCGCGTCGGGGTGGTTCATGGTGCAGAATGCTACCCGGTCGGTGCGCGTGCTCCGGCCTGAGCGCGGTGGTGTTTGTTGTCCCACAGCTGTGGCGCCCGACGACGCAGCGACGCGGACACGGCCACCATCGTTGACCGGCCTGACCGGAGCGCCACGCACCGTGGTCAGAGGAGGGGGAGGACGGGGGGAGGCGGCTGCGGGCGAGCTGTCCACGACGACGTCGCCGCAGCCGGCGGAGGACCGGTGGTGGGCGAGCTTCCCGGACAAGGGAGGGAAGACGGCGAGCACGGCGGCAATGGAGGACCTCAGAGAGAGGATGAGGTATAGGCCGCGCCACCCGATCTCGCCCCCGACCGCGCCGCCTGAGCCCGCCGCAGCGGCACTGCCTCGCCGGCCCGGTAGCGCGAACGACGGCGGGTAGGTGCCGAGGGTGAGCTTGTGGGTGAGCAGCGCGGGGAGGTCGGCGGGGAGGAAGTTGACGGCGGAGGGCGGGAGCAACGGTGGCGCTCGTGACATGCTTGATGAAACGCCTGAGAGCGAAGGGAGGGAGGGGTGTGGAGTGGAGAAGAAATGAGAGATAGAGGGGGTCTTTTGTAAAATGTTGCCATGCTGGCACCGCCCCGTAGGTGAAATGTGCCACCGTGGACGGCTTTGGACCTCCACCGTGCCACTTTAATAGATCGTGGACCCAAATGACCGGTTTTTTAGTTAACGGACCTAGATGGGACGAGGGCAAAAGTTAATGGACCTCCAGTGAAATTTACTCCCACAAATATAGGCGACCGGCCTGTCTGATTACGTGCGATTACAGTGACCTACTCCCTCCCTCCAAAAAAAAATAGCGTTTTAGCTTTTCTAGGTACATTATTTTTGCTATGTATCTAGACACAGTGTATATCTAGATACATAGAAAAACAATGTATCTAGGAAAGATAAAACGTCATTTTTTTGGGACAGAGGGAGTATTTGTTTTGCTTCCGTACCTGCCGGCTGGCTCAATGGTTTTCTTTTGCGTTACTGCTCCCGTCTACAAATATAAACGGTTGATATGTCTAGTCGGGTGCTGTTACCTGTTTTTTGGTACTCCCTCCGTTCTTAATATATGACACTGTTGACATTTTATTTCAACTTTGACCAACAATATTTCATTACTTAGTTTGTTAAATAAAGTAAAATGGGTACCAATACATCTAATATCAATAATACTTTGGATTTAACTCATAGACCTATGTTTTTTGCATAAATATTTGTAGAAAAGACAAATAGTCAAACAAAAGAAAAAAGTCAATGGTGTCATATAGAACAGAGGTAGTACCTGTTTGTTACCTCAATAGTTTCCTTCTACATATACCCCAGTTATTTTATCATACTTTACACCTTCCGTACCCCCTTTCTTTCCTCCCTTTCCCCTGTAAAAAAGAATGAAATTCTAGCATTGTTTTTGACCGAAGTCAGCAGGGAAGCCCTTACCTATTTTTTTATAATTTTTATTCCACATCCGTTTAATTCGCTCCCACAGGATGTCGAATCCGGGTCTGCTGGGTGCTACACAGGTGCTCTAACACTAAGCTAGAGACCCTTTCACAAATTCTAGCATTGTTAAATCACTCTATTTCAACTTTGACAGCATATATATAAGAATTTACCACAGCTAGATTGGAGAGAGTGATCGCTACAATGGAAGTCATCCAGTGGTTTTCCCTGGAAACTTCGACGCCTTATCAGTGACGCTGGACGGTACAGAGGCATCGTACGCTACTGGTACTATGTGGGAGAAAAGACGACTGCTCCTTTTTGCCGGTCTCTCGGAGGTGGTTAAGGTTTACGTGCGTGTATTTATAGTGGTGAGTGTGTGTATGTGTGAGTGTATGCGTTTGTACTGATCTTTCGTAAAAAAAAAACAATGGAGTTTCCATTTGTAACACAGGGTGGAGAAAAAGGTACGGCCCCAGATGGAAACATGAGGACGACGACGCCCCACCAATTGCCCATCAGTGCGATTGGTAAGCTGCGCTAGGGTCTATCCAGGGTTCCGTGTTCACATTGAGGGCGCAAAAATTTTGCCTGAAGGAATCTCGCATGCATGGAGTACTAAATGAAATCTATTTATAAAACCTTTTCACAGATGAGTGTAACTTTGCGCGACGAATCTAACGAGCCTAATTAATCTATAATTTGCTACGGTAATGCTACAGTAATCATCCTCTAATCGTGCGGTCAAAGGTCTTATTAGATTCGTCTCGCGAATTTGTCAGGGGTTGTGAATGTAGTTTTATAAACTGACTTTATTTAATACCCCTAATTAGTGGTCAAAGTAGGGTGGAAAATTTTCCACCCTCCATCTAAACACTGCCGTAAGTGCAGGGAAGGCATGTTTAACCAGGCTTAGATAATGCAAAAGTGCTTGTACGGCCTACACAGTGGGGAACGCAATTCATTTGCGTTTCCGAGCTGTGCAGCCTGCATAATAAGGCGTGGCCATGTGATGGTTCAGGTCACCGCTCTCCTCTGGTTCCACCGCGTTTGTCGCTGGTGTGCCGCGCTCGTGCTCCTCCTTGCCGCCACCGCCGCCGCGACGAACTCGCGGATCTTCTAGAGGACCGACGCTTGCCGCGGGTAAGGAAAGCGTCCTAGGCGCGACGCACAGGTAGGGTCTCTTCCGCAGCGGATGTCGCTGTTGCCGCGGTCGTGCTCCTGAACTCGCCGGCGCCACTGCGACGAACAGCTCGAGGACCAGGTTCTTGCCACCGGCGAGGAAGGGACGGTGCGCGGGCAGGGTCTCACCGCAGACGGTGATGCGGAGGTCCGAGTCGTTGTCAGTTTTCTCATTGGTGAGGTAGGGGATCTAGACAGCGCCGGCAGTCTTGAGTCTTGACTGCCCTGAACTCCGATGTGATCTCGGCCTCCCAGGAGAGGGTACGGGAGAGAGCTCGTGCCAGACACAAATTGAACCCACGTGCCCTCAAATTGAACTACTAGAACCCAAATTTAACCCACAGTGAGGCAGGACCCAGCTGCCCAGGTTGGAGAGCAAGAAGTCCAGCTTTATGTCATTGGCCGCCATGTTCAGATTCAGTTCATGCTGCTGTTGATGCTCGTGGTAGTGGTGGTCGGCCGTCGGTGCTGCCTTGTGCTGTTGTGCTCCTCGTGCTCGTGGTGCTGCTCGGTCGCCGCCGGCCCGCCGCCTTGTGCTCCTCGACCCTCGTGCTCGTGATTGTGCTGCTGCGTGAACGCCGCCGCCGTCTTCTTCTTGTGCTCCTCGGCCTTGGAGGCGGCCAGCTCGCCGGACCAAACGGCATGGCCTCCACGACCGTGGCCACGGCCTCTAACTGGATGGGCGCGACGAGATGCGCTGAGCGGCAAACCAGCGGGTTGGCGTGGTGGATGTCGGCGTCGGCCTTGCGCATGACGAAGGGGTGACAAAGTTTATACTCACCATAGTGATCACAACCAAGAGAACCAGGAAACCAAACATGTATGAACCAAACCAGGCTTAGCTAATGCAGCGAACCAAACAACATGCTATTGCGTTGCGTAACCTTGGCTTAGGCTAGCCATGCATTAGTCCTGCCCAGGCTTGCTCCAGTCCAACCAACCAATCGCTACCCATGTGAACAGCGTTTCTGACGTCAACAAGCCCGGCCCGAATGGACCACCGGAACGGCGCAGGACAGGAAATTCATAATCAACCAATCAAACGATTAAGCGTAATTTTCATTGCATATCACCATGTCAGAACATCTTTCATCCAATGTCATTTGGGGTCCGGTCCTACAGATGAAAACATCACATCGAACTTGGGTTTTATCGCTAATCAGCTAATCAGGCATGATGTCACGAAACAACCTCAGTACCAAGTCGGACAATACCAGGGTGGAGTTGAGTCAGGTAGGTCACGCATCCGGTTTCATCAGTACAGGGAGTTAGAATGGACAGTTTTCGAGTTGTGGGAGGAAATGTGGATCCAGCCCATACTCTAGGGAGGTGAATCGGACTTTACTAGTACCACTACCACCACGTCCATTAGTCCATTACTAGTAGTCTAGTACCACTACCACCAGTCCACCACGTCCTCTAAAAAAAGGAAAAATCCATTACTAGTACCACTACCACCACTACGGCACTACCATGTTAGTACCTTTACATCCTTTACATGGGTATCACAGGGCAGAACATGCTCC
This sequence comes from Alloteropsis semialata, assembly GCA_004135705.1. Lineage (NCBI taxonomy): Eukaryota > Viridiplantae > Streptophyta > Magnoliopsida > Poales > Poaceae > Alloteropsis > Alloteropsis semialata. The sequence goes on along the minus strand of CM014273.1, from coordinate 9,036,923 downwards.
AGGAGTCCAGGGTTAGAAGAACACATTCAAAAAAGGGGCTTGCACAAGCATTTCTTGAGACAACCATGAAAATCATGCCCATGCAACATCTCCAGAAGCTGTTTCCATATCTGTACCAAAAAAAAAAAACTCGTTGAAACTATGAAATACATTTCATTTTGCAATATACACCAACTCCAACAGCATGCTCACTAAAATAAAATTTTCTAAAAAAAAAGTATATTTCATGAAGAGATAGGTCACGACAATTATACATATGCAGGTTCGTCCCGTGTTTAAGAGATAGGTCACGACAATTATACATATGCAGGTTCTCCCCGAGTTTCGGATTCTCGGCAAAATGCTTCACAGTTGAAAGAAAAGGTTTACCTTCAGTAAGCATGAATCCAGCACCTTGGCATGATTATTTAGCATCCACCTGATATGAAAAGAAAGATTATTTAACATTCAATGGATATAAAGATGACTTGATCAATAAGGTATCTAAATTATGACATGAATATCCAAAACAAACAGATGAAAGATCTCACATGATAAGATCACGATCGGCTACTAATTGTATGGCCTGTTGCGATATGCAAGCTTACATATCACTTGGTATGTAAGCATGTGTGGTGTTATTGTCTTTTTACACTTCAAGTGGAACAACAATCGGCCTCCCAGGCTATCAAGTCAATAGAATACTTAGCCATGTCTCCCTCATCTTCAACTATCATGTTCAAGAACAACACAAGCTTGCATGATTCTTCCAATAGCCTTATGGCTCCACAATTGTGTTGGACGATGCAGAAAATTGAAGCAAAATTGCAGCACCCAGAAAGCAGAACTGCTTGGGACTAATTGTACTCTAGCACTGCATCCTTATTATTTCCACTACATCTACAATTGATGATTATTTGCAATGCATGATGGTTACACATAGATAATGAACAGGTATGATTAGACTACAAGAAACAACTACCAGATTAGACACACACTACCTAAATAGCTATCAGATCAGGCCGGCACTAAAAAAAAAAGTCCAAATAGTGCAAGTACCTCAATCATTGTCGCCAAACAATTTCTCCCGCAGAAGCTTCAAGCCTATTGCATGCTCAGCTTTTAACTCATTAGTCATCTCCCTAGTGTTCATGGTCATAAAAGAGTTGTATGTTTTCAGCATTGCAGCCTCCCTCTTGAGCTTCGCCGCCTCAACTTTTGCGTCAGAAACCCGCAGCTGGACCTTTATGAACTCTTCATGGCGTTTTTTAGCTGCAACATGAATATCCATGTACCTCTTCATATCTTCACCCAAACCATTGTCATTAACCTTGACCTTGCCTTTGCCATTGCATTGTTTCTTAGCTTCTTGAGCCACTGTTGGATGTTCCTTTTCTCTGGTATCTTCAGATGTGGGTGTGCTGTTCCCAACCTCTCCGTCGTCACCCAATTTCCTTTTGTTTGATTTCTCAAGGTCCTCCAAGACTGCATGCCACTTGGGCTCATCACGAAGAACCTTCCAGCAATGCATAACTATGAATGGCCCTTCTTTATAGTCGTCCACATAAAATTGGAGAGCCTTTTCTATCAATTGGTCATCCGATTGTCTGCCTTCTTCAATTGATGCAGCCTTCTTCAATGACCAGCAAAAAAACCCAACCCATCTCTTGATCTTTTGAAATCGATCTTTGAGATGCTTCACTTTCCTTTTCCGTTTTGTAGATGTAGTGCTATTGTAGAATGTAAGTACATCTCCCCAGTACTGCTCATTTTTTTTGCCATTACCGCTGACCGGGTCACTGGAATGGTTTAGCCAGGCACGCACCTACAATTTAGCTTACAATGTCAAAGATAGCTTGATTCTTAGAGAAGGGCAACTTAATGATTTACTTACCAATCTCAAGTCTTCATCTGGTTTCCATGACAGGCGCTTCTCGGTCCTAACATCATCGCCATCGTCAATGTTGATGACAGGTTTTCCTTGTGAACCCAATGCAGCATGTTGAGCCATCGAAACAGGAAGTGGTTGTGGTGCCCATGGTGGTGCAAAATAGGCATGACCATTTGGGGGAAAGCTTAGAAAACCGCCAGGCATACTGCAATCCATACCACAGTAAAATGAAGCAATCAATACCATACATTATCATGACACAGCTGGTACAACGTTCAGAATCTGATTTCACTCAAACAAGAGGGAGGACAACGAACTGTTCTAATACCAAAAAGGGGCATCTAACAAAAAGTAAATCCATTAAAACCTCTACCCTGTCCGTATTAATGGTTAATCCTTAGCAATCATTTAGGCATACATAACCTCAAATTAACTCAATGTTGAAAAAAAAAAACATAGATATGCAGGCATGGCAACAGTTCATCACTACAGGATACAAAATCAAAGGAAGATCATACAAACTGAACATGGCTTCTATCTTTGAAGCGTATAATTTTACTCCCCAGCAGAGAGCAGACTGCAGCGTGCAGCCTGTTGTGGAAGTCAGCAAGAATTCTGGGTGGAGATTCGAATAAGAAAATAGCTACTACTTATCAATCCTTTACTCTAGAAACGCATAATCCCACATAATCCCAACTCCTAAGTGTAGCCCATTTCTGATTTTTACCGTTTCCACAAAACAAATGCTAGAGACGCGAGGGGAAATACCCTGAAAACCCAAATCATGGAATATATGGGGGAACGACCGTTGCGGAGGCAGTGAACCAGTGACCCACGACTGCCGTGCTGGAGAAAGCGGAGAAAGCTACCTGGCGAGCGCGAGGTTGGGGGGCGCGGAGGCGGGGAGGCGGCCACGGTCCCCCTGCGGCGCGAGCTCGGCGACGCGCAAGCCCTTGCGCTGCAGGTACTCCTGCACCTTCTTGTCCATGTCCTCGTCCTCCATTGCCGCCGCGGGGAGCCGAGCCGTCGGGCTCTAGGGTTTAGGGCTCGGATCCGGCGAGCGAGACGGGGGCACGGGGGAGGAAGACGGCGAGGGCCGAGACGGGAAGAGAGGTTTTTTTTTAAAAAAAAACTTAAGCTTTATTAATCAAAAACATATGAGTTACAAATGCCCTGAGGCGGATTCAGCAGCCAAACATGTCTGCCTGTTACATCATATATAGAACTTCTAGCCAAACGGTGTGCATCACCGTTGGAACCTCTACCTTCATGTACAAAGTCCACATGAACAAAATCATCTGCTCGCGCCTTGATCTCCTGGACAACGTGTCCATATCGACCAAATCCTGAGCCTTTTACTGTTGTGTTCCTGATGGGCTTCACTTTGTGATAGATCTCGTTTACCGGCCCGTATTTTAGGTGGGCCCAGATAGTTGGAGGCTATTCTCGGGCTCAAAAACGTTGGGCTGTTTTCTCAGGCTCAGTGGCTCAAACGATTGGGCACCCAACGGGCGCAACGTGTCCGTCCACAACTAAAAAATGGCTTGTGCTAAAAAAAAGCTAAAAATGCCTTTTTCCCTTAAAAAAGCTAAAAATGTCTTACTATTCTCTAATAAAACTAAAAATGGTTAAATAATTGTTGAACAATTATTAGTGGTTGCTGGTTGGAAAATAATTAATGCTTCCCCTAGAAAATGGAAAAAGATGGAACAGGCAGAAACGGCTATGAGCACGAACCGATAGTGTGTATCTGCTGTGGTCACGAGGTTCGGAGACTTCGTTGAAAAGCAAAAAAGGAATCATGCTGGAGCAAGAAATGGCGAAGGACGGACGACCATAATGCACGTGCACTGATGCACGCCCGGGCAAAGTCGGAACGTGCCGAACACACGAATCGTGCGCTGAAGACGGGCCAAAGACCACAGGTGTTAGTGTTTTACCACCGACGTGCTGGCCGCCGCCTGGATGGATGCGCCGCTGCACGTCAGGGCCGACGTCAAGCGAGCGCCGCCGCTCACGGTGGACGTGCCCGCGTGCGGTGGTGTGCACGGCCCGACCAAACCGAGCCGGCGAGCCCACCACAGCCCAGCGTCCCGTCCCGCGCGGCGCCCGCCTTTTTCGGTGATGGCCTGATGGGCCCCGCTTTGACCCGCAACACCGGCCCAGACCCACGACGCTGCCCATGCTCGGGGTCTTCCGCCCCGTCAGTCCGTGCCGGACTCGACCACGTCGGCGTCGGAGCAGCGCGCGTTGACCGCCACCTGGTTCGCTGACCGCTCGCCCATGGCCTGCCGGTGCTCTACAGCACTGGTCTCCATCGGTTTGAGTTTGACCTTCATGCTAGGGAGAAAAAGTTGGGGAGTGGGTGGAGCCCGGCGTTTGACCTGTAAAAAAGTCGCACACGTCCTGCTCCGACCAATACCACCAGATAGTACCAGACTGAGTGACTGACTGATGTTCGGTCGCCGGTCACCGGCCGGACCCCGCCGAGGTGGATGCTGGCACCGCCGGGCACCACCGTAGCAGACCTTTCTCGTGCGTGCGTGCCCTGGCGTTGACCTTCCTGCACAAGTCGGCCAGAGTGGCAGTAACTTTTCAAAGGGGCAAGGGTCGGGAGAGCCAGGACAGGAGATTGCAGACCATGCAAATGCTGGTGGCCATGGAGAGAGTCAACCCCAGAGCCGTACCCAACCAAAGCTGCGGCTAGGGGCGCACTCGGGAACGTCCACCCAGGACCGGTTAGTATGCCTTTCCAAGTCAACCTTGTCCAAAGTCTCCATACGGCGCCTAGCAATTAACCTTTGATGAGTACGTACGGGAGGACTCAAAGGAAACTTCAAATGTGATGTGAGCAGAAATGTAAACAGAAAGTTTCTATCCATCACCAGTCGGTGTTCAAGTTCAACTGTGACGGTCGATCTCTTTCGCGGTAAATGTAGTAAGCAGGAAGAATAGGAGATGGAAAGTTCAAATGATTTCTATTCTTGCATTGGCGTTTAATAGGGTCTCTGGTTATTCTCCTTGCAATTGTAAGCACAAGAATATGCGGTAGCCGAGAAGAAGGCTTCAAATGCAAGCTTTTGATATTTTCGTATGTCTTCGATTTGGTCTACTACTATTTCTTCTTTTGATGTATGTTAGAGCAACTCCAGTGGAGGACCCTAAATGGACCCCTACTCTAAATTTTAGGGTCTTCCTCCAAAAAATCAACTCCAGCAGGGCCCCTAAATGAAAATGCATTTTCCATGCCCACCCAAATTTCAGCTCCAAGCCCCCATTCCTAGGGGCCTCCAATCCCCCCCTCAAAACATGAGTTCCACTATTTTTAGAAGAAAATAGGGGTTTGGGCTGATTTCCCACTGGAGTTGAGAGGTAATTTTGGGCCCCTATTTTTTGCAATCCGGCTTGCAAATGGATTTTGAGGGCTTCAATTTGCATGCCTCCACTGGAGTTGCTCTTACTCGTACAGTCGTACGCCTGAAGAGGCGTCTGCACAAGTTTAGCCATATGTAAAATAAGATATGACAAAAGAAACTTCTAAAATTTACCGCGCATTTGACCTACTCCCCACAGGGTCAGTTTTTGAATCGGCTCGTCGAAACTCATGAAGAATCGTTCCATCTTTTGTCGGCCTTGTTTGGTATGGAGGATTTTCAAAAGAATTTCAAAGAAATGCCAAACTTGTATTTTGTTGACGTCAGTGTGTGTTTGGAATGGAGGAATCAGCCTTTCCAAAGGAATGGAGAAGAAGCATATACATTTGTAGGAAACCAAAAATGAGCTCGGAGCCAAGGGAAACTTTCCTGTGGCTGCTCATTCGCTCACTGTCTAAAACATGCTTATCGAGCCTTAGCAGCGAGCATTGTAGAGAGCTTTCTAGCTGTCGGCTGCCGCGCATCTCCATGGCCGCATGAAAGCCTCGTCCAGCTAGCCCTTGCAGCTCTTGCCCACGTAGTTCTGCTGCCTTTATTTGCCACTATCAAGGCTCGTTTTACTTTGGATTGATTCCATGCCAGAAACGATATATACAACAAAAGATTATGATAGATACAACAAGAGATCAGGATTTTTATTCCGGGTCGAGAACAAAATAGACTATGATAGATACAACAAGAGATTGATTCCATGCCTCGGTGGATTGATTCCATGCCGGGAACGATATATACAACAAAAGATTATGATAGACACAACAAGGGATCGGGATTTATTCCGGGTCGAGAACAAAATAGACTATGACAGATACAACAAGAGACCGGGAATCAATCCATGATCTCTTGTTGTATCTATCATAGTCTATTTTGTTCTTGACCTGGAATAAATCCCGATCTCTTGTTGTATCTATCGTAATCTTTTGTTATATATATCGTTCCTAACATGGAATCAATCCAAGGTAAGCGAACAAGCCCAAATCAAAGGTAAAAGAGAGGAGTAGAGGAGAGGGCTCCAAGACAAACCAAGTTGTTGAACGAAGGAGATGGGAATAGATAAGATAAGCATATTCGTTTTGCAGCCGTGAGGATCCTACGTGTTTGAGTAGGCCCGGGTAGCTCAATTTTCTATCAGCAGCCTATATAATGAAAAATGATGTTCTCAATTATTCTATTTTTAGGGGAACTCAATTAATGTAATAAAGATGAGATAATGACACACTCATACACTTATAAGTTTCCTGCATTCCAAACACCTATTTGAAGGAACTCTCGTGTTTTTCCATTCCTATGCTTTGCAACTACATTCCTTTCCTATTCCCACGTTTTCTATTCCTCCGTTCCAAATAGGGTCTTCTTTTTTGTTATTATACATAACATGTACACCACGTATGCAGTACCACGCTAAACTTGATGAATTTTTTATACTTATAAAAGGGACAATGAATATGTACGCGATCAGGGGCAGGCCTGCGCCTAGGGCCACCCGGGCCATGGCTGTAGTCATGGGCCAAAATCCCTGAGTACCCCCTTCGATTGTAGGCCCAAAACTAAAGGCCCATGGCCAAGACTAGGGCAAAATCGAACAGCCGGACGGCTTGGTCGCTTGCAACCCCGCACTCGCCAATTCCACGCGAGGCTACGCCGCCGCACGCCCGTTCTCGCTTCGCGCCTCGCCCAGTCGGCGGTCTTCTGGTCGCCACGGCCACGCCCCATCCGCGACGCGCGCGCGCGCCGATTGCCCACGCCGATTGCCCACGCCGTCGTCAGTCCGTCATAGGTCGCCGCTCGCTGGCTCGGCTGCCCGGCACCCTCGGCCTGGTGCCTCCGTGCCTGATCCTAGAGCCCGCCCGCTTGGAGCCTAGTCAGAGGTGATTTTCTTCTACCAAATCACTCATTTTTTCCGTCTTTAGTTTCTACTATCCATGATTCCATCGAATAATTAAAATTTTTGTACTGGAATTTCAGAGTCGGTATCGCATAATGAAGAGAAGCAGAACCTTGCAATCTTATTACCCCAGTCGTGGCTGAGCCATCAAATGATGTGTTATATTGAGCGAGAAGTATTTATGAAGATAAAAGATAATGATATCTTACATCATTTTCAAGAAATGAAGTCTCGTTTGAAGAAGTTACCTAAACTATCTAGTAGCACTGGCACTACTTCTGTTATGTTACATTCAAATTATGTTGCTCAATTACTTGTTTTGTCAGAGTTTTATTCACACTTCCATCTTGTCCATGTCTAGGAGCTGTTGATGAGGAAATATCCATGTCTAGGAGCTGCTGATGAGGAAATGGAAGATGTGAGTGTCGGAGATAGAATCCCCAGTATCTGCAAGAAATGCAGAATCCTATTAGAATTCCACTGTAATCCTACTAGGACTCATACTCTGTAATTCTACTAGGACTCCTACCTTGTAGCCGACTAGGAACCCGCCCCCTGGACTATATAAAGGAGGGCTGCGGTACCTAGACAGGCAGATCGAAACACCTCAGCGCAGGGCGCAATACTATACACCCCATACAGGACGTAGGGTCCGCTGCCTTGGCGGCCCGAACCTGTCTAAATCGTGTCTTGTGTCCCGCGTTTACCTTCATGCTTCAGGTCTGGCGATCCCCCACCGAACAAATCACTACCTTGGGGACCCCCATAGTAGGCTAGACGGCATAAAAATCCGACAGCTGGTGCGCCAGGTAGGGGTGATCGTCGAGATCATCTGGCGAGCTTGAAGGACCTCATCATCAACTTCGATCTATCCAGCGTGAGACGACTGCACGTTGTCTCGGCGGGCGTTGGTCACCAATCCGCGGTGGATTCCTATTCGACGACTCGCGTGTGGATTTTCCTAGTCGAGTTCGAGGCGCAGATTGGATCGTTGCCAAGTTCGGAGCGGAATCGAATCAGAGAGAAGATCAGGGATTCAACATGAAGCAACATCTTCTAGATTACTAGGTATTTTATCGCACTAATGAACATTTAATTTTATGATAGATGTTGCTTTATGTCTTGCACTGTAGCATTTAAAATGAGAAATGGATCTTTTGTTGTTAGCTGTTAGTTTGTCCACTGAATTTTGACCCTAGTGTTCAGAAAAGGTTGGGTCCGCCACTGTATGCGATGATGTCTGTTAATTAATCAACCAAACATCTACCTAAATAATAAGTCGGCGAGGAACTAGTTGTGAAAGAGGTGGTGGCATATGAAGCGCACAGGTTTTGTGTGCTCGGCGAGGCACAGAGATCGGAAAATTAGAAATTGGCCCAAAACCATTGGGGTTCGCACTGGAATCCCAACCAAAGCCATAGGTTGTTCACTTGTTTGCATAGTGTGGAGGTTCATTGCTACCTTAAGATAGCGTGCTAATTCAGACCACTACAACTCTTATTCTCACTAAGAAAACTTCTAGAATGTTATGTAAATAGAATAATTATATCTAACATGATAATATAAAAACCACCCACAACTTTTTTTCTTTTAAACACAATTTGTAAAAGATTTTATACACAAAAGATATTCTCATTGCTACGTAAAGATGGTAGTTTATACTTTTTAAATATTGCTACATGGATGATGTTTGGGTCATGGGTGACCGATCAATTCTTTGATGTTGATATTTTTAGTTGGAACTAGTTGGTATTTAATAGGAGTGACAAAATACGTTTTTATAAAAAAAAATAAAAGGGCAACATTTTAGTTGCACATTTACAATGAAAATCATGATAGGGAACAAACTACATATATGATGTAGCTAGTGGCCAAATGCCCAAATATTTGTTCACAATTATGAAATATAATTATGAGAAACAAAATATATATCATAATGGCAATAAACTTGAGTATTTGCAGGAACTAGTGGTAACCGAAATTTTAACCGCGAATGTTAATGTGTGTCAAAAAATGGTAGTGATAAAAAATTTCACAGAAAACTCTTATTCCATGTAGTGATATTAAAAATAGCAAAGTGAAAAAAATATATAGTTGAACAATATTTTTAGAAACAAAACATGAATATTATGTACATCCATTTGTAAAACCCTACATCTGCCACTGGTTGCGCTACGTGCCAATGCAGCGACTCTGCTGGTTGTAGTGCACATCGTGGAAATTGTCTATCTATTACCCTATCAAGCATTGGTTATGGTCCCAATACTTATCAAACTTCTCGTCTATTGCTCTAGCCCATTCTCTGAGAACCTGATCATTTTGTCATGTTTGATTTCTTAGAAATTGATGTACAGAAAGAAACATGGTGAAAAAAAATTTGCCCATTGCTCTAGCCAACTCTCTTAGTAACTGATTATTTTGTCATGTTTGACTTCATAGAAATTGATGTAATGAAACAGACATGGTGAAAAAACAGATGTGATGTAGCAAAGATATCGACCGAGAAAGCTCATTTAGCCTCTTCAAAAACTCCAAACAAATTACCAACAGAGTCAACTTTACTCCACTCATCATTAGTTGGAAAAGGTTGTTGTTGTGATGTGGCGTATCTCTTTATGACAATCTTATACTCTACTGCCTCAATAATCATTTTGTACGTTGAGTTCCAACTGTTTGTAACATTAAGTATTGAGCTAGTCTTTCTTAGAAAACATTTTCTTTCAGCAATTTCATTAAACGACTGGATACGTGATTGTAACATTAGCAATACCCATACCGTCCTGAACCAGAATGTTCAGTATATGAGCACAACATCTAACAAGAAGATGCTCACCGCCAAATAACATGTCAAGCTTTCCACTTTCCTGCACAAGATCACATGATGTCATGTTGTTTGATGCATTATCGAGTGTGATCGTGAACATTTATTTTAATTCCACAGTCTGCCAAGCATCTTGTAATGGCTTCCTCAATAGCAAGACCCGTTTGTGGGTATTCACATCCTTAAAAGCAATGATCCTTTTTTTCAAAATAATGTCGGGTCAATATAATGAGCTATCAAATAAATATACTCCAATTTCTCGTTTCATGTGCAAAGATCATATGTGAAGCATATTTGAGAGCTAATGTTCTGGAGCTTACTAGGCAAAGCTCTCTTAATGCTCTTGAACATGGCAACACAATCATTACGAATTGTTTGCCGTTGGATGCCACTAAATGAAGGTTGCAATGATTCCATCCATTGCTCAAAACTATCATCGTCAAACTTGTTGAATGGTACCTCAGCTCTTTTGCACCATGTAACCATTGACTAATGGCTTCTTTGGGGATTAAAGGTAAATGAATCTTCAACAGTCTTCTTTTTTCATGGTGTCGGTGCATGAAATCGCCGGCTAGTAAATTCGTGGATTGCACGTTAGGTTCGGATGGTTCTCAAGATGACACAAGGATTATACTGGTTCGGGTAGAAGCCCTACGTCCAGTTCAAGCTGCTCGTGTTACTTCTGAGAGTCTGTAGTAGGGGTTACAAATGGGCGAGAGAGGGAGAGGGCTCTCAAGTCTCTGTGTATGCGCGCGTGCGCGCACATGTGTGTGTGTTGAGCCTAAGAGGGAGAAAATTCGAACCCCTGGCATGGCAGTCCTTCCTCCCCTTTTATAGCTCAAGGGGAGGGGGTGGCGACCGTTACATGAGAGAAAGAGAGGGAGATAAAAAAAAAGTCTTCCCGACCCCTCCACGCCTTCTTCGGTTGTGGGGCCCTTCGGTCCTGTAGATGACGTTGAGGCACGTGCGCACGTCGTTCCCATGTAGCCACGCTCACACGGCGCCGTTTGACAGCGCCTCTGTCACGTCGTGGAGGCCAACTACGAGGGTAGCAGCCAGCACGGTAGCGTCGTGCCTCCTCTGAAGCGCACGTCGCGGGCAATAAATGTCCGTCCCATCCGGTCGCCTCAACTGTAATTCCTTCGCCCGAGGTTTGACTTATGGGGCAGGGGTGCGGTGAGTCTCCCAACCCGCCCTCGGAATGGTCAGGCGAGGCGGATATCCTGCTCGAGGTCGGGCGCGTTCCCGACCCCTTTTGGGCGGGGTCAGGCGAATCGGAGACCTTTCTCCATAGTTAAACGAGTCGTTGCTTCTTTGGTCTGGTCGGGTGAAGAAGACCTCCGATCAGGGGCCTTTAACCGCCGATTGTCTAAGGGTTTTATGAGGCATTATGCGTTTAATCCCTTCGATTGGGTATCCCAAATATTGGTATCCGACACATGGTGGCAATAAATATGTTCCTAACTTCACTAGGGATCTTGGAACAATATTTCGCAATATGGTTTCGAAGGCTAGTTGTACCTGATTTCTTTGCCGCACTTATTTTTTGATCCACAATATTTGCATATTGCCTTTAGGATGCCAATACTATCCACCAATTCTGGTTCATAGTATTCCCAAATCTTTGACCTTCTGTTTGGTGCCAATGATGAACTATTGCTAGTGCTATCACTGCCACCAGATGCCTCAGAATGATGAGAAGACATCTGTTTCAGACATAGTGAATAGTTAGAAACATGCACTTAATAGTGTAGCAAATAGTTACAAAATCATCACAAAAACTCCTCAGCTAAAAACAGAGCATGACCAAACAATTGAGCTGGGGTATTGGAGTTGGTTTTTGCCAAAAATTTGAAACTTTTGAAGTATTGGAGTTGGTTTTTGCCAAAAATTTGAAACTTTTGAATGGTGTTATGGTTAACATGCAAACAAGGTCAAACATAGTGTCAACCCTCCAAATTCTTCCCTCATTTTCACTTTAGTGATTAAATAAAATTTATGCAAATATAAATCTCTCATGCATGTGCATTGTGATTTGGCACTTCTTGGTTTGATTGGTTCTCAAAGGTGCTGTTTGAATTTTGAATTCAAATTCAAAATTCAAACTTAACTAAGCTAAACCCTAAACCGAAAATGTTTAACCCACAACACCTATCCGGGCCGGCCACTGGCCAAACCGGCCCAGCACTTCAAACCCCACTCCACTCCCTCACACGCGGGCCGGCCCAGCAGCGGCCCAAGACCGAGCCGAGGCCGACCGCGCGCGCGCCCCTCTCCTCTTGCCGCTGACGCGTGGGGCCGCCGCACCCCGACGTCATCCCCTTCCTCTCGCCCTTTTCCTCTCCTCTCTGCCGCTCCTCTGCTTTCCTCCCGCCGCGGCCTTGACCGGCCAAGGACCGGAGAGCGCGTCGCGCCAAGGCCGCCGCGCCCCGCGCTGACGCCACCGCAGCCGCGGCCCTATCCTATCCCCGTACGGAGATTCCTCCCCGAGGGAGCGTCGGTGGCGCCCGGAGCGGTTTCCGCCTCCGTGGATGCGCGCCACGTGCCCCGACCCGCGCACCGAGGATCGCCGGCCGCTCGATGCTGCCGCACCTCCAGAACCTTCCCGCGCCGCTCACCCAAACCCTAGCCACCCTCCTTGCCCCTCTATAAAACCCCGATTTCCGCCGCCGCCGCCGCCTCAAACCGCTCGGGCGAAAGCCCCTTCTTTTCCCCAAACGCCACACCACCAGAGCCAAGGAAGGAAGGGGAGAGGAGGAGAAGAAGGGGGAGGACCGCAAGGAGGAGACCAAGCTCGGGCCGGGGAGGAGCCGCACCGCCTCTGCCCCGAGCTGCTCTGCTTCATCAACACCAAGCCGCAGCCGCCGCTGACCGGAGCCGAGGACGAGTACCGCAAGTCTCCACCGAGCCTGCTACCCTCTACTCCATCGCCCCTCGGTGAGCCACACGTGCACAGGCCCCTCTCCCCTCTCTCCTTCGCTCTGATTGACTGGCGGAACACCGCCATGGGATCATGCTCCGGCCGTCGCCGCCGGACCTTCTCGTGCACGGGCTTGCTGACCGGCCTTCGAGCCGCGCCCCACCTCTTCTTGCAGGTCACGTGAGCACCGGCTCAGAGCCGCCACGCGGTCGCCGTTCACGCTCGCGGCCGAGCCTTTCCATGGCCGCGCCGCGGGTGCACGAACGCGCCGCCGCACACCGAGGCTAAGCCTCCCACGACGGGCCGCCGCCGTGGCGCTCCTGGCCCTGTCATGGCCTCGACGCGCCACGGGACCGTGCGTGCGCCGCTCGCCGGGCGTTTCCACGCCCCGGCCACACCGCACGCGTCATGCCACCGTGGTGCCCACGCCACGGCCGGCGGCGCTCACCGCACGCGCACACGCCGCCGCGGCGCTCT
>CM014273.1:9000987-9012900 GCA_004135705.1 Alloteropsis semialata | reverse complement strand
ATAGATCAATACGTTCTATTCCTCTGACTAAAGATAAGTGCGAGAACAGCAATCGTTCGGTGATGAAATACAATTGTTGCTCCCCTTGTAGTACATCTCACCTGCCATATTGAAATTTCGAAATTCATGTGATTTGAACATGTATGAAGTTGCACTATATTTGTCGCAGAATAGAGCTATTTTCAAATTTCTCCAAAGGTTACCAATAGTATCTAAGATGGTTTATCTCGGATAGAGAATGTTATGTGTTATGTCATTATTATAGTTGGTTCAACGATGAATTTACGATGATCATTTTTTCATTACCGAACCTTTTTTTTCTATATTTATAGTCAAACTGATGTATTCTAAGACGGAATTATCATATTTCACCGAGTTAGAAACATATTAATAGCATGAAAACCGAAATAAAATGTCGTTTCGTTCTCACAAAGCTGAGAACGACCGCAGTACAATTTACGATCACGCAGCCTTCACTACCACAATGCCCTCCTCTTTTCCTGGGGGACGCCGCCTACCATTTCTTTACAAACAAAAGGAACGAGGCCAGCCACAGTAAAAATTTTGCAAAAGGGAATCTTTTTTGCATGGAGTACTAAATGAAGTCTATTTGCAAAACCCAGCCACGGATGAGCGTAACTTTCCGAGACGAATCTAATGAGCCTAATTAATCCATGATTTGCTACAGTGATACTACAGTAACCATCTTCTAATCATCCTCTAATCATGCGGTCAAAGGCCTCATTAGATTCTTCTCGGAAATTTACTAGAGGTTGTGGAGGTAGTTTTGTAAACTGACATTATTTAATACCCCTAATTAGTGGTCAAAGATGTATTTATTACCCTGAAAAATTTTTCGGGAGCCAATGAAACACGGCCGTTGTCCACGAGACCACGACGCACCAAAATGTGGGTGGGTCCCACCAGGCACCAACGGAAAACCGCGCACGGAACAAAGCCGAACCCGCCCGGAAGGAGCCGCTTCCTTCCTTCCCTTCCCACATCGTCCCCCGCCCCGACCCCGACGAATAGTGCTCGGCTGGTAGAATGAATAGTGCTCGGCTGGTAGAACGAATAGTATTGTGTGAGAGGAAATAAGCCGAAACTTGCCAGCCGAGCACTGTTCAACATGCCAGCCGAACAGGCCCGAACTCGCCGCCGCGTGATCGCCCGCCTCCCATGCCACCGCCCCGCCTCGCCGTCCCCTTACCCTGACCGCGCGCGCGCGGGCCCACGCCGATCGCGCCGTGCCGCGCCTGCCATGGCCCCCGCGGCCCTCCTCCTCCTCCTCGCGATCCTCTGCCTCGCCTCGCGCCTCCCCGGGGCGGCGGCGGCGGCGGCGGGGTGCGCCGCGAACACGAGCCTGGCGGGGTACGAGGCGGACCTGCGCATGTCGCAGCACCAGCTGCGCGGCCGCGTGGAGGTGCTCGACGGCTGCTCGTTCCGCGTCGCCGCGCTCGACCTCCTCCCGGGCTCCGCCTCCGCGCGGTGGTGGCGCGCCGACGGGACCGACCTCGACGCCCTCGCGCGCGGCGAGCCGGCGGCCGCCGACCCGCTGGACCGCACCTTCCTGTCCGAGTCCCTCGTGTTCCGCCTCCTCCCGGGCCTCTCCTGGCCGCTCGTCCCCGTGCTCGCCGCCTACGATCCCCTCACCTCCTCCCTCTTCGGCTTCGTCCGCCTCTCCAACGCCAACGCCTCCTCCGATCCCTCCTCTTCCTCCGCATCCGCGGCGCCCACCATGCTCGACTCCTGTGCCCAGCTCTCCCCGCGCTTCCGCGTGCGGTGGACGCTCCACGAGGCGAACAACTCCGTCGACATCGGCCTCGAGGCGGCCGTCGGGTCCGAGTACTACATGGCGTTCGGGTGGGCCAAGCCCGGCGTGGCGAAGCCGTCCCTGATCGGCGCCGACCTCGTCGTCGCCGGCTTCACCGAGGACGGACTCCCGTTCGCCGACGACTACTACGCCACCAAGTACAGCGACTGCCTGCTGCGCGAGGACGGCTCCGTCGAGGGCGTCTGCCCGGACACGATCTACGGCCGCAACGACTCCGCCGGGCTCGTCAACGACACGCGCCTCGTCTACGGCCACCGCCGCGACGGCGTCTCCTTCGTGCGCTTCTCGCGCCCGCTGGTGTCCGCGGACAGCACGCACGACGTCGCCGTGAACGCCACCCATAACATGACCGTGGTCTGGGCGATCGGGCTGCTGCGGCCGCCGGACTCGCTCCGGCCGTACTACCTGCCGCTGTTGGGCCGCGGCGCGTCCGCGGGGACGACGTTCGCCTTCGCCAAGCTCAACTTGTCGGACGCCGGCAGCGGGTGCGTCGGGCCGCTGGACGCCGAGGACAAGGAGGACCAGGCCAGGATCACGGCGGAGCGCAAGACGCCGCTTGTGGTGACGGTGGGGCCGGCGCTGCATTACCCCAACCCTCCCAACCCCGACAAGGTGCTCTACATCAACAAGAAGGAGGCGCCGCTGCTCAAGGTGGAGCGCGGCGTGCCGGTCACCTTCTCCATCGAGGCCGGGCACGACGTGCCACTGTACATCACGTCCGACCCCGTGGGCGGCAATGCCACGTCCAGGAACACGCCCGAGGTCATCTATGCCGGCGGACCCAAGGCGGAGGGCGTGCCGGCAACACCAACAGAGCTGGTCTGGTTGCCGGACCGGAACACGCCGGACATAGTGTACTACCAATCCTTGTATGATCAGAAGATGGGCTGGAAAATTCAGGTGGTTGATGGAGGCCTCAGCGACATGTACAACAACAGCGTGCTACTGGACGATCAGCAGGTGACATTCTTCTGGACTCTCTCTGGTGACTCCATTAATATAGCTGCCCGAGGTGAGAAGAAGAGTGGTTACCTTGCAATTGGCTTCGGTAGCGCAATGGTGAATAGCTATGCGTATGTCGGGTGGGTCGATGGCAATGGCAAGGGGCATGTCAAATCTTACTGGATCGACGGGAAGGATGGAATGAGTGTGCACGAAACACACGAGAATGTTACACATAAGAGATGCCGATCGGAAAATGGTGCGGTCATATTTGAGTTCACTCGTCCATTAACACCTTCTTGCAGTGGAAGGGTGGAATGCAAGAACCTAATCGACCCGACGACTCCTCTGAAGGTCATTTGGGCAATGGGTGCTCAATGGTCAACAGGCCCATTGAGCCTGAAGAATATGCACTCAGACACAAGCAATCGTCCTATCAGGATTCTTCTGTTGAGCGGCTTGGCTGAAGCAGTGGAGGATCTTCGCCCGGTGCTTGCTGTTCATGGGTTTATGATGTTTGTGGCATGGGCTATTTTGCTGCCAGGGGGAATTATGGCTGCACGGTATCTGAAACATCTGAAAGGCGATCTCTGGTTCCAGGCTCACACCTATCTGCAGTATTCAGGCATAGCTGTTATGCTCTTGGGCGTTCTTTTTGCAGTTGCTGAGCTCCGAGGTTTCTCTTTCAAATCCAGACATGCTAGAATTGGTGCAGTGGCATTTACATTCGCATGTGTGCAGCCAATTAACGCTTATCTTCGACCACATAAAACAGAGAATAGAGAATCATCTTCAGGAAATAGGATTGTTTGGGAGTATATGCATCTTTTTACCGGGAGGTCTGCTGTGATTGCTGGTATCGTGGCTCTCTTTACTGGCTTGCAGCATCTTGGGCACAGGTATGGAAGTAAGAACATCAAGGGACTTACATGTGGGCTAATCTTATGGTTTGTAAGCGTTGCTCTAGTAACGGCTTATTTTGAGTACATGGCGATTAAGCGAAGAAAAGATGGTGCTGATGGCCTTTCTGGAAAATGGGTGCTTGGCAACACCGAGGAAGATGATACAGTTGATCTTTTGCAATCTGACAGGGTAGACAGTAAAATGGAGTCTAATTCATCACCTGGATCGTTGGAAGTACAGCTCGAGCCACTTAAAGGATGAGACTTTTCAGTATACATATCAACAAAAACAAAGGATTTTAGTTCAAATTCTTTATAGATAGAACAAGCGGGTGATATATGTCTTGGGATAAAAAGAGAGTTCTGTTCATAATCTTTATTGATTTAAGGAAGTGGTGAGATTCTCATCTGACATCTTGAGAGGTACTTAACACATGGTGTAGAATAGGCTTTTCTTGTCTTTTGGAGCTTAGGACCTCTTGTCTTTAATCTTCTAACTTATTAGCCACCATGTATGTATATCTGTACAATTTTAGTATAGTTGAGACTGAAAGAGGATACAATTCTTTTTGGAAAAAAAGTTCCTGAGAATTCTGCGAAGCATTTTTGTAGATGGTAATTTTTTAAATTTGTAGATGATTGTGGTTTGCTATGTATTGTTATATTTTTAGATTCAGTATACATTGTTTCACTTGGAACTAGAAATAACAACCCAATAAAACTCAATACCCCTGCCTGTTGTGGAAGCAGGGATCCACATTCTTTTTCTTTTTTTTTTGTGGCTGCAGTTGTCTTTTGTGCTATTTTTTACCTTCTTAATCATAGGATTCATGGCGATATATGCCAACCCGACGCTTTGTGCATTTTTGGTACCTATTCATAGTGGTCAAATGTTAGGCTGATGATCAGCACCACACTATACCTTTTTACTGATTCTATGATACATCATCCCAAAATACCAGAAATCCATTTACTTCCAAACTGCATACTCATACAGACCCTTTATCTTCCAAACATGGATTCCCCTTTTGCTGTCATGACACGCAGGTCTGTTTGAAAGTGGTTGCCTACTTGTCTTGCAATTCCACTAACTTGCTGCTGTTTGTTGACCCTGAAGATTGTCCACTACAACAATGAGTTGGCCCCATCTTCTTGAAGTAAAACAGAGCAGGTACGCTACTTACTATTCTCCCTTTTGCTGTTATGCTCGTACTATATCGTGTTCGGTGACATCGACGTCAACCTGCATGTTAGGTCTAGATTGTTTCAGTTAGGTGTTGGCACTCAGTCAGATCTGGATCCCTTGTTGGTTGGCTTGCCACCTTGTTAAGAAACCAGGGTTAGGTGCCGTCTGGCGAAGGGGCAAAATCAGCAGCATGTTACATGAGTCCCTTTATTCTGGGTCCCTGATCTTGTCTTTGCCATGAAGCCTAGTGGCCAACATGTTGTAGTTACACAAGCCCAGCATTGCTGAGTTTTTTTAATGGCCCATACAGGAAAGTTCTTCTGGTTCAAGTGGATGTTGCTGCTGTTCTGGAGTTTGGGTCTCTGGAGTCCAAATCTGTTGATAGCATTAGAGAAATAAAGCCCAAGCTTACCCTTGTAAGGACTGGATCAGATAAAGGGAGGCTATCCTCTGATGGGCTTCCATGCTTGACCAATACTGTATATGTCAGCCTGGAATCAGTAGCAGCAACACGGTTCAAATCTGGAATCAATTGTAGCCATGGTTTTCAACTGTACATGTGTGGAGATATTAATGGTTCTAAAGGAAATGACAATGGACATTCCAGCCATAAAAGGGCCATCAGGGTGGGTAAAGTGACTCTGAAACCTTATTTTTTTACCCTGACCGCTGTTGACTGTATATGTGAATTGCAGATGATACGACTCATAGCTCCTGCTATCTCCATCTTAGCTTTGCTTCTACTTGACTACTTTATCCTGAACTGTAGCATTGTAGTACGAGATTCATTTCTGAATTGGAGTGGAAAATGGGTAGACTGCCCCAGATGATCATATGTTATTGGATGGGACCCATTCCGAGCACTTTTGACCCAGCCATGTTTTCTACGCATCCTGGCTTTTGCTGACGAAATGGACCTGCATTTCAGTTTGTCTGATGTCTGAACCATCATCTCCTCCACTGCCATGATTGCTGAGTCCACTCCGGCCCGTTGCCTAATTTGATGGAGATGGTCCCTGCAATGCACTGCCACCATGATGCATGATCCGGGGACCTGGCAACCCGATGCATCCCGGCATATTTGGTGAGGAGACCCTGCTTATGCTTATACTCATTTGTTCTAATAGTGCCCATAGTTGGCATGATCTTTCGATTTATTGATAAAGTGTGGTGAGGTTGTACCTCAATGCATACCCTGCAATTCTGATAATAATTTACTTATGAGCATGCTGTGCAAAATTGCAAACTGAAATACGACGGGATTGTAATACGACAGGATTGTAATAGTAATGTGCAATTCTGATAATAATTTACTTCTACCACTGCTAGGACAGTAGCACGATAACGACACATCAAACAAACGACAACACAGAATGTGCAAGTTCAACTGACAGTTTCAGTGTAGGGAGCTTGTGACCTACGTTCCAGAATCTGAGCTTGTTTTTTCGAGAATCTCAACTAGTCACTTCTGAGTTCTACTGCACAAGTGAATCTTCTATTTTTAAAATGAATAAATAGTCTAAATCTTTGGCATCAAGCAGACCAACCTCCAAGGCTTCTTGTCCTCATTCCTCACAAGGCATCCTGCAGTTCTGAATGCTTAACTGCCTCCATGGTTAGGTTCCTGAGCCCCCCAGAAATTAATCCCATATCAATAACCTCTGGTCCACCTGCTTAAATGTGCCCTGCAGCAAGCAGCCGCAGGGAATCCAATTGTGATGAATGCAACACCAAATCATAACAAGCCACCAAAGAAATCCCGCTATGCAACCAGACAAAAATTCCAGCAATGATCAGGAGAAAACTGATGAATGGTTAACAGTGATAATTCACAGTTTCCAAATCAGTAAAAACAGTTCGCCGCCCTTTGCTTCGCTAGCCATTCAGTGTACAATACAGTAGCATTACCAACAGAAACGATTTTACACAAGCATTTTCATTTCTAACCTCAATTCAAGGACAACTTAGCACACTGTTTACATAGAGATAACATAAGTTCAGTAGCCTATTCCAATTTCTACATGATGCTATGAAACGATAAGTGCATCGATCGTCCTCGGCATCTCTGCGTTAGTGGCAATCTCATCAGAACAAAGCTTCATTGTCATCTCATCTTTTTTAAGATCTGTCTTCATGTTTACCCTGTTGACGTCACTCGTGCAAAGAGTTGGAGTGGCATTGCATTCTTCAAACCGGAAGCAACTGACCAGGTGATCATTGGTTAACCCTGCAGCCTGCATGAAGGAATATATGACCGTTGAGCCCACACCTCGGAATCCTCTTCGCATCATGTCTTTGCTGATCATGTCTGCCTTGGGACTCTTGACAGGAATTTGCCTTGGATAGCGGAACTTGCTTACTATAGGCTTGTGGTTCAGGAAACCCCAGCAGTATCGATCAAAGGATCCAAATTCATCCGCAATCTGCATCAGTTTGCACAAACTTGTAGTTTCAGGAAAAAGTCATACCAACAGAGGCACCAAATTGGTGGTGTGATCAAGCAGGCATTACAAACCTTTAATATCTGGCGAGCATTCTCAAGGACAGCTCGGAGCTTTTGCTCTGACAAAAGAGAATGGGCAACGCTTCCAGGTGCCACAAGCTTCTTCTCATTTATTTTAGAGACAGCAGCAGGGTCAAAATCCATGAAAATTTCCCTGGAAGATTCAGCATTGATGTTACAGAATATACCATGCAAAATGCTTCTTTTTCTTCTCAACATTACAGAAACAATACCTAAAAAGTTGCCTCCTCTTGAGAATTCCGGGCCATGTAAGCTCAGCCAATGCACAAGATAGTACAAGTAGCTCAAACAACCTCCTGTAAAATGGTCACGATCAAATATCCTGACCGTACAAGTTTCCTTTTAACAGAAGATAAACAAAAAAGATGGATATAACTATTTCCAGTTCACATACCTGTCATTGTGTACGGGAACCCCCCATTCCTCGTCATGAAAAGTGATGTAGCAAGTATCTGATCAGTAGAAAACATGAAAAATCAGCTTTGTTGCAAAAATAATGCGTAACTTAAGAAACACTTCATCAGTAAGGCCTGGAAAAGGCACAGGACAACCATAGCATGTGGTGCTGTCAAATAAAGCAAGTACAGTACCTTTGTTTTGTTTTCTTGATGGTATAGATGGAGCTATTAACAGTTTAACACTGCTTGTCTGTTAGTTTCTGGTTGGTAAAGTAACCATTCCTTTTGCCAAATTTATGGTTTCAAGCAGTTACAGCAGGTTACT
The DNA here is from genome assembly GCA_004135705.1 of Alloteropsis semialata. Taxonomy (NCBI): domain Eukaryota; kingdom Viridiplantae; phylum Streptophyta; class Magnoliopsida; order Poales; family Poaceae; genus Alloteropsis; species Alloteropsis semialata. Next base: position 9,004,789 of record CM014273.1, on the reverse strand, counting down.
GTGGCAGGATCAATATCAAAGGACACATGGTTCAGAATAGCACGGTTCGATCTAAGGGGCATCTGTTCAGTTGATGAGTCCAAACTACTAAAGCCAATTACAGATGTTGATGTGAAATTGAGGGTTAAAACAACTGTTATATGAAGGAAATTAGAATAAAAGGAAAATTAAACAAGAATAATATGCTCTTTGCATTTTCTTTAGGTATACTTTTAGAGGAATCCTAACTTTATCCAATGTAAGCAGAATTACCATCTCAGTTGGTCCCAACCCCATCTCGAACAGCTAGAGTTTAACGAGCTGTGGCTATGATAGATGAGGTATCATCATTTTGGTTAGCAACTCAGCAGTATGCTAGCTGCTCTTGAGGAAAAAGCTAGAGGTGAATATATTCTGGACCAAGGTTCCCTATATGACAAAAAGCGCCTAATACTATAATGTGTAAATTAGTATGAATTGCAGTGCATTAATGAAATGATTAGCCAAATATTTCGAGCAGGCATAAATTAAACACCCTACCCATATTCAGTAAACCAAAGCATCAAGTAATTCTTCTTCTGAAAAAAGGAAAAAGAATAACAATTCTTAAAGCAAACTAAGATTACAACAAAGAACAATTTCAAGACCAGAAGAAGCTCACCTGTGGTTGGAGTCGCCCACGCGCACCTCCTCTTCCCTTCCATAGCCTCTTGCGTCACCGGAGCAACGAAATCCACAACGGCCGACTTGCTCTTTGCCACCTTACCCACAGCCTTCCCTAGCTTCGGCGAAACCTTCGGCCAAGACCGGCCCTTCTCCACTTTCCCCGCGAAAGCCCGGGCACGGACCGACTCCGCGGAGGCGTCCGAGGAGCAAGACGCGCTGAGCGGCAAGCTCGGCTGCACCAGCGGCGCGTCGTTCCTCCTCGGCGGCGGCCCCGGCGGCGTGCGCCGCGGCGAGGGCACGGGGGACGCACCCTTGGGCGCGCCACCTCCGCCCACACCGACGGCATTCCTCTTGGCGCCCTCCTCCTCCTTCGCAGCGGCGGCCGCAGGCTTCTCCGGCGTCCCCACCGCCGCCGGCTCCGCCTTCCGCAGCGGCTTCGGCGACGGCTTCCGGGCTTTCGCCGGGCCCGACCTGGCCTTGTTGCCCCCCGGCACCAGCACCGGCCTCGCCTCCACCTCCGGCGCCGCGATGTTCAGGGACCGGACCCTCGGCCCGCCGGCCATGGAAGCCATTTCCACCCAGCCCCCGGAGCTTTTACCGCCCAAAAATTCAAACTTTACCGAGTTCCCCACTCAAGCTCCTCAAGAACCGAGCAGAAGGGAAAAAACAATTACCCAAAGAAAATCACTCGCTCCTCGTAGAGCGAAAAACCCTCCACGAACGCAAGATTCCCCTCCCCCGAGACAAGCACGGAACCAAGAACTCCTCGAAATCCGGGCCCTTTTTCCTCCCTTATCCTTCAAGAATTCAAACCAACGAGAGCTCCGGGCCAACAACCCTAGCCCCGGCCAGAGCTAGGCACGGCATTGCACAGACGAGCTCAAGAACCCAACAAAGCCAGATACCCAGCCGCGGCGGCGGCCGGCGCTCAGACGAAAACCTCCCGAGGCGGCCCGGCGGCGGAGGACAGCGAAATCCGGGGCAGCAAAGGCGCGGTGGGGGATCGGGAAGCCCTAGGCGGTGGCGTAGAGGCGGGGAAAGGGGAGAGGTGAGAGGCGCAGGGACTGCGGCTGCAGCAACAGCTCCGAGGGCGAGGGAGGAGGGGAATCCAAGGAGAGCGGAGGGGGGGAAGCGGCGGTTGGTAGAAGCTCGCTAGCTGGGGCTCTGCCGTTTATTTGACACCTGTTTTTATTTCGGGAGGGGGGTGCATTGCAAAAGTTTTTTTTTTAGCTTTTGTTCTTGCGGGGAGGAGAGGAGTTGGCCGTTTCTGTGCCCTGGACCGCTGTGGGTGGGCCCGGGAGCTTCTTGCTGCCTGACGGTGTACTTTTCCGGGATGGCCCACCTGTTTTACACATTTGTCGAAATGCCGTATAACGGCCGCTTTAGTTATTTCTTTTGTGGTATACACGAGGGAAATGGTTTTTCCACGTGTCCATGCACCATCGTCAATGTTCAGTGGTATATATAAATCGTCCTTCAAAATTTCCCAAACAAAATTCAAAATTTTAGAGCATCCTTATTTGAAATTTTTAATCATCAATTGTGGGGAAGCCATATACTTACAATAACATAATGTCAATGAGGACGAGAGGTTGAGGGAGATAACATGAATACGGGGGAAACAAGCACACATAATGAAATATGTTGTTATTGCCACAACTAATGGATGAAATTCAGGTGAGAACACTCATCAATTGACGTTCCACGACATCGTAAAGCAATTGAGCTTGTAGATTTCCCTATCTAAAATTTTCAATCATCAATTGTGGCGCAACCATATATTACACTAACATAATGTCAATGAGGACGAAAGATTGAGGGAGACAACATGAATACGAGGGAAACAAGCACCCATAATGAAATATGTTGTTATTGCCACAATCGATGGATGAAATTCAAGTGAGAACACTCATAAATTGACATTCCACGACACCGTAAAGCAATTGAGCTTGTAGATTTCCCTTAAGCCCACTGAAAACAGCTACAAGAGAGGTATGTGCTGGTAAAACATTGCAAAGTGGATGGCAAGAGGCTACGAGAAAACATCGCCAAGTCGTGAGAAAGGTGGCTAACCTTCTCGACACTTCGCAACAGTTGAGAAGTATATGTATGATATCCAAATTCATATGTTCAATTCTGTCAGTCATCAAAAAGACTTACGTAGAAATGTATTCCTCAAAATTAGAATTGGCTCACGCGCTTGGTGTGCGTTCATGTAAGTTGCCCTACATTTTTTAGACGTAGCAGAAAATAGTATATAGTAGTCCTTTTCTAGTGGGGCCAGAAAACTGATACTGAAGGACAACCATTTGAGGTCAAATTTTATCCAGGAATTTTTCTAGCATCTAGAAATGTTGCTGTTACAAGAGAGGAAGGGGGGCAAATTAATCAACAGCTGCACTGCTCGACGGCGGTTATATTACCGGCCCGGCGGGAGAGCCGTACGTGGTCCATGAGGACAGGGCACACCCAGTCCCAGTGTAGCCCCTGTCCCACGCGTCGTGCCGCTGCCCCGCGAGTGGAGGTGGACACGGTCGGGCCAGTCCGAGGGGAGTACGGGTACGGTCCATAGGCAGGGGAGCCGTTGGGAAAGCCAGCAACCCCGTGACGTGCGGACGGGGGCCGCCGGAACCCCGTTTCTCGAGCCTTCCCGTTCTTTTTCTGTGCAACAGTGGACCACGAGCCCGGCACTGGGTTGCACGGTAACTCCAGAGGCAAATATTCAGCGTCTACGTTCTGTTGATTTTCCGAGAATAATCTCCAGCTTACGTATTTCACCCAACACATGCTGCTCAGCAGCTCAGGGACCAGCCAGACTCGCACGGTCAAGTACGTACTCCACACACGTACTAACCGCCATTCTTATCCGGGCCAAACAACCACGCCCAGGACACACGTTCGCCAAAAAAACCACGCCCAGCACACGCGCACGTACAGACATGACTGCAGGTAGTCGCTCACATCAGGGGCGAAGGTATAGTATAATAATACTATAATTAGGGGGTGTGGATGCACCCACCACAAATTCAAAAACCAGTGATTATGTCTAAATTTCCACTATATATGCACCCCCAACTGTTTAACTCTGCACTCACAAGGGAAGTGCACCACCCTGCCATGTTTGATCGCTTGGATCAGCACTTGACTATGTCTTTCT
>CM014273.1:8984524-9000909 GCA_004135705.1 Alloteropsis semialata | reverse complement strand
TGCACCACCCTCGAATTTCCTCTAGCTTCGCCACTGTGCAAAAACACTAACAGCCTGCACACGTACACGGCCAGGTCGATCGATCTCACCACGGCACGCAAAGAAAGTCCCAACGCTGCACACCTGCAGCAGCTGGAGGTCTTCTTCAACCTTCCATCGTGCGTTTTCTCTCTGGTCATGTGAGCAGGTTGCAGCTTGCGGCTGCGAGCTCGATCAATGGTGGGCGCGTAAAGGGTCGCCTGCATTGTACAAGTGGCTCTCCCTTCACGGTCCTCGTCGCGAGGGACCCCATAGACGCCGGTCGTTGGAGGGTGGTTTGGGGCATTGATCAGATCAGGCCGGGGATCGACGACCCACGCGATGCGTCATGCGCCAGCCTCATCGCTCATCACCTGTCAGACTCGAGCGTCGCGTCGAGTCACCTGAGATGGCGAGTGCTCGGGCCAGACAGCCGGCCGGCCGGCCGGCCATTTCCGCCGTCTCCGGGAAAACGACGGCGGCCACATACGGTTTCCTCCAGGAATCAAGACAAGAGGTCCGCCTGACGGGGCTCGCTTTGGGAGCGTGATCGTTGGTTGCGGGCTCCCTGTCAGTGGTATTGGTTAGGTCTGTTAGTTGCCACTGGTTTCACTGCTTCAGGGACTGCTGATCCTGATGTTCCTGTGCAGCATTGGCTTCAAACTTTTTTCTTTTTTCAGCATGGCAAGTGTATGCATGCAGTCAGAGGTAGCGTTATCTGACTGGCGAGGGAAAATTGTACTGAAGATAAAAGATATAGACAGGAGAAAATTGTGAATAAAACTGATGCTCACAAGTGGTTGCATGTTCCAAAGTCACTCAGCCCAATTCTTCAGTGAAAGTGTAAAGTATTTACATTTACACATTTGGGAGGTACAATTATCACTGAGGCAGCTTATTCTCTGAGAAAAAAACAATTTTGCAGACTACACGAAACAAACGCAAAAAGTCTTTGTATTGTTGTGTGTGAATCCCTCCCTCCCTCTCTCCCTCTTTTGAAAGACAGCGACCGTGTGTGAATCCCACTTGGACGACGCTTTGCTACTCCATAGTCCATCCCCGGACTCTGATTTTCTTTATTGCCTATATGCCAGGAAGAAAAATGGACAACACTGAACTCTGACTGAGCCGAATCTACACGGAGGCCTCCAGTGGTTCAACCGGTACAGTATAAGGGGAGTTCCAATCTGCATCAAAGATATCCTGCAGCTGCGCGACAATGGAGGGGCTGTATGTTCCGAAGCTCACTCCCGCCGTGGTGTAGAAGTAATCCCAGATGAGGTTGCTGGTGCCGATGTTCGCCCTCACATCGCTGACAGCATACTTGCCATGGTTCACCCGGGTGAAGCCAGGGTAACGGTTCCCTGTCGCGGTGCCGCCTTGGGACAATGCAGGTCCGGTCTCGTTGTACCCAGGAACCATGTAGTATTTGATCTCGACCTTGCCACCGCAGTGGTTGTAAGTTGAAGATGCACAGAGGATGTTAGAGTATAGAAGGCTCTTCAAGTATTTTTCGGTGTTTGGGATGAAATGTGTCCAGTAGGCAACAAGAAGCCTCACAGTTGCATTCTTTGAAAACACCACCTGTCAAGAATCAATTATTCCTTGGTCAGATTACTGCCTTGTTGCTCATTACAGATAAATCGAAGAAAAAACTTCAAAAAAGGTGAGTCTGGATTTTGCGAGAATCATGTTGAATAGAAAGTGTAAATACCTCTGAGATTGCTGATGACAAGGATGGCCAGTAGACTGTATCTGTAGGGTACTGTGACTGCCCAAGCCAATCCATAGTATTCATTCGTACAATTCCGCCAACCTTGACAGACTTAATGGTGTCGACCCAACCCTGCTCATCTGCTTGGAATTTGCCAAATGTCACCTGTGAAACAAGAAAGATGAAATCAACATCCTGAAATGTGCTACTGCTACCTAGATTGGTCCTTGACAGAAGAGTTGTCTTTTTGTTCAGTTGTCTGTCTTAATTATATTTACAAAATACTTGAACTAATTATATATGTATAAGAAAGATGTACAGAAAGAAAAGGTTTATCATGACGTCATGAATCAAACAAAACAAAATGAATGTTTGGTAGATGGGTAATGGGCGGGAAGAAGACATATTTTTTTCCCTAGGCAAACTGGAGGATGTAGGCAAATAACACAAACTTAATGTTCCCATTCACTGAAAATTTCCACTGGAATGTATTTTAATATCACTATGCACATCAGTTATGATTTATCTGAAAGATAGGTAACTAAAGCACACATTGACTGAAGAATTGATGGATCAGAAGCTACTCTTCTTCAGAAAGTGGAGTGTATATGCTATTACCTCAGGTGGAGCAAAGGAAAGGTAGCTCAAGTAGTGCTCCTGATCAGATTTCTCGCACCCAGGGATTTCAAATGGAACATCAATCATTTCAGGATTAGCAAGTGCCGGATAGCCATCTATATATGGGATGTCAACAGAAAGTGGTAAGGGTGACCTGCTCACAGAAGAAAAAGAAATGTATCATTTCAAGCTAAGAAAAAAGATATAACTGAAAGTTCTTAGAGCGCTTGATGCCACAAGATAGGATTCAAGTAAATAAATACCAGTCACTCAATCCTTCTAAAGAAAAATGACAAAAGTATAAAGGACATCCACTGAGCATTGTCAGAAGAGATCAAAATTCTGATAAATGCAGACAGGATAGACAAACTGATAGATTTTACATAATCTAATCCTAAATATGTACCGATAAATTTTTCTACAAAAATTAATGCCCAAAGTACAAAATCAGTGAAAATACAGAGAAAGATGTAAACCTGCATCTTTCTTTTGGCTGTAGAAAATGAGACCAGCATGGAACCTTTCTCGAAACTTGCCACTGCTTATCCCAAGCTACTTTGGTATAGATAGTTGAGTTGAGGGTTGAAAGAGACCAAAGATTTTGAAAATATACTTCCACAGTTTTTGCTATATCTGGACAATCAGCTAAATAAATCCCAAGCTCCTTGACCTGCAATGTATAGAAAAGTAGTGCCAAAAGGTTAGCTGCTTTGTTTCTCCGCACTATACTGCAAATAAGAAAATGTAAAAGAACTTCCTTTTTTGTCTGATATACCTGGGTAAGGGATTTCCAATCGTTGTTCGCTGACCCTATATACACATCTTTTTTATCTGATATCCAGACTTTTGCATGCACAACGCCAGACCCCCACCACTTGTCAAAAAGAAGGGTTACATTCTGTACATTTGGTCTTCCTGCAGCCAGATCGGCACTCTCTTGGTCAAAATCTGGAGCAAATCCAGAGTGTTGCACAATCCTGAAATGATGTTGCAGTTGTTAACAGAGAAATTAAATTTCTTCATGTGCACACAATTAAATTATTTGTAAATGTCCAGTCATTTGATTGATAGCTTCTATGATATTCCAGTATGACACCAGCTTTACTGTAGGAAGATATATATGTCAATATTCCATATTTTTAGGCAAAATGTACTTCCTATGATTTAGTAATCGTTATCATGATAAAAACTGACAATTCAAGTATCAAACTCAATTCTTTCCTGATTTTGATCTTACGATCTGCCGCATTCTCTAATGCCTTGTAAACCCAGCGCCCCTCATCAGCCCCAAATCTCTTCATGTCACTATCAGAGTACCCATAATCCCCCGATTTTGGATTGTTTGGCTGCGCTAAGAACTGCCAGTACTGTGCGAGGATGTCCAGGCTCTTAGTTGCATTCCCCGAGAGCCACTGCAGTACGTCTCCTGTGATTCCGAAGAACAAACAGAAATCAACAACCCTGTGCAAATGCAGCCACCGTGGAATGCACATAACCAAATTGGATCCCTGTACTTGCATATGGTCATGCAACAAGGATTTGTAATTTCACAACCCTCACAATGCAACAAGGATTTGTAATTTCACAACCCTCACATATTATTCATCTAAAAACAAACTCAGATATCAACACCGGCAATTATATGAACACCAAATAAATTCCCAACCATGTCCAGTGCAAGCATTGCAAATTTCACTACAGCATTGTCCTTTTTTCTTTTACGAACAATGACCTAAATCGATGTTGCAGCAATCTTTCTATCCTTCACCGGAACAACAGGAAGCACAAGAAAAGTTTGCATATACAAAGATAAAAATGCCATCTTTTCACAAAACATAAGTTCACATCCACTAACTAGTAAACCAGACAGTCAGACACACAACATTTGTCCCCCCATCACTCCATCAGCAGAACAATCATAACAAGATTGCGCGCCACTCAGACAAAGCAACAGGAACGCAATAATCAGACGTTTTCCACCATTCCACATCATCTAGTTACAAAATTGGACCATCTGAACCATGAACTATCCGGTACTAGAGCTAGCCGGAAACATGATACCAAAGGTGAATCTTTTCCTACACATTCCAGCACACCTAGTCCCCAGTCGTGGCAACAGCCCACATCCATCCACGCCTCCTGAGCACGAAGCAACCAAACACGCAGGCACGCACCGAGGGAGGAAGAGAGAGTGTACCGGTGGAGAGGACCCCGGGGACACGTCGGAGGTGCGGCATGTCGGTGGGGATGGATTGCACCAGCCACGCCTTGCAGGTGGCCGCGGCGGCGCCCGCCGGCAGAGTCCCCCACAGCGCGGCGGCAGCGACCAGCAAGGGGAGGAGGAGAAGCCGCCGGCGGCGCGGGGAGGAAGGCATGGCTGGTGTCAATCTGAACTCTAAAGAGTGAGCCGTGGTTGGAACTTGGAACCCAAGTGTACTCTTTGACTAGCGGCTACTGATGAGAGCGAGAGAAGGCTTGGAAGGAACTGGAGTTGGGTGGGTCAAGTTTCCAAGTGATCATGCCATGCTTCTGCCTTCTCGTTTGCATGTTTCGAATTATTTGAATAATGTTCAGATCCATATTTTCTCTCTTATAAAAGAAAATATGTTCACAGATGCTTGCCATCTGAATATGAGAATATCTGATGCAATAACCCAAAGGAAGAACACCTTCACAGCTTTGCAGTTAATTTTACAGCATGCATTTGCATTTGGCAAGAAGCATGCATAAACTTGTCAAAATAAGAAGCCGCAGAAGCAGAACAGAAGCCATGCGTCAGGAGGTCAGATGAGGATCCAGCAAGGTGGGTACACATGCGCCAGTCAACGCACAACTGCGGCTGGATGATCGGTTAAGTCAACGAAGCGCGCCGGCCATGGATGGATCTGTCATCCGTGGCCATAGATGCCGGCGCGTCATGCGCCTCGATTGCTCCTCCGACTTCGCTCCGTTCAGACGTGGCAGAATATTCTTCGAGTGCCTTTGATTCCTCCAACTCCTCTTCGTTTGCAAAAAAGAAAAAAAGAAAAGAAAAATCCTGCATTGTGGGCCTTGAAGGCCCATTGAACCAGCCAGGAAAGCCCACCGCGTCGAGGTCCGTCCATACCACCCAAAAGGCCTTTTGTCACGTCACGGCCCACTTCGTCTCGAGGCCGGCCCTCCACCGCCGAATCGGAAACGTCATGGGCCCGTCGCCGACGCGGAGGAGTGGTCGACCTCGACGCGAATACGAGCATCTACGGGGACCTATATATGCAAAAGAGACGGCTGCAGACTCCGCGAATCAATCAATCATCGATCGATCGATCCCCGCAAGAAACCTGCTTGGATTGGGAGAGGGGAGAGAAGCCGCCGTAAAACCCTAGCCCGAGATCGCGAACGGCAGCCGGCGAGATGCAGATCTTCGTGAAGACGCTGACGGGGAAGACCATCACGCTCGAGGTCGAGAGCAGCGACACCATCGACAATGTCAAGGCCAAGATCCAGGTCCGCCGCCTTCTCTTCCCACTTCTCCCTCCTTTCCCTAGATAATCGCGACCAGTTCGTTCGCGCCCTACTGATTCGTCGCGTAATTGAGTGCTTGGTAAGGATTCAGGTGCAGCAGTGCTAGTTGCCGTGCCGATTTGGTAGGTGTTTAGTGCGGTTCTTTCCTGCTCAGGGGAAAAAGGATCTTGGGATAGTCACTGTTGATCGCGACACGGAGATTCTCTCTACAACCAGGGGAGTTTGATGTTATCATTAATAGGTTAACCACTTAACCTGATCTTGGTGTCTTGCAGTGGCCTGTGTCTTTGCATATTGCTGGTAGCCTCTCGCATTATATTGATGTGATAACTAAATTTAGGAAATTTGTATTGTGATTCATGACACATGCTTTGTAGGGTAAGACCCGTTGTTTTATGTGATTTATCATAGATGCTTTTTACGTCAAGTATAAGTTGTCAGAATCAGGAAACCATGACTTTATGACCCAAACTGTTACCCAAATGTAGTATTGTTTATCTGCGATGGTTGCTATGCTTTTCAGATTTAAACAGGAGTTATGTTCCTTCAGATGTATTTGAATGTTGTGTCTGCAGATGTATTTGAGTGCAGTGTTAACTCAACCACCTGTATTTTAGGGGGGAAATGCTGAATCAGACACCATAATCAGATTCGGATTTTAGAATCTGAAAAATATTTCCCATGCCAACTTTTTTACGGAGGGAGAAAAAAAATCTGAGTCCTGCTGAGGCAGACGTCTGAATCTGAGCAGTATTCCAACCTGTGCCTATGTTTTAGTTATTTTTTCTGTGCCCGAAAATAACCTGAATCTGAATCAGATTCCAAGTCCAAGTAACACTGATTGAAAGACTAGTAACACTGCTTTACATGTTTCAGGACAAGGAGGGCATTCCTCCAGACCAGCAGAGGCTGATTTTTGCTGGTAAGCAATTGGAAGACGGGAGAACATTAGCTGATTACAACATTCAGAAGGAGTCAACACTTCATTTGGTACTGAGGCTCAGGGGTGGAACTATGATCAAGGTGAAGACACTTACCGGGAAGGAAATCGAGATTGACATCGAGCCCACTGACACAATTGATAGGATCAAGGAGCGTGTTGAGGAGAAAGAGGGTATTCCACCTGTTCAGCAGAGGTATTCTTCCTCCCTCTACAAGCTAAATGAATATGAAACTCCAAATTCCTGTTATCTGTGTGACTTTCCTGTTATCTGTGGTAACATTATGTTGTCCTAATAAACATATTGCATGTGCAGGCTCATCTATGCTGGGAAGCAACTTGCTGATGACAAAACCGCCAAGGATTACAACATCGAAGGTGGTTCGGTGCTCCATCTTGTGCTTGCTCTGAGGGGTGGCCAGTAGATTCAACCTCTACTGTAGTTTGTGCTATGTGGTTTCTACCAAAAATTGTTTCAGACTTGCTTGTATTGTGTGGTTGATTGAAGTAGCATACCATGGTATTAGTGAACTGCTAGAATCAGGTGTCATCTGTAATATGAAATGCTTGAACTAAGTTTATCAGCTGCCATCTGATTTCTGATCACCCAGAATACTCTTTTCATGGTGTCATCTGATTAATTGTGGTTTCTACTTAACAGAAGGGCTCTTGATTTAGCCTTAATGTGAGAGCCCTTCTGATTTGGAATTTGATGCACGTCAATCAAAAAGAGGAAAGAACAATGGGAGGAGAGTTCAAATCTGTTAGTGTTAAGGGTTTGAGTTGGGGCCGTGAGGGGGGACAAGGAGACGTCTCCTGTTATCCCCAACGGGAGGGGAAGGGGAGAGGCCTCTTGGCCTAGTTATGTCCATTTCCAATTGCCACCAAGTGTTTTATAAAAAAAATTGAATGTGCCAACTATGCCTTGGAATGGAACAAATTGGTTTAGAACTGGGGTGTCTCAGTGATATTGAGCATGACAATGCTATCCTTCTCTGGTTGACACAGACATGTTATGTGGTTCTTATGGACTGTCAATCATATAGGAAGGAGTTCACTTCACCAATTATAAGGGGTCCCTTCGATGAATTGATTTTCTAAAAATACTAAGATGTTAGGAGCTTAAGAAACTTGCTTCTTTTCAAAGAATCACTTACAAAAGGAGCTCTACTAGACATTTCCTAATTTCACAACAATAAGGATATAAACCCTTTTTTGCTGTCAGATCCTGTCTCCAATTGGGAGTTTATTTACAACGTAAGGATGAGCTATAAAGCAGAGAAATGAACAGTTCCATGCAAATGTGTTATTTGTGAACCTAATTCCTTGGTGGAATTATACAATATGGGGCGGCTATCTTTCCTTTGCATCCCCTAAAAGCTGGATAAAGGAGCCCACAAACAACCAAGACCCTTCTTCCCTGTAGACTCCTCTACAGAAGTTTCTTTCTGAAAACCAGAAAACACGCACTGATGCATCAGGATGATGGAGACATTTGCTCCATGATCCTGCGTGCTCAAGATTCTAGTTCAATGCTCCTGAAAATGTTGAGGAGACATCAACACCTGTAGATTCTTGTTCAACGCTCCTGAAGAAATAAACCATTCGAGTGCAGACATCGATCTGTTATCTTCTCTTTGTTCAGATACGGATGTTCCAGCTTATCTTGCTAGTGCAATTCTGATGCAATCGGGGTATCATCTGAATTTAAAAAATTGGAGCTTGAAACGTCCCTGTCGGGTCATAAAAGGGTTCCTTCTTTTTGGAAAAAAATAAGCAGGCCATGACATACTTATTCACCAACATAAAAGGTTTCAAATATTCCTTTTGTTTCGCCTTTTCATATTCCTCTCCAACATATCTTCGATTTTCTAGTTGGCACTTGGCACTACTGCCCTTCTTTTTTTCGTTGGTACATTCTTGCCGCGCGCACCTGCTAGCCGATTTGAAAGGCAATTTCTGTCATGTATTGTTGCCCCCTTTTCCTTTGGAAAAGACTGTTCTTGCATTGTTCCTTTCTGATAAGGCCATCATTTCTGTTTTATTTGCCTCTATCTGGTAATGCTGCTCATTAGCCTTTGGTCAGCCATACCGTGTAATCATAGGCTTAACAATTATTCCATAATTCATCTGCACAATATAGTCAGATTTATATATACATATTTAGATGATGGTTTTTCTGCCTTTTTAGTTATGTTTTGCACCAAGCAAAATAATAAGGGCTGAACATTCTGTTTGCTCCCTTGTACCATCTTCTGTCCCTTGCTTCATGCCTTTTGCCATGTTTTTGTGCTATTCTGTATCTCTGTTGGTGCTGAATCTGCCGCTGCAACTGCAAGCTCCTCTCGGCCGTCTCTTTCCCGCTGGTTTCCTCCCGCCTTTCTGCGCCGCGGGTTGCGCGCGGCGCCGAACAAAGTGAGCAGCGAGCGTGACTGAAAACTGATGGCCGCCATGGCGCCGCGCCTAGGATTGTGTAGGGGACCAAAGAACCCTAATTCCTTCAAAAGAGCAGAAAAGAACCCTAATGGCCAATGGTAACTCCACCAAAGGTCACAACTTGCGGAATGCTTTGCGGGCTTTAATTTCGCCGAGGTTCAGCGATTGGCCGGGCAGGAACAGGGACCATGCTAACCTAGCCGCTGCTGCAATTTCCTGGGCCCTTTCAGTTGCACCTAAGGCTCTTTTGCAGAGGTCCATCCATGGCTTTCTTAGGTCAGAGTATATAGGAGCCTGGACCATCGCCGTCTTGCGCTCATCAGCTCCTTTAACATGCCATGTTTGGGTGGTACCATGTTGAGATCTGGCTCTGAACTCTGAAGCAGGTACTTTCTCGAGGCGTTGTGGACCGCAATGCGTTGGTGACATGGACCATTTGCATCAGGGGAACTTCATGGAAGCATCAGAGAGATGAAATGAAATGAAAGCTCCTTGGCTGATTTTGGGTGGGGCTTGTTAGATTGATCTCAAGTGGGGGCCCAACGGCAGCCCATTAACCCCTTAATCGCGCCCTGATCGGGGGCGCCTAACCCTAATGGTTAGTGGGCCCCCGTCGCACTGCGCTATATAAAGAGGGGTGGGGGCTGGCAGGCACACGACACGAGGTTCGCCGCAGCCACAAACTCCACCCCGACAAACCCTAGTTCTCCACCGATCGGAGTTGCGCAGCAGCGGCGGGAAGCACCACCGACGCCCTCTTCTTCCTGCTACGACGACGCCGCCATCGCCATGGCCAACGCCGCAGCCAATCCCGCCACCACTGCGGATGGTTGTAACCCTAACCCTCTCTGTACATTCTCGTTCTTGTTAGTAGATGATGTATAGGATCCTCTCTATTGTTTATCTCTGTTTCCCGAACCCGTTCTACTGCTAGTTAACAGCAAGCAAATCTATCAATGGTATCAGACGGGTACTAGTGAGTAGATCGGTTTTTTGGGGTTTCGAATCCTAGAACAAGACAGAAAGGAGGCCGCCGAGCGACATACCTTGAGTATCGTCCCGGGTCACACAATCACAGGCAAGAGCACAGAGCAAGAACAGACGGCGCTTAAGGGGTCGATGACCTACCTCGGTCGCGCCCAGGATCCAGTAGTTGCAGCCGCAGTCGAGCCGCTCGACGGCGGCGCGCTCAAAGCGAACGCGCCGCCGGCGAGGGATCCGACCACGGCGGCCGGACGAGCAGCAGCAAAGGCGGCGGCCGGCGCGCGGCGCTATGCGCCTGACAGAGACGCCGGCCGGCGCATCCTGCGCTAGAAGACGTGGCTCGCCACTCACAGCTGCGCGTCGTGGAGGTCTCGCGGGATCTACGGCGGCAGTTTTGGGCGCGCGGCGCACGAGCAGCGAGCGGCGGCCGTTTCGGGAGCACAGGAACGATTTCTGAGCGAGCAGAGCCGCCGGGCAAGAGGCTGCGCGAGCGAGGAGCAAAATACGCTAGGGTTCAGGGGCGACCGACGCTCGACGTTTTTATCTCAGGCGAGAAGCCCGGACAGCCGAACATCCTCGTCCGCGGGGGCGGACGGCTCAGATGAGCCGACCGTTTCAGGCCTCCGGCAAAGCAGGCCACTGGGCCGCTGCTGCTCGGCTCCGGCGCAATCGGGCCGGACGGAAGTCGCACTGGGCCGCTGCTGCTCGGCTCCGGCGTTCGGGCCGGACGGGAGTCGCTGCTGCGAAGCTGGGCCGCGCGCGGGCGCTCAAGCTGGGCCGCGCGCGCCGTAGCAAGTGGGCCGCGGTGCACTGTGCCGAGCGGAAAACAAGCGGGCCGTCCGCTGCAGCAAGCCGAGCGCGCGGAGCAAGCCGTGCAATGCCGAGCGAGTGGAAGAGCTAGCAGGCCACGTTTTACGGGCCAGTTTTAGCAAACAGAGAAAGTTTTTTAGAATTTTTCAGCAGCAGTTAGACTAATTAATTTACACCAACGTGTTTATTTTTTAGAGAGCAAGATCAGCAAGTTATGTTTCTGAAAATAGCAAGTTATTTTATTATTCCGCTGCGCAAGTTATTATTGTTATTCTCTTATTAAATTGAACCAACGGGATATTTAATTTGAGAAGCCTAGATTTTTCAGCACAAGTATTTCGGTACTGTTGTTATTTTTTGACCAACGTTAATAATAGCAATATTACTGATCCAAGTTTTACCAGTATTTATTCTTTTCTGCCCAACGGTGATTAGAATAAGTGAAGCAAGTTATTTGTATGTCTTGATTTTGACCAACGTTAAATTAAGATATACAATTATTATGATAATTATGTTCTCACAAATGTGTCATGTTTTCATTTCAGAGCAAACAGCAAACGCCATACACTTAATCAGTGCAATCCCCAAGTTAACTGGCCAGAATTATGTTCAATGGCGTGAGGAGCTTGATTCAGCGCTAGCACTTGCAGAGATAGATTTGGCTCTCACTGAGCCACAACCCATTGAGCCAGAAGAGCCCGTGAGGGCTGAGAATGAGTCCGAGGCAGATTTTGCTACTCGGCAGTGGGATCATGCTCCCATAAGAGCAAAGTATGACCTAGACAAGGCAAAGTGGGACAAATCTAACCGCAAGTGCAAGATCATCATCAGAAAGACAATCACAGAAAGCTTAAGGGGTGCCATCCCAGAGTGTGACACAGCTACAGAATATCTAGAGAAAGTGAAGAGCCAGTTTACTGGTTCAACCAAAGCTCATGCTTCCACCCTGATTCAGAAACTCACAACAATGAGATTTACTGGTGGAAGTGTGAGAGATCACATTCTGAGCATGGGTACTATGGCATCCAAGTTAGACAAGCTGAAGATGCCACTGCCAGATGGGTTCCTCATTCACTTGGCCCTGAACTCACTCCCAAAAGAGTATGAGACATTTGTTGTCAATTACAACACAAAGTCAGAGGAGTGGGACCTACAAAAGGTCATTGCCATGTGTGTACAAGAAGAAGAAAGGCTCAAGAAAGCAAAAGGAGAGGATACTCTCAACTATGTGAAGGGCGAGCAACAGAACAAGAAGCAACACTTCAACAAGAAAGCTTCAGATGCCTCTACTTCTCAGTATAGGGGAGGCAACTCTTCACAGTTCAGAGCACCCTCTAGACCAGCCGCCCAGCAGAAGGATTTGAACAAAGATCAGTGCAAGTGGTGTGAAGAAACTGGGCATTGGAAGCATGACTGCCCCAAGTTCATGAGGCACTGCCTAGAGAAAGGTGAGGACATTATTACATTTGTTGATGAGTCCTTATACATAAGTTATGACAGTTCCACATGGTGGATTGACTCAGGTGCAACTGTTCATGTTGCTAACTCTTTGCAGGGATTCCATGGAGGGAGAACCCTTCAAAGAAGAGAAAGACAAATTAAGGTGGCCACTGGCGTTGAAGCAGAAGTTGAAGCCATAGGAAATCTTTCTCTAGTTCTAGCTAGTGGCTTCAAGCTTCAGTTAAATGATGTCCTTTATGTTCCCTCATTAGCTAGAAATTTGATCTCAGTTTCATGTTTGTCAGACTATGGTATTGATTGCCACTTTTCTAAGAATGAATGTAAGCTACAGTTTAATAATAAATGTGTGGGTCTTGCCTTCCGACAAGACAAACTTTATTTATTATCTATGTCTGAGAATGTGAATGATGTAAGCAATAAGCATGAGAAAGTATTATCCTTAGATGCAAGCAAGAAAAGAAAGAGAATTGATTCCTCATCGAAATTATGGCACTGTCGTTTAGGCCATATTTCGAGGGGGAGAATAGAACGCTTAGTCAAAGAATCAATCCTCCCACCTCTAGAATTTTCAGAGTTAGAGCAATGCGTTGATTGCATCAAAGGCAAGTTTGCAAAGATTATAAAGAAAGGAGCTAAGCGAAGCGGGGGAGTTTTGGAATTGATCCACACGGACATCTGTGGACCTTTTCCAGTAAAGTCTGTGGATGGTTTTGATTCATTCATCACATTCACAGATGACTACTCTCGTTATGGATATATTTATCCAATCAAAGAACGTTCGGAAGCGTTAGACAAGTTTAAGATATTTAAAGCTGAAGTAGAAAATCAACTCGAAAGGAAAATAAAGGTAGTAAGATCCGATCGTGGAGGGGAGTACTACGGTCGACATACCCCTTATGGACAAGTTCCTGGACCTTTTGCAAGGTTCCTACAGGAAAATGGCATAGTAGCCCAGTATTCAATGCCGGGCGAGCCTCAGCAAAATGGAGTAGCAGAAAGGCGTAATCGTACCCTGATGGATATGGTGCGCAGCATGATGAGCTATTCCACATTACCATTGAGTTTGTGGATGGAGGCCTTAAAAACCGCCATTCATATTCTCAATAGAGTTCCAAGCAAGTCGGTGATGAAAACACCGTATGAGTTATGGACAGGGAGAAAACCTTCACTCAACCATTTGCGTGTGTGGGGGAGTCCTGCTGAAGCCAAAGTATTTAACCCAAACATAGGAAAGCTAGATCCCAAGACAGTCAGTTGCCATCTTATTGGCTACCCAGAAAAATCGAAAGGTTATCGTTTCTACTGCTCTAGTGGGCATACAAAGTTTGTGGAAACGAGACACGCTAGATTCCTAGAGGAAGAGATGATCAGGGGGAGCAAGGTAGTGCGAAAAATTGACCTTGAGGAAAAACGGGTGTTTGTGCCCATCCCGATAGAGCAAGAGCCCTATTTCACACTACCTGTTGTCGCCGGCCCTACAATAGAGCCAGCACCTGCTGTTCTTTTGCCTTTACCTGGTAACCCGGAACCTGTCCTTCAGGAGCCGGTTGAGCCAGTGGCGGAGCAACAGCAGCCTCAAAATGAACAACCACAAGTAGAGGAAGTGCCAGCTGCGGAGCCTTCTGGCAGACCGCAAAGAGTTAGAAAATCTCCAATTTCAGATGACTACATAGTCTATGAATGCGAAGAAGTTCAGATGGAGGGTGATCCCGCTTCATTTGAAGAAGCCATGAGAAGCGCTGAAGCATCTAAGTGGCGAGAAGCCATGGAAGATGAGCTGAGATCCATGAGTGCAAACAAAGTCTGGGAGCTAGAAGAAATTCCTGATGGAGCCAAAACAGTAGGCTGCAAATGGGTCTACAAGGTGAAACGTGACTCCAAAGGGAATGTAGAAAGATATAAGGCGCGACTTGTGGCGAAGGGTTTTACCCAAAGAGAAGGAATAGATTATAATGAGACATTTTCTCCCGTCTCGAGCAAGGATTCTTTCAGAATCATAATGGCCTTGGTAGCACATTTTGATCTAGAATTGCATCAAATGGATGTAAAGACAGCATTCCTAAATGGAGATTTAGAAGAAAAAGTTTATATGGCACAACCGAAAGGTTTTGTCGAGAAAGGTAAAGAAAGAATGGGATGTCGTCTAAAGAAGTCTATCTATGGCCTAAAGCAAGCATCTAGGCAATGGAATCTAAAGTTTGATCAGACAATCAAAAGATTTGGGTTTAAAGAGAATGTTGAGGACAATTGCGTGTATGCAAAGTTTAAGAATGGGAAATACATTTTCCTAATACTGTATGTGGATGACATTCTACTGGCAAGTAGTGATGTTGGTCTGCTGCAGGAAACCAAGAAGTTTTTGTCCTCAAATTTTGATATGAAAGACTTAGGTGAAGCCTCATTTGTTTTGGGCATAAAGATTCACCGAGATAGAAGCAAAGGGGTATTGGGATTGTCCCAAGAAGCATACATAGAGAAAGTTCTGAAGAAATTCAATATGCATAAGTGCAGTCCTTCACCTGCTCCTATAGTCAAAGGTGACAAGTATGGGGCACATCAGTGTCCCAAGAATAAGTTTGAAAGCGATCGCATGAAAGCTGTTCCATACGCTTCAGCTGTAGGAAGTCTACAGTATGCGCAAGTGTGCACACGCCCAGATCTAGCATTTGTAACCGGGTTGCTTGGCAGATATCAAAGTAATCCTGGTATGGAACACTGGAATTTGATAAAGAAAGCCTTAAGATATTTGCAAGGTACAAAAGGTCTAATGTTGACATATAGAAGAACTGATGACCTACAGATAGTAGGGTATTCAGATTCTGACTATGCAGGAGATGAAAGAAAATCCACGTCAGGGTATATATTTACTCTTGCTCAAGGAGCTATTTCGTGGAAAAGCCAGAAACAAACAATTAACACTGCGTCATCGACGATGTATGCTGAGTTTATTGCTTGTTATGAAGCATCAGGGCAGGTGAACTGGCTTAAGAAATTTATACCCGGTTTGAAGGTGGTTGATAGCATCAACAAACCACTAAAGTTGTATTGTGACAACGAGCCAGCTGTATTATACGCTCACAACAATAAGTCTAGCAATGCCGCCAAGCACATTGACATCAAGTATTATGTTGTGAAGGATAAAATCCGGGATCACGCCATCAGTCTAGAACATATAAGCACAGAAAAGATGCTAGCGGATCCGCTTACGAAAGGCTTACCGCCCAACGTGTTCAGAGGACATGTAGCCGGCATGGGTTTAAGGGAAAGCCTGTGATACCTGGATAGCAAGGGGGCCCAAGGCAAGAATTCATCTCTAAACAGAAAAGGGTTTGTGGCTGTCGAGTCTAACGGTAATGACTGTGATGACGGAACATGCTCAATACTCTGATTTGTGATGGGGTGAGTTGAAAAAGCACAAGGCGATAGAAGAGATCAAGGGGGAGAATGTTAGATTGATCTCAAAGTGGGGGCCCAACGGCAGCCCATTAACCCCTTAATCGCGCCCTGATCGGGGGCGCCTAACCCTAATGGTTAGTGGGCCCCCGTCGCACTGCGCTATAAATAAAGAGGGGTGGGGGCTGGCAGGCATACGACACGAGGTTCGCCGCAGCCACAAACTCCACCCCGACAAACCCTAGTTCTCCACCGATCGGAGTTGCGCAGCAGCGGCGGGAAGCACCACCGACGCCCTCTTCTTCCTGCTACGACGACGCCGCCATCGCCATGGCCAACGCCGCCGCCAATCCCGCCACCACTGCGGATGGTTGTAACCCTAACCCTCTCTGTACATTCTCGTTCTTGTTAGTAGATGATGTATAGGATCCTCTCTACTGTTTATCTCTGTTTCCCGAACCCGTTCTACTGCTAGTTAACAGCAAGCAAATCTATCATATCCTACTC
>CM014273.1:8961059-8973967 GCA_004135705.1 Alloteropsis semialata | reverse complement strand
AGGCAAATTCAATTGGCCCTTAATGAAGGCCATTTGACTTTGCTTGGAATGCAAGTTGATTCAAATCCTTTTCCTAAGGATTTCTCTGTTAATACCATTGAAATACAAAATCCCAAAGTGTTGATCAGGCCGAGTCAAGCCGAAACGACAGAAGGGAAAAACGTAGTCATTGGTGAAGAACGACCAGAGCAGAGAAAAGACAAGAAAGTGCAACTGGAAAAGACCCCCAAAGCTACATCTAAGAATTCAATGCTCGGGGGGCAAGTCAAGAACGAGCAAGCCGGTTCTAACAAAACCGATCTAACCGGTTCAAGAAACCGGTCTAACCGGTTCTTGGCCAGAGATTCTGGTGGTGCTGAGAAAAATTCAAGGCCGACCTTTGAGGAACTTTTGGAGAAATACAAGAAATTAGGTGCTACTCAAAAGCATAAAAATCGGCCAGAAAAAATAAAAACCTCATCGAAGCACCAAGAGTCAAATTCTTCCTCAACTCAGGGTAATAGTAGCGCCACATTGTATCCATCTTTTAGACCGACTGCACTATGGTCCTGGTCATATCCTTACTACTATTTGCCTTGGGATTACAGTAGTATGAATATGCAGCCATATTTTGTTCCATATCCTGTTTCATACTACAATCATGAGTCATCGCAAAGACCGGTTGTTTCTAGTGATAATCTGTTCAGGAAAAGTGTATCCACTGATTCAAAGACAGGTGAGAAGGACAACAAGCAAGATTCAACATATATGCAACCAAGGGGGTGTCCTCTAGGCTTGTCCCATACTCAAAAGAGAAATTTACAGCGGATGCGCAAGAAATCAATGAAGCAACAAGTTGAAGAGAATCCAGCAGCGGCGACGAAGACAAAGATGGTGTGGAGGCCAATGAAAGTCGCTTCAACTTCAACTTGAGCAAGACATCAGGATATGGCCAATGTATGAACATTGTCCTTAGAGCAATTTTGGTTGCTGAGTGTTTTCTGATTCGCAAGCTTCACCAGAAAACAGGGGGCATATGTTCGCGACCAAAATTGGCAAGTAGAGCAGGGTTTAGAAAAATCTGGGCCCAGACCGGTCTGACCGGTTTGGGGAACTGGTCAGACCGGTTTTCCCCTCTAATCCGACTAAGACTCTTAGTTTGGGTTAATTACGAGTTGTAAAGCTTATTCCTTACGGGAAAAGTCCTACCCTCCCTATAAATATAAAGGGATTCGGCCGATTGAGACAGATCCAATCGAATTTATCAAATCTACTATTTTTGCCTTTACTTTTTTGTACCTCTCAAACTCTAGCTTTTCCAAACCCTAATTGCTGTTCTTCCATCGTCTCTACGGCGATTGAGGATGTTCTAGGTGGCCTGCCGACAGGGACGGAGCCATGATTGAAATATAGGGGGGGCCAACAGTGTTGAACATGTCTTGTAATAGAGGTTGATGACCTCTGTAATTACTAAATATATTTTTTATGAGATTATTTTAGATGGCTAATTACATAGGTGTTTGTTTTCTCAAATTTCTTAATAGTTTTTTTAAGTGTAGCACTTTGCTTTTGATGAACTACTACCAAAATATACACACATTATATGATAGATGCCTTTGACTCACTCTTGAGATATGCCCATAATAATCATGTTCAAATTAAACTATAAAGTGATTGTCATGGTATTTTGCACATTAGTTCGTCAAGACGCTTGAGAGTGCAAAATATATTAAAACTAAAAGTGTGGAAGAGAGTTGTTGAAAGAGGACTAAATATGTAAGTGAAAAATGTTGTGTATTTATGTAATACAAGTACTAGCTTGAAGTATAGGATAAAACTAAATTGTTGAAAGGAAAATAAAAATGACTTAGCTCAATCAGGATGCATGAGAGCTTATTAGCTTGCAAAAACATCTACTTTTGTATTAAAATTAAATCATACTTCATTTTAACACTCAATTGCTAAAGATCTAGTATATAACTTAATTACTACTCTATATAAATTATGAGATACTGGTTACTTGGTTAGGCTTGACACAAAGCATAGGGGGGCCATGGCCCCTGCCAGCCCCCCTTGTCTCCGTCCCTGCCTGCCGATCCTAGAACAACCTTGCGCACACTTGCCCTGACAGGGTCCCTCCCGGACAAGTGTTCGTCGGATTCTCGTCGGCTTTCCGGCGAGAACCGGTCTGACCGGTTACCAGAACCGGTCTGACTAGTCTGCTCAGAGGCGCTGCAAAGAGCACCTCTGCGTGTGTGAGTATTTGACATGAGGCACATTTTTGCGTCAACAGAATGACATAAATTAAATTTAAGAGGGGTCAATCAACTTCCAACGTATATAAAGGATACCAGTATTGTAACTCAATGGACTGAACGAAGGCGAAGTCAGACATATTCTCTGGCTTTTTCCCCAAACTTGGGAAAGTACACACTGAGGAATACCTCTGTAAAGCCTAGTCTCAACTACAAATGGCTTCCACGAAGCAGATAGAATATTCACTCCAACAGCAAGCCCTTCCTCAATCAAGTCCTGGCTGCTCGAGACCCGACTGGCTCTGAAAAAAGCACTCTCACAGCGATCAAAGCCAGGGGCATTCCTGTCGAAGGAAGGGCAAGCCACAAAATCACAAGGACCAATAGAGCTACGCAGTGGAAAACCCACCAGCTTCGTTCCATCAGCCATCACGTTCTCCAGCGTGGGCACCTTAACATAAAGCCAATGGTTTTTCCAACTCTTGTCCCACGTATTTCTCTGACAAAAGGTAAGCACTACTTTCTGCTTGTCAGTCTGCCTCCACCGCGCGCAAAAAGTAACACTTCCATAATCCGGCTCATAATCAAAGCCGTCAACCTTAACACTCTTTGTTTGCCGATGCCCTTCAAAGTAACGGACGAAGCAGTCCGCATTAACATCTGATGCGTTGGTCTTCACGGCCCAAAAGAAGCGAAGCAAATGAGTAATAGCATTGGGAGTAAGATGATGAAGCTGCAAGCCAAACTTCCCAAGGATATCAGCAATGACGTTATCTATGGGCATCCAAAGCCCGGCAGTGAAGAATTCCTTGAAAACCACAGCTTCGTCTGGCCCAGGCGTCGAGGTAGTCTCTGTGCCAGGGGCTCGTCCTTGACCGGCTTCAAAATACCCCTTCTCCTCATAGAAGCGAATCAATGAAGGGGTAACATTAGACCTACCAAAGACAGTGGTCTTTGGCCTTTTCCGATAATCCACAAGGTCTGAGGCATCGGCTTCCACATCTTCAAGGCCATCTTCGGCCGTAGACCCAGCATCCTCTGCATCTTCGTCACCTACAGGTGCATCTTCCTCGGCAAGTCCCTTGCCTCGGTCATCAATAACCATAGCAACTCCAGCTTCGGGAGCCACGGCCACGTTGCCTTCAATCTCCTGAGCAAAAGCCGCAGCTTCAGTAGCATCCATGTCAACAGCGTCCGAATTGTCTTCGTCAGAGACGTAGCCAATCATACGAGCGGTTTGCTTCGTGCGAGCCGCTGAAGCGAACAGAAACAAATAAGCAAAAGAAGCACCAAAAAGTCACGAAAGCAAAAGCGAAGAAAAGCAAATAGCACAAAAGCAAAAAGCTTACTTGTGACAAGAAGAAAAGCCAAAGCTTGAGTTTAACAGCTTCCAAAAGCCAAGAAAGCGTCAAGCTCAAGTCAGGCAAAACAAAGCAAGCAAAATCGACTCCCCCCCTTCGGTCCTATTTATAGGCCAGTAAAATCTGATTGTTAAAACCTCGAAAAATGAACCGCCGCTTCAAATCTGGTAAAACCGAAGCAAAAGTTACAACAACGGTTAAAACAATTCAATCAGTTTTCAATAAAACGAAGCCAAATAACATGATATATCAGATAAACGAAGCAAAAATAGAACAATCACGACAAAACACTAAGGGGCTTTCTCCAACAAGGAGGAGGCGTTTCTCTGGCTGGCAAGCAATCCTAATTTCGTGGAGCTCGGCCTGTTGAAGAAAGCCCTCGTCCTCGAGGGGCTACTGTTGGGGATTTGGCTTGCCGACAAACGCCTTCTGCTTGTTTCGCTACATCTCATGCGTGAGGGCGACAATGAAACAAGGAAATCAAGCCAGATTAGCTTTTATTTGCTCTGCATATCCCTGCTTTGGCTTCGGTGATCACATATCGCCGTATACGAAAGCCAATCGGCTTCGGTGATCACTTACAGCCATATACGAAAGCCAATCGGCTTCGGTGATCATTTACCGACGCATACGAAAGCCAATCGGCTTCGGAGATCAAGTTCTGCTGTATGCTAAAGCCAATCGGCTTCGGTGATCGCTTCGCAGTATGCCAAAATGACGTTGTCAAAAGCAAGTTAGAAGCCAATTTGATGAAGCGTTGATATTATTGAATGCCAAAAGCCATGAATGAGTTACAGGTTAGCTTCGGCTTGATTTGTATTGTAGGATTCTTGATGGGGCCATCGGCTTCTGGGCGCAGAGAGACGGCTTCTGGTCGCCTCAGTTTGGAAGAAGCCAATTGCAGGAGCCAAGACGCTATCCCTAGCCACCGAAGCAGACGTGGACCAAGTCCAACGAGACCAGGTCCAAGCCAAGTCAAACACGGAATCATAAGTCTACGCATTCACACGAGGAAGGAGTAAATGTACCAAAGTGTCCATGGGTTATTTGTATTGTATAGTCTAGAGGATGATGCTTGACCCCAGGGGTAAAATGGGAATGTAAAGACCCTTGATCTCCCTATAAAAGGGGACCTCTCCCCTTCATGTAAAGGTTGTTGATTCCAAGAATACTGATAGAACCCGCTAGGGTTTGTTCCCGACCTTCGATGAGAGTTGGGGGTAATCTCGATTTGGGGGTGGATTCGACGTTGGCTGTCCGACTACAACACCAACCGGGGCTGCGCCTTAGCAACAGGTACACCGTTTCCGTTTGAGGTACTCTTGCCGTGCCAAGAACACCAAAGCTCCTGCTAGAAATCGAGAACACGCAAGAACAAGATGACAAGCAAATAACTCACGGATTGGAAAGAATATGAATCTGGAACACAAGTTGGGGTCTTGAATCAGCAAATCGGGTGGTCAGATTGACACACGCGTTCACTAGGAAGTAGCAGTAGCTAACTTGCATCTAAACAAAACCCAAGTTCTCAATGGTGGCTGCTACTTCTATTTATAGGACGGCTGCTACCAGGAGGTCCTGGAGAAGCTCTTCTAACCCTAGGACGCCCTCTTTATGGGCCAGACTGAATACAAGGCCCAAATACCAAAAGGTGAGGTTGTGTGCAGCCTGGAGGTCGAAACGTTGCCTGGTCGATTTCTCCCTGCTCCGACCGAATCTGGGCATGAGGTTAGATTCATTTGAAAGAAGACTTCAAGAGCTTTCCAACAAGTACTCATACGCCTCTAACAACATCTGGAGCTAAGAGTTATGGGCGAAACAATCTTGTGCTGTTCGGCTGCCCACTCGACTCAAAACGGGAGGAATCACTCCGTTTGCGTGGGAGCGCCCCTCATCTCCAAACGTGGAGCTTGCTGACGTTCTGGGTTGTTGTGGCTGCTTCTCCCCTCTTCTTTATGTCCCATGTTCCTAAGAATAAGACATTCATCACCATAGTTTAGTAGCATCCAATTCTGAGATGGATTTGTATGAACAGCGAGGAACGACTTTACCTGATAGTTGAGTTGTCGTGCACGGGCTCGAGTCATTGGTCGTTGCTGAACATTAGGCATGGTTGTATCAATGGAATGGATGTCCTCATCATCCTCCCCTTCTTGCATTTGAGTCGTCCTGGACTCAAGCTCATCCTCCTCTCCCAAATAAGGCTTTAAATCTGCAATGTTAAATGTGGGACTAACCCCAAAGTCTGCAGGCAATTCGAGTTTGTATGCATTATCATTAACCCTTTCTAACACCTTAAAAGGACCATCAGCTCTAGGCAGCAATTTTGACTTTCTTAAATCAGGAAACCTATCCTTTCTCAAGTGTAGCCAAACTAGATCACCGGGTTCAAAGGTGACATGTTTCCTTCTTTTGTCAGCAGCAAGTTTATACTTGGCATTCATGCATTCTATGTTTTCTTTAGTAGTTTCATGCAGCTTTAGGATCAGTTCTGCACGTTGTGTAGCATCAAGGTTTGCTCGTTCTGAAGTTGGAAGTGGCAGCAAATCAATAGGAGCATGTGGCACAAAACCATAAACAATTTCAAAAGGGCACTTCTTAGTGGTAGAGTGTTGTGAATGATTATAAGCGAATTCAATATGAGGTAAACAGTCTTCCCACATTTTGATGTTCTGTTTCAAAACAGCCCTAAGCATAGTTGACAAGGTTCTATTCGCAACTTCCGTTTGCCCATCAGTTTGGGGATGACAAGTAGTGGAAAACAAAAGCTTAGTCCCCAGCTTCGCCCACAATGTTCTCCAAAAATGACTAAGAAATTTTGCATCACGATCAGAAACTATGGTATTTGGGACACCATGCAAACGAACAATCTCACGAAAGAACAAATCAGCAACATGTGTAGCATCATCACTCTTGTGGCAGGGTATGAAATGAGCCATTTTAGAGAATCTATCCACAACAACAAACACACTATCCCTCCCCTTCTTTGTTCTAGGCAGTCCTAAAACAAAGTCCATTGAAATATCTTCCCAAGGTGCATTTGGGACAGGAAGAGGCATGTATAAACCGTGAGGGTTTAGGCGTGACTTAGCTTTTTGGCATGTTGTGCAGCGAGCAACGAACCTCTCCACATCTCTCCTCATCTTGGGCCAAAAGAAATGTCCAGCAAGGATATCCTCCGTCTTCTTTACTCCGAAATGTCCCATCAGCCCACCTCCATGCGCTTCCTGCAATAATAACAAACGCACGGAGCTAGCTGGAATGCATAGCTTATTAGCTCTAAAAATAAACCCATCAGCCATGACAAATTTGTTCCATGTTTTTCCCTCCTTGCAATTCAGCAACACATCTTTGAAATCATCATCATGGGCATATTGCGCTTTAATTGTTTCCAAACCAAAGATTTTAAAATCAAGTTGTGACAGCATGGTATAACGCCTAGATAATGCATCAGCAATGACATTCTCTTTACCCTTCTTGTGTTTGATGACATAAGGAAAAGACTCAATGAATTCAACCCATCTAGCATGCCTACGATTCAGTTTTGCTTGACTTCGAATGTGTTTCAAAGACTCATGATCAGAATGAATTACAAACTCTTTTGGCCATAAATAATGCTGCCAAGTTTCTAGAGTCCGAACTAAAGCAAGTAATTCCTTATCATAGGTTGAATAATTCAGACTAGGTCCACTTAGTTTCTCACCGAAATAGGCTACAGGTTTGCCATCTTGTAGCAGCACACCTCCCAAACCAATCCCACTAGCATCACATTCAAGTTCAAAGGTTTTGCTGAAATTTGGAAGTTGTAGCAAAGGTGCATGAGTGAGCTTATCTTTGAGAGTGGCGAAAGCTTCCTGTTGAGCTGCAGCCCAAGTAAAGGTCACACCCTTCTTGGTGAGTTCATGCAATGGGGCTGCAATGGTTCTAAAGTCTTTCACAAATCGTCGGTAGAAACCAGCAAGTCCTAGAAAGCTTCGCACTTGTGTGACAGTGGAGGGGATAGGCCAGCTGTGTATGGCCTCCACCTTGGCTTGATCAACTTCAATTCCCTGCGGTGTCACAACATATCCAAGAAAAGAAACGCGGCCTGTGCAAAAGGTGCACTTCTCAATGTTCCCAAACAAGCGTGCATCCCGTAAAGCATTAAAAACAGCACGCAAATGATCAAGATGTTCCTCTAATGATCTACTATATATCAAGATGTCATCAAAGTACACCACAACAAATCTGCCAATGAAAGCGCGTAAAACTTCATTCATTAATCTCATGAAAGTGCTGGGTGCATTAGTGAGACCAAAAGGCATGACTAACCACTCATATAGACCGAATTTAGTTTTAAACGTTGTTTTCCATTCATCTCCTAACTTCATGCGAATCTGGTGGTAACCACTACGTAAATCAATTTTCGAGAACACAATTGAACCACTCAGTTCATCAAGCATATCATCTAGCCTAGGGATAGGATGACGATATCTGATTGTAATGTTATTAATCGTTCGACAATCTACACACATGCGCCAAGATCCATCTTTCTTGGGAACCAAAAGGACAGGAACAGCGCAAGGGCTCAGGGACTCACGCACATAACCTTTGTCGAGCAATTCTTGCACCTGGAACTGAATTTCCTTAGTTTCTTCGGGGTTGGTTCTATATGGCGCACGGTTGGGTAAGGAGGCTCCAGGAATAAGGTCAATCTGGTGCTCAATCCCACGCATGGGTGGCAGCCCCGGTGGCACTTCCTTTGGGAAAATGTCCGCATATTCCTGCAAAAGGTTAGTGACTGCCGGAGGCAAAGAAGAAGGCATGTCCTCGAGTGAAAACAAAGCTTGCTTGCAAATCAAAGCATAGTAAACAGCAGCACTAGCATCAACCTCATTCAAATCAGATTTGGTTGCAATGAAACATGACCCTTTCAACTTAATCTCATTTTTGTGATTGGGACCAGATTTGGCATTCTCCTTTTTGTGCTTCTCAAGTTCACTTGCCACAATCTGATTTTTACTCATAGAATGCTCATGGTTCTTTATTTTACAAGCTCTAGCAAGTTCATCGTTCAAAATATCTTCAGGGGACATTGGATGCAGCACAATCCTTTTATTATGGTATAGAAAGGAATATTGGTTTGACCTACCATGATGTAGTGAATCTTTATCAAATTGCCATGGCCTTCCTAGCAGAATACTACATGCTTGCATTGGGACAACATCACATTCAACAACATCTTTATAGGAGCCGATGGCAAGGCTGATTCGCACAAGTTTAGTTACCTTTGCCTTACCACTGTTGTTAAGCCATTGAATGTAATATGGATGAGGGTGAGGTTTGGTGGTGAGCGAAAGCTTCTCCACCATGTCGCTGCTAGCCAAGTTGTTGCAGCTACCTCCATCGATGATCATTCTGCACGACCGCTCTTTGATGACACACTTTGTTTGGAACAATGTGTGTCGCTGATTCTGCTCCGCCTTCTCCATTTGTGCGCTCAGCACGCGCTGCACAATGAGGCTCTCATAGCGGTCCGCTACAGCTGCATTAATATGTTCTTCTGGGCAGCCCTCACTTCCTGCAATGTCAGTCGCAAGCAATGCAAGTGTATCTTCATCAAGTTCACTAGCAGATGAGTACTCACCATCATTTTTGACCACCAAAACACGCTTGCTTGGGCAGTCACGTATGACATGTCCGAACCCCTTGCAGCGGTGGCATTGAATGTCTCTTGTTCTGCCTGTGGATGCCACCGATGAAGTGGTTACAGCAGGTTTTTGCACGGTCTTTGCTGCTGAATTCGCGGGGCTGTCACGAGGCTTGTCGCTAGACGATGGGGCTGCTGCTCTATTTGATGATGAATACGGCGCAGCAACACGTCCAGTTGAGGGAAAACTCGTGCGGGGCTGCGTGGACAAATTCCTCCCTGCAGAAATGTTATTCTTGGTACTAGCACGTCGTCCCTGCACTTCCCTTTCAGCTTTACAAGCAAGATGGAACAAACGGGTTATGTTAGTGTATTCTTTATAAGCAAGGATGTCCTGAATTTCCTGATTTAATCCTCCCAAAAATCTAGCCATCGCAGGTTCCACATCCTCCTCTAAATTGCAGCGTAGCATACCCATTTGCAGCTCTTGATAGTATTCCTCTACACTTTTAGTTCCTTGTTTTAATTGTTGCAGCTGGTTTAATAGATCACATGCATAGTAAGATGGAACAAATCTAGCCCTCATGACCCGCTTCAAAGCATCCCAAGTTTGTGGCGTGTTATTAGGGTTTTTCTTGCCATATTCTATCCACCAAACAGAAGCAAAATCAGTGAACTCACTAGTTGCTGCCTAACACAAGCATTCTCAGGAAAATCATGACAAATAAACTTTTGTTCAACAGCCATCTCCCAAGTAAGATAAGCATCCGGATCATATCTACCATCAAAAGGGGGTATCTTAAATTTTATCTTGCTGAAAGCATTGTCATTGTGATGTACCACACGTGGGCGATGCCCACCTATACCTCGACGGTTCTGGCGTAGACGTCGCCGATCTCTGTCCTCAACTTCGGTGTCAGCACCATAATCAGCTTCTGAATTTTCTGCGCTGTCCTCATCTCCTTGGTGACGATCTTTATGCTTATCGTTCGTCTTCGTGTGGAGGTCATCAAAGCGCTTCAGAAGAGCAGTGAGGCTCTTGTCCACACGACCAACCGTTGCCTCCAACCCTGCAAGCTTGGTGTTGTTGGCGGTCTGCGCGGTCTCCATTTGCCCAATCCTCTCATTTATCACCTGCAAATCATTATCAATCCCTTCGGTGTACTCTCTCACTTGCTTCTGCAAATGCTGCATGATGCCCTTGGTACGAGGTGNGGTCCTACATCATCCTCATCCCCATCCCCTGTTCCTGCCATGGTAAAGATACAAGAGCAAACAGGAAACAAGTGAAGTAGAAAAGTCCCTACAACTACTAGATGTAAATGTTGTGTGGTGTTCTCTAACTCTCAACCTGTTATACAAGCTCTTACATGTTCTCACCACACAAAGCACTTGGTGTTGGCAGCAGCAAGATCAACACAAACAGTGGTACAATCACAGCCCTGTGGAGTAGTAGATGATTTGTGGAGCTATAGGTGGCTGCAAGTAAAATCAAGGAATAGCTAGAACCACATTAGCCAAAGCAAGTTGAATAAATGTTCACAATGGTACCGTGCTGGTCCTAGGCTAAACCTTGTTAGAGACGTGAGCCTAGACACAAACGTAGTCACCAAACAGCGGCAAACAAGGCATACAAACAGGGTACTGCAGCAACAAGAACTCTTTTTTCTTCTTCCTTTCTTATTTTCCTTCTTCTTTTTTTCACTTTTTTTTCTTCTTTCTTCTTTTTCAGGGCCTAAAACTTTTGTTGGTACTATGACAACCAACACAAAAAGTATTGCACACAGCCCCTTTGGATTCAGTTCAACATCTCTTTTTAACACAGCAGATTCGCAAATCTCCAAGACGATTCTGAAGCGCTCCGAAGGAATTTGGGAGTAAGGTCAGATCCCTTAGAAAGGGGACAAGTTCAGCTTTCCAGATTGTATCTAAACACTTAAATCGGGGATTGGATGCAAGAATTAGAGCAGATTTCTTCCAGTGCAGATCTGGGAGTGAGGATGGCGAAAAATAGTGGGTGAATGCAGTGGCGTGAAAGGGAAAAAAGTGGTGGCGAATCTAATGGTGACAAAAACGTGACATGAACTCAAAACTCTAATGGATTAGATCCTAAGAACCAGCACATGACACCATGATGCAACCACAAACTCAACAAGCCAAGAACTAGGTAGAACAGCAAAGGCTCAAACTTGTTGTTGGGATTTCAGATCTAACCTATTTTTTTGGGGGATTTTTTTGGACTGTAGGTAAAGTATGGATAGAAACTCTCACCGAAAACCTTGCTCTGATTACCACATGATAGAACCCGCTAGGGTTTGTTCCCGACCTTCGATGAGAGTTGGGGGTAATCTCGATTTGGGGGTGGATTCGACGTTGGCTGTCCGACTACAACACCAACCGGGGCTGCGCCTTAGCAACAGGTACACCGTTTCCGTTTGAGGTACTCTTGCCGTGCCAAGAACACCAAAGCTCCTGCTAGAAATCGAGAACACGCAAGAACAAGATGACAAGCAAATAACTCACGGATTGGAAATAATATGAATCTGGAACACAAGTTGGGGTTTTGTTTAGATGCAAGTTAGCTACTGCTACTTCCTAGTGAACGCGTGTGTCAATCTGACCACCCGATTTGCTTGATTCAAGACCCCAACTTGTGTTCCAGATTCATATTATTTCCAATCCGTGAGTTATTTGCTTGTCATCTTGTTCTTGCGTGTTCTCGATTTCTAGCAGGAGCTTTGGTGTTCTTGGCACGGCAAGAGTACCTCAAACGGAAACGGTGTACCTGTTGCTAAGGCGCAGCCCCGGTTGGTGTTGTAGTCGGACAGCCAACGTCGAATCCACCCCCAAATCAAGATTACCCCCAACTCTCATCGAAGGTCGGGAACAAACCCTAGCGGGTTCTATCACCTCGCCAGCACCGGCGACAGACTCAGGACGCTCTACATCCTCGTGAACAGTCTCAAGAGGAGACTTAGCCGCCGCCTTCGCCAAAACATCAAGTGAAGAATGTAAAACCTGGCTAGATGAAACCTCAAGGTCTGCAGAAGCCAAATCCTTAGTCTCATCTTCCGCCAGAAGGCGGCTATAGCTGATATCATCCTCTTCGTCATCGACACAACCCAGGATACGAACCCAGAGGAAAGGACCAGTAGACGGTTTAACTGTAGACAACAAATACAAGTTAGCAAAAACTAACTTAAAGAGACGAAAGACAACAAAAAGAACTAACCTCCAAAATCAAGGTCAATAGCTGCCGAAGCCGCAGCAGGACCAGAAGAAGGCACCGCCAAAGTGGCAGGAGCTGGAACAGCAGCAACAACAGGGGCAGCAGGCGAAGCCATTGGCGGTGGAGGTGCACCTGAAATAGGAGTTATAGGCAAAGCCTCGCTCAACCGCTGCCGCTTCGAAGCCTCGAGCGCAGAAGTGGAAGCCCGCTTCTTAGTCGGAACGGCCTTAGTACCACAAGGCCTTGCTTGACCTCCACGGCCAGAAGGGGTTGCTGCACTGCTACCACCGGCTTCATCCCCACCATCATCAGAACCCCCACCCGTGGCACGGCTGGAGCCACGACCCCTCATCCCATGGCCACGGCTAGGGTTCGGCAGTGGCTGTACGCTAGGATGGTCGACAGCTGCAAACTTTTTGCCAGGTTTGGGAGGGGCAACATGCTGAGGGTAGCTA
>CM014273.1:8943974-8960059 GCA_004135705.1 Alloteropsis semialata | reverse complement strand
GATAGGCCTCACAGAGGTGAATGAAGATGGAGATCGCCATGATGGAGTTGGGGTTGAGGTTGATGGCCTCGATCCCGTAGTAGTGGAGCAAACCTCGGAAGAAGGCCCCCGTCGGCAAGCCGAGTCCCGCCTCGAAGAACGGCTTGAACAGGACCAGCTCGCCGGAGTTCTCCGACGGGAATGCCTCCCCGGCGCTCGGCCGCCACTCCGCCACGGCCTGGGAGGGGAGGATGCTCCGCTCCACCATTTCCTCCAACATCTCCGTGGTTACCTTCCCCCGCGCCCACGCGACGGCAGGGGAGGGGATCTTGTCAGACTTGGGGACGCCGGTGAACCTCCTCTTCGGTGCCATGGATCTGCACGCAGGGGACTTCGTCCGCATCAACGAGACTACGCTCCCCGTAGTGGCTAAATCCACGGGCAGATCTAGAAGCAAGAGGGAATGCTCTGGTGGCGGCTGGCTGAGGAATGAAGAGAAGGGGGAATGGATCTCGCAACAGTGAAACCTAACCCTAGCCTTTTATGGCGCTCCACAACGCCGAAATTACCGCGAGATGGCGCGATTAACGGGAGCGGGCGCAACGGTAGAAAGAGCCGTTGGACGCTCGCGCGAACCGTTACGCCCGGCGCGTCAACGGTAAAAAATGACCCCAAGCACTCGGGCAGGACGAAGAAGTCGGCGTGCCGCTAAGGCTCGACCAGCACTCGGACTCGGGGGCTGGCGCCGCATTAAAGTCAGCGTGCCTCTCGGGCTCGATTGGCCCCGAACCACTCGGGAGCCAACGCTGCAAATCAAGTGGTGTGCCGCTAAGGCTCGACCAGCACTCGGACTCGGGGGCTGGCGCCGCATTAAAGTCAGCGTGCCTCTCGGGCTCGATTGGCCCCGAACCACTCGGGAGCCAACGCTGCAAATCAAGTGGTGCGCCGCTAAGGCTCGACCAGCACTCGCACTCGGGGGCTGGCGCCGCATCAAAATCAGTGTGCCTCTCGGGCTCGATTGGCTCCGAGCTACTCGGAAGCCGACACTACAGGACAAACGGCGTACCGCTAAGGTTCGACCGGCACTCGAACTCGGGGGCTGGCGCCACATCAGAAACAGCGTGCCTCTCGGGCTCGATCACCCCCGAAGCGCTCGGGGGCTGACGCTGCGAACAAGTTACAACAGTTGGAGAAGCGCGGCCAACCCCCGACAATTCGGGGCTGGCGCTGCCGAGAAGCTTCCTCCTCAAGACTATTATGCAGTGAAATCCTTTTGCAGGTTATACAATTACAATGAAGCCGGTCATACGCCGGTTACAAAGACCAAACACATCAACCGCCAAGATGACGGCCTGGAGCACTCGTCCCTGCGCCTAGTGCTACATCCGAAGCAAGCTTGGCCCACATGAGCTCCTCGCAAGCTCTCTTGTAGCACCACTGCAGCCGTCGACGGGACAGCACCAATAGAGGGTTGTTAGCGAATGCCTCCGGGAATCCCTTGCTCTACAAAGCATTTCACCCCACATGGCCCCCGTTACATGGGAATGTAGGGGTGAATGGGACAGCACTCAGACGCTAATCAACACCTCCAAATCTTCGCAAGCACTCTTCTAGCACCATACCCTGGAGACTCCATGAACTTTCCTATACCTACTCGCTCCTGGGTGGCAGCTCTGGCTCCCCGGCGGGTATTTATAGCCTCGGATTGCCGGAGGACGAGGGACTTTTCCACATCGACAGGCGCGTGAGCTCCGGGCCACGCGTCCCTCCTTTTGCCCAAGCTGCACAGGTCATCCTTATCGCCTCTGGCTTTACTTGCCCACGGGAGCGTCCTGTACAATCACGAGAAAACTGTTCCTGACGCCGCATCTCAGAAACGACACCTCTCCGCCCGCTTTCTCTTTGGCACATCTGACAAAGAAGGATCCCTCCAGGATCCGAATCGTTCGCCAAGCTAAGTATTAATTAATTAACTTCGTCAATTCCGTGAGCTTTAAAATGAGTTGCTAAAGTACTCGGGGAGCACACGCCTTAATCCGTGAAACCTCGGCTCTTCCGTACGCCTACGCTCCTACGCGTGCACGCGGCCCAGCTCCCTGCGCTACGGACTATGGCTATCGGGGATCAGGTGCATAAACGTAACAGGCTAACTGCCCGGAGAAATTAAAAGACTTAAAAGCAGGAAGCGGAGTTCGTTAATATTTGTATCGCCAAGTACTTTCTCCTCTCGAATTCGTGCTTTGTTGCAGGGTATGGACGACCACTCGGCGTGCTCGGCCCTCACGCTCGGGGGCTGGCGCCGGGACGACCACTCGGCGTGCTCAGCCCTCACGCTCGGGGGCTGGCGCCGGGACGACCACTCGGCGTGCTCAGCCCTCACGCTCGGAGGCTGGCGCCGAGACGACTACTCGGCGAGCTCAGCCCTCACGCTCGGGGGCTGGCGCCGAGGCAGCTACACATCGCGCTCGCCCGACGAGTCCTTGCACTCGGGGGCTAGGCGCCGGTACGACTACTCGGCGTGCCCTGCAGGGCTCCGCCGGACCTCACGCTCGGGGACTGGACGCCGAAATTAACGCCGGATGATTTAGTCAGGTGCTCTTCGACTAACCCTTGGACCGATTCCTACGGAATCGCTTCAAGGCTCGGGGGCTACGGCCAACGGACGCACCTCGCGGCGCATCCGTTGATTGTCTGGCAACCAAGAACAAGGCTACTAACCCTTGGACCGATTCCTACGGAATCGCTTCAAGGCTCGGGGGCTACGGCCAACGGACGCACCTCGCGGCGCATCCGTTGGGAAACGGCTCTCTCTTTTCTCTCCAGTATCACGCGGTTTCGCTTCCAACTGCAGCAAGCTCGAAGCTCATCAGATGGCACAACCTCGCCGACTTGTCGCTCAACCACGTACTACTCGGGGGCTTGTCGGGGGTAGACCCCCAGGGGTACCCAGAAGGCGGATTGGCCCAACCAGCAAGGGGCGGCCCAATCCGAGTGCTGTCGGGCCGGGTTGTCAGACTGGGTGGCCCACCACTCGGAGGCCCACCAGTCGGACGAGCCGGATGGGCGCGACGGCGCACGCAGCAAGGAACAAGACGGCGTATCCCGCAAGAAGCTCGGAGATCAAGATAAACTAGCCGGAATTATAGGGAAGGATATCTGTAATCGTTATAGGATCGAATCCTTGTATTTCGGGTAGGTTATGATCTCTAGCCGACTTGTAACTCAAGGCAACCGGACTATATAAGGTGCCTTGGGACCCCCCTCCAGCACAATTACAACCATCCACGAACTTAAACCTAGGACAGAACCCAACTACGGAGATCCTTCAGGAACTTCATACACAGCAATACAAACACCCAACACAGGACGTAGGGTATTACGTCATCCTGACGGCCCGAACCTGTTCAATCCTTGCGTCTTGTGTTACCATCGACTTCTGATCCTCGATCTGTCCCTCGACAAATCAACCACGCAGACTACCCTGTGTGGACTGCCGGGTCCATAAATCCGACAGTTGGCGCGCCAGGTAGGGGTCGCTAGCAGTGGCGAATCTAGAATTCAGATTGGGGGCGGGGGGGAAGGGGCTCATTTCATCTTCTTCCTCCTCTCTTCTCTCTTTTTCTTCTTCTCCCTCTTCTATTTCTTCTTTCTCTTCTTCAGCTATGGCTAAAAGTTCAGAGGAGGGGGGGTGGGGGCTTTGAAGGGGCTCCATGGAGTGTTGGGGGCTAGGGGGGTGGAGCCCTCCTAGCCCTCCTGCTGGATCCGCCCCTGGTCGCTAGTCATAACGGATCACACCTCGTGTATAACGTCTCCATAGAGCTAAAAATAGGCCCCAAGTTTGCTGAGAAAAACAACTGCAAAAACTGTGGCAGCCACTACTTCGGCATCAGCCAAGCACAACTTGTGTTTCATTGGTACCGCCACGTTAATAAGTTCATATATCCACGTTACTATGCACTGCACAATTTTGCATGGCACGGATGCATTATGTTCGCATTGTATCCCCAATATCATGTTCAATTTGCATCGTCACATCGCTGGTTATTGTTTCGTTGAGACGATTAGGCTTGTAACTCTAACAGAAATGGAGTGTACCATATCAAGATATGAGCACAGTATATCAAACTAAAGTTCCAAACATATGGGAGGCATGACTGACAGTACACACTGTATCCCCATATCAGTGTTGCTAATGAGGGTAATCACGGTCAAAACCATGGCCTACGCCAAATGGCCTCATGCAGCCTCTGTAGCAGTAGAGCAAACTACTCCAGCAGCCAGTGCCGGGCAGCCAGAGCGGACAAAGGAGGTCCCTGCAGTACACTGTATGAACCCGTGCTGACACGCTCCTTGTCCCCAACCACTTAAACCCCCCACGCTCGCACCAGCGGCAGCGACATGGATGCGATGCGATAACGCGGTGTCAGCCACAGTCGTCCATCTCCTTCCTCTCACTCTCTCACTAGAGCAGTGGCACAGTGCCATGGCAGGTGGTGGCCGGCTGCAGTAAACTCGCACGGCACGGAAGGAAGACAAGGATCACTGTGGAGGATGGATGGACTGATGGACCGATGATGCAGCGAGCGATGTGAGCTGGGAGTAGAAAATTGGCGTGGTTTTAAGGATAGGGACTGTGCCGGCCGGGCCGGCGTGCATGGACGGCGGCGTACGGGCGCGCGCATGCAAACCGCGGCAGGGTCGTCGTCGTCGATGGCGCCTTGGCGGCTAGCTAGCCTAGCCGCGCCTGCTCCGCCGTCGCCGTCGTCGCCATTCGACCCGCCCGCGTGCGCGCGCGCGCGGCAACTTTTCTCGGCGCGCCCGGCCGGATCCCTGGTGCTGACACCCGCGCGCGGCCGGCGCGGCAGAGCCACTTGCCTGAGCGCCCGCCGGCCGGCCGGACGCTGCACGAATTCATCTTCACGTGCCCTTGCCGCCTGCGCTGCGCCCCGTGCCCGTGTCTTCTTCTCTCTCGCTCGCTCGCTGACGCTGCGGCCTGCGACTGCGAGAAGATAGACGAAGATCTCGTGGACGCAGCGCCGTGCTTGTACTTGCGCCAGCCACCAGCCGCCACCCGCCAGGGGATGTGTGCCTCTCCGGCATCTCGGAACGGGGCGTGTGGAGGCGGTTGGTTCTAGCTTGCGTTGTGCTAGGTTTGTACGACTGTAGCAGCATGTAGTGCGTGTGAAGGCTTAAGATTTGGATCACTGTGCACATGCACATAGAGCATACAGACTCATTGGCCGTGTTTAGATTGAGGCTGATAAATTTTGCAGGGTATTAAATGCATCTTTGACCACTAATTAGGGGTATTAAATAATGTCAGTTTACAAAACTACCTCCACAACCTCTAGTAAATTTCCGAGACGAATCTAATGAGGCCTTTGACCGCATGATTAGAGAATGATTAGAAGATGGTTACTGTAGCATCACTGTAGCAAATCATGGATTAATTAGGCTCATTAGATTCGTCTCGAAAAGTTACGCTCATCCGTGGCTGGGTTTTGCAAATAGACTTCATTTAGTACTCCATGCAAAAAAGATTCCCTTTTGCAAAATTTTTCAGGGTGGAACCAACTGGTGGGTATACGAGTATAAATAGAAACGGAAACGCAATGGACAGCAAGATCCGATCACACAAGTTTTTGTCAACACTATGTTTAGACGTTTAGGGTAGTCCAGTAAATCATCTCCATCGTCCATTTTAAATTTAGGAGGCAGTGGCTGCAGATGCAGGATCTACTGCTATACTCCTTCCATTTTTAAATTTATTATATTATTAAGTAATTAGTTTGTTGTCCTGAATGTCATATTAAAAACATAAGGAGAAGTATCCCTCTGGTCAAAAAATGATGATTTTTGCGTTACATTTAGTGAACTAGTTAGATTGTATGTGAATATTCGAAAATGGCGTGTGTTATCAGTTAGTATCACCTTACCGTGAAGAGATTAGGCCGGCAGATTCGTCCTACCTACACTAGCATCCAATCCAGCCCCAACTCCATAGTGTGGCGGCCGCGGCATCCACGAATGTCCTGGCCTTTTGGGGCCGACAAGAGATCTTTGATGCCGTGAAAAAAGCCAGATTCGCCTGCCTCATTGCACGTACGTACCACGCCTTCTTTGTGTTCTCATCTAGTACATCAGTTTCTACTCTTGTAATAAAATAAAAGGACGTGGCTACACGGAGAGCACCCTCCGGATAAGGCTAAATCGAGACCCCCTCCCGCACGCACTGCCTTATCTGTTTGCCCAGCGCCTGCTTCGTCTTCCTCTCCACCCACTCGCCTTCGCCGGCGAGCGTCGCCCTCAAGCCCTCCCCTCCCTCCTCCTTCCCTCCCCCTCCCCCTCCCCTCTTGCTCCTCGTTCATGTCCGCCGAATCAGAGGTGGGTCCTCCACCCCGGCTTCTTCCTTTCCGGTGAGCTCCTCCGCCGCCTTCCCTCGTGCTTCGTCTCCGACGGCTTCCGCTGCCGGATCCGCCTTCCTTGTCCCCCGCCGCGCTAACCCGGCTTCGCCGGGATGGCATCGTGATGCCCCCGCCGCCGACCCTTCCCAACCGCCATCCTCCACCGCCCGGCGGCCGGCGCCCTCGCCGGCTCGCCTCCGCCGCCCCCCAACCCGCCTCCTCCGCCGGGCCGGCGGCGCCCCCGGCCATCCCTCTAGAGCCGCCGGCCATGGAAGCCCCCCAAACCCAACCCCCAAACCAAAACCCTAACCCTAAGACCGCCACCTCCACCGCCGCCCGCGGTCATTTTCTCCTATTCCGATTTTGTCGATTTCTATTCTTTACCTCGGTTGTTACTTTCTGTGCTTGTAATCCATGTGCTGGAGGAAGTAACTGAGGGGCTCTCGATTTAACTCTAAATCGAGAGGCCTCTCCGTTTAGTTTTTAGGAAAATAAAATAGCCATGAAGGGATTTTATTTGCTGATTTTGTGTTGGCAACAAAAAGAAAATATTTGCGACCGTGAAGAAAATATTTGGGATCGGACCTGCAAGGTGCCGTACTTCTTCCATGCACGATCTCACAGTCACAGCATGCACTCTCACTGTCTCGGAGAGCCACTGTGACGGTGAGGGTCTGAGGCAGCCACCATTGTGACTGCTGACTGAGCACTGCACGGGCACTATCTTGTCCTGCTGGCCACCTTTATTTTTCCCGGGGCGAGCCAAGAAAGATAGAGCCAGCCAGGGCAGGGCCAGGGCGAGCAGAGGGCAGCCTTGTTTAGTTTCTGCAATTCAACTAAAAGTAACACATTGAAAAACGTGTCCTCATCTCTGTGACACACTTCTCAATGCATTTTTTCTACAGAAAATTCAACCAAATTGTACGAACTAAACAAGGCCTTCATCCCAGTTCTTACAGGGGCAACAGTGTATGAACATGACCAGCCGACGTGATGGACAGAGGCAAGCCCAGGTGAGCCAGTACTGTGGCCGCAGGGACGGCCGGCCGGCCGGGACGAAGACGCCGAGCTGGGATCATGGCCATGCATGGCCGCCGGCCCTTCCGTGTTTGACCGGTTTGTTCGTGAATGCATGCACGTACAGCCTCGTGGGACCCACGAGTCAGGCGAGGCCGCGTCCGGACGGGCACCCTGCGACACGGGAGCCAAGTCACGTAGGGAGTCACTGCTTCTGCATGCAGAAAGTCATGTGTGCCGCACATGGACATGGCGGCCGGAGATCGATTGGGCCCTCTCTCGCGTCTCGGCCTCAAGCTTCCCGAGAGAGCAGGGCTTGTGTCGGGATTTCGGAGAAATCCAACAGGTTGAGATCGAGAGAGAGCAACGAAAGAGAGATATAGACGATGAATGATAGATTGATATTTACGTACATGCCCGAAATTAGGTTACAAACCCCGGGCCAACTGTCTCTCGGGGCTCTCCTCCCCTCCTTTTATAGGCCGTCGGAGAGGCCTAGTTTACCCTAAATACCCTTACAACCACTATATTCCCAGCATATCCGAGGGCATTATGGTATTTTGTTCCTCCGTACTGGCCTCCGCGATTCCCGGGTCCTGATGCGCCCGTGAGGATGCGCCACGCGTCCTGGCGCATCCGCGCTGGCTGGGCGTCCCCGCCTCCGACTCTGCATCTGGTCCCACGTCGAGCGAAGGGGTGGGCGCTCACCCCTTCGCTCCTCTTGCTCCTCCGACCCCTTCGCCTGAGTTACCCGAGCAAGAGAAAAAGCAAGAAATAATGCTAGTCAAAAGCGAAGGGGTAACTTATTTATGCCTTCGAGTCTTTCGGGAGTTAACCAAATTCATGACTCCCCAACAGTAGCCCCTCGCGGACGAAGGCCCAGTCTTGACGGTATGATGTCAGCGAACTACTTTTGGAGCGTGAATTTGGTTGACGGCTCCGTTCGCTCCTTGCCCCTCCCGTTAAGATTGGGTGTGAGGAGCGATTTTGATGGCGTTATTTTTTTCGATTTCGCGCTTTGGATTTTTCGAAGTGGATGGGCAGGGGCTTTCCTTTTTTCGGGTCCTCCCATCTATTTAAGGGCCTAGGGTTGTGGGTTGCTCATCCGGTTTCTCGTCTATTCGTATTTTTCCCCTTCTTTACTGTTCATCGCCGCGTGTCCGTTCGCTGGCCGCTCTTGATTTTGTCCGAGCGATAGGCGTTGCTTGGGTTAAACTTCTTCTTCCCGGTCCGTCAGGTGAGTACTCTGCTTGTGGTTTTGTGATTCCTTTTGTTCTTTCTTCTGATTGGGTTCGAATGGGTTCTTAGATTGGATCTGTTTCCGCGTTTTTTCCCAGATTTGCTTTTATTCGCGACTTGAGATGGGTCCCAAGGCTGATGCTTTGCGGAAGTCAGTTCGATTTGGGAAATCTAAGGTTGGACCATCGTATTATGCTCGGTTGGTTGAAGATGGATTGATTTCTGCGGAATCGTCTCGTGCGCCTGGCAATGAGATTGTTCCAAACCCTAGGGTTGACGAGGCGGTTATTTTCGCTAATCAGTTGGATGCGGGTCTGGCTTTTCCGGTGGATCCAATGGTCTCTGAGGTTTTTGATATTTTTCAGATTGGATTCCATCATCTTACCCCAAATGCCATCGTTCGATTGAACAGTTTTATTTGGGGCGTTCGTAGTCAAGGCTGTGAGGCTACTGGCAGAGCTTTTGCGTCGCAACATGAACTCCACTGGCAACCGCGGACTGGCGATGAAAATGGGAAGCCTACTTCTTTTCAGTTTGGTTGCATAAGCTTTATTTACCGTGAGGGTTGTGATGGTCCGGCAGTTGCGTACAAGAATAGGTGGAAGGATGATTGGAGTCAGTGGTGGCTGTACCAAAGCGTTGCTCGTGTTGCTGGTCTGCCAGAAGGGAAAAGCAATCCTCTTGCTCCCCGGGTGAAGAACATGTCCTACATTTTGAGGCTCACTGTTCGATTAAATTCTGTGGACAAGGATGCTGTCAAGGCTTGGAGATTGATAAGCAAGCATCTATCTGTTCGTGATTTAGCTGATGAGTATGCTGCCGTCGGAGTTTGGCCTATCCGACGGGATTGGACTTTCTCTGGGTTTGCTACTACCCAAGAGGGTGATCTGCGAAGGCCTCTCTTTCGCAGGAGCTTCTTTAAGGAAGGTGAAGATGTGAAGATTAGCATTGCTGAAGTTGAGAGCCGCGTGGCAATATTTCTCGGGCAGTATACTCGTAAGGAGTATGATTACCGTGTTGATAGTGGACTTGAAATTCGGATCAACCGTGTCTATAATGAGTTTGTCTTGAGTATGGCGATCGAACCAGTGCCTACTGCACCCAGGCGTGGCGAAGGCCAAAAACGAGGTCGCGGAGTTTCTCGTGTTGTTGATACTCTCACCAGTACGAAGGGTGATGAAGATGATGAATCTGACAAGGGTGGACATAGTGCTAAGCGCCAGCGTGCTGTTGATGCTTCTGTTAAGTTGCCTTCGCCGGCGAAAGTTGATGATTCTGGCGAAGGGGTTAATTTGTCTGTCTCTGCGAAGGCTAGTGATCTTCTTGGTGAGAGAAAGGCTGTTGAGCACAAGGCTATACGCAGCACTACTTCTCAGCGAGCTGGGACAATTTATGTTGTACCTGAAGGTAGGCCTGAATATCGTAATGAACGCTCTCCTGATGCTGGTATTCAGCTATGG
Organism: Alloteropsis semialata; assembly: GCA_004135705.1. Lineage (NCBI taxonomy): Eukaryota > Viridiplantae > Streptophyta > Magnoliopsida > Poales > Poaceae > Alloteropsis > Alloteropsis semialata. The sequence goes on along the minus strand of CM014273.1, from coordinate 8,949,960 downwards.
ATTTCTTTAGAATATGGGTGTGCTAATAATATTTTCGTGACACAGAAGAGGCTTAATAATAGTGTTGTTTTGTGCGAAGGTGGTTCTTCTCGCCAACCTATTCTTGAGGACTCTATGAAGGGTGCTGGTGATAACTTGTCTGGGCCATCGCCTGCGATGGCCCCAGAAACTATGGTTGGAATCTTGGAGGAAAGGTCGACCAAAAGGGTGGATACTGGCCTACAAATGTTTGATATTTTAGGTGATGACTCGGAGGAAAGCGTTCATTCCAGTGGTAATTCTCTCGAATTTTCTGATATTTCTGCTGGGAACTTTCGGGTTGCTAAGTCTCGCAAGATTTCTGATGTAGTTGGGGAACAAGATGCTAAGGAAACTGAAGATGAAGTTGAGTGCTTGAAGAAGCCTGATGACGCTGATGCTGAGGCTACTGATTGCACTCAGGATCTGACTACGAGGGGTGCTAGTATTGCTTCTCCCCCCAAGCTCTGAGCTTCCTGCTAGGTCCCCGGCGCACCAGCTTGAGGATCTCCGATTCTACAGCGAGCGTCTTAGAGTTCCAGAGGGTGCTCGGATCATTTCTGCTCGCAATATCAGCAAGGTGAAAATTCTACCCAATTGCTATGAATCTGGTATTTGTGATGGGGTCCTGAATAGCTTTGCTATTCCCGAGCTGGAGGACAAACTGCGTCTTCGCAGTGAGCCCGATTTGCGCTATGCTATTCAAGCAAATGCGATTAAGGGCTTGCTACTTTCGCTAGCTCTTCTTCGGTCTAGCTGCGATCGCCTGAAGGAGACGCACAAGCTCGATGATGAAATTGCCTCTCACATCTCTGAGCTTGAAGAGAATGTGGAAGTTTTGAAGGAGAAGCTGTCCATCTCTAGTGAACGTGAACAACGCCTTGAGCGTGAGAAGTTAGAGCTGATTGAAGATAAGCGGAAAGTCTCTTAGCAGTTTGAGGCCTTTCATAAAGAACTTGATGAGATTGAGAGCCTGAAATCGAAGGCTACTGACTTGGGAAATAATTTGGCAGATGCCAAGAGTCAGCTTGAAGATGCCCTTCGAGCTTTAGAACAGGAGAAAAAGTTGGAGGAGGAGGCTGTTAATTGCTTGGCTGAGGAGCAAAGGCTGAAAGAAGAGGCTGTTTTAGCTCTTAGCTAGTTTAAACAGTCTTTGGTTGACAGGGCTTCGCGTGCCGCTGATAAAGTTCGTAAAGTTGTACAGTCCTTTGGTGCTGATTTGAAGGTTTTGGAAGGATTCGACTTTTCGGACATATCTGCTTACTTTGACTGGCTCGAAAGCTCTTTCGTCGACTTCCAGACTGTGGCAAACAGCTTTTCGAACTTTTCTGTTGTCGTTGCAGTTCACAGCTTTGCATATACTATGACTCGATTGGGTTGCGAACATGTTCGCAACACAAAGTTTGATTATCCCAGTGACATGAGGTATGAAACTGTTGGCAATGGGATTGCATCGATTGCAAGAAACTTTGCTAGACGCTTCTGGGTGCCGCGAGGTATGAAGCTGGCTTTGGAGGAGGCGGAGCATAACCGAACTAAGGTTGGTAGCAGCTTTGCCCCTTGTTGTACTTTACTTGGGAGGGTTTCTAAGGGTCCTGGTCTTTGATTTGCAGAAGAAAATCTCCGGTGGCTCGGGTACTCCTTCATCATCTACTATGGTTACCCCTTCGGCTACCCCTTTGACAGCCCTTCGCATTACTCCTTCTTTCGTTGATGTTGCGCCTGTGTCCGGTACACTTGTGAACCCTTCGGCTGTTGGTTCAGTTCTTGAGGAGAATACGAGGACAGTTGATCCAGTGGATGCTCCACCTGCTGTCGATCAGGTTGAATGAACTTTTCTAAGTTTGATTGATGTTTTGAACATCTGCTTTGTAATGTTAATACTCTGTGCCTGCGTATGTCCCTGCTGAGGACCCTGCGCAGGGGAATGTCTTAGAAACTTCTGCTTTGATCTATCGGCGGGGAAGCTTTATGATTTCTGGTTCTCTTTACGATGACTTTAAGCGGCGTCATCTTGATCTTGATGTCGATGACTTTTTGTCTCGTCGTCGGAAATATTACGATAGGCGTAACGCTGAAGCGAAGGTTTTTTGGCAAAACTTTGACCCTAGTGTGTTGCCGCAACGGCGGATTCGTCGGATCCTTCGCCGTATAGAGCGTGGAGATGATAGTGTTGCGCAGGGGCTACTCGAGCCAAAACCTGAGCCTGTAGATGAAGTTGTTTGCATTCCTCGTTATACTTATCTGGCTAAGGATCCAGTAGAAGATGAACTTGTTGACGGTAGAAAAAATTTTTAGTTATTGATTGTGTGTTTCTCTTCCTGTTTCTGTTCAGGGATTAATTCCTGATGCTGATACCCTTCGGAGAATGGCTAACAAGATTATTGATGGTGTCGTTGCTGATTTGATATCAGAGATGGCTGACAGGGTGTGTGATGATTCTACTTTATGATTTGTTGAATTGAATGGTTCTTCTTTTTTCTGGGGATAGCCCCTAGCTTTTGTGCTGTAAAAAATACACATTATCTTGAAGTTGACATGTCGGACTTTGTCTTGTTTTGTTGTCACATGTTTACTTTTCTTGCTTTCTAGGTTGTAGTGTACTGACTATTGTCGTTTGTGTATCCGTGGCTGTCCTCGTATTTGGCAGCTTGTTCGGATTGTGAGTCCGTGACTTGGTTCACGAGCTTGTTATCTGTGAGGCAGGGTTCACGTGTTCCCATATTGTCCGCCTCTATAAAATGCCTGTGGGTTTTCCTTTGCTTGTTGTGAGTGTTCGCAGAGTTTTCCCTGCTTTCCAATGGCTCTTGTTTGGTGGTTGGTTCGTCCTCCAGAGTTTGAGAGAGTGTGTTCTCCTCCGTGGGGCTAGAAGAGTGCTTGCGACTGGGCCGGGAGTTGGTTATAGCCTCAGTGTTCCTATGATGCTGATGCTTGTCTCTGGCGTTTGCTCGTCGTTTTGACGTGTGATTGCTCCGGATTCGAGTGAACGTAGGGGCTAGCCTGAATAACTCTTTTGGCCTTGTGACAGTTGCTAGGTTTTCCGGGGGCTAGAAGAGAGCTTGCGATGAGTTCATGTGAACCAAGCTGGCTCTGTTTGTAGCTTTTCTGATGCCTGCAACTCTATCTGGCTGTCGTTGTGACAGCTGATATCTTTGTTCTTCTTTATGTTCTGTCTTGCGAGACAGTTTTGTATTTGCATTGTTATATATTTAATAAAGAGAAAATTTTCTTATAGTGTTGAGTATTTCATGATGTTCTTAATGTTTACCATGAAATGTTGCGAATAAGTTTGAAGATGTGTTTGTATCACACTTTCTCTGTGATGTGAAGGCTTCATGAACATTTTGATGTAACCTCGCGAGTCTTTTAGTTTGCGTTGCGGAGGTCTTATAAGCCTTTTTGCGATGGGCTTTTGTTATACCCTCTCTTTTTTGAGATGCGAAGGCTTCACGAGCCTTTTTGAGATGGGCTTTATCATACCCTCTTTTTTTTAGATGCGAAGGCCTCACGAGCCTTTTGGAGACATAGGGTTTTTTTCTTCCCTTTGTCTGTTAAGCTGAAGTCTGACGAGCTTGCATAATATGCTACAGCTTGTCGACTTTCAATTTCTCCTTTTGCTTTTGTTGATAAGGTCACATACTTTTTGAATGTATGTGACTTTTCAACATGTTCATAGACTTTGTTTGCTGGGGTACTACTTATAGTTCCGTAGTAAATGGGATACAAGAGAGTCTGCCTCATTAAAAACCTCAACCCTTCGAGTAGTTTTGATTCTAAACGAAGGGTTTCCCTGTGAGGAAAAGAGTACAGCTCTCGAAGAAATTTAGAAAATACATAAATCTTGAAAATATAAGAGAAACTATGAAAATCTAGAAGATAGTTTCGTGAGCGTTTACGCTCATGGATAGTATTTTTGCAAACTGTCTGCGTTCCAAGAATGCGGCAGTTCTTTTCCATCCATATCTTGGAGTCTGTAAGATCCTTGTCTATTTGATTCTTTTACTAGGTAGGGTCCTTCCCATTTGGCCTGCAGCTTTCCCACTTTGTCAGCGTTTGCTTTTCTCTTCAGAACGAAATCTCCCGGATTTATCTCTTTCACGGCTATCTTCTTGTTTCTCCACTTCCTTGTTTCTGTCTGGTAATTCTGTAAGTTTTGTGCAGCAATGAGTCTTTGTTCTTCTATTTCTTCCTTGTGTGATGTGTTATCTTCATGCTCTGTTGTTGCATTTGATATTCTTGGAGATCCGAAGAGGACTTCTGCTGGTAATACCGCTTCGTCTCCAAATAACAGTTTGAACGGGGTGAACTTAGTTGCTCTTGATTGTGTTGTGTGACCAGACTACTCTTGTCATCTCTTCTACCCATTTGCCCTTCGGGAGCCCTTCGAGGCATTTGGCTACGCCTTTCAATATTATCCCATTCGCCCTTTCCACTGCTCCATTGGATTGAGGGTGATACACTGATGCGAAGCATATTTTGATGCCTAGAGTTGAGCAGAATTCTTTGAATGCATCGCTATCGAATTGTTTGCCATTGTCCACTGCTATTTCCTTTGGTGTGCCGAATCTGCATATTATGTTTTGCCAGACGAACTTTTGGACGGTCTTTGATGTTATTGATGCTAATGGCTTCGCCTCTATCCATTTCGTGAAGTATTCGACTGCTATGACTGCAAATCTTAGGTTTCCTTGGGCGGGAGGAAGTGGTCCCACCAGGTCAATGCCCCATCGCTGTAAAGGCCATGATGGTGTTATTAACTAAGTGATAGAGGAGGGTCTCTGGGAGTTGTTTGCCGAAAATTGGCAGCTTTTGCATCTCTTTATATGTTCTTTTGTGTCCTCGAGCGCTGTGGGCCAGTAAAATCCTTGCCTGAATATTTTTCCGGCTGTTGCTCTTGGTCCTGTGTGAGAGCCGCAGAGCCCTTCGTGGACTTCTTTGATTATCTCTTGGCCTTCGCTTTTTGTTACACACTTTAGCCAGGGTTTGCATACGCCTGACTTGTACAATTCTCCGTTTAGTACTTTGTAGTTTCTTGTTCTCTGGGTGAGCCTCTTTCTCTCATCTTCATCAAATGGTTCATATGTTCCATTGATGAATGCTATTATGGGAGCTCGCCAATCTTCGCTCTCATTGTTGTTTATGTGCAATATCTGGCATTCTGCTCTTGGTGATGGTTGTTTCAGTGTTTCATAGAAAACATCTGGTGGCCGAGTTTCGCCCTTTGCTGCATTTTTTGCCAAGGCATCAGCTAAATTGTTTTCGCTTCTTGGTATCCTTTTTACTGAGAGGCCCGAGAAGTGCTTTTCAAGTGCTCTTACTGCTGTTATATATTTGTACATTTTCTTGTTTGCCTTATAGTTTTTCTCAACTTGTTCCTTTACAACTTCTGAATCTGAATTAAGAATTGCTCTTTTTGTGCCCAACATTCGTGCCTTGCGAAGGCCTAGTAATATTGCCTTGTAACGACCCGGAAAATCAAATCCTAAAATCACGATTTTTAAAAATCTTTATCGATGAGTTTCTCTGTTCCTAAATCCAAATCCAAATCCATCCTGATCTTTCCTTGATCCAACTTGTTCCAAAACTCCAATCTCCAGAAAATCATCCAATCCCGATCGTCTGAAAACCCTAACCGCCGCTCTCTCCTTTTCCTTGGTCTGCGTGTCGCGCCGACCGGCCGACCGCCGCGCGTGCGTCCTCGACGCCGCGAATCCCGCCCGTCGTCCCCTTTTCCCTTTTCTCCTTTTTCCAATTTAATTTCCTTTTTCTTTTTCCTTTTCCTAATTTCTTTCCCTTTTCTTCTCTTTTCTTTCCTTCCTTTTTCTCCTTTTCTTTTCTTTTTTCTTCTTTTCCTTTTTCTCCTCCTTCTTTCTTCTCCCTCCCTCTCCTTCCACCCCGGCTCGGCCCGACACCACTCCCGCCCGACGCCCAAGCCACCGCCGCTGGCTCCCCCTCTCCTGCACCGCCA
>CM014273.1:8870804-8941223 GCA_004135705.1 Alloteropsis semialata | reverse complement strand
TTTTTGGATTGCTTCCTGCTGTTTTCTGGCGTTCAGTTCTATTCTTGAGCTGCGTCTAGCATCTGCCGAATCGCTGTTCTCTGTGGCTGCGGCCGTTGTGTTTACTGGGCGGGTTGGGAGGGTTTCTGACGCGTTTTGGTTTGGGTCGGTTGGATCTGGAGCGGATTCTTCTGCTGTCACGTTTGATGGTGGTGGATTTCTTTTTGGAGGAGGCATAGTGCTTATCTCGGCTACTCTCCCGATCTGATACTAGTCGATCCCCACGGACGGCGCCACTGTTGGGATTTCAGGGAAATCCAACAGGTTGAGATCGAGAGAGAGCAACGAAAGAGGGATATAGACAACGAATGATAGATTGATATTTACGTATATGCCCGGAATTAGGTTACAAACCCCGGGCCAACTGCCTCTCGGGGCTCTCCTCCCCTCCTTTTATAGGCCGTCGGAGAGGCCTAGTTTACCCTAAATGCCCTTACAACCACTATATTCCCAGCATATCCGAGGGCATTATGGCATTTTGTTCCTCCGTACTGGCCTCCGCGATTCCCGGGTCCTGATGCGCCCGTGAGGATGCGCCACGCGTCCTGGCGCATCCGCGCTGGCTGGGCGTCCCCGCCTCCGACTCTGCATCTGGTCCCACGTCGAGCGAAGGGGTGGGCGCTCACCCCTTCGCTCCTCTTGCTCCTCCGACCCCTTCGCCTGAGTTACCTGAGCAAGAGAAAAAGCAAGAAATAATGCTAGTCGAAAGTGAAAGGGTAACTTATTTATGCCTTCGCGTCTTTCGGGAGTTAACCAAATTCATGACTCCCCAACAGCCTGGGTGCAGATATTTTTACCTGATCCTGAACACTGTGGGTGTAACATCTCTAACGTTTTTACTGAGAGAAAGTCAGGTCGGGTCGTCGGAGGCGTTTGCATTGTTAGGCATGGCAATGGTGGGTCGAAGATCGACGCAAGCGTAGAATAGTTGCCGAAGGTTATTTTTGATGGGCAGTTGTTGAACACATATAGATACATCGAGTTCTCTAGCTTTTAGTATACAAAAAATATATCCATCCCGGACAATATTTTGTGGATGTCGTTTCTTCCATAGAGGCGTTACTGTTTTCATTAGTTGGGATCTTGTTGTCATCGCAATGGTGGTCTTTTTTAGACACGTTGTCTTGGTAGAGTTTAGACCCGGAGCCTGTTTTTAGGGTGGTAGCACCAACCAAAGTCACCCATGTAGTCTCCAACTCTCGATGGGTGTTACCACCTAGGGCTAAAATTCATCCACGGTTAATTTAAAAGAAAGAAGAAAGAAAACGCTTGGAACTAGCTACGGTCAGATGTATCGTGTAGGTGAGATGGTAAAAAAAGCAACGCGCGAAATGAAAGGCCTCGGGTTCGAATTCCATGTTCCACACACTACTACATAAATAATTTATGGCGACACTTAATTTACTATACCTCCAACACAAAGGAACAGGGATGTTGCCACAAATTGTATTGGTAGGAAATATGTATTTTATATTGGGAAAATAATTAATTATTGTAAACTAGCTGGAACATCCAAATATATCTGAGTTTCTATAGGCGGTTGTTTTTTGCATTGTGCTGGCGCTCAATATGAGCAAACAAGTGCCATCGCAAATGCCCCGCCAGCACAAATCGGTTGTGATGGCGGGCGTGCAATGCTCGCCAGCTCAGATACTAGTGGCACTCGTCAGTACAAATAGGCATTTTTTTACTGGCTTCAAGATGGTGGCGGGTGCCAGAATCACCAGCACAGAGACAAAACCCGCCAATACACAAGCTTTAACGTTGAGTTTATCATATAACAAGTCAATATACTAATGGTATGGGAAGAAGGAAAATCCCTGTTATGAAGCATTAATAGTATTTAATAACAGCATCTAGTTTAACCATATATCTTTAACGTTGCGTAAAATTAATTCTTATTGGACTAAAACTCTTGTCCAGCCCAGCAGGAGGATCGAGTCTCCTCCCATGGTCGAGTTTTTTTTTAAATCTAAGCAGATCCCACTGTAATAATACTCAGGCTACCATGCATGCAGGCATATTCTATTAGGCCTGCATGCACTTGGATAACCACCTGAATATAATACATTCTCACTTAATCATAGTATTGATTAGAAACAGCTGATGTGCATAGCACCTGAATAGAAGTGATCGATCTGTGCTGCATCACTACGCGTGTCTTCTGTTCCCGGCCGTGGCCGGCCGTCGGCTCCGTTCGGCGCGGCGCCGCCGGAGATCAGCCTGGTGGCCGGCGCCGGTGATGACTACTCGTCGTGACGTCGTGCCCCCACCAAATCATGGCTAGCTTATGATCGGTCGAGCCGGATCAGACTCTAGCATGCAGAGAATCTCCTCGATCGATAGATGTACAAAAAACTCATCAGCGGAGCAGAGTTAAGAACGATTGATCGAATGCGAATATGCTAACCCATCATTATTACGAGCCGGTGATGCAACCAATCACACCGTGAAACGTCGATCTCGGTCACCTGACCACTGGAGGTCGTACATTGTGGATGTGGCTGGATGCACAGAGACTCGGGCTTCACTGAAAGTGCTTCCCCTTCAAAGCTGAAACCACTTATGCACTCTCCTTAAACAAAGGCTTTACATGCATGGTCCTTCGATGTCCAACAACAATCAATTATTAATCCCTGATCACTATAGTAATCCCTGATCGTAATCTAGCACTGTAGCCAGTCTCTCTCTCTCTCTCTAGACTGAGCTTGATCTATGCTAGATTGCTAATAAAGGATAATAGCGTCTCGAAAGGCACAGGTTTAATCGTGTTAACTAAAGCCCATCAAAGAAAAGGTGGTGACCTTTAGAATTGTCCAAAACAGTTACCGATGCAACTAGTACAAAAACAATGCCACAAAGGGACGTGTACCGACCCATCTTTAGCTCGCCACTACCTCTCAACCTCTTGTGTTTAGAAACGTGTCCACTTGAAAGTGCATCTTTGTTTATCATTTGCATATATACAAATATATAAATATATATATTTGCATCGTCTATCAGATCATGCATGCACGGAGCTCTCACATCACGCCAAGTAACGAGAGAGAGCCACATCAACCAAGGGCGGTAGCTCTAGGAGATAAAGATGGAGCACGTAAGAACGTACGGCAACCTCTCTCAAAAGGGCCAAAAGGGAATCACGAACCCACGCCATTGGGCGTGCTAGGGGTATCTCCCTCTCGATCACTTTGGGGCTATCTTCTGGCCTTAAGATAGACGGGTGACGTTTAAAGGCTAATGAGGGTTGGAATCATTCTTGTCCATTGCAATAGCTTAATCCGCTTGGCTTTAGTCGAGATCGCTGCCGAAAAAGACGTCGAAAAAGGGTGCGTTTGTTTTCGCTTATAATCAACTTATCGGTCAAAATAAGCGAGAATCCCACCCAAACACTTTGATTATTTTTGCTTATTCTCGATTCTCTGATAATCCATTTCAGAGATTTGAACTACAATAACCGAGAATCGAGAAAATTTTTGCTTATCTTAGAATCTAAGCGTGGTTGAGAGAATCAGAAACAAACATGCCCAAAGTGTGATCTATGCATGGAGGAACAAAAGATGAAATCCACGGATGCACACTTCTAGAAAGCTAGGTTCTTAGATAATTTAATTTGGTGCAAAGTTAGTCGGATGCTAGAATTTGTTGAACGTACACTTCTTGGCATATATTTTTATTCAGCTCCTTGTTAAGAATTGTATATATACACATATATATGCTAATGTATAAGAAAAGTTGATGTGCTATGTAGGCATGACCATTACTTGATATGCAGTGTGTGTAAGTTGGTGTTTTTTTTGTGATTAATCAGTTGCTAAATTTGTTTCTTCACTTGACAGCAATCAGCAGCTACATGCAGTGATACAGAATAACCATGTGTGAGTCTATAAAAAGGAGACCAAATAAAGTTGCTGACAAGCTACTAGCTACAAACCTAGCAATATATATAGCTCTTCTTTGCTAGCATGCGTACATACATGTGATTGGCGATGCTCAGTCAGATGATGAAGCCACATGCATGGAAGCTGGATAAGGACCAGCTGGTGAGGGTTTGTTAGCGACGACAGACAATGATTAGCTGATCTTCTTGCTATTAGTACTTTGATGACATGCTTAGCGCATGATGTGATACAATAATGGAAGGAAAGATAGATGCACATCATGCATCTGACATGCAAGCATGCAAATCTATTGCAAGCTAGTCATTTTTTTTTTCTCTCTCTGAAGGCATTTGCGCCAGTCTATATGGACACATGGTACGGTACAGAAGAAAAGAGATCCTAACTATTGCTAGAGGATAAGTCTCATGCATGCTTTGTCATGTTGCCTGTGATTGATATCTAGCTTCCGTACACGCAGAAAAAATGCAGCGAGTACAGACTACAGAGGAGTGCTTCTGTCTTTGCTTAGCATGGAAGAACGTCATTTTTTTAGAAGAACTCTGTTAGATGCATCTTGTAATGCAGGGTGACAAATGTAGATGTTTTCCAGAAGACATTGAGATAGAGATGTTGGCACACACTGTTCCTGATCTTGCCATCTTACTATTACTAATTGGAGGCTCCTTTCGAAGCCTTCAGGCAGGATCGTCTCCATTTCGAGGGCCCCGGAGCGAACCCTATATTAAGGGCCCCTTGCGCTAAATTATTTTAGCAAAATAATAGTACTGCATGGCCGAAGACCGTGTGACCGTGGCACTGGTGTCTGGTGGCATGCGGCGGCGTCGGCCCTGCCTTCTTCTGCGTCTCGACGCCGGCGGCGTGACCAGGACCTTCTGGCAGTCGAAGACTCGAAGAGACAGGGCGAGGAGAGATGCGTCTGTGTCCATTTGATGTCGCGTGGAAACTTCTCGGGACTTGATGGACTCACGCCGTCTCGCGAAAAAAGGAAACAACGGCCGCAGCCCGCGGGCGTTCGCTACGGAACAAGAAACTGCGTACGTGACTAAGGCCTTGTTTAGTTGCCGTTGCAAAAATTACTGTAGCAATTGTAAATCGAAGATTAGAAGAACTAAACATGATCTAATTATAAAACTAATTACACAGATGGACGAGAAATCACGAGACAAATCTATTAAGCCTAATTAATCTGTCATTAGAGATTTTTTTACTGTAGCATGACGTTGTCTAATCATGGCCTAATTAGGCTCATTAGATTCCTCTCGAAATTTCACCCGGGGTTATGGAATGGGATTTGTTATTAATTCATGTTTAATACTCTTAATTATTATTCAAACATTTGATGTGACGGATGAATAATGAAAAGTTGCTAAACTTGCTGCAACTAAACAGGGCCTAAGTGTAGATGCATTTTGAGCTACGTACGTTTCTTGGATTATGCAGGCCTATGCTTATGTCTTGGATTTTGGGCCCCTCTTCCGGCTGGGCCCCCAGCCATCGCCCCTGCTGCCCGGGGGTCAGAGCCGGGCCTGCCTCCAGGTGAAGCCACGTAGGATCCTAGATGGACACTCTAGAAAAAGAGAGAAATCCTAGAAATTCTCACAAAAGGCAAAACATCTAGCCATCAATTGGAACACTCAAATTATCATAGCCATTAGATCTATTATGCTTTTTAGAAAAAATTACCCACCTGTGCCATTATGAAAATAGCTTAAAGTAACCCCTAAATATATATCTAAATTACACACCTTTGCCATTATATAAATAAACCAAAGTAACCCCCTGATCTTCATCAAAATTACCCACTTATGCCATTAATGTATATACGCATGATGTACGTTGCCATTTATAAAGATATAGGGGAAGTAACGAGAATAAAGATTTCTACTTTAAAATTATAGTTCAAACTTAGGGTTTATTAAATAGATTCAAGAGCACACATGTGATACAAAGTGAAAATTCAAAGATTATAAATATCTATGAAGACATTATAGATTAATTACTAACTAAAATCACAATTGGATGAAAATAATATATATCTATATAGGTATTAAATATTTAACAACTGAGAGTTAGTTCAAGGTAATAGTTTGGTAGCAATATAGCCTTAATTTTTTGATTGGAAACTCCACATTAGTTCTTACGAGACACGCTAGGAAAAAGACAGATCCTATAAATTCTCACAAAAATTAGAAACAACAATCATGTAAAGTCTAATAACCATAGTCATTCATTTATTGTATTTTTTAAAAAGTTACCCACCACAGTCATTATAAAAATATTCTAAAATAAACCCGAAATCTATATCTAAATTGTCGAGCTATGCTATTATAAAAATAATTTAAATTAACCCCATAATCTTTATCTAATTTACTCATGCATATCATTATAAAAACTTAAAATGACATTCAAAATTTGTATCTAAGTTACCCACATATATCATTTATACCTAAATCTTAATCTAATTATCTTTATGTGCATCGTACTGAAAAGTCCAAAAATAAACTAATATATGATTCTAAATATCTAATTATCACTGTTAATATAAAAATAATAAGTTAAGGTATATATGCATGATGAGTGTCACCATGTAGACCGTTTATACATGTATATGTGAGAAAGTGATTAAAAGTATTGATTTTTATGCTAAATATAATGTATGAAGGTGTGATACAAAATGAGAGAAGTGTGAATATAGATGAAAAAGTGTAGAGAATAATTACTAATTAAAAATCAACAAATGAAAAAAAGATAAGTACACATCTATATGAGTATTATGTTGAAGTATTGAAAAAAAATAAAAGAGCAGTATGTAAACAATTTTGATTATTAGATAGGAGTTTAATTTATAAATATTTTTTAAATATAATAGCTTTTAAAAATATTAGTCTATACGAGAGCACGGGTTGATGGACTAGTGTTTAAAGAATTAGAATAATTGTACATCCAGACCAATAGACTTGCACTTAAAGAATTTTTCAAGAGAAAAAGCCCAAAACTACCCCTGACGCCATCTTAGAAAGAAAAAAAAAAAACTTGCGCACCAATAGTTTAGCCTGTTATGCAACTCAAACTTGTGAAAAGCGGCCCATCCAAAGCCTAATAGTTTTACACACATCATTTTTCTCCATGATGGCCATCGGGCCTAACATATGGGCCTCATTCAGCCCATGAGAATCCAAGTCTTACAATTCAACCAAACCTACTAAAGTAGTTTTTACTCTAAAAAAAACTAACCTAGTTTTTAAAAGTTATGGTAAGTTAAAATCCACACACATTTACAGTACATAACCTTTTAGTACACATACTACTTCAGAATTTCTTTACATCCCATGTTCCAGTAACATTTAATGCTACATCGTAGTATATTAACGAAAAGACATATAGCTTAAAGCTTGCAATGGCATAAATTCTGAATTTTCCTGAACCACATTGTGTGTTAGTTGACAATACCGTGTAACTGTACATGTGCCTTGCTTAACGCTTGCAAAGGCAAAAAATAAATAAATAAAAGTTCTGTCTTTTTTCCTTGGACCAAATTGTGTTTAGTTGGTAATGCTGTGCAGTTGTGTCTATGCCTATTGGATATCGCAGATTCGCAGTGCTCATGTTAACGAAATTTGATGGTGATATGATGTAAGGCAATACACTTGTAGTAGTGCATCCTTGACGTCATCTGGCACGAAATGCTTGCATCATAGCAAGGCTCGAAGGCTTATGGAGGGTAAGGGCATGGATATGTCACTACAGATCATGTACTGAATCAGCACTAGCAGGTAAATTGGCATGACCTCCTATGATTAATTTCTTTGCTATGCGTTTGCAAACCTTTTGAAAAAAAAAAGATAAACTATAGGAGCTCTCCATGCACCTTGGATAGGTGGCACTAATGCCGTCTACAATCCATTTGCGGATGATGCAACTAGCATGTAACAAGGTGCATGAGATACCAATAAGTTGAATTTCCTATGCATGGAGACTAGGAGAGAAAAAATAACTTTTCTTTGTTTGAGCGGACCAATAATACTAAGTTTTTCAAAATTTAACCAACTTTTAAATTTTAAATTTTATAGTGGAAATTTGAGTGGGGCAAGGGGGCATGGGCCCCTGCTCGCCCCTTTCTTCCACCTCTGTCCGTGCACATACACATCCATAAATATATCACACTCACCTTAGCCTTAGCAATTTCCAACAATATTTTTTCTCTTTTTTGGAATTATGAAAATCACAAATGTAATCTACCTGGTCGATTTTCTCGATATGTTTTGAGGAGCTTGAGGCTGCCGACTTTCACACTAGCACCCTGTTCGGCAAGCCGGAAGTGGCTGGGCTGGAGGCCTGCTGGGCTGAAACCGGCAGCCCAGCCGTTCGGCTGGCGGGATCCAGCCGTTCGGCTGACCCCCTCACGGCCTCATCTGCCGCCGCCCCTCTTCTCCATTATCCACTCCCTTATCCTCTCCCTCTCGGCTCTCTCGCTGTCGCCCACGCCTCCCTCCGCCAGCCGCCAGGACGGCCGCCGCCCTCCGGCCTCCGCGCTCGCGCACCCACCGGTATCCGCGCCGGCCCGCCGCCGCGGTCGCTCCCCCTCCGCTCCTGGTCCGCGCCCGTACCGACCCCGCTAGGGCCTTCCGCCGGCGCGTTATCCGCCCGGTGATCTCCGCGCTCGGCCACCCGCCGGCCTCCGCGCTCGCCCACCCGGGGAGGACGGCCGTGGCCGGGGAGGAGGGGCGGCGCCTACAGTAGCACGGATCCGGTCTCCGGCGGCCACCGTCTCCAGCCCGCGACCTCCCTAGGGTTTGTGCTTCCTGGATTAATGGCTCTGTTCTTGTGCATAACATATGTCGTCATTCTTGTGTACAAGTAGATCTTAGAGTGTTGTGGTACCTGCAAATGTGATTGAGACAACACTGATGAATGATTATCAGGGGTTTTAGTACTTAGGGTTCCATGAAACATCTATTGTTTTATTGTTATATATGAGATTATCAGGGGTGTAAAATAGTTTACCTTGCTATACATATTGCTCTGTTTTCCAAGCATTCTGCAAACAAAAATGTCATCCATGTGATGTACCACCTCGCTGACATTTACAAACCTTTTCTGACATAACTGAATTTTGTGGTCACAGGCACATCAATAGCATTTATCCAGTTCTTTCATAGCATCCTGTGGAGCACTTCTTCAATTGTTAAGGTAACTTTGTTTGTATTAAAATATTCTACGATTCATATATTCAGGAAATTTTGCTTTCACACATGTTCAAGTTCCAGTTGCTTTGACTTTGCTTTTAATGAAAATATTCAACAATTGGAGTGGAGCCTCTTACTTTGACCAAGTTCCGTGTATGCAATGAAATGCAATGGAACAGATGAGTTTATCGTTGTTGCTGTTCTTTACGATTGGAGTGGAGCCTCTTAGTTTCCTTGCTCATTGAGACAAAAGAAAAAACAAAGATGAAGGCCTGCTAATGATTCTTATTTGACACCGTGGTTTTTATTTTTAAGGATTTTGTTTCCATGTTTTCTATGCCAAACTCATTGAATCACGTGATCTGTGAATGGCTAATATGCTCTTTTCTTCACTTTTTCTACTATTTGTGCTCTGCCATATGCTTGTCTGCTGCATTCAATTTGTTTAGTATTGTTATTCATCAGCCAATTTATATATGCTGCAAATTATTTCTGTTTTTAATTGCCGAGTCATGCATAATTCAAAAACAGATGTTGTCATCTCTTTTCGCATGGTACATATCTTCATAACAGCTGAGCTATGTAATTATTCTTAAATTTCCGTTAAACAAGCTGGTACATGCAGTTTCGTGTCCACAATTCTTATGTTGCGATTCATGATGCGTATAGTGGTCCTAGTACACCATCACAGAGTGCTCCTAGTACATCATGTGATGAACCACAAGACATATCACACTGTGTTTTTGTTGAAGAGCTTTCCTGATGTATATTAATGCTTGATTCATGCTCATGAGTATTTCTCATCCCATATAGTTGCTGTTCCTGCTACATCATGTGTTTCATCCATATAATCACCAAATGTCCTAATTTGTATATTGTTTTGACGGGCTGATCTTGTATGAGATAATCACGGCGATCTTTGTAGTAGCTGCACACACTTTGTGTCATCTCATATCTCAATATGTATACTTGGACCAAACTATACATAGCTATCTGCTGGCACTTTAGTTATCTGACATTACTGATTATTCTGTTCCACAGGTACATCAAGAGCATTTCTCCAGTTCTTTCATAGCATCCCGTCGAGCACTTCTTCAATTTTTAAAGGTAAGTTAGTTTGTGTTTTCATTGACATATTCTAAGCTTCATATATTCAGGCAATAGATGTACACTCTTTATTTGTACCACTTACAAACTAGTAAAGAATTTAACTAACTAATCATGATGATTTGGTTAGTTATATGAGCCTGAACTGCAGTACATATAATTTGCATCTCCTGTATGATTAGTTATATATGTGACTTCATGGGGCCTCTCTTTTGTTAAATTACCCAATATGCATCTCAGTGACATAGCTGTAACTATTGGTCAACTTGTAACTACATACTCAATATGCTTCAGTACAGTACATTTTAAAATGATGTGAATTGAATGTTGATACATCCATTCATATATTCATTACCTCTGAATTTTTTACAGCTGCTAAGTCCTTTTCAATTTGTCTATTCCAAACAGGGCTCACTCCCTCTAGTGCCCACACTGGCAGAATCATTCACAGCTTTGTGTTCTCCACCTGACGCCAGTCAATCCAACCGAGGATCCAAACGCAACAGACTCGGTGCAAAGGTAAGTCACACTTGTATTGTATCCCTGTGGAATCTTTGCCTTACTGTGGTAACTGTTACACTGCGTGTGTCATTTAATTTGCATTCATCGATTTACTTAAACCTTCCTTGGCACTTGGGCTGCCACATTCATACAGATGTCAGATGACCGTGCTAACTGGGATCTCCCCAGCACAGAGTTGTTGCTTGACCTAGTCCAGCAACAGAAAATCCTTTTACACTGGGCAAACAAAGCCCCTACCAGTATCGGGTGGACGAACATCTATAAGTCGTTCAGTGCGATGTCTGACCTTGGGTACAAGAAGAAACAGCTACAAAATAAGTTCAGCGACCTGAAAAGAGCTTACTTGCGTTGGCGTGACGGCTTAGTCCACACAGGCCTAGGCCGTGATCCGGCTACCGGTGAGGTGTCCTGTGACCCTCTTCACTATGCCGCTACACAAGGGGTACAACCTTTCACCTTTTCCTTTACAGCAGCACAGTACTTATCGTCCCAACTGTGTAGTTGTTAACACGTCCTACCTATGGCCCATGCAGGATAGCAGCCACGGATCGAAGTACAAACGCCCACCTTGCTGTGAGCAACTTTATAACCTTTTCGGACACGAGCCACTTGATAGGGGAGAGTTAGTATCTGCTGGTGGCCATAGTTCAGAAGCAACTCCATCTGCTGACAGCCCCCATACCCGGAGTACCCCTTCCTTTAGGGAAGTCCTCCAAATGCCCACTGCAAGACGCTGGAGGTTCGAGCCCAAAGAAGAAGAGTAGCAAGACTTTGTCCATTGAGGACTGCATGGAAGAATTCAGCAACTACGTGAGTGACGCGAAGAAAAAAAGGCTTATCGTTCCGATGAAAATGATGAGCTCGATCAAGTAATAGCAATTTTGGACTCTGATGGGTACAGTGAGTCTGACCCATTTTTCATGGAGGCGATGCGCATCTGCATGGACAGGACTGCGCGTAGGGCATTCATTCGTATGAGAACTGAAGATGGCCACATCAACTTCGTGAAGACGATGGGACACCAGAAGAGTCCAAAGTCCAAGAGACACATTCACCACACCATCTGCTTCAGGCCGTGTATCTGTTTTCATTAGTCACGCGTGTAATAAACATACTTTGCAGACTTCGTTGCCATGTTGTTTAATTGATTGTGTGCAATTTGAGTTCTTGCGTCATGATTATGTAATAAACAACTGTTGAACAATTTGATGGCTGTTGGGAGCCCAATGTCATGTTTGTATTTCGGTTTGCAAATTTGTAATTCAGGTTGCACATGTTGTCCAATTTTAAATTGTGCTATCAGTCTTGTACTTGAGAAGATAGAGAAACAATCTACTGTCTTGCTTCAAAGATAGAGAAACATAAAACAGCTTACCGCTGCAGGAAATGCAGGAGGATTATTGCTGTGGACGACAATGTTATAAGCCATGTTCCTGGTGAAGGTGAGTCTTGCTTTGACTGGAACCAAAGGAAGAGTGGCCATTCATACAGCAACAAAGAACAAGATTGCTCATCTTTATTCATCGAGCCTCTGAAATGGATGACTCCAAGTTGGCTGATGTTACTTCCTCCCTCTTAGTGTATGACTTTGTCTGGGTCACAAATACCTATTTCTGTTGTTCAAATAAAAGTTCATACCATTGGATGGTTCCCACTGAATCCTGATATACTTCCTTTTTCATAATTTGATACTTCGGTCATCTTATAACTGAAACCTTCAGATAAACTTCATGTTGGAGCAATACTAAACTTGCTTTCATTACTGTTTCAGTCATCTTTTAATAGACTTGTATCTGTTAGCACATATCTAAGTGATGCCAGGTTGGTTCATATCTGTTCCATCACTTGAGAAAGCTTTATAAACTGTATCAAGAACATTCCAAGGAATAATCCAGATTGAGTAAATTTCCTCACATGGCCTAGCTATCTGTTTGAGTGGAATTCAATTGGTACATGTTTTATTTTGATCTTTGTGTAATTAAGAGATAATACACCATAACGCCATGAGTATATTCCTGTCATTATTGGTTCATGTTGCCTTGAACTCACAGATCAATTGTAGAGTACTGCTAAATCTGCATTGTTCAGCATTAACCTCTCCCTTCATACTGTTAATTCCGAAGTCTTGTGTGCACTAACCCTTCCTCTGGCCATAACTCTTCTTGCAACGACACATAGGCCTATGTCACTTTCAGATGAATCACATGTCCAAGCACACGCAGTAGAAGACACTTCTCTTGAGCGGAGCTTTCATCAGTCTATAACCGATACTAGAGTCAAATCAAATTAGCACTAAATTGATATTGATGAAATCATCGCTTCAATCCAATGGGGAAAAATTGATCAAATCATCGCTTTAATCACTGATTAGCCGTTAGAAAAAAAATTTGCTGCTGTCAAGTGCACATTGGCTGGTTGCTTTTGCCTTTTTTTTGGAACCTCCCTGATCTGAAAAGAAGAATGAGAAATCAAGGTCCCGCTGATAACGCATTGACACTGTCAAATCTTAATTCCAGAATCCAGATCAACAGGAAATTACTACTGAGTTGGTGAAGTATGTACACACATAGCTGCACTTTAGTTGTCCTAGAAATACACAAGATCGTAGGACAGGTCATGGTGCCTTGAATAGTTCTAAAATGGTTTGATAACTCAAGTTTTATTGCTACCATGATCTTCTATAGGGAAATGCAGTTTACTTGCAATTCTCTTACCAAAGAATCAGATAAAATATTCTCACTTAGATATTTAACTGATGTCAATAAGTAATTATACTCTTTTAAAACTGATGTATCCATTAGTCTGAAAGGATGATTTCATTTCAATGTTAGACTTGATGCATGTTTCATGAGTTTCTGTAATTGAAATTAGGAAGGGTGTCGTTTCATAAAAAAAAGGTGACACAGTAAGTGTAAGCTGGGTTTTTTGAAAATACAAGAACACACTTGTAGGTCCACCATGCTGGACGACTAGCTTTGACAGACCAAAATCAGCAACCTTTGCTTTAAAGTTATCATCCAAAATTGAATTCGTGGACTTGACATCTCTGTGGATAATAGGTGGATCAGCAAGTTCGTGAAGGTATGCTAGTCCTCTGGCTGAGCCTAGAGCAATCCTGAGCCTCTTCTTCCAGTCCAGGTACATTCCTCTTGGTGCATAATAATAAATTTCTTATAATAGTACACGAAAATGAAAATGAAAAAAAACAGGTCCATACATAACAAATATGGGTAATGTAACTAGGTTTTGTGTGCACACCTTGTAAGTTCTGCCTTAATGTACCGTTGGAAATATACTCATATACCAGCATCTGCTCCCCTTGTTCATAGCAAAATCCTATCAGACTTACCAGGTTCCTGTGATGAACTCTAGATAGCAGCTCAATCTCAGTCTTGAACTCCATTGCACCTTGCCTTGATCCATACTCTGCTCGTTTTATTGCCACCTTTGTTCCATCTGCAACTATCCCCTTGTAAACCTTTCACATGACGCGGTGAATGCGGAACCGCCATATTAGTTATCTCTGCAAAACCCTTCAAAAGATGCTGATAGGTGATACTATATATATGTACTTATTTACCTTTCCATACCCTCCCGATCCTATCTCATTATTTTCTGCAAAATTGTCTGTGCATTTCTTCAGTTCTTCAAAAGAAAAGAGCCTTGCTCCTTTCAGCTGTGGAGCCCCTCCACTGTCTTTTTGAGCAAGTCCCCATGAAGCTAAATTCGAAGTGAAATAAAAAATGAGGGAAACTTTTTTGAAGCTATGCTGCTTTGACTTTTTAGTTTTACTAGCTTATTACTGCTTACATGCTGACTTTTGGTTCCTTGTATCTTAGTTTGTAGATGGCTAGTAGCACAGACACGTCTAGAAGCGAATCTGAATGTGAAGTAGAAATTGAGAGGGTGTCAACGGCAGCTACAATGCTACGGAGGCTACATGCTATGTGGCAGATGATGCAACCTCCGGTCAATCCCCCTTGTCCCTTCCAAAAGTTGACGGGGGCGCAATGGATGAGGCTGACTCTAGATAATCCGCAAAGTAGCTACGATGCTTTTCGTATGTCGCGTGAGGCCTTCTTCACATTGCATAACATGTTACTTCAGTACGGGTTGACTGAAACGCGAAATAGGGGGACTGTGGAAGCTTTAGGGTTGTATGTGTGGGCCTGTGCGCACGGAGCATGTGTAAGGGAGTGTAGAGAAGTGTTCCAAAGGTCATTAGATACTATTAGTAGGAAAATGACATTGATGGCTGATATCATGTATAGATGGGCCCATAGTATAATAGTTCCATCTGATAGGAATTATACACAGGCGATGATGGAACTTTTGCCGTATGCTCCATGGTTTGATGGCTGTATAGGTGCTATAGATGGCGTGCACATTGACGTTGAGGTGAACCAAGCCGCCAAAGCAGACTTCATTAACAGGAAAGGGGATGTGTCTATTAATGTGTGCGCCATAGTGGACATGCACGGCCGATTCACTTATGTTGGTGCCGGTAAGGCGGGCGCATGTCATGACATGGCGGTTCTTAGAGATTGTTGGGAGGATGCAAGGTTCCCCTATCCACCCCCAGGTTTGTGAATCAATTACTTACTCAACTTGGTAAACATGTTGTATGGAGATATTATGATGTACTAATGGTGCAAATGTTGTCGCGGTTTGTAGGACGGTACTACCTGGCGGACGCTGGGTACGCATCACAAGAGGGATACATGACTCCGTTTCATGGGTCAAGGTACCATCTTAAGAACTTTGAGGGAGTTGACTTGCGCAATTTAGGTACGGAAGAGAAGTTTAATTACACCCATGCGAAATTGCGGAATATCATTGAACGGAGGTTTGGCGTAATGAAAGAGAGGTGGAAAGTGTTGGATGGGGTGCCCTACTATTCTAGGGAGAAGCAAGCGAAGATTATAATCTCTTGCTTTGCATTGGACAATTTCTTGTGGATCAGTAGTCATGGAACGGGAGCGATGTACGAACTTTCGGACTTTGCTCGAACTACTGATACGACTACAACAGCTGGAATAAGACACCTTATAGCTTTGGCAATGTCGTGAAATGCATTGATGTTAATATATGTTGTATTACAACTTTATATTATACTGTATTATTGTATGGACTAATGACTGGTCATTGTATGAATTGATGTTCTTGGTGCATGTTTAAAGTTTGAATTTCAAAATTTTAGCGCCAAAAATTTTACTGCCTGGGGCGGCCGGAAGTGGCTGGCTGGGGCGGCTGGGCCAGCCACGGTGGCTGGAGCTGGCTGGCTGCCAGCACCAGCACCAGCCCAGCCAATTCTGTGCAGCCGAACAGGTGGTAGCTTTGGAATAGTGTGACTGCTAAACACACCTTCGATGATTCCAAATACGATGGTTGTAAGATAGGTTTCAGTTTCATCCACCATGGCATATCCCATCTGTGACAAATGAATCATAGCCAAGATCATTGATGAGGAAAACATAGAAGGGAACTATCACATGGCACTATGATTCGATGGGGTTTCGCTGTGAAGTTTGCATAGAAACTGATATGTGAGGAGACCACCATGAGCCAAGGTAAGAGGGGTAGAATGAAGCACACATCATCTACCTTGTTCTACTACAAGCTAAAGTGATAAAATGTAGCTTAAAATATGGAACCTTCCTACCCTAGCAAGATCAAAATTTATGGAGATTTGCACACAACAACCTTGCTCTAAGATTGAATCTGAAGAGGACAGTGAAAGTGGAAGGCAATATTTCATGCATATATCTATAACAGAATGGATAAGGATGGTGCACACATGTTCCTAAAATTCAATGAGACCAAAGAATGCAAGAATGTCTTTGTTATGATTCTTCCTGACGTTCCTTAGTTAATGAACTCGAATAATTGTACTTCTCGATCAACAAACCTATACATAATGTTTTCAAAAAACAAAAGAAAAAGTCCCAAACAACCACATGTCGTCACCATTAAGAAGATCCTAGTAACTCAACATTTTCGTTGGCCTTAGGCCTAAACTATATGCCTTATCTAAGCTTATGCATAATTTGTTCAACACCAACCCCACAGGCAAGTGAAAAGGATAGTTTTCTCACTTATTTAGCATTTTGGACTCGCCACTACATGGTAATAGGTGCCATTAATTAATATGTTTGTGACCATGGATAGCTGCACTTTAACCATCGATGAAATTAAGCCATAAGTGCAACCAGATTTTTTTGAAAGAAAACCTTTGCTGGATCAGTCCGCTACTGCAGACCAAGAAGGATGGAAGGGCTTCAGATCGTCAATGCATATTATGATTTCTGACAAGTACAACATCACTGGATTTAGAGATGGGCTCTGCCACTCCATGTATACCAAACAATGTTTAGTTGTTTACTAATCAAATTTCTTGGAAAATTTATGATGTTTGTGATGACCTATTTGGATGTGTGTGGTTGTGATGCGAACTTGGACCTAAATTCATGACTATCTAGGTTAATGAACTCTCTATTGTTAAACTATATTTGTGCTGCTATGTGATGTTGCTATGTCATGATATATGTGTTGCTATTGATCTTGTGATGAGCATGATATGATGATGAGATGATGTATGTTCTTTTACTTTGTTGTGTGATATATCATGCCATATGCATCTTTGTTCATATTGATATTACATTTGTGCTATTCTTGTGGACATATGTATTTGTGTGTGCTCTCATGTTGTTGTCTCAAAATTGTGCAATTGCCATATGAGGCCAACCTTCATAAATTTCATTCCTATGCACACATCTAGGGGAGCCACACACATGTACATAAACTCTTAACTCGTTGTTCTTTTCATGCAACATTTATTCACTTTAATTGGGTTTTCATCAATCACAAAAAAGAGGAGATTGAAAGTGCATTCATCGCATTTTGGTGGATCAGTTACAATCTAATTAAGGTGCTAACGAGTTATATTTGAGTATGAGAGCAGATTTTAATTAAAGGAAAGTGAATGTTGATGATTGGCGATTCCCCATTCTTAAAGTGGAAACATTGACGGCTTTCGTGTTCAAGATGAAGATTTAATTTCAATTTATTTTTGAAATTGAGTTTAGAAGTGTCGTACTATAAAGGGGATCCAAAGTTGATGCTTTGTGGGTATATCAAAGCTCATTATATCATATTCTTACCCAAACACACAATCCCCAAGCTGTCTCAATTCAATTCCTATTTTTGCTTGAAACCCAGGTCACCTAGGTTGGACCTGGCTCAACCAGATCGACGTCTTTTTTTTTGAAACTGTCAGAAAGTTGATTTTTCTAGGTCACCTGGTTCTACTCGTAAACAGCAACAACAGCTCTATTTTTGGGGTGGGGTACATATACCCCTTGACCCCCTTCTCACTCATTTCACTTGGCTCTTCCTCACCAAACCTGAGACCATTTTTCCTCCATCCTTTTCTCCTCTCCCTCTCCACTCTTGAGCTAATCCTACAAGATTTGAAGTGGGGATTTAAGAGTTCTTGGTGAGAGCCTTGAGTAAGCTCCATTTTCATCTCTTGAGTTTTGGTGGCACCTTCAAGTATCATCCTCGGATTTGTTCCTCTTGGAGCTTGTTCCTAGATGGTTAGGCATCACCGTGGAGCACACAACTTTGTGTGGTTGTGCTCCGGACGTTTGTATTGCCCATCCTCTTGAAGAATTTCATAGTAAGTATCTCAACGTGGCCTTTGTTGTTGGTTGAGAGAGAAAAGGGTCAGTGGACAACCCGGCCCTTTGTGGGCACCTGAGCGGAGATGTAGCTTTCTAAGTGGGAGTGAACTTTGAGAGTAACTCTTGTGTCAACTTGTGTTCTTCGTGTTCATACTTGTATTCATAGTTGAGTATTGTGTTCTTCACTCAATCTACTTGTTTAGAACTATTTGAGTGTAGGTGCCCCACAGATCTACAAGCATACATCCTCCCAAGGTTGTGGTAACTCTTAGCCTAAAATTTCATTGGCTAGTTTTTGAATTTAACTCAAGTCAAACTTCTTAACCCAGTTGAGCCATGCCCAGGCCATGTGACACCCAGGTGACCTGGGTTGAGTTGGCTGAGCCAGGTCATGTATTTTAATCCACTATTTTAGATTGAATTTTTAGAAACGCCTATGCACCCCCTTTCCAGGAGACATCAAGAACCTTTCATGCACAAATGTTGCTCCGGCCACTGCCCCACAGCCTGCCTCCCTCGTGGCTAATGGCTCAAGATCTCCTATAAGATCGGAAACTTTAGATCAACTCGAATGCACCAACCCTGAAACCCTAACATCTCTCTTCTTCTCTTTGGCGGCAAGCGACATTGTCCTCTCTTCTTCTTCTTTGACCGGCAATGCTAGATCCATTTTGCATTGCTCGATCACAATCAGGCAGCATCAACTGGGGTCTCACACGACAAGACTTAACCGAGAACGTTTCGATTTAGTTCTTAGGAGAGCCGACCAGACACAACATCAGATACAACAATGTTAGACTGATACAAGGTTGCTTCAGGCCCTAAATATTGTAGGATCAACCCCTTCTTCCATCTTTGTTCTCTCTTTTTCCATTCAATTTGGTAAAATAGAATTTCAATTTTTAAATGGGCCTTGCTAATTGGTAAAAATTATCTGTTTTTCCCTTTGTTAGTAAGAAATTTTTTGAAATGTTAATCAAACAAATTATATGTCAGAAGGATAAAAGTTATTCCACAATAAAAATTATAGATCTTTTAGAATATATCAAAAAGTATATTCGAAAAAACTATCTCGAAGACATATGTCCAGAAAACTTACTCGAAAAACATATCGAACAAAAAACTACGACGAAAAACTTAAATCAAGAAAACTTATGTTTGTGGAGAACTATATAAATGCGTTGCCAAGGAAAAGGAGATACACTCGCCTTTTTGCTCTTAGTGTCCATTACCATGGAGTTGGGATCTATGCCCCGCACCAAACTATATCCGTTATTGTTGTTTTTGATGTAATACTTGTCACTGAGCAACTTCAGCAGGCCCTCTAAATAAGCCCCTACTCAAGATTTAGAAACCGAGGGTCAAAAACTGAAGTCCAGCAGACCCTCTACTTCAGCCCTCAAAAATGGGGAGCCCTCCAAATCTTATCCCACACCCTGTGACACCCCAGTGTCACCAGTATACTTAAGAACCATGAATAAACTTAATTGATCTAATCATGGCGTGCGTCATCCCCTAACCATAGGGTATCGTTGAGCATAGGTATGTAGAGATGATCGAAGTCAAACATTATAAAGCAATGTATAAGAGAATAGTTAAATAAGGTTATAAAGAGAGAGAGAGTTTTCATTGTCCCTATCCAAGAAAGTGATTGTTTGTTACATATTGGACCCTTGGATTAAAGACAAGACTTAGTTTTAGCAAAAATTCGAATCAAAATCCCAAGCAAAAATCAAAATCTAGTTGAAAATGCAAATGTCTTCACCACAGCAAATTGCGGTGGTCTCACTGTAACCACCGCAATAGTCGGTGGTCAGGCCGCACAGTGAAATTCCTCTCTGGAATGACAGACTGTTGCGGTGGTCCGTCCATTTTGCACCACCGCAACTTTAGGTGGTTGGTCTACCTTGGTACGGGATTCATAGCACCAAATGTTGCGGTGCTAGGCCAAGGCCATGACCGCAACAGTCGGTCGCCAACCACCGCCGCGGGATGGGCCTTCCCGGCGGCGGTATGGGCGTCCGTGTGATGCTTACGTCCTCCACAGGCATCGGGTACATGTGTTCGCGGGCGCTCGAGCCTCGTGGTTGGCTTATGCCTCGGTGACACGGGCGTTGAGGGCCGAACTCAACCACTCCCGTCCTTCCCTTTACCGAGCTCGGTCCTCCCCGGCCGCATTCGCCTCGCCTGCTCCTTCCTCGTTCGATTCAGCGCGTCCTCGTCCTCCTCAACTCGCCCCCTTCCCGCCCTAGCCATTTCCCCGACCATCTCCCTCTCCTCCTTCGCCCATTTCCGAGCCAGGCCGCCGCCGCCGGCCATTATTGGGCCGAGCTCGAGCTTTGGCTCAAGGCAGGAGAAGCGAAGGAACCTGGGTGTAAGAGTTGGGAAGAGCTAAGGTGAGTTCTAGAGGATTCTAAGGATTGTGTACTACTTAATGTTGGATTAGTGTAGTGCATCATATACAAAGTGGTGCTAGAGAGTTTGGTTATGGTTTTCTAAATCCTAGGATGGGTTAGAAATGCCAAAACACTCTCGATGGTTTTGTTATGAGTGTTAGAGTAGGGTTAAGCTTTTACTGGCCAAAGTTATGCATGCTTTTATTAGATTTGGAATTAGTTACATTAAGAGGGTAGGGAAAAGCAAGTTCTACAAATTTTCATTATCAATCATGCTTGTTAAAGGTGTGAGTTCAGCAATAGGAGCATAACTTGGGTCTAGCAGCCATCTGTGGATGATATATCTAGTTAATGCAATTTTGAGTTGGGTATAAGAATGTTTGGGTTGGCCAGTGCAAAACCGGTCCAACCGGTTTCCAAAACCGGTCAAACCGATTCCTGGCGAAATGAACCTTTTAGTTATTCAAATTTCATAAATGCTTGTCCTATGTTAGGAGCCGTTATGGCTATTCTTATGTTTGATAGCTTATGCATTCATGCATCTCAAGTACCCATTTGCATGTCATGTAGAGCACACCATTACCGACGGCGTGTACGAGATCGAAGTCGAGCCCGAGGGTGATCCCGTCACCGCCGAGGTGAACTGCTCCATTGCTCAAGACCCGGATCAAAGTCCGAAAGGGCCCAAGGCCGTAGCTGATCAAGAAGGCAAGCCCCGAAGCATAACCCAGTTTGAACTAACTCTTGCTTATGCCTTATGAGTATGCATTAAGTTTCCAGGAGTTGTATGACACCCTAGTTGCATGATCCTTAGGTACCCATACCTAAAACTAGCATGTGTAGGTCGTGTAGAAGGCTATGCTTAACTAGGATCGGTAGAAGTTGGGTGGTTGCTTAATCACTCGCGAGATATAGGATTCTACTTTATATCGGTTCAATCAGTTCGACAGGCGGGGCTTGTGCACTATGTATGTATGGTTGAATGTCCCGCTTGCACAGAAAATGGTGGGCTGAGGCATTGATTGTGTGGCGATGTTGGTCAAGCTTTTGAAGGTACTAATCGTATGCCGGGAAATATGGTAAACTGGTAAACCTAGTACTTGATGCAAACTGACGTCTGACGGACACTTCCACTCCATTGGGCGAGGGGTTGATGGCGAGTGTAGCAGTGGCCGCGGCACAGGTTTGCCTGGGGCACCTGGGGTCCGTTGGGGCGTGCACTCGGGTGGAGTGGGCTCTGATGGCAGACGGCAGGGAGAGATGGGAAAGGTTGCCCCGTGAGGTCCTGGGTGTCTCTCACGGGTCGTGCGATTAGGTTGTTCCATGCATGGTTAAGAATCAACTCGAGTTGTCCGTCCTTCGCGGTTACATGAAGCTGCTTGATCTCTTGTCATACGTCAGTGTCTTGGGCCAATGAGTGTAGGGGTGTAGCTAGAGGAATTATGGGAATGAAATGATGAATCATTACTTGTATAACATTGCTTGGTATAGCTTAGCCTTGAATGTACTGGGTAGCTTGGCAAATCTAGTAATGGATAGTCCAACATAACTTGGCTAAAAGTTGAAAATAGGTTTAATTTGTAGATGCTTTTGGCAAAATAAATCCCAGAGCCAAAAAGCCTTGCATAGTCTAGTATTTATCCTGGTCGGGTAAGTCTTGCTGAGTAATTAGTACTCAGCCTTGCTTGTGGCTTAATTTTTGTTGCAGATGATTGTGCTGGTTACGACCCCGTGGCTGCTTTGACTTGGCCGTGCGTGTTGCCCGACGGCTAGGTTGTGGAGCGGGTGCCGTCCGAGTCCGACTCGGGCCGTGGGGAGTAGATGTTAAGCGAGGGCTCCGCTTAATGTCTTTTGTTCCGATGTGTAGTCTTCCGCTGTAAATAACTCTGGTTTGTAAGAAGATAAAACATATGTACTGTATTTGTATAATTATCTATGTGAACCATGTGCTGTAAAATATGCGATGAGTTGTACCGCCTGAGCCCACCTTCGAGTGGGACTGCTGCTATTTTGTTTCGGTCAAGAGAAAAATGTGGTGTAATCGGGAAGGTATCCGACGGATTGCACGATTAACTCGGTTTAGGGGTGTGGCGCACTGCTGTGATAGCGGTCCCATGTCCTTGAGCCGGATTAATTGGGGCGGTCTGCCACAGCTGGTATCAGAGCTAAAAAATAGGCAGCGGGTGGTACAACAAATCTTAAAAATGTTTTCTTGATGTGCAAAGGCTTAATCTTGACTTAGGGATTCGTTGGATACGCTAGGGTTTGAAAAGAATAGAACGTGAGCCCTAGGGAGAAGTATGGGTATGTTTAGGTGGCATAGTAGTATATATATGTGACTAACTTCCAGCACGTACTTTCTGTAACGACGATTCCAGGTAAAGTATGGTCGCCCATTGCCAGAGGGTGTTAATACTGGACACTGTTCCCCAAGCAGTGGCTTACTTGGGGTGCAGTCAATATGATACCTTCACGGTGTTATAATGACTGTAATGCTTTAAATTAATGGTTGAACTGTTGCTTCTATAGTGAGCAACAGAGTGTGGTCATCATATGTGGTAACCGCATATGCGTCACCCATGTGGCGTGAGGTACATGGGAACTGTTTGTGAGTGCTGGCACAAACGGTTCAGTGATGAATATTTTCTGCAGGTACGCTAACTACGAGACCATAGGGTATGTGCTCGTTAGAAACTCGACTAATTATTATAGGGAGAGACGTATTATAGGTGCCACTGCTGACTAACTCCGTAAGTCCAAGGCTACTTGGCAGCTATTTTCTTTGGTGAGGACGATTAGGTCGCTCAGTCATGCATTATGATCATGCACAAAGACCTAAATTGTGGGTTAAGGGGATAAAATAAAATGTGCACTTATTTGCGAACACTCTAGATGGTAGTAAATCTTTAACCCAGAAAATCATCTCGGTTTTGCCATTCAATCTAAATCCGTCTATTCTGTCTATACTTATGGTATTTGATGGGTTTGGTACCTTTGTACTTAAACTTGTCCTGGTTGTTGTTCTATTTCAGATGGCTGGTCCGAGCAACCGTACCATGCACATCGATGAACAAGGACACTATCACTCCACGTGCCTCCACTTGGGGGGATTTCCTGTGTTGCTATGGGAAACCGCGCAACATTGCGGGTACACCGAGCCACCCCGCTACGTTGGAGTTCCCCATCATGAGTGGAATGTGATGCAATTTGAAGTCACAATCACCATTCCAAGCCCACCTGGAGTACTGCAAGAAGACCTGGTAGTGGCAGCCCGGTCCCATTCCTTTTTACCCGGTTGTGAAATGGTGGCTCAACAAGCTTTGTTGCAGTTTGGACAACAGCACCAAACACAACTCCATTACACGCCTGCAGCTCTGTTTCCACCACTACCCGGCAATGCCATCTCGTGGTGGGATAGCAGGGCCACAGTTCAGGACCCCTCCACTGTTGCTTTGATTGACTATGGGAGAGCATCTGCTGATCTCATAGACATGCTAAATTACCAAAACCGTTCAGTGGCCGTAGCAGCTCAAGCTCTAGCCGATCAAGTGAGGGATTTGGAACAACAAGTCCACAATCTCAATGAGGAGCTAGTTGGGCAGCACGAGATAGTAGCTCATTTGGAGGACGACATGAATGAGGCTCAGGAAGTGATTGCTCAGTTGCAGAATCCTCCCCCAGCACCTTAGCTCCAGAGCTACCCCTACAGGGTGAGTCAGGATTGGATACCGTTTCGGGCCTGCCGGTTGCGCTGAATGATCCTGCCATGTCGGATGGAGAAGGATCGGTCAACCAGGCATCACCTCCCAATGGTGGGAATGACGGGTCCGACGACGAGGAAGATCCAGAGGAGCTCTACCCTGTTAACTCTGACTAGAGAGTGTTCTTAGAAAATGATTTTCTTTTGTGTCTATGAGATGTAATCCTTGGGCCTAGGTAGACTTTTATTCTACTGCAAGGATGGTGTAAAATATTCCATGGATATTGTATATACACCACTAGTATGCAAGAGCCCTCTATGTATATATATTAATTTCGCCTTTGTTGCCACAAGCATGTCCTCATTGTTACCTAGAGTAACCGATGTTTATCGAGTGAGGCATGAATACCAAACTTGTGTAAAACTTCATGATCTAGGTCATATCCAAAACTCAACTCTTTTGGGGCTAAGCAACAAAAGTTATGGCCAAATTACTGCAACACAGTGAGCACCGCAACAATTGGTGCTCGGCACCGCAATGATTGTGACCATAAGGCTTAGGCGGGAACATTTCAAACTGAACCACAGCAAGTTGCGGTGCTAAACCACTGCAACGACCGCAACTGTCGGTGGTCCGGACGAACAGTAAAATTCGTCTCTGGAATGACAGACTGTTGCGGTGCTACATATGACAGACTATTGCGGTGCATATGACATGCACCACCGCAACAGTCGGTCATGGAGGGGCACGAATTGGAATAAAGCCACCGCAGTGACCGACTATTGCGGTCGTGCTCGAACTGGGTTACCGCAACAGTCGGTGGTGATTGACTTCACCAATAAATGCCCTGAATAATTCGAATTTCATAACTTTTCGAATTGGAACAGTTTGGATCCCCAAAAAGGGTTATACATTCATATAAGTCCTATTTAGGCAAAATCTGGGAATTTTTGGAGTAGTTCCCTAATTATCCTTAGCCAGCTAGATGCACGCATTTCGATGAATGGAATGATGTTTCGTATTAATATTACCAAGAATATTTCTGTGGTTGTTAATACCTTTTATTGTCCTTTTCGTTTTATCCTTCCAAGAAATGCGTGACTAATGTGAGTTATGAAACAATGCAGATGTCGCACCCTGGTGGTGATTTACCTGCTCCGCCACCTCTGCCTACCAATGTCTCGGAACTATTGGCTATGCAGACGGAACTACTTCGGCGCTTGACCGAAGCGCAAGTGAATCAGCAACCTCATGGCAAACATCACAATCCCCATCCCCATGAGGCAACGTACTCGGACTTCATGAGTACACAGCCACCTCTGTTCACCGAGACGAAAGATCCCCTTGATGCTAATGCTTGGCTCAGTAACATTGAGTCCAAGTTTGCTTTGCTGGTGTCCCCGTGCTCAGATGCTAACAAGGCTCGCTTTGCTGCTCAGCAATTGCGAGGTTCAGCTCGACTTTGGTGGGACAATCATTATGCAATGCTCCCGGATAATCATGTGATGACTTGGGAGGAGTTCAAGACAGCCTTTCGTGCTCACCATATTCCTACTGGCCTTATGGACCGCAAGCTCAATGAGTTTCTCGCATTGACCCAGGGCACCCGCAATGTGCTACAGTACTCCCAGGCTTTCAATCAGTTGGCACCATATGCGGGTTATCATATTGACACGGATGCCAAGAAGCAAGATCGCTTCCGCCGTGGCCTTAGCTCAAAGCTCAAGGATAGGCTTTCACTTGTCAAGGCTGATAGCTATGCTGACTTGGTGAACATGGCTATCACTCAAGAAGACAGCATCAATGCTCATAGGGCCGAGAAGAAGAGGAAGGCCCCAGTTGGCCAATCTAGCTCCGCCCCACCTAAATTTCGCTTGGTGCAAAAGGCTCCTGCTCAGCCTTACCAACGGGCTCCTCAGCCAGGGTCCTGGATCATCAGGCCTCCACAGCCACAAATTCCGGGGTATCATGCTCCATTTCAGGCCCCGCAGCAGCCTCGTCCTACCAACGCTCCTTGCTATAATTGTGGTAAGCCAGGCCACTTTGCCAGAGATTGCAAGTTTCCCAAGCAAGGTGGAAACAATGCCCCAGCTCCAGCCAATAATAATAATAAGGGCAAGAAGCAAGTGGCAGTTGTCCGGCAGGGTCGTCTCAATTTCGCTACAATGGATGAACTCCCTGCTGGTGCTCCAGTGATGTCGGGTATTTTCTCTATCCGCAATATGCCTACTTATGTGCTGTTTGATTTTGGAGCTTCGCATAGTTTCATGAGTAATAGACTTGCCACCAAGCACAATTTTTCTTTTGTGCACACTGCTCAACAATATGTCATATCTACACCCGGCGGTAGAATCGGGTCACACCAAATTGTGAAGAATATACCTCTTCAATTGGGTAGTAAGGTTTATGAGACCAATTTCATTCTCTTGGAGAATCAAGGGATAGACATTATTCTGGGTATGAATTGGATGGAAAATCATGGGGTCAATTTAGATATTCCCTCCCGTTGTGTGAAAATCAATTCTCCGACCCATGGTGCTTCAACTTTATATCTGCCCCGTCAAGATATCAGAAGCTCTTGTGCTTTCTCGGCTATAGAGACTTCCTTGGATAAGATTCCGGTGGTATGTGAATACCCGGACGTATTTCCTGATAAATTGCCGGGAATGCCACCCGACCGGGAAATAGAATTTGTTATTGAATTACAACCCGGTACAGCGCCTATCTCAAAAAGGCCCTATAAAATGGCGCCCAAAGAACTAGCTGAGTTAAAAGTCCAACTCCAAGAATTGCTAGATAAGGGCTACATTCGTCCTAACTCTTCACCTTGGGGCTGCCCCGCTCTATTTGTGAAGAAGAAGGATAAAACTTTGAGATTGTGTGTTGATTACCGACCTCTCAATGCGGTGACTATCAAAAACAAGTATCCACTTCCCCGCATTGACGCTCTCTTTGATCAGTTATCTGGAGCCAGGGTGTTCTCCAAGATTGATCTGCGCTCCGGATATCATCAAATCAAAATTCGACCAAGTGACATACCGAAGACGGCTTTTTCCACTCGCTATGGACTCTATGAGTACTTAGTAATGTCTTTCGGTCTCACCAATGCTCCGGCATATTTCATGTATCTCATGAACTCGGTTTTCATGCCAGAGCTGATCAGTTTGTGGTCGTATTCATTGATGACATTCTCATATATTCCAAGAATGAGGCTGAACATGCGCAGCATCTCCGTAT
The DNA here is from genome assembly GCA_004135705.1 of Alloteropsis semialata. Lineage (NCBI taxonomy): Eukaryota > Viridiplantae > Streptophyta > Magnoliopsida > Poales > Poaceae > Alloteropsis > Alloteropsis semialata. Next base: position 8,913,451 of record CM014273.1, on the reverse strand, counting down.
TGTTCTCCAACGCCTCCGGGATCAGCATCTTTATGCCAAGTTCAGCAAGTGTGAGTTTTGGCTGTTCAGTGTAAAATTCTTGGGGCACACTATTTCAGCCAAAGGGATTGCTGTAGATCCAAGAAAGGTGCAAGAAGTACTGGATTGGAAACCTCCCAAATCAGTTCATCAAATTCGGAGTTTCCTGGGTTTAGCTGGATATTATCGTCGCTTCATCCCGGATTTCTCCAAGATTGCCAAGCCCATGACGGAACTCCTCAAGAAAGGAGAGAAATTTGTGTGGAGCGAGAGATGTGAACAAGCTTTCCACACCTTGAGAAAGTTGTTAACCTCAGCACCGGTCCTAGCTCAACCGGACACATCCAAGCCCTTCGATGTTTATTGTGATGCCTCGGGCACGGGTCTTGGCTGTGTGCTAATGCAAAAAGATCGAGTCATTGCTTATGCCTCTCGAGCTCTTAGGCCTCATGAGGTGAATTATCCCACACATGACTTGGAGTTAGCTGCTGTGGTTCATGCTTTGAAAATCTGGAGGCATTATCTTATGGGCACTCATTGCAATATCTACGCCGACCATAAGAGCCTCAAATATATCTTCACCCAAGCCGATTTGAATATGCGCCAAAGAAGATGGTTAGAGCTAATCAAAGATTATGATCTTGAGGTGCATTACCATCCAGGAAAGGCCAACGTGGTGGCCGATGCCTTAAGCCGCAAGGCTCAGTGCAATTGTCTCACCATCACGTCTTTTAATGACACACTCTGCCATGAAATGTCTAAGTTGAAATTAGAAATTGTTCCTCAAGGCTCATTAAGCCACATGGTGGTGGAATCCACTTTGAGAGAAAGAATCATCATGGCCCAATCCAAAGATAAAGGAGTTGCTCATATCAAGCAAGGGTTAGCTCAAGGTTTGCCCAAGTACAAATGCTTCCGACAAGATTGGAAGGGAATTCTTTGGTTTGAGCAACGACTTGTGGTTCCTAAAGACCATGACTTAAGAAAACAAATACTTGATGAAGCTCATCTATCTAAATTCTCTATTCATCCCGGTAGCAACAAGATGTACCAGGATTTGAAGGAGAACTTCTGGTGGACGAGAATGAAAAGGGAAATTGCCAAATATGTATCCGAGTGTGATACATGCCAAAGAGTGAAAGCAAGCCATCTAAAGGTAGCAGGGACATTGCAACCTCTACCGATTCCGTCTTGGAAATGGGATAATATATCCATGGATTTCATTGTGGGCTTGCCCAACACCTCTAGGAAACATGATTCCATTTGGGTGATTGTTGACAGGCTCACCAAGACCGCTCATTTTATCCCGGTCAACACAGGTTACACTGCCAAAAGGTATGCAGAAATCTATATTGATCGGATTGTTTGCCTTCATGGAATTCCAAGAACTATCATCTCTGATCGAGGCACTCAGTTTGTTGCTCGCTTCTGGGAACAATTACATGCTTCCCTAGGCACCAAATTGATCCGTAGCTCCACTTATCATCCTCAAACTGATGGGCAGACAGAGAGGGTGAATCAAATAGTGGAAGATATGCTTAGAGCTTGCGTCATGCATTATGACAAGACATGGGATCAGTGCTTGTCTTTGGCCGAATTTGCCTACAACAACAGCTATCAGGCAAGCATCAAAATGGCGCCATTTGAAGCCTTGTATGGGCGTCGGTGTCGAACTCCTTTGAATTGGTCCGAATCCGGCGAACGGAATTTCTTTGGGCCAGATCTAGTTCAAGAGGCTAAGGATAAGGTGCAAGTCATCCAGAGGAATCTTAAGGCTGCACAATCCCGCCAAAAGAGCTATTATGACAAGAGAAGAAATCCTTTGACCTTTGAAGTGGGAGATCATGTCTATATTCGGGTCTCACCAACCAAAGGCGTTCAAAGATTTGGGGTAAAGGGAAAATTAGCTCCTCGCTATATTGGACCTTTCCCAATTCTAGAAACGTGTGGACCCGTGGCATACAAAGTACAACTTCCAGATAATCTTTCAGCCGTACACAATGTATTCCACGTCTCCCAACTCAAGAAGTGCCTTCGAGTTCCAGAAGAATCTATTCCTTTCGAAAAAGTACCTCTGGAACCCGATCTCACGTACGAAGCTCATCCTATCAAGATTCTGGATCAAAAGGATAGAGTCACAAGAAGGAAAGCTATCAAATTCTATAAAATTCAATGGAGTAACCACACCGAGGATGAAGCTACTTGGGAAGAGGAGTCATATCTCAGGTCCAAGTATCCGGATTTCATGAGCTCCATCCCAGGTAACATCTTATCCGCACTTAATTTTCTTTGCACCGGAATCTCGGGGCGAGATTCTTTCTAAGGAGGGGAGGGCTGTGACACCCCAGTGTCACCAGTATACTTAAGAACCATGAATAAACTTAATTGATCTAATCATGGCGTGCGTCATCCCCTAACCATAGGGTATCGTTGAGCATAGGTATGTAGAGATGATCAAAGTCAAACATTATAAAGCAATGTATAAGAGAATAGTTAAATAAGGTTATAAAGAGAGAGAGAGTTTTCATTGTCCCTATCCAAGAAAGTGATTGTTTGTTACATATTGGACCCTTGGATTAAAGACAAGACTTAGTTTTAGCAAAAATTCGAATCAAAATCCCAAGCAAAAATCAAAATCTAGTTGAAAATGCAAATGTCTTCACCACAGCAAATTGCGGTGGTCTCACTGTAACCACCGCAATAGTCGGTGGTCAGGCCGCACAGTGAAATTCCTCTCTGGAATGACAGACTGTTGCGGTGGTCCGTCCATTTTGCACCACCGCAACTTTAGGTGGTTGGTCTACCTTGGTACGGGATTCATAGCACCAAATGTTGCGGTGCTAGGCCAAGGCCATGACCGCAACAGTCGGTCGCCAACCACCGCCGCGGGATGGGCCTTCCCGGCGGCGGTATGGGCGTCCGTGCGATGCTTACGTCCTCCACAGGCGTCGGGGACACGTGTTCGCGGGCGCTCGAGCCTCGTGGTTGGCTTATGCCTCGGTGGCACGGGCGTTGAGGGCCGAACTCAACCACTCCCGTCCTTCCCTTTACCGAGCTCGGTCCTCCCCGGCCGCATTCGCCTCGCCTGCTCCTTCCTCGTTCGATTCAGCGCGTCCTCGTCCTCCTCAACTCGCCCCCTTCCCGCCCTAGCCATTTCCCCGACCATCTCCCTCTCCTCCTTCGCCCATTTCCGAGCCAGGCCGCCGCCGCCGGCCATTATTGGGCCGAGCTCGAGCTTTGGCTCAAGGCAGGAGAAGCGAAGGAACCTGGGTGTAAGAGTTGGGAAGAGCTAAGGTGAGTTCTAGAGGATTCTAAGGATTGTGTACTACTTAATGTTGGATTAGTGTAGTGCATCATATACAAAGTGGTGCTAGAGAGTTTGGTTATGGTTTTCTAAATCCTAGGATGGGTTAGAAATGCCAAAACACTCTCGATGGTTTTGTTATGAGTGTTAGAGTAGGGTTAAGCTTTTACTGGCCAAAGTTATGCATGCTTTTATTAGATTTGGAATTAGTTACATTAAGAGGGTAGGGAAAAGCAAGTTCTACAAATTTTCATTATCAATCATGCTTGTTAAAGGTGTGAGTTCAGCAATAGGAGCATAACTTGGGTCTAGCAGCCATCTGTGGATGATATATCTAGTTAATGCAATTTTGAGTTGGGTATAAGAATGTTTGGGTTGGCCAGTGCAAAACCGGTCCAACCGGTTTCCAAAACCGGTCAAACCGATTCCTGGCGAAATGAACCTTTTAGTTATTCAAATTTCATAAATGCTTGTCCTGTGTTAGGAGCCGTTATGGCTATTCTTATGTTTGATAGCTTATGCATTCATGCATCTCAAGTACCCATTTGCATGTCATGTAGAGCACACCATTACCGACGGCGTGTACGAGATCGAAGTCGAGCCCGAGGGTGATCCCGTCACCGCCGAGGTGAACTGCTCCATTGCTCAAGACCCGGATCAAAGTCCGAAAGGGCCCAAGGCCGTAGCTGATCAAGAAGGCAAGCCCCGAAGCATAACCCAGTTTGAACTAACTCTTGCTTATGCCTTATGAGTATGCATTAAGTTTCCAGGAGTTGTATGACACCCTAGTTGCATGATCCTTAGGTACCCATACCTAAAACTAGCATGTGTAGGTCGTGTAGAAGGCTATGCTTAACTAGGATCGGTAGAAGTTGGGTGGTTGCTTAATCACTCGCGAGATATAGGATTCTACTTTATATCGGTTCAATCAGTTCGACAGGCGGGGCTTGTGCACTATGTATGTATGGTTGAATGTCCCGCTTGCACAGAAAATGGTGGGCTGAGGCATTGATTGTGTGGCGATGTTGGTCAAGCTTTTGAAGGTACTAATCGTATGCCGGGAAATATGGTAAACTGGTAAACCTAGTACTTGATGCAAACTGACGTCTGACGGACACTTCCACTCCATTGGGCGAGGGGTTGATGGCGAGTGTAGCAGTGGCCGCGGCACAAGTTTGCCTGGGGCACCTGGGGTCCGTTGGGGCGTGCACTCGGGTGGAGTGGGCTCTGATGGCAGACGGCAGGGAGAGATGGGAAAGGTTGCCCCGTGAGGTCCTGGGTGTCTCTCACGGGTTGTGCGATTAGGTTGTTCCATGCATGGTTAAGAATCAACTCGAGTTGTCCGTCCTTCGCGGTTACATGAAGCTGCTTGATCTCTTGTCATACGTCAGTGTCTTGGGCCAATGAGTGTAGGGGTGTAGCTAGAGGAATTATGGGAATGAAATGATGAATCATTACTTGTATAACATTGCTTGGTATAGCTTAGCCTTGAATGTACTGGGTAGCTTGGCAAATCTAGTAATGGATAGTCCAACATAACTTGGCTAAAAGTTGAAAATAGGTTTAATTTGTAGATGCTTTTGGCAAAATAAATCCCAGAGCCAAAAAGCCTTGCATAGTCTAGTATTTATCCTGGTCGGGTAAGTCTTGCTGAGTAATTAGTACTCAGCCTTGCTTGTGGCTTAATTTTTGTTGCAGATGATTGTGCTGGTTACGACCCCGTGGCTGCTTTGACTTGGCCGTGCGTGTTGCCCGACGGCTGGGTTGTGGAGCGGGTGCCGTCCGAGTCCGACTCGGGCCGTGGGGAGTAGATGTTAAGCGAGGGCTCCGCTTAATGTCTTTTGTTCCGATGTGTAGTCTTCCGCTGTAAATAACTCTGGTTTGTAAGAAGATAAAACATATGTACTGTATTTGTATAATTATCTATGTGAACCATGTGCTGTAAAATATGCGATGAGTTGTACCGCCTGAGCCCACCTTCGAGTGGGACTGCTGCTATTTTGTTTCGGTCAAGAGAAAAATGTGGTGTAATCGGGAAGGTATCCGACGGATTGCACGATTAACTCGGTTTAGGGGTGTGGCGCACTGCTGTGATAACGGTCCCATGTCCTTGAGCCGGATTAATTGGGGCGGTCTGCCACACACCCCCTAGGCATAGAGGGTCTCTAGGGGGCCCTCTATCCCAAAAAAAAACCCCTAACACGTGGGCCAACGAAAAGTAGAGTTGTTTAGAGGGTATTGCTGGAGTTGGAGAAAAATTTAAGCCCCTATAAAATAGAGACGTCCCCTACTTAAACTAAATAGAGGGCCGATTTAGAGGGTGTTGCTGGAGTTGCTTTTACTAAGCTTCTCATGGCGTTGTGGATCCAAACATGGTTGATTTGTAATTCTATATTCTAGATTATAGTTCACTTTTGTTCTACGTCAAACTAAACTATGTTTGATTAAGTTCTTTATTTTATCGTGGACTTAATAGAACTAATCTGGTGTGTCGATATTGATGCGTTTTCGTTGTTGAAGTTTTAAAAAAAATTGACTTAGAACCAATAAAACTAAAGTGAACCATAATTTAAAACAGATACATGTTATTTAGAAGATAGCGCAACTGTGGGTTTGCTCCCAAATATTCGTGCTATTGGCTTCTGTGGTTGCCTCGATGAAAAGAGATAAACAGAGCTCTGTCAGCTGTGGTTGCTAGCCACATCGCCGTGCTCACTGCTAGCATGGATCCTCATGAAAACACACATCACAAGGGCCATCACATTACCGAGACTAAGATGGTCTGGTATTTGGCAACCCTGCCAAACTCTGCATCATGGCTCCACATTAAAGCTACACGCAACCATCCTATCATGGCTCCACATTAAAGCTACACGCAACCATCCTATCACTCGATAAAACAATAAAAAATGCAATTCTTCGACAGAAACCCCTATGTACGACCGTTTGTTTTATCATAACGGACGTATGACCCTGAAGAACCCGAAGAAGGGAATTTCTTGTTGTCAATCGAGCCGCCCTCGGCGGCCAGGCACAACATCCAGGTCGGCAAAAAAAAATCACCGAACGATTTTGAATTGACGGTGGACACATTTGCCAAGTGCTGGTTGGTAAAAAAAACCCACGTGTTAACTCTCCGTTTGTCAACAACTAAATATCAGGTGGTTCCAGAAGCCTCTCAACTTCCTGGCGCGTGACTCTAACTAGCCTAGCTTCTGTTAGGTTAGTTGACGTGGCTATATATGTCACATAGCTAACTAATTGATTACTTTCCCTATTGATTTATCTTATGACAAAATTTATTTTGGGTCACTAAACAAATATTGTTCCAAATCTCGTATGGTTGTGTCTCTTCTAGGGATGGCAACGGGTCAGGTAAGTTACGGGTAGGCCATTTGCATGACATCCTTTGCCCATGCTCGTGCTCACCGGGTGGGGTATCAGGTACCTATCGGATTAGAGTAAAAAATATATCAACAAATTGGGTGGTACGGGTCGGGTATCAGGTACCTATCAGGTGAGAGTAAAAAAATATATCAACAAGTTTATATTAACGTGTACCATGATAGTTTGATAGCCATGTCCCTTGTAAACAACAAAACAGTTCAAAATTCACAATAACCAATGACTAGGTTATTTATACAATTGAAAATTTAACACAAACACACACAAGTCTCTTTCCCATAGGCCAAATAAAAATTACAACATAAAATGAAATAAAATGCAAGTGTGCTTAGAGTTTTTTTAGGTTTGGGTCATATTATATGTTGTTGGACCTTTGTTAAGTGAAAATTTTTAATCAAACTTTATATTGCGGGTAACCCGATGGGTGCCCGCGGGTGAGTTTTCATGCCCGCGCCTTACCCGCGAGTAAGAATTCATGCCCATACTCTCACCTGCGGGAGAAAATTTATGCCCATATCCTCGCCCATCGGGTACAAAACCCGAGGATAGAATTGCCATCCCTAGTTTCTTCACTATGGTTGTTGGTTTGCTTGAACATCGTGCCACTGAGGTAAATCTGTGTTTATACAATTCACCTTTTAGTATGCTTCTTTTATTTCAGTTGGTTAGTATCTACTTATATTTTCTAATTATTGTTAATTATCTATTTGCATAGATCTGCTTATCCCTTATATCATGGTCATACTATATTATTTTATACAAAACAGAATATAACACAATCAACATTCTGCGCGCATGGGCGCCCGCCATTCACTAGTCCAAGTCAATCCACGATCGTGACAAGGACCAACATATTATTGTGATCGATACCAACTGCGAAACATTTTATGGAACAGATCAGGCACGACCACAATTCACGCAAGTTAAATACTAAGTCCATTCTAAATTGTATCACATCCATACTGATTACTTGTCACTTTATCTTTTTCTAATTTCTAACTTTGACCGAAGCTTACATGAAGTTTATGCAATACCATATATAATGATATAGGCCGTGTTTAGTTTCGTCCGGAATTCAGAATTTTCCGGAACGCGCGTTTTTCAATGCACTTTTTTCTCTCTGTGACACGTAACCCAATGCAAAAAAACACTATGCATAACAACAACTAAACACCCCATAAATACACTATCAACAGTAATTCATTATGGATTTAATAAATAATTTGATACGGTAGATGTTGATGACTTTTAATCTATAAATTTGTTTAAAATTAGATATGTTTTACCTAGGACAACCAAAATGAAAGTAATTTAGGATGGAGGAAGTACGTCGTTTTATCTTTGTCGTCTATATCTTAACCAAATTTATATAAAAAATTATAACATCTATAGTACCGAATAAATGCAAGCGATCTCTGCCCAGTTGGCTAGGGCATTATAGAGTGGAGCTAGAAACCACGATTCGAATCATCGTGTGCACAGATTTAAGCTACTAGTGATTGGCGCGCGGCCCGCCGCGCGTTGTGCTACACGATTCTTTGCTTTTACAATCGATAGAAAGTAGAAACCGACAAAAGTACGTCAGATAAATACATGTTCCATATAATACATAACATTTGTTCCATTTAAATAATTTAGCAAGGGTAGAGAGTCCCATGGTAACTTTGTATGAAAGGGCACAACCACAGTCAGTTACAACACAACTAATAAAGAAAGTGGTACTATTGACTACAAGATGTCGTCATACTGCTATGTTGTTACTTGCTTAACTACAAGATGAAAAATAATTTGTAAGATGATTAGCTAGTATATGTAATAAAATGAAGAAAATCTAAATGTAAACAGTTGATAAAGATGTTATATTTTGTAGCAAGTAATAACACAAAATTTTACTTTTTATTTTCAAATATTTTCAACCAACGCAGGTGTATCGATAGGACTAAAATATATCTCAACCAGGTTAAAGAGACCTATACTTCCCTTAACGGTCAGGTTTTACTATTGTATAAGACTCTATAGCAGTCTACATTCAATTGATTGAAATCTGTGAAATTAGAGAGACCAAGGGAGAAATGTAGGAATGAACCTTTCATCAACAAAACTATTAAAAATTAACAATTTCGTACATAACGCTCACTAAAAAATTAGAGATTCAAATGGGGCCTATGCTCTCCCTGTTTCCTCCGCCTTTTGAACAATTAAGAGCCGCTTCTGTCCACCAGCAACTACAACTGGTGTATTACAAAACTCAGATGCTATACATACGAGAATGACCCTCAAATGGCTAGACAAGATGCAGAGACAACTGAACTCATAAAAGGAATTTTTTTGTGAGGATCACCAATTTCCTTTTCAATTTTAGCATACATACCACAATCTAGAATCCAGTAGATAAATACATAGTCTGTAAATGGGAAGGAAATTTATAATAACAGAGTATTTTAGACTAATATTTAATATAAAATTATGTAAGCACCAGCATGCGCTGTGTATATGCATTTGTCAAGTTGTTTGAGACTGGCCGGCACCTATATCACGCCACTCAATGTAGGATAAGGTTGATTCATTGAAAACACGAGGGCCTAAATATAAAACACCGGCACCTATATCTAGGACCATGAGTTTGATTTCTGAGAAATATGAGGGTTTAAAAAAATCAAGAAAACACGAGGGTCTAAATACAAAACACCAGCACCTATATCTAGGACTGCGGGTTTGATTTCTTAAAATACAAGGGTCTAACGTAAACAATTGGTTGGATTTGATTTTTTAGAATGGGAAGGTCTAAACGTAGAAAAATTGGAAACACGAGGGTCTAAACGTAAATAATTGGTGGGATTTGATTTCTTAGAAATACGAGGGTCTAAACGTAGAAAAAAAGATCTAAATGCCAAACACTGGCACTTATATCTAGGACCGCGGGTTTGATTTCTTAAAATACCAGGGTCTAATGTAAATAATTGGTGGGATTTGATTTCTTAAAAATGGAAAGGTCTAAGTGTAGAAAAATCAGAAATATGAGGGTCTAAACGTAAATAATTGGTGGGATTTGATTTCTTAAAAATGTGAGGGTCTAAATGTAGAAAAAAAGATAACTTATGGCTAACCGTCGGATGGCCATCCGACGGCCGAAATTTTTTCGGCCGACGTGGCTACCCTGCCGGCCCGAGGTACCTGCCCCTCGGTACCTGCCCCTTTTAATGAAGCTAGAACGTCTAGCGCGCTTTGCACGCTCTACAATAAAAACATTATATATAAATATTAAAAATATACAAAATTATATTATTGACATTCTCTGTAGCGTAGTAGACATTGTATATATCAAAATATGAAATAATAAATATTTTAGCAAAAAGTTACATATATGTAAAAAGCAAAGCCTTGCTTGTGGAACATATTTGTTTTTTAGATAATGGAACATATTTGTTCTTGTCAAACTATTCAAGTCATGAAAGCAGATCCATCACTTATTAGATGCATATCATCCAGAGTATGGTTACAACAATATTGTGCATGTGCGACCGTTTGCGTCTGCACTGGTATTTCGTAAAAAAAATAATATTGTGAGTGGGAAGTTCAATCAACAATAAGCATTTTAGACATATTCCGTAAATAATTAACAAACAATTTGAACAACAACAAGTTTTAATATGGTATTAAAGACAAAAGTTATTCAATGACAATGATGGGATTTGACATCAAGCAAAGGTAACATCATGTCAGATCTACATCTTGCTGGTCTTAGTTTAGAGGCTAAATAACGTCAGTTAATCAAAAATGCTAAGCACGAAAACAAACATCATGCATATTATTTTAGATCCTCAAGTTTTTCTTCATCACATTGGAATAAAAATTATTTGCGGATATATTTGAAAAATATCAAAACAAGTTTATTACTCGAGTTCGTTGAGTTGGAGTGCGAATTGATTTTTAAAAGTCGAAGCGTTTATTTGTGACAATGCCTAAGAACAACAGTTGAATAGGAGTGCTGGTTAATTTATGAAAATCCAGACAACTACCTGTAACAATGTCTAATAATAATATTTATAATTAGAGTGCGGATTTATTTTAAAAAAATAAGAGGGTTCATTTATGACAACACTTAAGAAAAATGGCTAAATAGAATAGTTCAGAGGCTCAATAACATCAATTAATCAAAAGTGCTAAGCACGAAAACAAACATCATGCATATTATTTTAGATCCTCCAGTTTTTCTTCATCATATTGGAATAAAAATTCTTTGCGGATATATTTGAAAAATATCAAAACAAGTTTATTACTTGAGTTCGTTGAGTTGGAGTGCGGATTGATTTTTAAAAGCCGAAGCATTTATTTGTAACAATGCCTAAGAACAACGGTTGAATAAGAGTGTTGGTTAATTTATGAAAATCTAGATAGCTATCTGTAACAATGTCTAATAATAACATTTAAAATTAGAGTGCGGATTGATTTTCAAAAAATAAGAGGGTTCATTTGTGACAACGCCTGAGAAAAAGACTAAATAGGAGTGTTGGTTAATTTAGATAGTTTATTTGTAACAATATATAATGTATGAATCGGGGTTTCAAAAAATAATGACATTTATAAGTAGAGGGAGTTTTTTGCAAGTATGGACAGGGACACGTGGCAACTTGCCACGGCACGACAGGGGCTCGGAGGCCTCTGGTGACCGGAAGAGCCACCAGCTTTTAAGAAACCCCGATTAGATCTCATATAGCTGGGGTTCGACCCTATTAAAAAATAAATGCAGTATCAAAATATGTTTCAATGCATGGTATAATATTATAGATATTTGTATATTTATACAAACTTAATCAACACTGGAAGTTTGATTTAGAAAAAAATCAACTTTATTGGAACCTGGTGGATTAGTTAAGTTACTTTATTTGCTTCTTATTTTTCTTGAGAAAAAATATTAATACCCTTTCTTTTTAGGTTTTCTAGATCCATTATTTTTATTATACATCTAGACATAATATATGTCTATATGCACAAGAAAAATAATAAATCTATCATTTTCGTGGGGCCGAGCAAATTGACATGAGTCAAAACTCCCCAGCCGGCCACACGAACACAATCGCATGGACTGGATACTCATGCGGGCCCACCGCTGCCGGACCTGACGCTCCGAAGCCCGCCGCCACGGTCGTCGCCGATGACTTCTCCCTTCGACCCTTCTTCTCTTCCCCATCCTCCTCTTCCCCCGGCTCCCTCCCGATCTCCCCTCCCACCACGGAGATGGCTCATCCGTCGCTCCTCTTTCTCTTCGTCCTCGCATGCGCCGGCGCCGCCCAGGGGTTCTACCTCCCCGGCGTCGCCCCCGCCGACTTCCGCAAGGTCTGCCCTTTCTCATTCTCTTACTCTGCTTTCCTCTCTCTCCTATCTCTCGCATTTCTTGGTCGAGTTGGTTTCCTCAGGACGATTTCCTGATCCTGGTGAGTCCCTTTTCCTGACGCGCTGAGCCGTGGCTGCTGGCAGAACGACCTGCTTGCGGTGAAGGTGAACCAGCTGAGCGCCATTAAGACGCAGGTGCCCTATTCCTACTACTCCCTCCCCTTCTGCACGCCGGACACCATCGTCAACAGCGCCGAGAACCTCGGCGAGCTCCTCCGTGGCGATCGAATCGAGAACTCGCCCTACGTGGTAATTCTGCAGGACTGCAGCAGTTAGTTCAGTACAGTAGTTCTCGAATTTTGGTGTTCCACTGTACACGTCCTGTCAGCTGCTTTTGCCTGTAATTTGCTCCGCGATGTCTTAGTTCATCGGTTGTGATTCTGATGCAGTTCGAGATGATGGAGCCTAAGCTTTGTCAGATAGTTTGCAAGGTTGTTCTGAGCCAAGAAGAAGCAGACGATTTCAAGGAGAAAATCGATGACGAGTACCGTGTAAACATGTAAGATGCTGCCTGCTGCTTGCATAGAAATTCAGATAGGATTACAAAATGAGCCTATGTTTTTGTTGCTTGCAGGATTCTTGATAACCTCCCCATGGTCATCCCGATTATGAGAATCGATAAAGAGGCACCTCCATTCTATCAACAAGGCGTGCATGTGGGTGTCAAGGGCCAGTATGTAGGGGTGGGTTGATGATCTTCTTGCTAGCAATGAATACCAATGTATTCAGCCAATGACAAATGCCTTCTTATTTGAATATGTTTGATGCAGAGAAAGGATTATACTTATTTCATTCACAACCACTTATCATTTCTGGTGAAGTATAACAAGGATGCACACACAGGTTTAGCTAGGATTGTGGGCTTTGAGGTTAAACCGTACAGGTTAAAATATTCATCCCTCAGATTGTTGAGTTTATTTGTGGAGTTCTCAAATGATGATGCATGATGTATTTTTACATTTTTTTATATGCTCTCTGTTACATTTATATATATCTTTTGCAGTGTCAACCATCAACACGATGGTGATTGGAAGGGGAATATGACACGCCTTGAAACCTGTAATCCACACTCGAGGCGTCTAGTAGTGAGCTCTGATAGGCCTCAGGAAATAGATGCAAACAAGGAGATTATTTTCACCTATGATGTTAACTTTGAGGTAGTTCCGGTAGTTCTACTCGTCGAGTTGTTTGTATATAACCATCCTCGTTATTGAGGTCCAAGAGTATTATGGTTCTATTTTTCATTGCAATGTTTCAGGTTTCCTGACCTTTTCATTTTGGTTCACATGCTGTATCATGCAGGAAAGTGATATCAAGTGGGCATCACGCTGGGACATTTACCTTAACACACCTGACGATCATTGGTTTTACATTGTGAATTCTCTGATGACAGTCCTCTTCCTCTCAGTAATGGTTGCCATGATCATGCTCCGGACTCTGTACCGTGACATTTCCATGTACAACCAGCTGGAGAGCCAGGAGGAAGCCCAGGAGGAGTCTGGGTGGAAGCTTCTCCACGGCGATGTGTTCAGGCCTCCTGAAAATACTGACCTGCTGTGCGTGTACGTGGGTACAGGGGTACAGTTCTTTGGAACGATGCTTTTCACCTTGCTTCTCGCCATGCTGGGGCTCCTATCGCCTTCAAACCGTGGAGGGTTCATGACAGCCATGCTCCTGCTCTGGGTCTTCATGGGCCTGTTTGCAGGGTACTCCACTGCGCGCCTTCACAAGATGTTCAGGGGCTCTGAATGGAAGAAGGTTGCCATCAAGACGGCCTTGATTTTCCCTGGTGTTGTGTTCCTGATATTCTTTACCCTGAACATGCTCCTCTGGGGCGAGAAATCCTCTGGTGCTGTGCCATTCACCACCATGTTCGCACTAGTTTTCCTGTGGCTCGGAATCTCTTTGCCGCTCATCTTCATCGGCAGCTACCTTGGGTCTAAGAAGCCTGCCATAGAGGACCCTGTGAGGACAAACAAGATACCACGGCCAATACCGGAGCAGTCATGGTACATGAATCCAGCCATCTTAATATTGATCGGAGGCATCCTGCCCTTTGGCGCGGTGTTTGTTGAGCTCTTCTACATCCTGACAACAATCTGGCTGCACCAATTCTACTACATTTATGGGTTCCTGTTCCTCGTCTTTGTGATCCTGATAGTTACCTGCGCTGAGATGACCATCGTGCTCTGCTATTTCCAGCTGTGCAGCGAGGATTACCAGTGGTGGTGGAGATCCTACATGACTTCTGGATCGTCCGCGCTGTACCTCTTCCTGTACGCCATATTCTATTTCTTCACCAAGCTGCAGATCACGAAGGCGGTCTCTGGCATGCTCTACTTCGGCTACATGATCATCGCGTCGTATGCCTTCTTTGTGCTCACCGGCACCATTGGCTTCTATGCCTGCTTCTGGTTCACCAGGCTCATATACTCTTCGGTGAAGATTGACTAGTAAATAGTAATCTATAGTTGCATCACTTTACTGTTAGCTTGAGCAATCGGAGGTTGAAGATGGGAAATGAAACATGATGAGAGCATATGGTTATACAAAGTGAAATAATGTTTGCTTATTCAAAGTTCTTTGTAAGATTTATGAATTAATTCAGTCAGTCACTTAGTGCATGCGTGTATCTGTACCCCATAACTTCGTGTTCAATCAATTAACATATATATATCTTTCTATAGCTGAAATGCTGAATAATCTCATGACGAGCATCTCACCGTACTCTCTCTTTTTCTATGAATACATGTGTTACTTTGACTAAAATCTGTACGACAAAACGATTTTTGAACTAAAATGTCATCATAAATCTGGTAACATCAATTTATGTTGGTAAATAAACTATATAATCTTCCATTTTCATTGATAGTTAGGCTACTTCATATTGCAGAATGTGCTCTTCATTTGTTTGAGCTGTTCAGCCGCTACTGCATTTTTACGAACGTTCTGTTGTACCATCTCGTGATGGATCATGTTCATCTGATGGAGTAGTATGTTTTAAACTGCCATGCATGTTCCACACACCTCTTTCGTTGCCTGCCATTTTACGCGTATCTTGGTGGCACGTACCGTCTGGCTGTCCACGAACTCCGCAGCTATAGCCCCGCATCTTTCGAGGCTCGGATTAGTGATCTTTTGTGAGCAAATTCGACATGCGCACATAATCGGGTGCATTCTCGGCACTAGGGAATTCTACGATGATTTGGCAATTCTGCCAAACTGCCAGCAGATTCTCTTGATTTGGCAATTCTGCCAAACTGCCAGCAGAGGCTCCACACGGTGGGTAACACGCGACCAGCCAACCACCACAAACGAGCCCAGCGCTTTCGGTCAACCACGCCGTGACGACGAGCATCGCTGGGACGCCAGGACGAATGGGACAGAAGTCAGAAACGAAGTGCCCCATTTCCGGCCGCACTCTCCCGCAGCGGTACGTACAGTACGTGCACACCTGTTCTTGGAGCCACGCAGAAACCGCGACACGTTTGCGTCTCCACTGAGGCATCTGACGCTCAAATGCTTCCAGTGCCCTGTCTCTGTTCAGTGTTCAGTCCGACCCGACGTCAACGAAAATGAAATCAATCGCTTTCGCAATTCGCACAACTGAGAACAGACAACTACTATCTGATAGTGGTAATCCCCACAATAGTAGAAGGGTTAATCACAATCCACATGCTGTAACTTGTAAAGTTTTGTACGAGGAAAACAGGCAGGTGCACACTGAATCTAGCCGTCCCAATTTCCAAAAAGAAAAACAGAGAGGGTGCACTCTGCATTTTCTTTACTTTTTTTTGTTTTTGTCCCTCGATTAAAACAGTGACGCTCTAAACTCACGCTAACACGCAATCTGCACGGGGTATTAACGTAACGAGCCTACGTATCGTGTACACTACTAAACCACACGATCCCCCGCATCCGCGTCGTGATTCGCGCACCGCGGGTGGATCCCACGGCCCCTCCGGATTCCGCGATACGGCGGGGGTGGGACCACGACGCGGCAAGTACGAGAGGCGAGACACGCACCGCCGAACCGCGCCGGTACTGGGCCCACCTGCCAGCCTCACAATAAACCCCGCCAGCCGCCACCGGGACACCCGTCAAATCCAAGCAAAGGCCACCCCCTCCTCGGCCGGCGACGACTTCAACCTTCCCATCCCACCTCCTCGCCCTCCCTCCCCGATCCCCGGCCACCCATGGCGACGACCCGCCAGGCGATGGCGCTCCTCCTCCTCGTCGCCGCCGCCGTGCTCGCCGGCGCCGGCCCCGCGTGCGGGTTCTACCTCCCCGGCGTCGCCCCCGCCGACTTTCGCAAGGTCGCGGTCCCGCCCTCCCTTCCTTCCTTCCCCTGTTTCGCGTTTCTCTCTTTGCCGGGTCCGTTGGTTTGATGATCTCGGGGAGTCCGCTCCGCTCCTCACGCTCTGAGGCTGTGTGTGCGTGCGTGTGGATTGCAGAGGGACCCGCTCGCCGTGAAGGTGAACCAGCTGAGCTCCATCAAGACGCAGCTGCCCTACTCCTACTATTCCCTCCCCTTCTGCAGGCCGGGCACCATCGTCGACAGCGCCGAGAACCTCGGCGAGGTCCTCCGCGGTGACCGCATCGAGAATTCGCTATACGTGGTTCGTACCCAGTACTAGTGCTCCCCACTATTTCAACTCCTGTATATGTCACTAGTACCCACCTGCTGTTCTGAGAGAGTCTCAGAAAAAGGTCACTCGTGTATGTTTGCTATAATTAGCCCGGTGCCGTTGTGAAAATTTTCAATCGTGGTCCTTGGAATGCAGTTCGAGATGATGGAGCCTAAGCTGTGCCAGATCGTCTGCAAGATTGCTCCGAACCAAGACGAAGCCAAGGATCTGAAGGAGAAAATCGACGATGAGTACCGCATAAACATGTGAGAGGCCATTTACTGCCTGCATAGACGTAGATCGAATCCCCACATATACTATTTCAGATTACTGGAGCAGGGAAGTGAGCCTTGGCTTTCTGGCTTGCAGGATTCTTGACAACCTTCCTTTGGTTGTCCCTATTAAGAGGTTGGATCAAGAGGCGCCTACGGTCTATCAACAAGGTGTGCATGTCGGCGTCAAGGGACAGTACTCAGGGGTGGGTTGACAATCTGCTAGCTAGCAAGGAATACTGATGTGTTCGGCTTGTGGCAAATGTGTACTGATTTGAGTGTCATTGATGCAGAGCAAGGAGGAGAAGCATTTCATCCACAACCACTTCACATTTCTGGTGAAGTATCACAAGGATGCAAACACTGATCTTGCTAGGATTGTGGCCTTTGAGGTTAAACCATACAGGTGTAATATTATCCCTCATTTCTGAACCTATAACATGATGCTTGTTACCATTTTAGGTTATATGATGATGATTATTATAGCTAGCATTTATCACATCTTTTGCAGTATTAAGCATGAATATGACGGTGATTGGAAGGGGAATGCTACACCTCTTAAAACCTGTGACCCGCACTCGAGACGTCTAGTCGCAGACTCGGATTCACCTCAAGAAGTAGAAGCCAGTAGAGAGATCATTTTCACCTATGATGTTAACTTTGAGGTAGTTTCAACTATTATTCATCTCGAATTGTTTGTCTATGATCAGCATTAATGCCTTATGACAAAGGTCCCCACAAATGTTCAGCTAGATGGTCAAGGTTTTACTTGAGGAAACTTCAAATCTTCTGACATTTTTTTGTTCATGTGCATGTCCTGCAGGAAAGTCCTATCAAGTGGGCATCACGCTGGGACACCTACCTTCTGATGGCAGATGACCAAATCCATTGGTTTTCCATCGTCAATTCTCTGATGATAGTCCTCTTCCTCTCTGGGATGGTTGCCATGATCATGCTCCGGACACTGTACCGTGACATCTCCAAGTACAATCAGTTGGAGGACCAGGAGGACGCCCAGGAGGAGACAGGATGGAAGCTTGTCCATGGCGATGTGTTCAGGCCTCCTGTCAATGCTGACCTGCTGTGCGTATATGTCGGGACAGGCGTACAGTTTTTCGGAATGCTGCTTGTCACCTTGCTGTTCGCCATCCTTGGGCTACTCTCGCCATCCAACAGGGGAGGGCTCATGACAGCAATGCTCCTCCTCTGGGTCTTCATGGGATTGTTTGCAGGGTACTCCTCGTCACGCCTGTACAAGATGTTCAAGGGCTCAGAATGGAAGAACATCACAATCAAGACAGCCCTGATGTTTCCCGGCATTGTATTTGCAATATTCTTCGTCCTTAATGCTCTCATCTGGGGTGAGAAGTCTTCTGGTGCTGTGCCGTTCACCACCATGTTTGCACTGGTTGTCCTCTGGTTTGGGATCTCTATGCCGCTGGTCTTTGTCGGCAGCTACCTTGGGTTCAAGAAGCCCGCCATGGAGGATCCTGTGAGGACAAACAAGATACCACGGGCAATACCAGAGCAGCCATGGTACATGAACCCAGTCGTGTCAGTACTGATTGGAGGCATCCTGCCCTTCGGCGCTGTGTTCATCGAGCTCTTCTTCATCCTGACATCGATCTGGCTGCACCAGTTCTATTACATCTTTGGATTTCTGTTCCTCGTCTTTGTCATCCTGATCCTGACCTGTGCAGAGATCACCATTGTGCTCTGCTACTTCCAGCTCTGTGGTGAGGACTACCAATGGTGGTGGAGATCCTACCTGACGGCTGGCTCGTCAGCACTTTACCTCTTCCTGTATGCCACTTTTTACTTCTTCACCAAGCTGGAGATCACGAAGACGGTCTCTGGCGTGCTCTACTTCGGCTACATGCTCATTGCCTCATATGCCTTCTTCGTGCTGACGGGCACCATCGGCTTCTGCGCTTGCTTCTGGTTCACCAGGCTCATCTACTCTTCGGTCAAGATCGACTAGAAATCTAGAGGCTATAGTTGTAACACTGCTTTGTCGGTTTGCTAAATTAGGGGTTAAAAGAGAACAGTAGGAAAAGGATCATCAGAATCAGAATGTAGTATGCATTGCAGAAGCTGAAATGTAGGCGCTTATTCAGGGTTGGTTCAGGGTATTCACGGTTGATTCTGTAACACTAAATTAGTGTACTTTTGATGACAGTAATTTATTGCAGGTGTGTATCCTTACAGAACAGGTTTCAAATGGTACAATCAAACGATTTTAACATTTTAACCATACTTTGTGTTGGTGAAATGCTGAATAATCCCAGGATCGCTTTTGCCGTTGTGTGATTGGTGCTAAAAGCCTCGGACAAGCTGAAATATCTATTGATTTTCCCGGTTGATATCCGTTTCGATCGGAGAAATTTGTACCTCAAGCTAAGAAAGAATCGCTGACTATTTGACTATTTGTTTTCCTTGAGGCCGTATGTTGAAGAAGGGAGACTGTACCCGTAAGCAGACCTAGCCAGCAATGAAGCTTGTCTTGGACTGGACGACCAGGCCGGCGATCAACTTCTCCACGCCCTCGAACAGAAATCCCGTGGCTTCGCCCGTGCACAAATCAGGAGCAGCAAGCGCATGGGAAGCAGAAGCTGCTGAAGTGAACTGTGACTATCTCCGTCCTGCATTTGACGCCGACGATGATGGCGCCACTGTGATCGACGACCATGGATTTTGGACGGACCTTACCCAGTCAGGGTGCTGCTCATCTTCCAACACGGAAGCAGGGGAAGCATCACAATGTAGCAGGCAGAGTTTGTATGGTCATAACTCAAAATGGTAGGTTGCTTGTTCAGGTGTTTCAGGGCATTTGCAGGTTTGTTCAGTTACACTGAATGAAGGTGCTTTGATGTCAGAAATTCAGGGCAGGTTTCTGTTCCCACAAAACAGGTTTCAGATGTGGCAATGCAACAATTAAACATTGAACATCATCTTACGTGGCTGAAATGCTGCATAATCCTTGCATCTCTTCTGAGCATCCTGTTCTAAATCCACTGTTTGTGTTTGAGCCGAACCATGAAAGGAATAGGCCACAGATGAAAATAAGAAGAGATTTTCTTCAGTAAATTATTGGCACATCGTGCAGGGATAAAAGACACCACGTTAACAACCACACGTGATTTACAGTACATATCAAACACAAGTACAGAACACCCGGCAAAGGGTAAGATACTAAGATCTTATTGCTGGAGCATCGGGAGTAAGCTAGCTAATCAACGATCTCGACGGCCTCCTCTAAGCCTGGCGAGCCTGCTGGTCGTGTCCGTTCTTCTTCCCCCCGCCGAACATGAGGTAGCCGAGGCCACCGACGACGATGAGGCCGCCAACTGCCAGCGTCGTCGGGCTGTAGCGCCGCAGCGGGCTCGACGGATGTGACGCCGACGCCGACGATGCGCTCTTGAGCGGGTCGTTGGCCGTGGCCGCCCACGCCTTCATCTTCTCCGCCGGCCACATGACAGACGGACGGACGATGCTCCTCCCTGATGGATGATGGTTATCCTCCACTACGGTCTAGGAAGCTCCGTGCCTATGCGCGCTGAAACGTGTTATGAGGCGCTAGAAGCATCTTTATGGTGGCAGAAGGTTAAGCGGCAAGAGGACACACGTCGAAGCGTGACATCGTGGCACTGCCACGTGGCTGCAAGTCAATATCCAGGGACAAGGTCTGCCTCAGGAATGCACCGGTAGCCTACTAGAATATGTATGAGTGACTCACGAGTGAATTTCCAGATGGAACGGAAATCTCTTTCTTGTTTAGAGCCGGAAGGATCAGGAACATAGAAACACGAACGATTCAGTTCTACCGTTGTTTCCGGGAGGATTTATAATTTGGCAACTGTAGTTTAGCCATTCAGTTTTTTGATTATATGTCATTGCTGATAAAAAAAATATGCAAGTGTAGCTAATCTGTGGGATGGTAGGGAGCTAAAAATCTCCTTTAGGAGATATGTTACTTCCAGTCAGATGCAAAGATGGATGGAGTTAGTAGCTATAGCTGAGTCGATAAACTTTATTGATGATTGTGATGTAATTATTTGGGCCTTTGAAGGCTCCAGTAAGTTCTTTGTTCAAGCAATGTACAAAACAATTAGCTTCAGAGGTATACAACCAATATATAGTCCAGTTGTCTGAAATATTAAAGTGCCTCCACGTATACATACTTTTCTTTGACTACTGGCTAATAATAAAACTCTGACTAGAAGTAATCTTGCTAAGAGGTGGGCAATAGACGATTTGAGGTGCTTGTTTTGTAATGAACAAGAGACCGTTACACGTTTATTCTTTGATTGCTGTGTAGCTCAGGTCATGTGGGATCTTTTATCGGAAATTTTCAACTTACAGCTGGGGCAGACTTTGAATCTGTTGCCCGGTGGTGGATTAGTAGTAAGAATCATTGTGTGCTTAATATGTGTTCAGCCGCATTGATGTGGTCTATTTGGAAACTGCGTAACAAAATCTGTTTTCAGAACAAGAAGTGGAGGAGCACGAAACACTTGATTACAAGGCTAGTGGAAAGGTTGAAAAGTTGACGAATGCTATGCATCAGTGGGCACTTGGAGGAACTGGACCAGGTGATACGAGTACCGGAGATCAATCAGCAGCCTCTTCGCATTCAGTACCAAGCGATACAACAATTTGCTTCCTAGGTAATGATGGCGTCAAATTTGGTAGCATCCAATGGCCCCAGGCTTTGCACCAGCCTGTTCGGTTGGCTGGTGGCTGGTGCTGATTTGTTGTAAGAGAAAAGTACTGCTGGCTGTCTGGTGGCTGGTGCTGATTTGTTGTGAGACTGAAGTACTGCTGGCTGATGGCTGATAAGACAAACGAACAGGCTGGTAGGAATTAGTACAGGGGCCATCTAAGGAGATAATATGGTAGACATGAGTTTGCCTTTGATGTTGATGCTCTTCTTTCTAAGACTGTAACTAATAGCGAGCGTGCTTCGAATATGGCACCTAGATTGTATGAGACTTTTTTTTTTTGAAAGGGGATTGTATGAGACT
The DNA here is from genome assembly GCA_004135705.1 of Alloteropsis semialata. Taxonomy (NCBI): domain Eukaryota; kingdom Viridiplantae; phylum Streptophyta; class Magnoliopsida; order Poales; family Poaceae; genus Alloteropsis; species Alloteropsis semialata. The sequence goes on along the minus strand of CM014273.1, from coordinate 8,891,406 downwards.
TGAATTGCTTTGTTGAATAATAAAACGTTAAAAAAACGGTACAACAAATTCTTGGATGTATAACCCATTGTTATTATTTCTATAAACTGTAATATTATTCCCTTGTAGACTTGTACATCACAGGCACATGTCAGGAAAATTACAATTTTCCACCCAAATTCTCGGTAGGCATGCCGTAAACCCCTAAAAGAATGGCAATTTACATCGGCAGAAATTCAGGTTTCTGATCAAATACCTGTACCTCGGCAGGGTTGAAAGTTGAGAGAGATGACCAATTAATTCATCGGTCCTATGTGAGGCATATATACATTCTACAGAGGCATCAGTCTCTTGTACTTGAAGAACCAAAGGAACGAGCAGAAGATAAAAGCCCCAACCACTCCAGTAATGACAAGGACCCACTGGAATGCGTTCTCTATTTTGAAAACTGTAGTCTCGAAGTTCATCCCAAATATCCCCGCCACCACTCCAAAAATGGCCACGACAAATGTCGCAGTCGTTAGCAGCAGCTCAAACTGGATCAGCTGGTTCCGCACATTGTCCTGGGAACACATGGAAGTCACAGCACACGATAGTTTAGTCAAAACCAATCGTGAGAAATGCATAAATCTGATGTGCATTTATTGGATACGGTGAGAATGAAATATGTTGATGTACCAGCTGAATGTTGATAAAGTCCTCAGTGTCATCAATGTACTCTTTAAGCTGAAAGGAGAAAAAAAAATGAATCAGACCACTTTGACTCCTATGTCCTACTACAGAAAATAATAACCAGACATAAGATCTGTTGAAGATATGGTGCAGTACCGATGTCAGCTTGTTTAGAGTACTGTCGATGACAACAAAATAAGCTTCCAGTAACATCTCCAGCTCCTGAATGTGTTCTGTCGTTGTGTTATCTGAGCTCTTCACACTATCATGCCTACTTCGACACAAGCTGAAAGCTTTTTCCAGCTTTCGTGATTCCGTGGGTGATGAGACTGGAGATACAGGAGCTGAAGCTGACGTCCCAGCAGCGCCTGCTGAATTGTAGCCCAACAAAGACTGGTCACCAAAGACAGATGATTCCATCCTTAGCTTTTTCTCGGTGAGATACATCTCAGCCATATCACCATCATCATCCATTAGCTGTTCTATTTCGTCTCTAACCTATTGCAAGACACAACAACAATTAGAAAATCGATATAGTCTAATGAACTGTGACAAGAAATCTGGATCGTGATTTGAATGAAATTTACCTTCTGAACTCTTCTGGTCAAAGCAACTAGTCTACTTTTGAGTCGCCGGACACGTTCCAAATTTAGAGTACTGATTTTAGATGTCAGCTCATCTAACAGTGGATATGCTTCAATTTCCAATTCTGCAGCCTGAACAGACGCATAAAAATGCACATAAGCGCATGCATGGATATCAAATTATCAATTACAGTCAACTCGATCAGTATCATTTTACACAAAGCATGCCTACCTCAAGCCTTCTTGTTATTTTGATCATGTGAGAAGCATGCTTCAATCAAGACCAAGAAAATATATACAAATGTAGCAACTAGCAATAGAACATTCTGGTAGCAAGAACTCTACAGCTGTAACCTAACATCAGCCATGAGTTTCCAAGACAGCATGAGCTGAAAAAACACGACCTGGGCTACTAGGCGCTTGGATAATTACTGTAGAGCAGTGACAGTTTTGTTCAGGCAATGGTTCTCATATCTATGCAATTTTTACATAAATTAATTGCCAATAGTAATAGTCAATTAATCAAAAGTTACTGTAGGGTGTTGACACAGTAGTGTGTGTGTTGATGTTTCTGTATGCAGCTTTTACAAACATAATATTGCAAACTTATCAGAAGAACTTTTAACATCCATATATGCATTGACTTATTATTAAAAGAAAAATTCACAACTCAAAAACACAGTTAGACATGGAAAATACTACATTAACATACACATCGAAGAGGACAAATGCACAACAGAGCACAGCAGGACATGAGCAGTTGTTATTAGATTGCCACACTGGGCTGCCGGAATCAGGTCACTTTGAAAATTAGTAACTATCTTTCTTTAGAATTTCCCAGTAATGATACCAAACATTAAACAATGAGCCTATCGACATTATGTAGGAGAAAGCATCAGTTGGTTACCAAGGGGAGAAAGGCATCAAAGAAACTGCCTGAGGAAGGAAAGAATCTGCACATACAAAGGCTGTTACAGTTTAAGGTAGAAAACATCCGTATTACTTGTCTTGTCAATGTTATATATATGTTAATATGCCTACCTATCATGCATATCCAACTTTTTTTTGTATTTACAACATCCAACTTTGGAGATTCACACACACTACCCTAGGTCTTAGCAAAGACATCAATAAGAAGACACTTGGATAATAGGATATCATAAAATCCAAACATCTATAATAACTTTTCTCCTTTAAACTATTGTGTTACCTGAATTTATAATCAAACAAGCAGCAGACTGATACAGCTGTTCACCATAGAAGTAGACACTGAACTTTATATCTCAGCAGATACCAAAACAGAAAACAAAATGGAGCTGCTAATCTCCATTTAATCCGAAGAAACAACTGAAGCCGAAATCTGCCTTGTTTATGAAACGTGTTCAAATAATCATTAAAAAAACATCAGCTGCAGCACTTTTACTTGATGCCCAGCAACAACTGTGAATTTAAGGCATTCCATTCATCCTACAAGAACTGGAACTAGCACTGATCACTGAAATTTTGATTCAATCACCCCCAACATGGTGCCTAAAAACTGAACCTCTCATTATAACCCTTGATAAACTAAGGGGCCTCAAAAACATTGAGCCAATTGCCAGGTTGCAAACCGTGTAAGACTCAACTTGCACAAATCGAATGATATGAACCCAGTCTGATTCAACTATCCAAACTAGCGCCAATTCAGTTCAGACACAGAATGGCATCATCGCACCGCGGCCTAATCAATCGCGCAATAGTCAAAAAAGACGGGAAAGGGGCATGGACCAAACTAAGGAGTTTTGATGATCACCTGTGCATCGAGGAAGGAGCAAGCGGCCTCGAGGGCGAGCTCGAGCGCGCGGAACTCGAAGGGCAGCTCGTCGCCCTCGGCGCGCTGGAGCAGGCGTCGCTGGAGCTCGGCGGCGTACTGGAGGACGTAGCTGTCGAGGGAGTTGAGCAGGAGCACCTCGTCGGCGGTGATGACGCAGCGGATCTGCTCTAGGTTGACGACGATTGCGCGCTCGCGCCCGAGGACCGTGGAGGGGTAGACGAAGAGCGGGTCGAGCAGGCGGAGGTCCCGCGCGGGGAGCTCGCAGCGGCGCATCATGGTGGCCTTGTCGATCTCCAGCGTCTGCACGGAGGCCGTGGCGGCCTCGACGCGGATCCAGCTGCGCGTGCCGCCGCCGCGCTTCTTCAGGTTGGGGACGTCGAGCCCGCCCGGGAAGCGGCGGCCCGCGGAGCCCGGGGGCGCGGTCGGGAGCGCCGGCGACGACGCCGAGGCGACGTTGGGCGGGTACGCGCGGTGCAGGAGCGGCTGCTTGGCGGGGTCCCCGGCGGCGGCGGCCATGGCGCGCCGGCGGGTGATTGGCCGGTGGAGGGGGGCGGTGGGGTCTTTTTGCAGATGGGCCCCTGCGCTCGTGTGCCGCCTGTCGCGTGGAGTCCAGTCGAGGACGGGGAGAGAGAGCCGTCTGCTGCTGTTGGTGAAACGTGCGGCTCAGGGGACGTCCATCTAGCGCTTTAAAATTTGCGACCTCACATTTTGCATCTTGCCCAAGGGAATGCGACCATAGTGGTACCATACACGCCTAACCTTTTCTTCTTTATTACGTGCCCAATCATGGGACTTGATGCTACAAAATCGAACAATGCGTATGCAAATTAGTTGATTTGAATTGTCTGATTCAGTTTTGGTTTTGGAGGCAATATCTCGTGGGATCAAGCAAGGCTGTCAGCATCGAGATTCCGAGTCTAATTAGACGTTTGTTATTGTGTGATCAAGGGAGAGGATAGTTAGAGGCGATGGTGAAGTTGCCGCGTTCTGAATGGACCCTCACTTGTGACGGCATTGTCAAGCAATTTTAGTTTTATGATTTTCTCAAAAAAAAATTATGATTGAGTTGGCTGTGAGGTCATTAGACAGTGAGGGAATGAGGGTATTGGCAGTGCACCCACGAGGGGCTGTATTGGCTGCTGACTGAGAGAGAGTATGAAAAATTTAGATGCTCTGCTTCTCTGTCCTTCTCCACCTTGTCTTGTTTCTTTCCAAATCCCTCTGCTTTTCTTCCCACTCTACCCAAATCATCGGTTAGGAACACTACTTTCTTTTCGTTCTACCCAAATAGCACAAAGGGAAAGACACGTAAGAGACGTAGCACAGATCATCACGGTTCGCTTGACAATAAACCGCAACAGTTTGCATGTGCTCACCGTTTGCTGTCAACTTTCAAGGCTATGGACAGGAAGCCTTGGCAATTTTGCGGTACTAGACTTTAATTGCAGTCCATATCAAGCATCCGCAAAGGAACACGGGGGTTAGGAGAGGACATCTTTCACGTGCGTCCACCCTAGCTAACTGATGGCGAGGGAAATATGATAGGTTATTAGGTTAGGTGGGAAGAAAGATATGGAGCTTGAAAGGCTTGTCCACAGTGATACAAAATTAGTTTCTTCAAAAGAAAATGATAGTACAAAATTAGGACACAGATATTTTTATGTTCGTAAAAGATCTTTTCTCATGAAAGTAAAGCGCTGACTGAGAAAACAAACTATATAGCAGATGCATTACTAGATTTTCTTTTTATGAAAAAAACAGAGATAGAACAGCCACCGGTGTTGTGCAAGTCAAAGAGTCATGACAGTTCCTTTGGAAAACTTAGGCTCCTCGGTGAGCCCAACATAGTTCAAAAGGCATACTACATGAATAAAACTAGAGAGGTGACCCACGCATTTACGCAGCTAGTACATATAATTCAAATATATATCTATATCCATTTTTGCATCCTTATTGTTTTTTTTCTAAACTTATTTTTTTCTTACCAGTGTTCTCTTGTTACATATTAAGCCAAATTGTTAACAAAATAATTCAGGCATTGCCATAATATTTTCTTTGTTAAGACTACAATTATCTTTGTTGCTCAATCTATTATAGTTATACTCTATATGTACATCTTTGTTTATTTTTTTGACTAAATAACTTTGATTGGAGTTATTTTTAGTTAATGGTAGAAATTGACAGTTTTGTCAGCTAAAAAGAAATATATTTATGTTTGTATAGTGACAATGACAGAATAATTAATGACTGAACTAATTTCATAGTAAAGAAAAGGTATATACTTTTCAGATAAAGCATGAGTATTTTGGTTAATTCTTTCTTTATGTTAGCAAATATTTTTTTATTTTTTTATTTTAAATAGTATTGAGATATTTAGGTTAATTTTTATGTAATGGCATTGGTGGATGATTTTAAAAAAGATAAAGATATAGGGATGTTTTAGGCTAATTTTTATGTAATGATAATTGTGGATAATTTTTAAATAGTTACATGGGTACTTTAGGCTAATTTTATGTAGCGGCAGTTGTAATTTTTTTCTTCAATTAATGTGGGGACTTCTATGTCTTAAGAGTGAATATAAATTTTCTAATGACATTGGTGGATTATATTAAATATATATGGACGTTTTAGGCTATTGTTTTATGTAATGGCAGTGGTGGTAATTTTTAAATAGTTAAGGGGTATTTTTGGCTAAATTTTACGTAATGGCAGTGGTGGGTAATTTTAATTCTTCTTATTTTCTCCGATTAACGTGGAAATTTCTAGGTCTTGACAGCGAACGTGGAGGCTCCGTTTGTTGGCCAAATACTAAGATAATAGATAAAGAAGCTAGTGGCAGAAATGAACTTCAGAGCAATTTTGGTTTCAAGAATGACGTGAGAAATCTCAGCAAGCACATTGACTATTAATATGGACTCGCAAGAAATATGCAATAGTGGGCACAAGGGAGGTATGGACCCCGCTTATACCTTATTGGCGCATGAGGACAAAAGAGTATGGCAAGATTAACAGAGACATCTTGGATAACATTTCTTTCGTTCTCCAAATCAAGCTGAGTGGCCATCCACCATATATGCAAGTACAGGGCAAATTAAAGCAGACAGGGCAAATTAAATCAGAGGTTGTAAACACTAAAGACTAGTTGTCTTGATCACGAGATGAACTTGTCCGACCTAAACCTCCTTTCCAGAGGCAATTCTGTTACTCAAATGAATGGATCCTCATTTAGGTAATTGCAAAGCAGCAAATTCGATGTGTTGATATTTGATAATCAAACGATAACAGCAAAAAAAATATTTCAGCAAGGACTAGTTAGCATACAAAGCAGACTCACTTCCACTGTTTGGGGTGCGAATGAGTGAAAATGATTTTTCAGACAGAAACAAAAGGGACGTGTCTTCAGCTGGAAAGCATGAGTAGAGGTGCACCAGATCGGCAGTTCTGAGATGAATAATGCGTGCACACTGAACTTTGAGCGTGCACTAAAGGTTTAGAATAGAAAAAAGGGAAAAATACTTGTGGAATGTATCTGACAGTGTGAGTCCGATCATCATGTGATTCAGTCACACCGCAAGTTCGTCTGAAATTAAAATCCTGCACCATCTGAGACTAATTTCATTCACAAGGGCAAGCAAACTGCTGTAGTCCCAAATAGGACAGAAAACCGACAGGTTCAGAAAAAATGTTCAGTGAACTGTCAAGCACGAACTAATCAACTAACAACTATTCCAGACACATGATATCGCAATCAGTGATAGCTAGATCAACAAATCTTTATATATCCTTATCTAAAAAAACAAAATCTTTACGTAAACAAGAAGTCTTTCTGAGACACAATTGATCTGCAGTGTGTATCCCTTCACTCGCAATAAAAAAGGAGTAAGTGCAGAGCAAGCAGAAGAAATTACGGTGCTGCAGCCTCTGGCATGGGCCATGGCAACAAGAACAACAATGCTAAGATCATTGTGGTTGTGGTTGTGGATAGGCAAGCATGGGCGGAGGAAGACGGGATCAGCTGTTCTGAGATGAATGATGTGTGTTTAGAAAAGGGAAAATAGCTGTTATGTATCTGACTAAATGTGAGTCGATCAACATGTGATTCAGTCACACCGCAAAGTCCATCTGAACTTGAAACCCTGCATCATCTGAGATTCATTTCAGAAGTGGTCACAACTCACTAGGACTTAAAACCCTGCACCATCTGAGATTCATTTCAGAAGTGGTCACAACTCAAGGACAAGAAATCCCAACATAGGGCAGAAAACAGGCAGGTTCAGGAAAAATCTTCAGTAAACCGTCGAGCATGCACTAGTTAACTAACAACCCATGAATAATCAATACAGTACATGATATCACAATCAGTGATAACTAACACCAATTAACATTTGAGGAGCTGAACACGAGGTCATGCTGAGACACAAATTGACAAATATCAGTACACTCCAGTCTATCTGCAGTCTGTGTCCCTTCACCCACAGTAAAATAAGGGAGGAGTATACAGTGCTTCAATGTTCACAAGCAGATGAAATTACAGTGCCGCTGCCTCTGCCATGGCAGCAAAACAACTAAGAGCATGCGGATAGGCAAGCTGTAAATAAACCCTTGCCTATCGATGCCCCCTTCAGCATCTTCATTCACATGTCGAACCATTCGTCGTCGTCCTCGTTGATGTAGTACCTGTACCTATCGAGATCCTGGTCGGTGAGGCCGTACTTGAGCCGCCAGTACTCGAGCCGCTCCTCGGCCTCCCTCAAGTTCGTCATCAGCATCTGCATCCGATGGATTTGCGTTAGGTGTCAGGCGGCGGCAGGGGAAAGCATGAATGAAGAAGGGGCGGGAAAAAAAAAAGGGGAGACGAAGACGACGCGAATTGGGCAAGGATAAGCAGGCTCACCTGATACGCGACGTTGATCCGCTGGAACTGGACGCCGCAGTCGCGGTTGGTCTCCTTGCAGACGTCCGGATGGTACTGCAGGATGCAAAGGGAAAGGAACTCGTCAGTGAGAGGAGCCAACACGCCATCAGGGGGTGAGAAGGAGATCGAGTTTTACTACTGGTTGGTTTAATTTACTGCCGCGGTAAAATCGTCAGTAATCGGAGGTGCGTGTGGAATGGTAGCTGAGATGGGAAGGAAGGAACGCACCATGAGCGCGAGGCGGCGGAAGGCCTTCTTGACCTCGCCGCGGGTGGCCCCTGGGCGCAGCCGCAGCGTCCGGTAGTGCTCCTCCGCCAGGCCCCCCGCGGCTGCCCCGGCCTCGCTCACGGCGCTGCACCTGACGGTGCCGCGCCGCGCCGCTGTCCCCGCCGCCCTGTTGCCGCCGCTCCTCCCCCGCCCCCACAGCTCCACCGACGACGGCACCCGCACCGCGCCTCCAACTGCCATCCCGACGCCGCCGCCTCCCGCGAGCTCACGAGAGAGAAAGGGATCAAAGGAACCGAAGGTAACAGGCTAACAGCGAAATGGTCGAGCACGAGGGCGCGAAGCCAACGAGTTTGGCGCCAGCTGCTGCGGGGAATAAGAGAAGGGGAAAGTGGTTGCGGATTTGCCCGTTCCGGGGGGGCCGCGGCGCTGGGGCTATATAGGCGGGGCAACGGGGGCGGCGACCTCTGCGCACGTTTGGATCACGGGGGAATTTGCCAGCGGGGCCTGTTGGTTACTTGGCTGTTTGTGACGGTGGCTGGGCCTCGGCGTACGCGGCACGCCTGGGTCGGCCGGTAGCGGGTGGGATCGACAGCGTGGCCCGCGCTCGTGGTGGCCCTATCCGTCTCCGCGGCGGGGGGTCGCTGCGCCTGCGCGATTTTTCCGAGGACGGGGAAGATGGCCTCGGAAGGCGCCGCGTGCTGGTGGCTGCATCATCGGTGCTGTCCAAGCGGCCAACGCGGCGGCGACCGCAGAGGGGTTGGCGAGGGAGGACCGGGAACGGCTTGGCGAGGCGGATACGGCCAGACGGGCCGGGTTGTGGTCGGTGTAAATGTCACGGACTCACGGGACGGAACGGAACTGTGTGAACGGCACGGTCGCGTGCGGGTGGCACACGGTCGCACGCCGTCGCCGAAGGGCTTGTATTGTGTACTGTGGTGGATATCGTTTTGGACGAAAGGTCGGGGAATATTCGCTGGTTTGCTTGGGACGTACGTGTTGGATCCCAAACTTGGGTGCAGCGATTTCCCCCAAATTCAGGAAGCTTCGTCACTGTTCACGTTCCGTTTGAACTTGGCTACTTCTATATCTATACTATAAAGAGAATAACTTTTGAAAACATTTTTCACCCAAAGTTAAACACCCTTACCCCTCACAAGAGGTCCCACCTGACAGACCAAAAGCTTGACAGGGGAGGGGGGGGGAGATTGAAAAGTTGGAGGAAGGAAAATAGTTTCAGTGTTTTTTGATTGTTTTTGTTACCGCGGCTCCGGTCTTACCCGCCCGCGTGTACCCATCCAATCCCGCCCGTCAATCTCGTGTCTTTCCTCCCACGCTTTCCTTCCCTGTCGCAACCATCCCATCCTTCCTTTCCTATCCATCCGCGCCGCTTCTGTTCCAGTCGAGAGTCTGCCTCCCCCCTTTGTGTGTCGCCGGCCCTGCACCGAAGCAGACGCCGCCCCCGCTCCATTCTCCTGCACGCCGCCCCAAGCCCCATCAACCGGCGGCGGCAGACGGCAGCGCGACCCTCCCCTGGCGGCGGACGGCGGCGCAGCCCCTTCTCCTGGCAGCAGCAGACGACGACATGGCCCCCATCCCCTGGCGGCGGCAGATGGCGGCGCGGCCCCATCCCGAACGAGGAGTTCCAGCAGCGGCTCCATCCACCTTCAGCTTGACACCCAGGACACCGAAGCCGCCCGACCCGCCTTCCTCTAATCACGCGCGTGCAAAATCAAAGTTTTATTGTTTCTCTTTTTGTTTCCTTGTTTCCTCAATCACCTCCTGAATCCTGATACGCTGCGGACGTGCCTCTCTGAGTCTCAAACTCTCAGCTCCTCATTTTTGTTTCCTGTTCTGCGGCGTCGATCACGCATCCTCCCATTTCTTTCCTTCTCCGTAGCGCCCATCCCATCCAAACCGGTGGATCTCCTCACGCCGATCTCCCATCCAATCCGTTCATCCTAAAGCCAACAAGGAAGAGTATCACCAGGATAGAGGGCTTCGGTGGGGATGGTAACGGTAATGGCGCCGATGTCAATGGAGGCCGCGGCGGCGGCCACGAAGTGGCTTCGAGCCTTCAACACGGGCGAGTACTACTGCCGCATGCTGCTACTGAAGCTCCGATGCTGCTGTGCAACTATAGCAAGTACATCCACGAAGTGGAGGGCGACATCGCGGGCGCCGAGGGCTGCTACTGCTATACGCGGGCTGCTGGTATGCCCCGGTGACGCCGACCTTGTCAGCTTCTATGGCAACCTCATCCCCGACCCCGAGGCACGAGAAGGACCACGCCGCCGGATGACTGGTGAGTGTGAGCCAATCGTCCACGGATCGTGATTCTTTGCCCAGCGTATCGAATCAATCATGCCACCAACACCAGGTACGCATGCCACATGCTCCTCTTTTCAAAAGCAGGATCAATACATGATCATTTTCATGGTTGACTGAACAAAAAAAATTATCTGATTCATTTTCATGGTCATACAGGATCATTGTAGCCTGGTCATACAGGAGCTAACAATCCCTTATCTGATTCATTCAAGCCAATTTGTGGAATTTTCCTTGCATTGTTTTACTTTACATTTATGTCAAATGTTGGCGACCATGGTGGCATGCTTTCTGCTTATGGTCAATGAGCTTGATTAGTGGTTAGCAACTAAAACAATGTTCTGGAATGCACCACCAATATGCTACACCATGATACTGAAAATTCGTGTGCTTGAAATACACCGAATTTCTGAAAATATTTCATGTCTAATATCGTTGTTGGCAGCAATATGTTTATTCTCTGCATTGACCTGGAAGCAGTTGTTCTTTATCCATGGAAAACCTTGTATTGTGATGATTGTGTACATGTTGTTTGATGAAATGTCTCATCTAATAACTAAACAATTGAGCTTTGTTTCCCAGATTAGTTATTTTGGTCAATCGAATAATTTATGTGTCTTATATAACTTACGAGAATGATCCCTGAAATGGAGGCTCAGTGGTATGAATAGGTAGCTGGAGCAAAGGGCCAGGTGATCAATTTTCTCTTGTACCTTGTCACTGTGTCACTTTAATTTTTGGTGCAAATGAGACAATTGAATATACATCGCTTCAGGTTATTAGTTGGCCACCTATTGTTCCTTAAAAACAGTTTTGCAGTCAAACATGTTCTTTGGGTATTGTTTGTTTTTGCCTTTTATTTTTTGTGCAAAAATAGAATGATCTTGCTATCTAATGTGCAAAATGAAATCCACAAAATGTTCTTACATACTAATTTGTCAGATTGTGATTGTTTCTTGCCTGTCAAAGCTTTGCTCCTTGCTTTTAGGTTACGGAATAGAAAATGAGGTGTCTAACCAAGTGACCTGCGAGGCTGCGAGCAAGGTTTTGTGCATAAAATCTCCATGTTAGTTACCTCTCCAACCTGTATAGCAAATTAAACAAAGTATAGCATCCTAAATTGTTTTTACTAATCTCCGGCGACCCGCACTCCATTCTTGCGACGGTCAGTGCACTGGCATCGATGAAATGCGGGCGTAGGCGCTCCGCCTCCACGAGGGCTCCTGCGGGCCGTGCTCTCCTCCCCAAAGGTACGCTATCCTTGCCTCTCGCCTCATGAGAATTCGGTGATTTCGTTTACTCGTGCAAGATTTGGATGATTCTCTTCTTGACGCTTCCTTGCCTGGAGAAGGATCTGCAAGATCGTTGTACCAATTTAAGCAATTGAATGGGCAGTTTGTTGTTGTTTTTTGAGTTCGGATGTTAAGGGTTGCTTTCACCAGCATCTGCCTGTACTATTGGAAAATCGACATGTAGTATCACTGTATCAGTATGTGGGTATGAAATTCAGTGGGAAATTTTAGGTGTGCAACCATGGAATTCATTTCATGAAGTGTCAACTCAACCTGCGGCATGCACCGCTGAATTTCGATGCCTGCTGCTGCTAGGTTACATGTTATTTAGGTCCAGACTTTAGATCAATTTCTCATTTATTTGGGAGGTGTGACGGGCTAAATTTCCTGTATTTCAGTGGATGACATACAAGGAACGTGTCCAATTCCATGTTGCTCAGAAGCAGAATCCATCAGTCCTATATGGATGGATAATGCTATTGGAGTGGTTTAATTTTTTCGTTTGCTTTTTCGGTTTACGTCGTAGGCAATGGCAGCCTGTATTTCAAATTATTCAAATCAATTTCTCTTTGTTGTTGTATTTATCTTGATAATTTAGGTGATGCATTATGGAAGGTAATTTGTACCTTTCAAGATGTTGCGTCAACATCATTTGGTTCCTGTTAAGGTAGTTATTATCAGATTTTCAGCGCTCTGGTTGATCACCTAAAGGAGGCCATCCTTCGTGGCCACAGCGGAAAGGAGGCCGTTGACCAATGCACGATTTTGGTGCTTGATGATGGCGCTTGAGCAGCGGCAGCCCTATGACAAGGCAAAGGAGAAAGACGTCGTCATGACGGCTACGGCCCACATCTTCTAGGTAAGCAGCTCGATCGCCTGCCTCTTTAATCCTCCTTTAGTTCGAGCAGCTCTCATCCAGTCATCCCTCCTCTTTTGTGCTGACGGAACGGTACCCTCTCTTCTCCAACGGCTATGACGTCCTAGAAAAGAGGAGGAACCACACCTCTGTTGAAAGGAAAAGGGACTGCAATTCTGCAAATCCTAGAGGTAATTTGATTTTAGGATACGTATGCATCTAGGGTTAGGGCCGGGTGAAGCGGATTGGTGAAGAGATTGGCCATGTTTTATTTGTGTTGGATTGGAGTATATGTTGCTCAGTTGCTTTCTTAGACAATGATTATGCAGCATATATGTTAAAAGTTGAACACACAACCTGACTGATATGTGGTTCTTGTGATTATTAAAAATTGATGCAGAAAGCTTGTATTGAGGAACACATGATTGATATGTGTATGATTAACATTATTTTTATCAATGTGCCCAATCCAGTGATGTGACCATAACTGGTCTGGCTAAGATATAATATTCAGAGCTGTTTTCATTAGATCAGTGTGACCTAGGTGGTTTGGCAAGGCATAATATTCAGAACCGTTTTCATTAGAGTAGTCACAGCAACTGAATTTTCTAAACAAACTACAGATGTTGTCTTGAATGGAATAATAGGGCATAGACACGGCCTACATTACCATAGAACAATGGTCATCTTACATATGTTATTGATTTTCAGAAATTTTCCATCTGAACACATGAGTTCTTGCATTAGAGGTAATGGCGTATCCTGGCCTACATTGGGCTGAGAGGAAAGGAAGTACTTTCTGCAGGTATTGACCGTTATATGCACCTCATATAATTTTAAAAAGGTTGTTTAATTCAGCAGTTCGTAATGTTTCCCATACGACAATATAGTTTCAATTGGAAGTCACCTTGTTGCAGATACCTTGATTCATTGAGTTGCAATATAAACTCTGGCCGACAGCAGGAAGGGGTCAACGTCCTCAAGCTCGGCCCGTTGTAGTGCCTGGAGCGCCTCGTGCGCATTGCTGGCGAGGATAACAAGGCTTCGTGCTCAGGCTCAAGAACCATGTTGACAGGTACTATACTAAGCCCTTGCTCTGCGTGGTTGCCTTCACTCACTAGGTGTTTGACGATTTGCACAGGACGATGCTTTGGTTGGTGCAGGCTGCAGGGTCACGATCTGGATGCCCACCATCGATGTGCGGTTCCTGAACCTGGTGGTGGAGGCCGAGGCGCGCGTTGGCAGGAGGCCTCCCATCGTTGTCAAATCTCAACTGAGGTACGTGCATGGCCATCGCGGCCGTTCGGGGGACGATGGGGTTCCTGTTCAGTTTCGACTACGCGTCTGGCGGCGAGGTGAGTAGAAGGGCGGTGGCAGCCATCTCATGCCTCAGTCCCTGGCCCCGTCGACAAGACACAATGTCAGTTTGCGTGCACTCTCACGCGGAATCCATGGGGTGCTGCTTCTATGATACTCGCTACAGTGGATGAGTTTTAGATTTGTGAGGGGGTGGGAATAATGTGAGCCGCAGCGGGTTAACTATGCCGATTTGTTCTGTTGTTTCTCAGGATTCTGCGGGGAGGGGGACGAGGTGGCCGTTGAGGAAGGTGCTCTCAGCAATGTTCGAGCGAGAAGGTGCCCTCTTTTCCTTTTTGTCGAGTTTGTTCCATACTTCTCCTTTGCTCACTGTTGAGTTGGATGGTGGTGATTGCTTCTGCTTTTATTTGTTTCCGGTGTTGCTGGCTTGTGTTGTTTGGTTGAAGATGAGGGATCGAGGGCTGAACAGATTGCAAAATCATGGGCTTACCAGGGCGATTGGAGGAAGGGGATGGATCAGGATCTTGAGCCCCAGGTACGATCCATTCTGAAAATCTGCTGAGGGTTGATTTAATTGCAATCATTGTTTATATCTCAATGTGCTTGTTTATCGGTGTTGTAACTCATGGTTTTAGTTCAGCTGAATTTACATACTGGGACCAACATATATAGTAGTAGCATAGAAAAACCTTGGTTAATTAACAATTATGAGTCATGCTTCCTCCTTTTCTTTTTCTTCAATTCATCTTTGTATGCATGTTCAATCAAAATGTTTACATGCACAATGCTTGTGGTGTTATTGAAACAATGTGCACACACTGTGATGCTAATTTGTTTTGGATGTGGGCCTATCAATTTTACCTTAACATGAATTGTCACATCAATTTAGTTGATTCACTACTCACTTGATTAAACTTATTATGCTGTAAAGAGTTACAGACAATAAAAGCAGCCAATTTGGTTGTATAAACACAATACACTGTGTGATTATGCTACTTGATTTCATACAAATAAGATTTTCAAATAAATTGTGATAAAGTTATTTAGTATCTACATATGAAATGTGAGTAAGATTTGCAGTGCATGTGAGTAAGATTTGGCAACACATTTTTTAGTTCTTTTTGAGTGAATTTTGATGCTTCCAAGTTTTGCAAAGATATCATGTTATTCACATTTACTAGGATTTTAGCTATCATTTGCTTGTTGGGTTATTAATCTGTTGTTGACCATGGGTCCTTTCTTCAGCAAGAAAATAACAAAAGATGGAAGTTTGTAAGGGCTAAATATTGTACTGCGTGTTAGGGATGAGAGGGGTAATGATGAGGGGATATTGAGGGTATATGTTGAGAAGTAAATTTAACTAGGATGGCTTTCAGAGTTTTCTTTGATCAGGCAAATTAGACACGGACTTGTGGTTGTTTATATGTACGCTCTATGTGCAGAAATGAATTTAGCCTTACATTTAGTTTCTGATTATCATTTTGATTTTAGCATATTGTTTCTGGTTAAATTATTTTACTGAAGATCTAGGAAGAAGACAAGAAAGAATTGAGAAAAGATGAAAAATGTCAAACCTTTTTTAATGCAGACATGAAAGAATTTCAGAAGATATGAAAGAATTATTATGTCATATCTCATTTTTTTGAACTGAAGGTCATAGCAAGTATATGGTCAAGAGAATTCTTCCAGTGACAGTTTTGTGAGTGCACTCTTATACAGGTAAAGCTCTCAGAGTAAAAAAAATATATCTGTTAGTGTCGTTGTTCATTTGGTAAGGGGATTACACTTACCCAACGGCCTTATTCCAGGTGAGATCTCAATGATGATTTTTGTTGTTACTGTTATGTCTAATCTTGTTATCTTGTGAACTGATTGCTTTAGATATCATGCTTAAGGCATGAAAGGGCATGTTTACTGGTGTATGTTGATGTTTTTCTTTTTCTAAAAGATCATTCCTTCCATTCCCATCTTTCTTATTGAAGACCTATAGTAGTTAGGGGGCTAATGAGAGTTCTAACTTCTAAGATTCTTCAAAGGATATTTACAAAAGAAGATGAATCAAAGTAGCTCAGCATGATAACTAAATCCCAATATATGTGTTCTGATTAGAGATAATATTCTTGATCATGAAAGTTTAAAATGTTTTCTTTCAAGGAAATATTTTCTTAAAATTTCATTAGCACCTGATAACCAATCAGATCACAGTTTGCAATGTGTGTTCTAACAATTTCTGCCTTTCCACAAACCTAGGGGAAATGATTCTTATTTGCTTGGTCAGCTATCCAAATTGCTTTTCTGACTGGGCCAATGGATTCCGGCAGCATCAAGATTGAGACCTTCTACAAGAAGAGACCATCAACGATGTGCTTGAAGGTTGAATCACAAGATGAGATCACGCTCTAACGGTTAGCTTTCTTTGCAACCATCATTTTCTCTGATCACTATTTTTTCTTTATACTTCCTGCATGTGGATTAATCTCAATGTGTTATAAAAAGGATATTTTTTAGGCTAGGTAAACCAGACATTATGAAAAAGGGAAGATGTATATTATTGTTTCAAGTTACGTTGTTCATCTGTTGTCTTCTATTCCTCTTATGCTCTCATAATTCCTATGCTTGTTATCTGTGACAATGTGATTGGCCTCAGATTTATTCCATCGGCATCGAGTCCATTGGAAACCGGCGGCCTGTCCACGGCGACGCCCCACGATCAAAAATTGATCGCTTGCACCTGGCTGAACTCACACACTGTCTTTGTTTCCACCCCCGTCGGTGACCTGCTCGTGGTCGTTATGTGGTGATCAGCGGACCGTGCTCATGGTCGCGGCAAGGTTGCCACCGCTCATGTTCGTGACAAGTTCTCTAGGAAAAGATCCACATGCTATGGTTTAAGCTGCCTCCTACAGGTAATTCACGCTTTCATTTCCCTGGCACCTTTCTCTTCCACCTGGATTTATTTGTGTGTGCGCTAAAATTTTGTTAGTGATCCTGAATTCATTGCACATGATTCGTCATTATTTTTTGTACTTGTGCTAATCGTTGGTTGCAATTCCAACACAAGCTGATAGTACATGAAGACACCAGGGTATCAAACAGTCATAGAGTTGGCAATACTTTTTTGGTTGAACTTTCCTTAAAGGCAATGATAAAAAAAGTATCCTTTCTTTAACAGTTAGAGAACAGAGAAGGAAAATTATACGGTAAATGCACTGCACACTATCTTGTCCAAATACTACAGATCAAATGTAGGAATAGGTAAATGTACATGCTGCTCATTTGGAATTTCTCCTATGTCGTTTTTTTGTTAGTTTTCCTTCAATCAGGTTCTTAGATTGTGCCATTAAAATAGACATTCACCTCTGCGTATGAAACAAAGAGTGTACCCCTTTGGAATAATCTAAATTGGTGTCTTTTTCCCTTTTTAAAGGGCTGGAGATGAGTTTTCTACAAATTATTGCCTGCCAAGCTCGTACTGCCTGCTCTTGTCAAAACATGATTCATGGAAGTATTGTTTTCCATTGTAGTTATCGTCATCGCACCGGCAAGACCCTGACTTTGATATGGCTGCTCGTAGTCCGTTTGTCGATTTGACGAACATTCCCAATGGGCATTCTGTTCGGGATCGTAAGAGGCCAAGGTTGGAGTTAGATCCCATACAGCTTGGAGTAGAAGAACAATTACAATGTCCTGGTATTTATTTCCAAACCTTTTCTAAATATGTTATCATTGCGTGGCTTGTATTTAGTTGATCAGATTAATTGTGGTTTTGAATTTTAGATATTGATCAGAAGGGGCTTAAACGCCAAAAGGCCAGAGAAAGGTATGCAAATATGCCACTGGAGAAGAAAGTCGAATTAAATTCCACAAGAAGGGAGTCTTACCGTTTGAGAAAGGCTGAAAAAGAATCTATCACCAGTGTTGTGGATAGCACAGGCNAGAGTAAAATTTGTATTGGCAAATTATATTATTATATTATGATCATCTTATATTCGTTTTTGTGTGATCAGTACTCCCTGAGAATGTTGAACCAGACTTCGTCAATGAGAATGGGCTGCGTTGCAGTGATACAAATGCGGTGGCAAGGCGGATCAACAATGACACTGTGCAGCAACCAACAGGTGACAAAAATATTTCCTATAAAACAAATAGTATATTATATATAGATGATTATAGTAAAACATTTTAATTACATTCTGTTGGACCAGTGCTTCCTGAGAATATTGAACCAGATAATGAAGTGAATGAAACTTGGCTTCGTCGCAATTATACGTATACGGTGGTAGGGCGAATCAACCGTGAGATTGTGCATCAGGCAACAGGTGAGTGCAATATATCCCGGATGGTGTGTTTTTTCAACCATATGTTATACATTTTATATTAGTGGATGTTACAGGTGGTGTTAGTGATGTCTCTCCATATGATCGAAAGAAGGCTAGAGATAGGAAAAAGAAAAGGACTAGATATACATTTTATATTAGTGGATGTTACAGGTGGCATTACATTTTATGAACTTGATTGTGATCTAATAGTTACTATGTATATTTTATAGATACCCATACTTTAATGAAGATGACCGTGGATTTGATGAAATTCTTATGGCAGAAGGTATATCAAATATAGATTTCGAGCCATAATGGAGATAATCTATAGCTTCATGTCATAAAATTATGTTTGTTTCTTATTCAGTTGACGATGGCGGTAGTGAAAATGAGGATGTTATTGATTGTGATGGCGAAGGTAAATGCTTGCCTTAAATTTCATAGTATGAAATTTTTTATATCAATAATAATTTGGTATTTTATTTTAATATTGTGTGTGTTGGTGGAGGATCACGCCGTTACATGAGTGCCAGGGAATAACACCTTGCAGTCAGCAATACCCCAAGTGAACACTGGTCCAAGAACAAGGGGGTTCTATTAGTAATGGTGTTGGTGAAGAACCTTTCGACTTGGGCATACAGGAAATTGATGATCCAATGCATGGAATAGAAGCTATGGAAGCACTGTGATGCGCAGAGAACGTGAATGATTTATATATTATTACCTAATTAGTGTGGTCGAATTGTCGAGCCCTATCTAAGGGACCACCAAAATGTGGAGAGATGAAGCCTTTTATGATTCAACCATGGTTTGAAGGCTAGAATATTGGATATAAATGGTCGATATACTCTAATAAATTGTAGAACAATATAAATGAGCTTGCAACTGGTTTTCTCTTCTTTGGGAAGAAAATAAAATAGTTGTGGAAAAATAATTGGTAACTAATTAACAAATTTTAAGAAGAGCTTGTAATTAATAAGATAGATATTTTAGGGAATTAATAAAATATTGAAAAATAATTTATAAATGATCAACTAAGTTGTCATATTCTTTGGGGTAATTGATAGGGAGTTACCATATGAACCATGATCAGACCAGTAGTTTATTTCTATATGAGTCAACCGATTATATGATTTATAGACAAAACTGGCAAGGTCGTAGGCAATTTCATTAGAGTTGGACAATAAAAGAAATAATAAAAATATTTGATAACATAATTTAAGTAATTACAACACGTGTGTGTGTGCGCGCGCACTCTATCTATTATATAAAGAAAAGTATGGGATTCAAGTTACATTAATTTTGAAGTCTTCATTCTAAATCTTTTGTCTAATGAATCTTAATTTGATGGTAATTTTTATAAATAAAACATTTAATTTTATTTAAACATATGCACTTTTATGAATATAGATTTTTGTTTACTAGATTTCTGAAAAACGTGCCTGTGGCACGTGCCTCTCCACTAGTATGGTGGAAACTTTGCAAGGTCAGCAGCTGCCAAGAGCTCTTAATGGAAGGTACTTAAAGCAATATTATCCAAGTGTTTGGCAAGGAGCTTGATTTGTGTGGCCGATAGTTTTAAATATCGCCCTTAGAATAAAAAGGCCGATGAATTCTGTTTAAACATCGCCCTCAGGAGTGTTTCTTGTGCTAAAATGTTTTCTGGTACGCAAGCTTTACCAAAAAACAGGGGGGCATATGTTGGCGATCAAAATTGGCACAAGGACAGCAAGGCAGGAAGAACCGGTGGAACCGATTTCCCAAACCGGTGGAACCGGTTTAGCATTGTTGCCTGTTCGACAAGGCAAACCGGTGGAACCGGTTTAGGGAACCGGTGGAACCGGTTTTCCCCGAGTCCTAGTAGGATTGGACTCTTTTATAGATCCGAGTTGTAATAGGACTTTTCTTGCGGGGTACGACCTCCCCACCCTATAAATATGAAGGGTCACGGCCGATTGAGACACATCCAATCGATCAAAACATTTATTATCTTTACTTTTTTGTCATCTCCAAACCCTAGCTTTTCCAACCCTAATTCTGTTCGTTCTTCGTCTCTACGGCGTTTTACGGCGCTCTGAGTGGCCTGCCGATCTCAGAGAAACCCTAGGCGCGCCTGCCCTGACGGGGTCCCTCCCGGGCCGGCGATCTTAGGTCTACGCAGCTGCCCCCGTAGAACCGGTTTCATCGGATCTACAAACCGGTTTTACCGGTTTCGCCTGGAACTACTGCAGTCGATCGATCCGTTACGGATCTCACACGTTCTAGCGCAAGTTGAGTATGTTGATCAGAAAAAGCGTCAACA
>CM014273.1:8841515-8869804 GCA_004135705.1 Alloteropsis semialata | reverse complement strand
TGTATATTTTATGTACATTTTACCGTGGATTTGATGAAATTCTTATGGCAGAAGGTATATCAAATATAGATTTCGAGCCATAATGGAGATAATCTATAGCTTCATGTCATAAAATTATGTTTGTTTCTTATTCAGTTGACGATGGCGGTAGTGAAAATGAGGATGTTATTGATTGTGATGGCGAAGGTAAATGCTTGCCTTAAATTTCATAGTATGAAATTTTTTTATATCAATAATAATTTGGTATTTTATTTTAATATTGTGTGTGTTGGTGGAGGATCACGCCGTTACATGAGTGCCAGGGAATAACACCTTGCAGTCAGCAATACCCCAAGTGAACACTGGTCCAAGAACAAGGGGGTTCTATTAGTAATGGTGTTGGTGAAGAACCTTTCGACTTGGGCATACAGGAAATTGATGATCCAATGCATGGAATAGAAGCTATGGAAGCACTGTGATGCGCAGAGAACGTGAATGATTTATATGTTATTACCTAATTAGTGTGGTCGAATTGTCGAGCCCTATCTAAGGGACCACCAAAATGTGGAGAGATGAAGCCTTTTATGATTCAACCATGGTTTGAAGGCTAGAATATTGGATATAAATGGTCGATATACTCTAATAAATTGTAGAACAATATAAATGAGCTTGCAACTGGTTTTCTCTTCTTTGGGAAGAAAATAAAATAGTTGTGGAAAAATAACTGGTAACTAATTAACAAATTTTAAGAAGAGCTTGTAATTAATAAGATAGATATTTTAGGGAATTAATAAAATATTGAAAAATAATTTATAAATGATCAACTAATTTGTCATATTCTTTGGGGTAATTGATAGAGAGTTACCATATGAACCATGATCAGACCAGTAGTTTATTTCTATATGAGTCAACCGATTATATGATTTATAGACAAAACTGGCAAGGTCGTAGGCAATTTCATTAGAGTTGGACAATAAAAGAAATAATAAAAATATTTGATAACATAATTTAAGTAATTACAACACGTGTGTGTGTGTGTGCGCACTCTATCTATTATATAAAGAAAAGTATGGGATTCAAGTTACATTAATTTTGAAGTCTTCATTCTAAATCTTTTGTCTAATGAATCTTAATTTGATGGTAATTTTTATAAATAAAACATTTAATTTCATTTAAACATATGCACTTTTATGAATATAGATTTTTGTTTACTAGATTTCTGAAAAACGTGCCTGTGGCACGTGCCTCTCCACTATCTCGTGAAAATTCAAATCTGTTGTATACTTGTATGGAAAAAAAAGGACTCCTACGGAACAGTGACGGCCCTTTCTTCGGACGTTCTGGATGTGCCAAGGCAAAGACAACGTTTGTTGCGTCGTGCCGGATAAACCAAGGGCGTGTCCAATTCACGTCACTTTCCATTCTCTTTCTACATTGAGAACCGTGTCAATTCATTTCTTCTCTCTGTGTACATAACTCAATGCATACACTTTTCACTCTTTCACACGAATTAAACAGGGCTCAAGGCGGCACGCGGCCAGACCCGCCTGGCGCTTCCACACGGCAGCTAGGCCCCCCGTTTCTATTTTGTACGGAAGTTGGAACAGTCACGTGCTTCGGGCTCTCCGAGCCAGAGTCGATGCCGACCTGCCCTTGTTCTTCTCGATGGATGCCGCGTGGCGCTTCCACACGGCAGCTAGGCCCCCCGTTTCTAATCTTGTACGGAAGTTGGAACAGTCACGTGCTTCGGGCTCTCCGAGCCAGAGTCGATGCCGACCTGCCCTTGTTCTTCTCGATGGATGAAAGAAAGATCTCCGTTATCCGCATAGAAATACTCCGTTAGACATGCGCTCCAAATTCACCACTCTGCGGCCCACCTGTAGATAAATTTTTTTCCTATAAAAAAAGGAACATACATGTTAATGTTAGTATGATTTTTTTGGACGCATGTGACAATATTTTCCCGCACCGAACTGTCTGAAGAACATAACAAGGCTGGAGATGATCGAGATTCATATGCTCCCACAACGCCCAAAACGAAATTCTGAATTAGCACGGGCGAAAGTGCAGCGAGGTTTACATTCTAAATTCAGTGGCCGTTTGGAACGTGTAAAACGCACAACCACCAACGAGACAACAACGTCGTGCTCCTCCTATGTGTGTAGCCTTCCTTATCCTCTCTGAATGACGCTGAGCTTGGCTGCGTCGAGAGAACCCAACCTCGCCGCGCAGGCGACGCTGGCGTCAAGAATCTCCTCCATGCCGTACTTGTACCGGAAACCCAGCACGCCCAGCTTGTCCTCGGCGGGCTGCACCCTCGCCACCGCCTCCGTCCTGACGCAAATTTCAGCCCATCGAATCACGAGAACAAATCATCTCGTCAGACGTCAGGCGAACTCGTTTTCAGTTTTGCGTTGCTGCCACGCCGGTAACAGCAAGGTACAGTACAGCCGGCTTACTCTTCGAGGATGTCGAGGTGGGGGAACTTGCGGGCGTAGTGGCCGGCGACGTCGTGGATGGTCGGGTAGGCGGCGGCGCAGAGGAACCGGCCGGCGATGGAGGCGCGCTCCATGCAGAAGACGAGCGCGTCGCAGGCGTCGTCCACGTGCACCAGCGGCAGCGAGCCCAGGAGCCTCTGCCGCAGCCGCAGGAACGCGAAGCCGAGCTCGTCCCGGGACACCGGCGACACGGCGTGCTCCAGCGTCTCCGGGGCGCGGCCGAGGACCGTGTACCCCGCGACGAGGCCCAGGGGCAGCGTCACCACCTCGAACGCCGGGCTCTCGCCGTCGTTGTACCTCAGGAGCTCCCGCTCCGACTGCAGCTTTGACAGGATGTATTTCTGAACAATCCATCAGATTTTGTTTTGGGGGAAAAGGTTGCAGTCTTGCAGAAATCGGCGAGAAATTTATCATCAGGCGATCCCAAGAACTCGACCGTGCTGCTTGCTTACATCGAAGTGCGCGCTGCGGAGAGGGTAGTCGGCGTTGAACGAAGTCCAGCGAGACTCGCTGATGAAATCTTTGTACCCGCCGGCGACGGCCTCCTCCAGCGGCGAGGCGGACGAGATGGAGGCGGTGTGGATCACGCGCCTCACCGTCTTGGACTCCTCGCACAGCCGGAGGATCACGCGCACCGCGGCCACCGTGGCCTCCGCCATGCTCTTGTACTGCAGAATCAGTATCGACGGTGAAATCGTGAATTTTTGTATCCCCACAAAAAGTTTGCACTTTGCAGACGATGGTGAACACTTCACCTTGGAGCTGGCGGCTTCGAGCCCGTATGGCGTGGCGACGAGGAAGACGAACTGGCACCCGGCGATCGCCGGCGGGAAGGTGGCAGCGTCGAAGAGGTCGGCCTCGAACAGCTTCAGCCGATCCGCCGCGCCGGGGACCAGCCGCCGCAGCAGCCCGGCTTTCTCCTCGTCGCCTGCGGCCATCAAACGAATCGGACTCAGATTTCTGAACCAGGCGACCACACGTAAGAGCCGATCGACGAGACCAGCATCCGCTCCTTTCGCTTTTTGGCGGATTTCCCCGGCGCGGATTTGAAGTGAGACACCATGGGAGGAATTGAAGGAGCTCACGCCCCGGTGTTGCGCAGGGTGGCGTGGACGGTGTAGCCTTTCTCGAGCAGCTTCTTCACGAG
This sequence comes from Alloteropsis semialata, assembly GCA_004135705.1. Classification (NCBI taxonomy): domain Eukaryota; kingdom Viridiplantae; phylum Streptophyta; class Magnoliopsida; order Poales; family Poaceae; genus Alloteropsis; species Alloteropsis semialata. The sequence continues at coordinate 8,866,180 of CM014273.1, read as the reverse complement.
CCACGAGCCGATGAAGCCGGCGCCTCCGGTGACGCACACCCGCACTCCGCTTCTGCTCTTCCCCTCTTCCGCCATGCCTTGCCTGCCTCCTGGACGGTGACGGGGGCACGACCGATTGGCTTGCTGAGTAGTGACCACTGACCAGTGACAAAGCTAGGCCCAGTTGAGGTATACACATGAGCAGGATAGCAAACAGCTGACTGTCTCGCCGAATATTTCATTTTCCATAAATAAGGTGACATGCCAACCAGCCAACATTACTGATCTTGTAAAGAAACAATAAAAAGAAAAAAGTTCATGTACATGTACACCTAAATTCTTGAGCACTACTTTTAACATAAATCATTTTTTATGTGGCTGTAAAACAACAAAAGTAAATCCAGATATTTGAAGAACTATTTAGATAACTCCCACGTAAGTAACCTTCTTTGTAAACCCCAAAATGAAATTTCCTTTTGAATCGGTTTTGAAAGGATCAAGATGCCTAAGAAGGGGGTGAAGTAGGTTTCTACAAATTTTTGTGGAATTAAACACCTAAACAAGCCAATTCACCCCATGTGTCTAGTCCTAGCTGGTGTGACTATCTAGACAATAAAAGAGTTTTGCAACCTAGTTCTAATCCTAGTCTAGCATGGCAATTCTAAGAAAGTAAATACGGAAATATAAATTGCCAAAAGTAAAGAGAGAGTTAGGAAGCCGGATTTTTTCCCGAGGTATCGAAGAGTCGGCACTCTCCCCTAATCCTCGTTGGAGCACCCAACACGAGGGTGTTGCTCCCCCTTGATCCAACACGAGGATCAAGTGCTCTCTAGTGGATGTCGATTGTCCCCTCCGGAACGGCGGACTCCAAACGCCGTGTACACCTTCTTGGGCCTCTCACAAGACGCCTCCTTGAGAGATCACGAAGAACACCACCACCAAGCCATCTAGGTGATGCCGATCACCAAGAGTAACAAGCAATGGCTTCACTTGACCTGCACAAGACAAGAGACAAAGTTGGATACACACTTGCTACTCACTAAGCACTAATGATGTCCTTAATCTTGAAAATCAAGAACTTCTCAATCACTTCTAGTGCTTTGCTTACTCTTAGCTCCCAAATATGACTTCCTCAGGTCGCAAGAGAGCTGAATTGAACCAATCCATGGAGTATATATAGCCCAAGCAAAGCAACTAGGCGTTGGGCCTCACATGCTACTGAAGTCGTGAGGACTGACTGTTGCGCCGCAACAGTCGGTGATTGCTTTTCAGTACAAATCCAACAGTAACTGACACATGACCGACTGTTGCGGTGGGGTAAAAACCCCGTTCTCACCACAACAGTCCGTCAAACCAGAGACGAATTTGTCTCTGGTCCTGGGGGACCGACTGTTGCGGTGGGTGTCAGCTGAGCAACGCAACAGTCGGTGGTCTACTGACCCTGGGCCCTCCTGGCCCTAGCCTGACCAACTGTTGTTGCGACCATCTTGGTCACCACTACAACAGTCGGTGGTGTGTAGAAATGCACTCCTAAGTTATGAAACTCGACCAATTCAAATTCTTTTGAGTTTCTAACTTTTTCCTTAGCTTCCATGGCTTCATCTGAGATACCTAGTGCTAGAATTTCACAAATGTGCATCACTTTTAGACTCTAGTCTTATTTAGGTCAAACTACAACTCTTACCCCCCCTTAATAGTACGGCCAAAGGAAAAAACAAAGACCTATACTGATCCAAGTGCCTCTCAACTCCAAACGACACTTGGGACTAGCTTGTCCTTACGCTTCTCGCATATTCTTTGATCTGACATATATAAATCAAATGATGGGGGCCAAAAATACCATGAAAACCCATCATTGCACTAACTTAATGAATGCATCTGCAAAACATACGTTAGTCGCAATGATCTTATTGTCATTAATCTCCAAAATCGAATTAGAGGCTTAGATGCACCTTCAGGCTTTACGTGTTCCATGGTCATAGGCTTTCTAATCCACCGCCACTATCTCTAGCTCTGCTTTTCCTTGCTCAGGTGCTGCCTTATTCTTCTTCTTTTGTGAGTTCTGCCTCTGTCTTTCTCTTCACTGTTTCAGCAAGAGCAAGAGTGCAAGACTCTCTGCTTTTCTTTTCTCGGCGGTACATGCTACCACTGACTATGCATTGTTTCGTGCCGCCGCCACGACATATCCAGCTACAATTGATCAACCTCGAGCATGCTGATATGCAAACTTCCGTCGCTGACATCCTCTCGAATGTCTTCATCATGTCCATGTCAAGTAGCATGATCTTTCAAGACAAGTGCAGAGACAGAGGCATGACCAAGGGGGCCCAAAGCCCCCCTATGGCCACAGAATTAGCATTATAAGATTTCAAACTCAATCATTTATTTTATGAAAACAGTGCCACTTGCCATCCTAAACAAGAAAAAAAGAAAATCGAATTTTCTGTCTTCGCTCCTGCTTTGAGACAATGCGAGCTAAGTGGGTCCATTCACATGGAGACGGGGTCCATTCGCATGGAGACACTATATATAACAGGTAGCGTGGGAATTTCAGACTGTGCATGATGCTGGGACCGATCCAACTTCTGGATTGTTTCATGTTATCCACATGAAGTCATGAACTGTTAATGGAGATTCTTCTCAGAAAATTTTCAATGTGAAATTGAAGTGAGTCCAACGAAAACTCGTTGTTTTGCGAGAACACATATCAGAAAAATCACGCCAAGCGAATCTGCTGCTCTTTGCGCTAGCAATAACATGACGAAATTACCGGATCAAATGTAATTATCAGGTTTTGCAATGTTACACGCAAATGACTAAATTATTATCCAAGGCATGTTTGTCTATTCTCTTTTTTATAACTGTGAATTTGGAATGTGTAAATAAAATGGACAACGAACAACACAAGTCGATCATGTTGTTACATGTTTTCCTGCTTTACCCATCTTACAAGCTGGTGAGCTTGGATGCATCAAGTGAGCCCAGTCTCGCCGCGCAGGCAACACTGCTGTCAAGAATCTCCTCCATCCCGTACTTGTACCTGAATCCCAGCTCCCCCAGCTTGTCCCCCTCAGGTTGCACCCTCGCCACCGCCTCCGTCCTGGCGCAGATCCAATTGATCGCGACAGAGAAGCAAATCGCCGTGTCAGATGATATCCGAGCAGAGCAAATCATTCTTAGCCTTTTCAACTTACTCTTTTGAGGCTTTCGAAAAAAAAAACCCTTACTCTTTGAGGATGTCGAGGTGCGGGAACTTGTTGGCGAAGTGGCCGGCGACGTCGTGGATGGTCGGGTATGCGGCGGCGCAGAGGAACCGGCCGGCGATGGAGGGCCGCTCCATGCAGAAGACGAGCGCGTCGCAGACGTCGTCGACGTGCACCAGCGGCAGCGAGCCCAGGAGCTGCTGCAGGATGCGTGGGAGCCCGGAGTAGGACTCGCTCCGGGACACGGGCGACACGGCGCTCTCCACCGTCTCCGGGACGCGGCCGAGGACCGTGTCCCCCGCGACGAGGCCCAGAGGCAAGGTCACCACCTCGAACGCCGGGCTCTCGCCGGCGTTGTACCTCAGCAGCTCCTGCTCCGACCTCAGCTTCGACAGTATGTACTTCTGCAAATTGTCGTCGGATGTTGCCGTTAGTTGCATATACGAATTTGGCTAACAGTCAAGACTCTTATTCTCAGTCAACAAAAAATCAGGATTTTGCTAAAAAAGTTTGCGTTAACTGGTAACCGACAGATTTCTAATCTTTTCTTTCTGCTCTCCATTTTTATTTACACGTCATATTAGAACCAATTTTAACCAAATTTATAGAAAAATATATTGGCACGTATACACTATCGAAATATATTCTATGATGGAATCGAAACAAATTTAGTATTATAAATTTTATTATTGTTTTTATATAAAATTGGTGAAAGTTGGCCAAATCGAATAAAAGCAGAGGGGGCAACAGGAGTGCTGACAAAGTAAAAGTGTAAAGATCCAGTAATCAGCAATAAAATTGCCATCAGGCGTTCAGAAATCAGAAGAACGTTGGCCACTTACATCGAAGTGCGCGCTCCGGAGAGGGTAGTCAACGTCGAGGGGAGTCCAGCAAGATTCGCTGATGAAATCCTTGTACCCGGCGCCGGAGCCCTTCTCCTTCAGCGGCGAGGCGGCTGACACGGAGGCGGTGTGGATCACGCGCTTCACCGTCCCGGACTCCTCGCACTGCCGGAGGATCGCGCGCACGGCGTCCACCACGGCCTCCGCCGTGCTCTTGTACTGACGGAACCGACAGCACCGTACAATCAGTATCAGAAAATAAAACAAATAATCAATCGTGGAAATGCTTGGTGCTCAGAGTCCGTTGTTGAATCCGTCCTTGGCAAGTCCAAATTTTCCTTTGGAAGACCAGTTTGATTTCCCCCCAGGTAAAAGAGTATGGTCGAGCACGCCTGATCATGACTTCTGCAAGTACAACGACGAACGGGAGCGAATTGGGATACTGCACCTTGGAGCCGGCGGCTTCGAGACCGAACGGCGTGGCGAGGAGGAAGACGAACCGGCACCCGGCGATCGCCGGCGCGAAGGTGGCGGCGTCGAAGAGGTCGGCGTCGAACAGCCGGAGCCGCTCCGCCGCGCCGGGGACCAGCCGCCGCAGCAGCCCCGCCTTCTTCTCGTCTCCTGCGGCCACCGAACGAATCCGGCTCAGATTTGCGGAACCGGGCAGCTTACCAGTGGAAAAGAACGATCGAGATCACGCACCGGTGTTCCGGAGGGTGGCGTGGACGGTGTAGCCTTTCTCGAGGAGCTTCTTCACGAGCCACGAGCCGATGAAGCCGGCGCCTCCGGTGACGCAGACCCGCGCCCCGCTGTTGCTTTGCTCGGCCGCCATGGCTGCCTCTGAATGCGTTTGATGAGAATTGAGAAGGCTAGGACAAGTTCCTGAATCCTGAGCATTTATACATGAGCAGGAATGCAGGAAACAAAAGTTGACTGTCTTGCGGTTCGGTCAATGGTGTGGTTGGTGCCTTGCCTTCTGCAGTTCGGTGCTGCGTCCACAGGAGGAAAAGTACGGGAGGCCACGTCACGTGTAGCTTGGCCCAGCCCAGCCCAAACTGCTATTCTTCGTTTGGCGTAATTAGGCCTTAATCTTTTGCTTATATTTACATTCTGTGGCCCGCTAAAATTTGGACCCATTGCGAATAGGCGGCGGGCCGGGACGGATGGAGGACGCAGCGAGGCGCGCGTAGAGCATGCTAGGCCCGGTCTAACCCATGTTGGGAACTGCAAAACATTGGGCGGGATTTCAGATTTGCCGTTCGTGGGCCCTGCAGGCACTTTAGAGAATTCTCCCCGCGTGTGCCTGTGGGGGAGTCCGGAAGCTAAATAAGATTGCTGAATATAAAGCCCACTGGGTCCACTATTCATCATCATCTTTCTCTAGCTGCCTTCCTTCGCCCCCGCCTCCTCCCTCCTCCTGCCGCCGTCCACGCCCGCCCACCGTCCACCCCCGCCCCCCGACCCCGTCCTTTCTAACGAGCTTGGCGTCCTTGCCCCCGTCGCCAGAACCGCCCACCGGGGGTCCGGCCCTGCCCGGCCGGTGGCACTCCCGCGCCGCCGCTCCCTCCGCCGCCCAGCCAACCATCGCCGTCGCCGGTCCTCCGTCGTCCCCGGCCCCCTCATCTTTTATGTCCGGAGGACATTGTAGCTCCCGGACCAACCCCAAACCCTAACCCTAAGCTCCGCCGCCTCCACCGCCTCCCTGGCCGGCGGCGACCTCGCCGTCGACCGCTCCCCCCACCTCCCACCCCTCCACGGCGCGGGCGAGCCAGCTGCACGACGCGGGCGAGCGAGCGGCGCAAGGATGAAGAAGGTAGAGCGAGGAGGAAGAAATCAGACGGAGGGACGAACGGTATCGGACGACTGATAGCGTGGAAGCTATCTGGCTTCCGGGCTTCCGGAAGTCAGATAGGTTTTCCGGTGCCTGTGGTACAGGGGCTGCAGCGGTGGCGAGGCCTATGGCCACGGACCATGGAGACGAGATTTTGCATGAGTTGTTTGCCGGTTGTTCCATCGTGCTGTGGCAGTGGAGGTGGGCTGGCCTCTCTTGCTGTGTTGCAGTTGCGGCATGGGTCCTCATCTTCGGCCATTGCTTGCAGTGGTCGATGACGGATGGCTGAGGCAGAGGCAATAATGATGTCTTGCAGAGTTTCGGGCGAAAGCTCTACCCCCACAATTGTATTGGTGTCAACAATGGCGGCGCTGTTTCAGCGTCGTTCCTTTCCTTGAGGCATTATTGTGAGGCTTCTGCAAAGTTTAGTGGTGGAATCTTTTTATGTGTTCACGCAGCATGGTTTTGAGCATTAAAAGACAACACAAGTTTCTAAGTAAACGAGTGTTGTGATGGACTGGTTCTGAATGAAGACAACATAAGACTGAAACATGGACGAAGAGGAAGATCAGAGCTTAGTCTTTTAGCTTTCTTTCTTTGTCTTAGAATTTTTATTTCTTGTGTTTTTGAGCCCCTCAATTTGAGGATTAGAGTCTAAGAATTCTTTGTAACCATTGGCTGTATATGTCCACCATGTGGATATAGTAGGCCGGAGTTTATCCTTAATAAAAGAAATCCTGCTACTGCTAGTTTCTGAACAGCAAAGCAGGAGTAGAAAAAGGAAAAATTTAGGTTCTGCTACTTGGAAGTGCTTTATTTGTTGTCGTTCTTGGATGCGGATACAGTATGTAAAACATATGCGCTGCCTGAGAAATGGCAGTGCTTCATTTGTTGTCAACTTGTCATTCATGGATGCAGAGCTTGGATGCATCGAGGAAGCCAAATCTCACTGCACAGTCGATGCTGCCATCCAGTATCTCCTCCATCCCGTACTTGTATCTGAACCCCAGCTCGCCCAACTTGTCGCTGTGCGCTTGTACGCTTGACCAAACCTCCGTCCTGGCACAAGTTCAATCGAGAAAATTTTAAGAAATACATGTTGCCAGATTGTATTTCTTCTTGATATGATTGCTACTTCCTAGTAGCAAAGACTCACTCTTTGAGGATGTCGAGGTGGGGGTACTTGGCGCTGAAGTGATCGACGATGTCGGTGACGGTCGGGTAGGCGGCGCAGCAGATGAACCGGCCGGCCATGGACGGCTGCTCCATGCAGAAGACGAGCGCGTCGCAGACGTCGTCCACGTGCGCCATCGGCACCGACCCCAGCAGCTGCTGCAGCATACTCAGCGTCTCGAACTGGCGCTCGTCACGGGTCACCGGCGACGTCACCAGGTACACCTTGGCGCCGTCGCCCTGGAGCGTGTCGCCGGAGACGACGGGGCAGGGCACCGTCACCACCTCGAACGCCGGGCTCTCGACGGCGTTGTAGGCCAGCAGCTCCTTCTCGGACTCCAGCTTCGACAGGATGTACTCCTGCAGGCGATCAGGCGATCAGTCCGATTTGTTTCTTTTTTTCAGTTTTTGATCAGGAAGTAACGACGACTAGCTGCGCACATCGCCTGGCGCGTTCCGGAGAGGGTAGTCGACGTCGAGCGGCGTCCAGCAGGACTCGTCGATGGCGTCCTTGAACCCGGTGGAGTCCTCCTTGAGCGGCGAGCAAGCCACCATGCTGGCGGTGTGGATCACGCGCCTCACCGTCCCGGAATCCGCGCACTGCCGGAGGATCACCCGCGCCGCGTCTCGAGCTGCCTCCGCCGTGCTCTTGTACTGCGCGCGCGTGCCGGCCAGGCGCAAGAACAAACTCGATGAGGCCTTCGTCGGATGAACATCGATTGATTTGGGCGCGCGCGCAGAGATCTCACCTTGCTCGTGGCGTCGTGCTGGAACGGCGTGGCGACGAGGAAGACGAACTGGCACCCGGCGATGGCCGGCGCGAACGTGGCCGCGTCGTAGAGGTCGGCCTCGAACAGCACCAGACGCCCGGACTCCGCCGCGCCGGGGACGAGCCGCCGGACCAGCCCCGCTTTCCCCTCGTCCCCTGCAATCATGCACCAAATCCATCGCCATAGCTCGCCGAAGAAGAGATCTGGACATGTCGAATTCAACGCAAGAATCTACTGCTCCGGACTCCGAGTCTCTCCGAGCTCAGTGAATCTTGATTCGATCTCATACGAATTTACACAAAATCAAACCAACGGATTAATCTGCGGGCGTGCGTACCGATGTTGCGCAGTGTGGCGTGCACGATGTATCCACTGTCGAGGAGCTTCTTGATGAGCCAGGAGCCGATGTACCCGGCTCCTCCGGTGACACACACCCTTGTTTCACTGCCGCTGCTCTTCCTATCCTCCATTGACGTCGACCTTGAAGCTGCCCGATGGAGAATCGGATGGACGAAGGGACCTGGCCACTTCGCCGCAGAAAAGATAAGATAGACTGCTAGAGTTTGCACTTGCCAGTTGCCACTTAATATATCACTAATCACGAATTATTTTAAGCCTTCGAGTTTTGTAAGACTTAACCTTGTACGGTGTGCTAGAAATGCTACTTTTCTTATGCAAGTGTTGTTGCATTCGCTGGCACGTCTATTTTGGCATCTTGTTTCGTGCCATTTCCAATAAGGATTCCATTTTCACCGAATATGGTGTCACGTTAGTATTTTTTTATAAGATGGTGAAAAGTAAAGAGAGAAAAAATTAGTTTTCATCTATATAAAACTACTTGGCAACGTCACAAACACAAATAGTCTCCTGCTTCGCTGATCAAAGGCCCCGTTTGGTTTCCAGTGCCAGAACTGTAGCACAATTTTGACCACTAATTAAAGGTATTAAATAAAGGTATTTTACAAAACTAACTCTAGAACCCCTGCACTAGGAACCCTGAAGAATCTAATGAGGCTTTGACCGCATGATTAGAGGATGGTTACTAGCAGCATCACTGTAGCCAATCATCGATTAATTAGGCTCATTAGATTCGTCTCGAAAAGTTACGCTCATCCGTGAAGAGGTTTTGCAAATAGACTTCATTTAGTACTCCATGCAAGAAAGATTCTCTTCTAGCATTGCTAGATGCTAGGAAACCAAACAAGGCCAAAGTACACTTTACCATTTCTTTCAAAAAAATACACTTTATCATGCCATTTCATATAAAGAAAAGCAAGTGCGATATACCACATCAAATGTACAATATTTTAGTGTTATTGACTTATTCTTAGGAAGCTGAGCCAATTAACTTTTGTTCTCATATTTGTTGTATCTTTGACGATATACGCTACGCATGCATTTTCTTTGCGTGCTGCAGCTTGTGAATCTAGATGTCGTAATGGCTTGTTTGTAGAAAATGGCAGGGCACGAACAAGTTTCTTGCGCTGGAATTTTTTAGATGAAATGTTGCCGCTGTGGGATTTTTTCCACGTGTTTGGAGTTTATACTAGAGTTGTTTATTTCTTGGATGTTGCATGCAAGATAAAGTTGTGACGGTAATTTTTTTGCACCGCTCGACCATCGGACACGCATCCGTTCCGGCGTCCCGGTACTAGCTAGATCTGCCACTAGCGAGGGGTACGAGCAAACCCACTCCCATTCATACCCAAATTCAAATATATATTATCTAATCCTCACCCTCTCCATTCTCACACATATCTAATGGATAATTTTTTTTACTAGATATTATATATATCTAGTGGATAAGTAGTTTTCTCCCCATACTCTACCCTCCCCATTTATAATGGATAAGCAATTTTTTTGTCCATACCCTCTCCATTTGAGATGGGTGTGCATTTGGATATGAACTATGGGTACCCACCAACAGGTCTAGTACTAGCAACTCCAAACAAATATTTCTTAAGAATTTTGAAGTTGTGACACCTTTGTGGATTTTGTTCATATATTCCATTCAGGTAGTTTGTAAAAAGAAAAACCAGTACATTCAGTATATTTGTATCTGACAAATGGGGCATTTAACTTTTTGTCAATCTAACGTTAATCCTCTCAAGTATAACCAGTGGGCCATCTGAGGGGATTTTTAATTAGAAAAAAATCCAAATTACTCCTCTCTAGTATAACCAAGTCCGAATAAAACTATGTTTTAGTTAATTTTACACCTTAAACTATGTTATTTGGTCCAATTTACCCCTTGACAAAAAATGCTTTTTTGTTTCTCCACACACAAGTGGAGTCTTAGAATATTTTTTTGCCGGATGACGTATGTTTGAAAAATAAATTAATCCTTAGAATGCAAATTATATGCAAAATAATGAAAAAAAGTCATAATACATTTTCGTAACATGTGTCGAAATGTCTACTACTAGCCTACAAAAGTTCAAATTAAGACTCAACTTATATGTGGACAAATAAAAATGACAAATTTTGTCAAGGAATAATTTAGACTAAATAATATAGTTTAGGGGGTAAAATGAACCAAGAAATAGTTTAGGAGGTTATCCGGACTTTGGCCATACTTTTTTTGTCAGACGACAAAAGATTTGCCGAATTTTTATTATAAGAAAAGAACAGAAATTTAAACAAGTACAACATCAAAGAAACGACTTACGGGCGGCCGACCTCCACCCACCACTACTCCAACTACAAAGGAAAACAGAAAAAGGTACAAACCAACAGCCTAAAGGAAAAGGAGTTAGACCAAACTCAGCCAAAAAACCAAGTCGCATGTTGCCAACTTGTATTGACGAACATCTTCCTTAATAAGAATGGCCACTTCTTTCGTTGTTTTGGAATCGTTGTTAAAGGTCCGTCTGTTGCGTTCTTTCCAAATGTTCCACCACAGATAAATTAGCAATCCATCAAAATGGCTTCCGTCTTTTTTCTCAAATTGCATCCTACATTTCTTTCACCACTGATAGATAGAGGCTGTCGAGTTTGGGGCAGACGTTGCAGCCCTAGCCAGCCCACTAATCGCGACCAGACATGTGTGGTGTAGGAGCAATCTTTGCATAGGTGCGTGGGTGTTTCGGGCTCTGAGTTACATAGCTTGCACAAGGTTCATGGGCTAACCTTTCTTCTCCAGATTATTTGCCGTTAGAATTTTTCTATGTAGTAGGATCCACGCAAAACCTTCTCATCCTCCGTTTATATACGTTTGATACGTGGAAATGTAAAATGCAGGGCACGCATCATCTATATGCGCATTTCTAGCTTATTTGGGATTTTGGGTCCAGACCTCCAGATACATACGACACGCACAAGGCAATGCTTGTCATGTTCTCATTCTTGCACGCTAAGCTTGGATGCATCGAGGTAGCCAAATCTCACTGCGCAGTCGATGCTGCCATTCAGAATCTCCTCCATCCCGTACTTGTATCTGAACCCCAGCTCGCCCAATTTGTCACTGTGAGCCTGCACGCTCGGCAAGACCTCCAACCTGACACCAATTCAGTTCAGCAGGTATATACCATCTCGTCAGATTATTTTCCACGCTAAGAAGAATTCAAGAAAGAATCCAATCCATGGCTGTTCTTGAGTGTTGAGACTCACTCTTTGGGGATGTCGAGGTGCGGGTACTTGTCGGCGAAGTGCTCGACGATGTCATTGACTGTCGGGTAGGCGGCGGCGCAGAGGAACCGGCCGGCCATGGACGGGCGCTCCATGCAGAAGACGAGCGCGTCGCAGACGTCGTCCACGTGCGCCAGTGGCACCGAGCCAGCATCCTCAGACCCTCGAGCTGGCGCTCGTCGCGGGTCACCGGCGACGCGACGCCCTCCAGGGACAGCGTGGTGCCGCCCTGGAGCGTGTCGCCGGCGACCACGGAGCAGGGCACCGTGACCACCTCGAACGCCGGGCTCTCGACGGCGTTGTAGGCCAGCAGCTCCTTCTCCGACAGCAGCTTCGACAGGATGTACTCCTGCAGGTGATCAGGCACTGCTTTGTCATCGTCGTCGTGGATTACGACTTCGGAAGCTGTCAGTTTTTTGATCAGATCAGGGGTAATAGCTAGCTGCACACATCGTATTGCGCGTTCCGGAGAGGGTAGTCGACGTTGAGCGGCGTCCAGCAGGATTCGTCGACAGCGTCCTTGAATCCAGCGGAGTAGTCCTCCTTGAGCGGCGAGCACGCCGCCATGCTGCCGGTGTGGATCACGCGCTTCACCGTCCCGGAATCCTCGCAGTGCCGGAGGATCGCCCGCGCCGCGTCCCGAGCTGCCTCCGCCGTGCTCTTGTACTGCGTGCCGCGTGCCGGCCAAGAGCGAAAGAACGAACTCCATGAGATCTTCGGCGGATGAGGATCGATTGATTTGGGGACGGGGGTGGCGTCGCCGGGCGGGGATCTCACCTTGGTGCTCGTGGCGTCGTGCCGCAGCGGCGTGGCGACGAGGAAGACGAACTGGCACCCGGCGATGGCCGGCGCGAACGTGGCGGCGTCGTAGAGGTCGGCCTCGAACAGCACCAGACGCCCGGACTCTGCCGCGCCGGGGACGAGCCGCCGGAGCAGCCCCGCTTTCTCCTCGTCCCCTGCAATCAAGCACTAATCCGTAACTCGCCAAAGTAGAGATCTGGTCATGTTGATTTGAACGCAAGAATCTATTCTTCCGCCCAATTCGAGTCTCCGAGCCCATGGAGTATTGGCTCTCACACGAATTTTCACAAAAGTCGATCAACGGATTAATCTGCGCGCGCGCGTACCGATGTTCCGCAGTGTGGCGTGGACGGTGTATCCACCGTCGAGGAGCTTCTTGACGAGCCAGGAGCCGATGAATCCAGCTCCTCCGGTGATGCATACCCTTAGGGCCTGTTTAATTCGTGTGAAAAGTGTATGTATTGGGTTACGTGCACAGAGAGAAGAAATGAACTGACACGGTTCTCGATATAGTACGAGGTTGGAAAGTGACGTGAATTAAACAGGGCCTTACTCCATTGCCGTTGCTCTTCCTTTCCTCCATTGATGTCGACCTCGGAACTGCCAGATGGAGAATGGGACGGACTGATGAAGAGCCTGGCCACTTGCCGAAAAGATAAACTAGACTGATGAGAGGTTGCTACTTAACTATCGCTAATCACGATTCACGAGTTCACGACCAATATCTGGTGATGCTGTATATTTATTTAGCGACAACCATAGCCCTGGGATCTCCATCGGATGGCTCATGTGTCATCTTCGACCCCTGACATTTCTTTTCCAACCGAACCGGCACACCTGACTGTCTCACCGCCTCACCGGTGCCTCCCCTGCCGGAGAAAAATTGGGTGGGGACGGTCCCCAAATTGCAATCCGTGCGGACCGCCGCCCAATTGCTTCCGCGTGGCCAACGCAAGAATCTGACGGCCGAGACGCGAGCGCCGGACTCAGCCTGAGAAAGGCTCGGCTCACGGCTAAGACTATCTCCAACAATGGAGAGGCAAAGACGAGACCCATTCTGGCAAAAAGGTCGTGCACAGTGAAAAGCCAATCCACCCAAATCCTATCTTCTCCAACAGCCGAGACGCATCCGGCCGCTTCACCGCGTCTCCGCTGCCCGCCGGCGCTTGAGCTCGAGCCTCCTCCGCCGCGCGCGAGCTCCGCCGGCCGCAGGCACCGCACCGCGCGCGTGCTCCGCTAGTCGTGGAAGTCCCAGCGCGAGGCAGGGGAGCTGCCAGGCGGACGAGCGGAGCAGATCCGGCTGGAGCTCGCACTGGGGAGGGGCCGCCGTCGGGGGAGCTCGCGCACGGCATGCCTGCGCTAGTGGCTCGGCCGCTCGAGCTCAGCCACTCCTCCGCGCCCTACGCCGGCAGCCGTGGCGCGCCCGGCATGGCAGCGGCGGCGACGGCGGGCAGGGGGAGGGAGGGGCAGCGGCGGCTTCTTCTGGCGCTTTTTTGCGTCGAGAGGAGAGAGGAGACGCGTTATTGCGTCTCGCGTCGCCGTCAACCCAAAATGGGTCCGCTGATTGGGTCATCTGTTGGAGACGGATTTGGTGACCCAGAATACTGTGCCGGACCTTTTTTACGTTTGGGTCGCCGCATGCGTCCTTTGTTGGAGATAGTCTAAGGGGATACCAGATGGACAGGAGCCAGGAGGACGTCGGCTAAGGCTCGAGGGTTCCTTGTAACGAAAGGAAGATATGGCGGCCGCGAAGGCTATTCGAGGCCCAGGTCCTTTTCCTTGCCGACGAAGGCTTGAATTAGGACTCCCCACGCGGCTGCTTCTTTGCTTGCCGAGGCAGGTTTCAGCCATGGCAGGAGAAAACTCACTGGATGAAGAAGTCGCAGTAGCCCCAATGGCAGGAGGCGATCAGGTGAAGGACAAGGATCTTGCCTCGACGCCTATGGTGCCATCTGTGCATGCCCTAGCACACGACAGGGAGGAGACAATACAGGTAGGGTTGGACGCCTCATTCTTTGATCGAACAAATGGTTTTCATCAAGAGGGCAGTAGTCTGTAGGTTCTTGAGTTCTTGAGAGTGTACGATTGTAGTAGTGCTGGTGTTACTGCAGCCTGCATCAGCCAAAAGAGAGTTTAGTTTTACTCCTACAGTAAATTTGTGCTTAATTCGTCATAAGCATGTACTCTAGTTTCCGTATTCATAGTCTGCATCTTACGATATTGCCTCTGGTTGCATTGATTGCCATGACATCCTAAGTGCCTGTCAAAGATTCAGAAAGTTCAGACATTGAGTACAGTTTCGTCTATATCTGCAGAATCCCTTTGGTGTCAAAAAAAAAAAACTGGTTGATGTCAAAATTTACTGAAAATTGTTGATTCCTGATGCTCATGTTTTAATAAAAATTACTCCACATCCAGACTGACAGTGTGATTGCATCCAAACTGAGAGACTGATCGTGTGCTCAAGCCTTGCAAACATTCTAAATGGATCACAGCCAAGTGCTTATATATGGTTCTGATACTGAAGGTTCTGATTAGAGGTCAAACATCAATGCTATGAAAAAAAGTAAATAGTAAAGATCAGTCTCGCACCATTCAGTAAATCGGTCGTGTGATTTTGAAGTCTGAACATTCAGATGAACTCTGAATTTTAGTTTTTGACAATGCAGATAGTCTATTTTGTTCTCGTTACCTGGTGTTTTAAACAGCAAATGCTAGTATTGTTCATAAAAATGACTTGCAAGTAAGGACAGCTAGATTAGACCAACCAGATTAGAGCAAATGTTTTACATCAAATGCTAGTGTTGTTCTTGAGATGATTTTTTCACTTGGGTTACATGGCCTTTTACTGATTGATGACCATATGTAGGTTGAACAGAACTCCATTGGCAACAGTCATGGCGATGATTACACAATCTGTTGCATTGTAGCCGAAGCAGATAAAGCACAATATAAGGTAAGTGAATTAAACTAGAAAATTACTGATAACATAATGTTTCATTTTATAGTGAGTCATCTATAATTATCGACTTATTGAACAACAGGTGATTGGTAAAGCTGTGCAACCTTTGATCGTTCCTCAAGTTGGAATGGCTTTCGAATCAGAGGAGAAAGCTTTTGAGATGTACAATACCTATGCTGGTCAGGTTGGGTTCAGTATTAGAAAGAGCCACACGAAACAACGAAGAGATAAGAGTCTGTCTCAGAAATATATAGTCTGCAGTAATGAAGGTCATCGGAAAACTGATTCATCAAAGGACACTACAAGGACAGATTGCAATGCTCGTGTTCAGTTCAGTATTAGCAAAGAGGGGATTTGGACAGTGCAAAAAGTCGTTCTTGATCACAATCATTACCTTGCTAGTCCAAACAAAAGGGACAAACTAAGGTCCCAAAGAAGTGTTCAAGAAGCGGATAGGAAGCTCATTAGTCAGATAAGGGAAGCCGGGATGAAGCCAGCCCAGGTGTATGAGTTTATGAAGGAGTTTTATGGAGGGGCAGACAAAGTGCCATTCTCACGAATGGATTGCAACAATGAGATTGGTCGTGAGAGAAGGAAGTACTTAGAATCCAATGACGCACAAACACTGCTTGGATACTTGAAGGGTAAGCAGTTAGAGGATCCAACCTTTTTTTATGCCATGCAAATAGATAAGGAAGATGGTCGGATAGCCAACTTCTTTTAGGCAGATGGGCAATCTATCTTGGATTATGCTTGTTTTGGTGATGTTGTGTCATTTGACACCACGTTCCAAACCAATAAGTTTGAAATGCCTTTTGCTCCACTCCTTGGGACCAACCATCACAAGCAGACAATAATTTTTGGGGCTGCATTATTGTTTGATGAGACTATTGAATCGTTTGTTTGGCTCTTTGAAACATTTCTAAAAGCAATGTCAGGTAAACATCCTAGCACAATTTTCACTGATCAGGATGCGGCCATCGCAGGAGCAATTGCTTATGTATTCCGAAACACAAGCCATCGCCTTTGTTTGTGGCACATTTACCTTAATGCTGCTAAACATCTCGGTCATGTAATTGAAAAGCATCCTGACAAGTTTCTACCTGACTTTAAGAGATGTGTTTATGAAGACAGATCAGAGTTTTACTTCAAAAAGAAGTGGGTTGAATTGTTACATGAGTACAACCTTGAGGAAAATGTGTGGATGGCAAGGCTATATGATTTGAGGGCAAAGTGGGCTGCTGTGTACCGTGACTCATTTACAGCTGATATGAACTCGACTCAAAGGAGCAAAGGTATGAACAATGTATTCAAGAAAAGATTCCGTAGGAAACTTGGTCTTTCGGAACTCCTTATAGAGTGTGACAAGGTCTGTTCTAGTCTTCGTAGAAATGAGTTGGAGGAAGATTTTCAATCACGTCGAAAGAATCCAGTTACTTACATCCCAAGTTTACCAATGTTGAAGACTGCAGCCGAGTCATATACAAGAAGGATGTATTCGGAGTTTGAGGAAGAATTTAAAGAGCAATTTTCATTCTCTTGTAAATTGATAAAAACAGAGGGTTCAATCTCGACATATATGGTTACACATATGCACTCCGATTATGGAGCAACAGTCATATTCAATGAAGCAGATATTACCATTACATGTGCTTGCAGGAAGTATGAATCCATAGGTATGTATACACATTTTGCATATCACTAATAAAGTTTCTAATACAAAAATGATGAAATATTGCCTCCATATCTTACAGGTACATTGTGCAAACATGCCCTCAAAGTCTTCAATGTGAACGACATTTTCAATTTGCCATCACAATATATATTGCACAGATGGACAAAATATGCAAAGAGAGAATTTTATATTGAGAAGCAAGCATCTGAGAAGGAAAGTTTGAGAACACATGCTGCACGTATCTCACGAAAGGCGACATCCATTGCATTGAAGTGTTCTTTGTCAAAACAACTTCTTGATGATTTAGAGAAAGCCATAGATAAGTTGGGTTTGGAAGCAGATAATTCTCTAAACAAGATGCAAGAACAATCCAGTGAGGTTTCTCTAGTTCCGACTGACTGTGTAACAGATATATTAAAAAGTACCATATCGTTTAGAGTTCCTCGAGTGGTAAAAGGTCCGATAAGTAAACGATGCACCATCTCCCTCGAAAAGAATAAAGGGAAGAAGAAGAAGAAGAAGAAGAAGAAGAAGAAGAAGAAGAAGAAGAAGAAGAAGAAGAAGAAGAAGAAGAAGAAGAAGAAGAACAAAAGTACTAAAAAGAAAGGTATTGATCCTACCAATTCTAACATGTTTTTTTCCATTCCATTCTTGTATAGTTAACTTGATATGTTTGACCATAGGTGAAGATTCAAAGAATGCAGCAGAATATAGTTACGAAGGTGTTGGTCCAGAGCAATTTATCGTAAGATATTTGACTTGGACTGTATTATTTGTATTTTGTTTAAATGCATTCTTATGAATAATTTCAAATTATGCAAAACAGGATCTTGGAGCTAACAATACAATGCCAAACTTTGCAAATGATGTGTATGGAGAGTCTTTGACCATGGTTGCTCCGTTGATCCAAGACAAGAATTCTTCATTCATGGTTGCTCCTTATATGCAAGGAGGGTATACAGATCTCATTCTTGGAGTAGATCATGCTGCCACGATACATCGGTGTGTTAGAAAATTACACTTTGATGGAGTGCCAAAAAATGAAAATATGTAAAGTTGCTGTGTTACAGCATAAATTAGCTTCCTTTGATGCTTAACTTTCATATGTATGGTGTCAGTTGGGATCATGAATTTGGTAGCTCTATATAACATGTGAACTCATCCATTTGTGCGACCATATAATCTATGTGGTTTGATCTGTTGTCATAAAGGAATTGACAATTTTCAGTAAATTTTGACATCAACCAGTCACTTTTTTTTGTATTCCTCACTTCCAAATCACACTCAGATTGCATATGGTATTTGTTTAACAGCTTTCAGACATCACATTCTAGATTTGATTTTTTTCACATCAGACTATGCTCAATACTTTGTTTTTGAAACAAACTAGGGAAACATCCATGATTTTTTAGCATGGCTGTCATATTATAGATTCAAAAGCATCCATATGCATTTCCAATAAAAAATATACATTGTACACTGATCTTGTCAAATCTTACAAATAGCTCGCTGCACGCATCATACATTGACCCTTGATCCTATGGATACAAATCTCTGTACATATGTAATTTGATAACTACAAATTCCAATTATGAACAATCCAACATTTATGGGGTGGACTGCTCCAACAAAATGACTTCCAACTCGGTGGTGACCTTTCACATCACTGATGACCTCTTTGACCAGCAGCTAAAGGAGGTGATGGAGCTCAGCAGCCCTGCTCGCAGTGGATCTTCAATCTTTACTCTGTCCATGAACAAACAGGCTGAGCAGAATGCTTCCGACATTCTGAGTTCAGGATTGTTGGTGTCCTCACTCCTCAGCATCATGGATTCAATAGCAAACTCCGCATAGTTGTCAAACCCCACCAATAAAGCAAACTTCTGCTTTAGCTGAACCTGAATATACACAGAAAATGAAACTTCTGTTATTGTACCACATAGTCTGATGCTTGAAGCAGATATTTGGATGGTTTGGATGAGTAGTGTGTAAGATGATAAGCTCCCTGGGGGGAAGCAGCTATTTGGATGAGCTGATTGCTGTGGGGAACATTTGAAGTCTCAAATTTATGTAATCAAGGTGCAATATATCACAACTGGAAGTATATAACAAAGGAGGCACATAAAAAATGCACATAGGATACAGCGTAACCTCTCTATTGAGATCTGTTTGCCAGAGCGCACCTTGATATATGAAATAACTATAGGCAAACAACAACTAAACACAGCAACAGATAATTAAAAGGATATAATCAACATAAAAAAAAGACATTGGACCAAGCTGACCAGGCGCAACAAGCATAAGCTGGCGAAAAGAAGTAGCCAAGATTGCATTGGGTAGTCAGCAAACGGGATCCTCACAACTGAAAAAAACAATTTTTCATACCCTAACTGAATGTACTACACAGACATGAGAAGCAAAAATTCCATCGCGCCGCCAACGCCTCAAGCCCCTCTCCCACTCCACCCTAGAAACCATAAATGCACTTTAAAACTTAAGCATATAATGCACAAATTCAATGTAAATGCAGGATGTAGTAGTGCTGATGTGAACTTTGCCTCTTATCTGCTACTACCTGGAAAGGTTCAGCAACTACATCTGGGTCGTCTAGAAGTTCTGATGTGAAGAAAATGCGAATAATGTATAAGCTAACATATAACAAATAATGATATGTAATGGCTTGAAAAGCAATGAAAGATGAGGGTAAAAACTTACACCTACTTCGCCATGTGGTATGAAACCTACAAAGACACATCTAAGTCACCATGGTTAAGGTGGCATAATTATATTTCAGTTTTTGGGATAACTAAAATGCTAAGACTCTGTGATATTTGGCAATGGAAAAAAAACAGTGATGTACTTTACAGAGGTTACATCACTTTTTTTTGTTGCTAGCAGGTTTGATAAGAAAGAAGATCAAATATTTGTTAGAATGAGTCATATTACTGTTATGCGCAAGTATGTAAGGACAAAAGGTGCAATCTTAGATGGCAAAAAACATATGTCCATGTCAAAGGTTTTACTTTATTTTTGTCTATGTTGTTCTGTAATACGCAATTTGAAACCCTTAAGTAAACTCGGTTAGTAAATAAATTCTGGGGGAATAGTCGTATATTATGAAAAACACTGTGCAATTATTTAGTTAGTATCCATATTGGGAATAATTCAAACAGGTATGCATATAGTTATGTTGTTGCATGGTCATCAAGACAACAAGGCCTTCATCTGCATCACTCGACATGCAAGAAAATTGTAGGACATGTGTCATAAACTGATAGTGAAAATCTGACCTACAAGATAAGGATTACAGAAGTA
The DNA here is from genome assembly GCA_004135705.1 of Alloteropsis semialata. Taxonomy (NCBI): domain Eukaryota; kingdom Viridiplantae; phylum Streptophyta; class Magnoliopsida; order Poales; family Poaceae; genus Alloteropsis; species Alloteropsis semialata. The sequence continues at coordinate 8,846,002 of CM014273.1, read as the reverse complement.
TAATACATAACATTTGTTTAGAATTAGGTCTATGGAAATCAGATATCTTGGTATACATTATAATTAATGGAATGAACTGAAAATCCAGGAAATACACAAAAAAGGAGCTTCTGTTTGATGAAAAGCCAAGAGATAAACTGCATGCCACCAAATCTACCTGTGCACTGTATGCATGCCATCTCTACATTATAAATCCAAAGAAAAGAAGTCTTACAGCTGAGGAAATGAGGCATATGTTACAATGCAATAATGTTGAACATAATTTAGGAACCAGGGATTGGTAGAACCTCTTGTAAATATGAATTTTGTTGTTTAATTTAAAAAAATACAGCTTGTGGTCAGTGTTCATAAGTGCACTGTTACTTGATTATTCTTCTCTTTATGGTGTAAAAAAGTTGCGAACTTGATTCGTGTGGAATGAATCAATTTATAAGTTACATAAGGAAAATAGAAGGAATGATCTTTACGGCGAGTGAACCAAGAGAATGGTTTAGAATTTAAGATCGACATACATGCAAAGGGCCTAAAAAATCATGAGCATGTAGATGGAAACCAAACATGTACACAAATGTTGTTGATGGCATAACAGAATGAAGGATAATACAAAGATCATTTTTTTCCTCTCATGTATGGTTCCGGCATGAGTTGGACTTGTAAAAGGGCCATTTTTCCTCTCTATAATACAAAGGTACGCAGCTCTCCTGCGTATTCGAGAAAAAAAGAATGAAGGATAACCATTTACCTTGATGTTAAAGCATGGTGCCTGCAGGATAATATGGGCAGGACATGGTACCTGCAAGCCTATATTTGTGTTCACCCCTAATTTTTGGAATCAAATTGCAATAGTAAGCTGAATTCCATTTAGAAGCTACCAATTTGTATAAATTTCTAGCAAGGTGCTAGAGTCATCAAAAGAGGGCTGTATGTTTGTGACAATTCATAGACTTTGTTGTAATTTAGATATTTTTTGGTGAAGATTGAAACACCAAAACAATCGAGAAGTAAATTAGAAAAAAGGACATTTTCAAACACATAACATCTGACCAGCTTATCCTCTTGTTGGTTACCTATGGGATCATTCTTCCTCGCAGACGCATGATTTACCACATAGCCAAGCCCAACCTGCCGAAGGTAACTATGATTGATGTTATTGTTGCAGTGATGAGGGTCTAGATCAGGGGTGACCAATCAGGCCCCTAATCTACGACATGACGCCAATCAACCTTTCAAAAACAAAATCTGAAGACCTAGATCGAGCAGGTTTTCCATGTCCAAGCAGTCCCCGGTTCGCCCGGGAAGTCTCCGCCTCCGAGGAGTCTCCGATTCGCCCGACTGAACCACTCGGCTCCATCTCGCTTTTGCCCATCCCTGGCCGTACCCGCTTGGTACTAACTATGTCAGAATGGGATGGGCGTTGTCCTTCGCCACGGCAGCCACAGGAACACCCGTCTCATCCGCACAGGGACACTACAGTTCTGGGGAAGGACACATGCACACCCAGGAGGGGACACCTGGAGCCCGAGGAGGACACCTGGAGCCCGAGGAGGACACCTGGAGTCCAAGAGGACACAGTGTGAGTCAACCACGACCCGAAAGCTACTCGGAGACGTGCCCGAGAAGCCCCGTACTCCAACCACCCGGGTATGTACGATCCCGGGTCAAACGGAGCGCCCACCCCGTCAACACCTACTCCCCGTACGGCTCGGGGCGTAAGATGAAATTGAAGACCTCGGCGTAGTAATTCCTCTTGTAATTCTCTCTTTTTACCTCCCCATTTCCTTTTCCCCTTGAGACTATAAAAGGGGACAAAGGGAGACCGATGGGGGGGGACGAACAGACGCACGAACGACCAACCGAACAACAACACACCCACACCTCCGCACAGGGACCTGGGATCATTTCCCTCTCCCGACTAGTTTGTATCCCCTACTACAGACTTGGACTCGAGAACACTGGCTCTCATTGGACATAGAGTGTTACTCTCCGGAGGCCCGAATCAGTATAATCTCCTGTGTCTCTTGAGCCACCATCCGGTGCCCTGACACGCGATCGTAGAAATATTACTTGCCGGCGGTAGAGAACCCCGACAGTTGGCGCGCCAGGTAGGGGCCATTTTGCGTGTCGCATCACTTCACCACGGTCCGGATGGCCCGCGGCGGCGCCCCGTTGGCGCCAGGCACTCACCTGCGTTTCGGCTCTCTCGACTTCGTCTTCAGCAAGTTGGAGGGGCCCCTCGTCGGGGCCACCTTCGTGCGCCCTAAGCCTGCCCATGACGACGGCCACGACGCGATCCACGACAAGGGGTCTGGACCTCTCCGTACCACCGCAGGTGCCACCGCCTACGTCTTCGACCTGCTTGGTGAGGATTTGGCGGTTGCTCTGGGGCGGAGCCCGACCCAGGAGCGTTTCCGCAACATCTCCTACATGATCACCAACCTTGCCCTCCAAGCTGGAGGGGAGGAGCAGCTCCCTGGGACGAGTTCATCGACTGCTACAACACCATGTACCCGGAGGGGCAGCCGGGCCTGTCACGCGATCCGGTGATCGCCCCGACACTGACGGAGTCCAACCCCTGCACCGCGCCTACCGGCAAGGGCGCGACGGACAAGCAGAACCTGGACCCACAGGCGAGGCAGACTCCACCGATGACCTACGACCCCTCCCGGGAATGCTTCATGTGCCACACCCCCGACGGGGATGTGCAAACGGCTAGCAGCTCAACCGGGGACGACCCTCGTCGAACACCGCCCCGGAACGGCCCCGTGGGCGATGCCCGGCGGGTCAGGCTGCAGGAGCTCGACGAGGCGCGTCGTCAACTCGAGGCCGAGCGTCGGCAACTCCACCACGAGCTCGGAAGGAACGCGGACGGAGGGGCCGCTCGTGCGCGTGCACGGGACGTGCAACAGCACATCGTCAACGACGGCAACAACGCCAACGACGCGCCGATCTTCAAGCGAGCGTCCCAGAACCTCGCGGCGGCTGCCGTCCTACTCCGCGAGCATCCCGAGCCGGCGGCCCCCGAAGACCGAAGGTTCCATCAACAGCTCCGCGCGCTCCTGGAGACCGCAGCAGTTCAGCAAGCGGAGAGCTCCGCGTCACGCCAGCGGGTTCCAAGGGAGCATGCCCGGGAGCAGTCGGTACATCATCACGGGGCCTCGGCAGACAGAGACGCTCGACGGCGAGACGAGCACCAAGAGCACCGCCCGCGCCGAGCCTACAGCGGACGGCGCGGAGGCCGCTACGACAGTGGTGAGGACCGGAGCAGGAGTGTGTCTCCTGATCCCAGGGGGCCGCGTGCCTTTGGACCTCGTGTCCTCGGCGCCCGCGTCCCTCCGCGCTTTCGGGCACCTACAACGGTGCCCAAGTACGACGGGGATACCAACCCCAGCGTCTGGCTGGAGGACTACCGGCTAGCCTGCCATGCGGGCGGAGCATAGGACGACTACTTCATCATCAAGAGCCTCCCCCTCTACCTCGTCGACTCGGCGCGAACATGGTTGGAGCACCTCCCCGACGGCAGGATCGACAGCTGGGCGCAGCTGCGCGATGCGTTCATCGGCAACTTCCAGGGGACCTACACCCGTCCTGGGAACCCCTGGGATCTGCGCAACTGCCTCCAAAGGAGGGACGAAAGCCTGCGTGACTACATCAAGCGTTTCTCCAAGCGCTGCACCGAACTGCCGAACACTGCCGACACCGACGTCGTCTCGGCGTTCCGGTTCGGAACCACCTGCGCGACCCTTATTCACGAACTAGGGCGCAAGAAGCCACGAACCATCCGGGAGCTCCTCGACATCGCCACCGACTACGCCGACGGGGAAGACGCTGTCGCCGCAACCCTCGATCGCTCTCAAGGCAAGGGCAAGCAGTCGGGGGACGCCGGCGAAGGCGCCTCCGCTCAGCCCGACAAGAAGAAGAAGAAGGACAAGCGGCGGCGCGATGCCAACGTGGTGGCGGCAGCTGAGCGAAAGCCTACCAAGCCCAAAGGAAACGCGCCAAGGGATCACTTCGAGAAGCTCCTCGAGGCACCATGTGTCGGGGTTCTTTACCGCCGGCAAGTAATAAAATCGTGGAGAGCGCGTCGGGCCTCGGATGGTTGCGCAAAAGGGGGACACAAGGATTTATACTGGTTCGGGCCTCCGGGGAGTAACACCCTACGTCCAGTTCGTGCTGCTCGTGTTGTTTGCACTGGTTTGTAGTAGGGGGTACAAATGGGTGAGAGAGGGACTAGCTCCCAAGTCTCCGGTGCGTGAATCGAGCTCCGTCCAGTGACCGGCCGGAGGAAGAAGAAAGTCGAGGGAGAGTACTCCTCGGGAGAGAAAAGAGGCTCCCTGCCTCCCGTAGGAGGCCCAGGAGAGAGGAGGAGAAGAGTCCCTCGCCTCTCGCAGGAGGCCCAGGCTTCCCTTTTATATCTCAAGGGAAGGCTGTAGAAGAAGTACAGTCAAAGGGTAAAACGGGAAAAAAGGAGGAGTGCCTGCCCCTGCTGT
>CM014273.1:8823076-8840788 GCA_004135705.1 Alloteropsis semialata | reverse complement strand
CCGCGGCCCTGCGGCGGTCGGCGACCGACGAGGAGGGAGGCAGGGATTGCCCATTGGGGACAGCTAATACTGGTGATTTTTTCTGAGGATTTGGATTGGTATGTTACTGTCTCTAAATTGGAATCCTATTTCAACTTATCAGTGATTCAATGTTTAGTGATTGCAAGTTCTCAGCTTTTGAATGTCCATGAATTAGTTGCTTAATGCTTGAATCAATACCTGAAACTTAGTGCCATTTTCATGGTAGGTCTGAAACATGAAGAGGAAGAAAAGTGACAGTGCTAGTGCTGCTACTGATTTGAGATCTTTTTTGGAAAGAGCTGCAACAAAGAAGAGAAATCCTGATCAAGATAATGTCACTCCATCTACTAATGAAAGTCAGATGCAGATGGTGGTTTTTGGGCAGAATGGGGCTGGAAGTTGCAGAAGATGAATCTGTACCACAGGATGAAGATGAATCTGAGGCTAGTGATAAAGAAATTGAGATTGAGCATGATCCTGGATTGAGGATTCCTACCTCAAGCTCTCTTGTCAATGATCAAGATTCACTTAAAAGAGCGTATATTGCAATGGGGCCATGTCGACCAAAGATGAAGAGGGAGGTTTTTCCGCAGCATGAATGTGGAGGTATGCGCCGCTTTCAGCCTAGGTGGTTCGATGAGTACAAGTGGCTTGAATATAGTGTGCATAGAGATGCAGCATATTGCTTTATTTGCTATTTATTCAAAGATAGCTGCAAATTTCCTGGTGGTGATGCTTTTATTGATGAAGGGTTTAGAAATTAGAACATGAAAAATAGGCTTAATAGGCATATTGGGGGTATTGAGAGTGCTTATAATGAAGCTGAAGAGAAGTACAATTTTTACGTAAGATCTAAGGCATCAATTCGTGAGTCTGTTACATCAAACACTGAACAGTTCAAGGCTAAATACCTGGCTCGTTTGACATGGTCACTTAAGTGCATAATATTTCTTTTGCGCCAGGGGTTGGTTTTTTGTGGTCATGATGAAACAAAGGATTCACACAATAATGGGAATTTCAGAGAACTTTTGGCATGGCTGGCAGGGAATTTTGAAGAAGTTAATTTGGTGGTGCTAGGAAATGCTCAACAAAATTGCCAGATGATAGACCACACAGATCTTCTTAGATGCATGGCATCATTCAGTCCAGCAAATTCTTTTCATGCTTTTAATGTTGAGAACTTGGTTAAGCTTGCTGGTTTCTATTCTCATGACTTTGCATTCGAAGAAATGAACCAACTCCCTTTTCAATTGAACCGCTATATTGAGATGTGAGGAATGATGAAAACTTAAAAAATGTGAGAAGTCTAGTAGAACTATCTTTGACGCTAGTTAAAACAGACAAGGTCTCTCGGTATGACATTGTTTACAAACTTCTCAAATTGATGCTAGTTCTCCCTGTTGCAACAGCAGGGGTTGAGAGGATTTTTCGATCATGAACTTTATCAAAAATAAGCTAAGAAGCAAGATGGGGCAGGAATATTTAAACAATTGTTTGGTTACATTCATTGAAAGGGAATTCTTCTTGCAAGCTAAAGATAGGGACATCATCACTCATTTTCAAAGGATGAAGGATCGGAAAGTTATCTTGTGATTTGTAAGCTTTCTTATCAATGTCCCTTGTTGTCTTATGATTTTTATCCTTGTGTATTTGAGATGTTGCTCTTTGCTATGTTGATCATTCAGACATTTAGTACATCTACTACTTATATATAATATTCATCAATTTTAAGTTATGATCAATTTTGGATCATTTATTTTTTTCTTTGCAAAAATAGATCATTCGATGTTGATACTTGCATCTCTATTAAGATCCGTACTTTCGGCTGCCATTTTTTTGGCGATGATTTTTTGTCACTTCTAGAAAATTTTTGAATACCCATGTCCCAAATCTTGGGCCCGCCCCTGGCCGCGGGCACAGAGAGAAAAAAATGAACTGACACAGTTCTCGAGGTAAAAACTTTATGCATTTTGGGGTGAACTAAACACGCCCTTAGAATGTTTCCCACATATTTGCCACCGGTGAGAGAAAATTTCATTACTTAGTGCCAATTTTGCTGAGGTGGCACGACACATTGGCTCGCCAGCATGGAGGAGGCACTCAAAAATACTATTTTGCCCTTGCCGTCTATCCTCCCCAGCTCCCTCTCTTGCCTTATCTATACTTGAGTGGCCTGAGGCCAGTCGAGCTCGCTCTGCTCCTCGCGGTGGCGGGCCGTCCCTCCGCTGTTGCGCGCGCGCGCCGGCACCCTTCGGCTAGGGGTAGGACTCTCCGGTGCTCGGCTGCGCGAATGTGCAGACAGACGCGGCGGCGCGCGTGGCTCTGCGCGGCGAGCAGAGCACTGGCGGCGGCGCTGGGCTCGGTGGCTCGACTTGGCGAGCAGCAGCAGTCAGCAGGCACGCAGGTCACGAGTGGCGCCCACTAGGGGCTGCGCGGGGCACGGCACACGGCTGGAGGAAGAAATCACGAGCGGCGGCGGTCGGAGCGGTCAGGTAGGGGACGGAGCCTTGCGGCGGCGGCGCAGAGTATGCCGAGCGAGTGAGAAGGCGGAGGTCAACTCTGCTCTCCATACGAAGCAAGGCGGCGGCTGGAGACTGCAGAGGTCGAGCTTGCGACGTGGAACAGCTTCCGGTGGTGGAGCAGCAAGCCAGCAACGCGGCGAGGGATGCAGACTTGCTTCGTGCTTTTCTGAACAGAGAAGCACTAGGATGAAAATGACAGAGATATTTTCCGTCTGTCCGATTGGGAGGGCACTAAATAATTAGTCTGGTATTCGGATTCGGAGATTAAATATTCAATTGATATTCGAATCCGAGTACTAAAAGTTGAATATTTTTTATAGACACGTAACATATATCAATATCTGTTCTATATCCGACACATTTTACACTATCCGTATCTGAATCTGATCCGAGAAAAAAATAAATATATGTATTTATATTCGCATATATCCGTTCGTATCTGATCCGTTTTCATCCTTAGAAGGAACCAACACAGATTCATTGCGTGGAGCGAAAGAGAGAAAGCAGCACGTTTGCTTGGATTTGGTGGTTGTAGCTTGCTTGCTTTGCTACGTCTTGGTGGAAGATGGATGCAGTGGCGTAGCTAAGATTTTATCGAAGGATACGCTAAAATAATTTTTCATATACAGTACATGTATAAATAGTATGATCTATATATAATTTTCTAAACAATTTCAAATATTTGCAAAAATAGTATATCAAGTATTAGATTCAACAATTAAGTGCCAAAGTTGCACAAATTATAGCACAAAGAGTCAAAATATTAGTATGTTCAAACATACTAGTATGGGCTAATGCACTTACTCTGTAGACCAAAAATCTAGAGTATACCAAGACATATCTGGCATACCCAGTAGCTACGCCACTGAATGGATGTGGCACGCTGATGCCGATGATGTCTGAATGTCTCCATGCGCGGACTGCGGACCATCGGGGTGAAAGCTTCGACCGTACACCGTAGCGGCAAAAGACCCTGGTCGGAACGACAGGCTGGAGCTCCTCGGCCAGTAGTAGCTCCGCCATGGTGATCGGTTGGTGGATCACTAGCAAGACAGGTAGGACGTCGGGAGGTAAGGGATGACAGGCCATAGAGAGAGGGAAAGTCGTCGATAGGAAGTCGTCGATAGGAGGCTGACGGGTGCAGTCCACTTGGTGGAAAAAATCAGGCCAGAGCTGTTCAATAGAAGGGAGTGAGGTGAGGGCAGCGATGTCATTTCGCATACCATTGCCACACTATCTGGTTGACATGTCTCGCCACATAGGCAAAATTGGCAAATAATGATGAAATCTTGTCTCACTAGTGGCAAATATGTAGGATACATTCTAAAACTGACAATTTGAATGCTTGTTGTTTGGAACGATGGCAAAAAAAAAATTAAATAGCCCAGCGACGTGACGCTCCATTGCTCCAGCCCAACCTCAGCCCTTGGCGGCCCTCTGCCCCAGGCCACGGTTGCTAGTGCCCGACCGTGTGACATGTCACCGCCGCTGCGGCTACTGGTGCCCGGCCATGCGATGCTGCGCTGCTGGTGCTCAGCCGTGCGAATTGCGATGCTGCCCTGCCGCTGCTGATGGTGGTTGCCGCCCGATGTGCCGTCATCGACGCTGGGGTGGCTGGACGAGGAAGCAAGTAGAGCTGTTGCGGTGGCAATTTTTCTGTACCATTACAGCGGGGACCAGGAGAGGAGCTGGGTGGAGCCACTATTTTTGGTTCATCTCCTTAGTACAAAACAGTAACTGCTCCACTAGGTACTTCACGGGTGAAGCTGTTCTGAAAATGGGCGTTTGGTACATCTTCACGTGAATCGGTCCAAAGAGCTGGTTTTGAGCCCTACCAAAGGGGGCTTTGGTCCGAACTCTCCTCTCTTGCTCAAATAGAGGAGGAGCTGTAGCTCCTGATCACTCTCAACACTAGAATAACCATCTTTTAGCGATAAACGAGATTAGCCGCTAAGATCCGGCTATAGCCCGCTAACTACACTAAATTGGATTACATTTAGTCTGCTAAAAATCTCTAATGCCTTCTGAACTTTCTAATTAACTAATGATGTAATGAAGACATAAAGCCCAAATATGTGTTTGTTTTAGTTTCATGTTTTTTCACCCGTTTCAGTTTCAGACTTTCAGACTATAATGCAGTCATCTCAACTTTTAGTTTCAATCTAATATTTATGACATGTGTCTCCGATCACATTGCAAAACTGATAAATGTACTTAGCGAGCTATAGCCCGGTATAGCCTTTTCTTGTCTACTGCTAAAAATAACAAAAATTATAGGTTTTTTTTTTGCCTCATCTTCACTTCCCGACATCGACGGTCTGCCCCTCCTCCCCTTGTCCATACGGCCCCTCCCTCTTGGCCGAACCACACTACATTTAAACAACCCAATCAAAATAAAATAAAATACATACAAAACTAAAAAAGTCTTGAAGCTTTTTAGTAGACGCTATAAATCAATAATGAACTATTTTCTTTGATGTAACATGATAATAAATTTATATTTTAAAGTAAAAAAATATTCCAAAAACTATATTTAAATTGTCGCATAAATGGTTTACACTCAAGATGGTTTTCGTAAATCTTAAAACTCTGTAAACAAATAATATAAATGTAATTTTACAATGGTTGAAACAAATGAGGATCATCCATCAAGCTAAATTCAATAGTTGAGATACAAGAGCTACCAAGTGGAACCTATAAAAAGGTAGCAAATGGTACCAAAATAGATGGGACCTATATACAAAAATAGGAAATATACATCCGGTATTTCCTGACACCTTACAAAAATAGAAAAGTACCTCCTAGTATCTCCCGGTACCTTTCCAACCACCGTAACACAGCTCATAATATAAATCAAAAGTGACCCATTTTGTTTTGATTTGGCATGATAGTAAATTTAGATTTAAAATTAATATTTCTCTAAAACTATACTTGAATTGTAATGTGAGCTGTTTACACTCGAGATAGTTTTAAAAAAATCTTAGAACTTTATAAAATATAATATAAATAAAAAATAACACATTTTATTTTGATTTGGCATGATAGTAAATTTATATTTTAAATTAACATTGATTCCAATGAACTATATTTGAACTATCATGTGAGTTGTTTAGGTTCTAAATTATTTTTAGAAAACGTAAGGCTTTGTAAAAAAATATAATCAATCAAAAATGATTCATTTTGTTTTGATCTGGCGTAATAGTAAAAGTAGATTTAGATTAAAAATTATTTTGGAAAACAATATTTAAATTGCCAGACGAGCTGTTTAAATTTGGGATGGTTTCAACATCTTACTTTTTTTAAATAGATTCTATAAATTAACAACAATCTATTTTATTTTTATCTAGCATCATAGCTATTTTAGACTATAAGAGTATAAGTAAAATTTACTTTCAAAAACTTTTTATAAATAAAATATTCTTGATTAAACTGATTGGTTGACAAAGATTAATATATCATTTGTATATAATTTATATACTATTTACTTGTCAATAAAATTAAAATATTATTTATCTATAATTTGTATTTTTCCTAACAGTACACTATGTCTGAAATCTAATCGCTAAATGGCTTGGCCTGCTACAGTTGGGACATGTCACTTGCTCCCGAAACCTCAGGGTCTCTTTGGTAGAGTTCCATCTGATTCTGATTATCTGTGGGAGCTGATTTTCCGAGAGAAGTGATTCTATGGCTGAAAATGATTCTCTTTCATTCTCTACCAAAAACTCTCAAAATCAGGATGGAGAATCACTTCACAGAATCAGGAAAATTAGCCCCTTAGTTCATTTCAGAGAATCACTTCACAGAATCAGCAGCGAAACACTTCTATCTGGAAAATTATTTGGCATAGCTCTGCTAGATTCAGCCGAGAATCAGCTCTGGGAGCTCAACCAAAGAGGGCTTGCCTCCCGCGCCTTCTTTTTCCCATCTGCACTTCCACGCACGCGCGCATTTCTCCTCCCGCGGCCGCCCCTGCCAGGCTGCCACTGCCGCCCACCGGCAAAATGGATGCCCGGGGTCTGCGGTCCCCTCAACAGTGGAGGGTTGGACGGCCGCACGGCGACAACCCTGCGTGCGGCGGCGCCGCTGCAAGTGCCCGTGAACCAGCCCACGGAGGCGATGTTCCCGGCGTCTGCGTTGGTGCGGCACTGCGGCGGCACCGTCAAGGCGACAAGGCGTTGGGCTCGGCCGTGGCAAGTGAAGCTGCCCGGCCGTCCCCCGGCCTGTGTGTGTGTGCTGCGCTCATTGAGATGCCGAAACTCTGCAATGCATTTGCGTATTCTCAATGATGGCGTCAGCTGTTAAGATGCCGTGTGCTATTGCATTTGCTACTTATTTTTCCATACTCCACTTTTTGTGTGAATTTCAGTGTGCACAAACTAATTAAAAAAAATTCTATGCAGTGAGGCCTTCTACGGAAATATGATGGACGATTCCTTCGCTTCAGCATAGATGATATTACCTTTGTGTTGGAAAATAGGCCCATGGAATCCCAAAGCAAGAGTGCATGGCACAGAGATGTCCTATACTGCTGGTTTGAGTTGGTGCATTCCAACTTAAATACGAGAGCTCTTTCACTAATCTGAACACTTGGAGAGAATGGGGCTTGGGTTACACGCGCGCGCACAAGCGTATTCGCGTTCTTTTCGCGTAAACGAACGCGTGACTTGTGACTTGCGACGCAGCGAGCAGCCAAGTTTGTGTAATCTTGTTGCCATCTGCGTATTAATCTTTTGACAACGGTCATTAGAGAGAATAAGTATGCAGTCAATGCCTTAATCCTAAATTAATTGGGCGGTTACTACTGCCGATTAATGGGGCGTCATTATAGACGAAACGGTTAGCAGTGGCTGCCGCTTTCTCTATAAGAGGACCTGGAGACGTCTAGGCAACGAACAAGTGAAAAATCCCCACGAACTCTTTCTGAACTTTCTCTCTGATTCCGGGAGAAGTGTGCTGTGGTGCTGAGCTGCCGGATCTCGCCGGCTCTTCTTGGCGTGCACTGAGAACGAGAGGAGCGGTATCTCCGAGCCCTTGCTGTCGTGAAGCCTGCACGAGGGACGACAATAAGGTTTCTGGACAGCGCAACTGCGCGACCGCTCAGAGCTGATCGACTCATTTTGCACTGCCTCTACATCGAGTCTACACGAGGACGGAGCGCTATTCTGTAAGTCCATAGATGGGTGATAGTGTAGCAATGCATTTGATTATGTTTATCACATATCTGCTGGCTATGTCTATGATGTCTTTGCTGTTCTCATTCTTGAGGTTCATGCCTGGTTATTTGTTTTACACAGCAGTAACATTTATTTATGAAATATGCCTTGAATTAAAATCTGGTAGAATAATTTGCATATCTCCAACACTTTGTCCAATCCAATTCCAGATGCAAGTAATGAGGATGTTGTGGTCATGTGGAGGTCAACCCTACTCCTACTACAAAGACGAGATGGGCTAGGTCAGCCAACTACTCAGTTCAAGAGGATGAGGCTCTAGTTTTGGCATGGGAGAGTGTGATCTTGATCTGGTCATAGGAAAGGATCAAAGCATGAAGACATATTGGAAGCGCATTGCATATCACTTTCAGCAAAATTGAAGACGCCCTCTAATAGATCAATCAATTCACTCATAAGTATTGCAACCATTGGGTTGGTTGTATTGTGAATATTGATTGTGCCCAACCAAGTGAAGCGACACTTCACGATAGAGTAAGCAACATATGACAAAATATTGCTCTATTAATTGCTTATAAGATGTTCGATCCTTATTTGATTTTTGTTGAATTTGATAGATTAACCATGCTTAGAAGCTATGCAAGCAGAGGGAGCCAAAGGATAGGCCGTTTGTGATGTTGCACTATTGAGTGTTGCTCGAACACAATGAGAAGTGGAACAATCGGGACAATGATTGTCGTCCACTTAAGAAGAGAGAAAGTCCAATTAAGAAGAGACAAGAAAGTCTTTTGAGTTGGATAATGAGGGAAATGGCAAAGAGGACGATCAGCAAGAGCGTGGCATTCCAAGCTTGGCTGTGACAAACAAAAAGAGGCATCCAGGTAGGAAGCAAGAGAAGGAGAGGCTAAAGAAAGGAGGTGGAGGCTTATAGGAAGACCGAGAAGGAATCAAAGTGGATGGTGGTTGAGGCAATAGAGGAGCACAAGGTGGTGATTGAAGAGGAAAAGTTGAGAGTCCTTGGAGATGAGGCACAAGCGAAGAGGATAGAACAAGAATGCAAGATCATGTTCATGCACACTACTGAACTTGATGAGACACAGAGAGCATACGTAAAGTCAATGCATGCGCAAATTCTATCAAGGATGGGCGTGAATGAGAGTGGAAATGGAAGCGTGTGATGCTCTATGTTTTATTTAGACTATTTAGTGCAGTCAGACTACATGTTTATTTTAATTTAAATTTAAATTTGAAATGTATGCATTTGAATTATTGAGACATATGCATGTGTTGAGATAATAATTTAAATTATTTTTGATGTCAAAATGGAGTTTTTATAGTGACCATGTGCATGTACACAGTGAAATAGAAAAGAATTGATTACTTGAAAATATTTATTAGGAGACTGTAAAAGGAACACCCTCAATAATCCAGAAACTGCTATTGGGACATCTCTGGTACTAGTATATGCATGACATGTACTTCCTCTGTCATGAAATACAAGGTATTTTAAGTTGTTCTAAGTCAAACAAGGTAAACTTCTACCAAATTTGTAGAGAAGAATAATGATATTTATGACATCATAATAGATTCGTTATGAAATATATTTTGATATTTTACTTATTTGATTTGCTAAATGTTGATATTATTTTCTACAAACTTGGTCAACTTACAAAAGTTCACTTAGGACAAACTCAGAATGTCTTGTATTTTATGACGGAGGGAATAGATCTTTGGGAGTTAAGCATGATAACAAGTATAATTTCATTGCAGTACTATGAATTAGTCAATCCTTGGGAGTCGGGACTTGTCTCGCAAAAAAGGGTCTTGACAAGAACATGAGCAAATACATTATTCAAATTTCCTAGTCTCTTAAGTCATCTCAAATGTCAAGATCACCATCGTTTGCGTGTGCTTTGAATGGAGGATTAGTGTTATAAACCCATAGCTTAAATAAAAAATCCCAAAATTTCCTAGTTTCCTAATGTAATTCGTTCAGGTATTGTGACCCAAATTACCTCCATATATCCAACCATGTCTCAAAAATATACCATGAACACGCCAAGGTAGGATGGATATGCAACACTAGCTTTTGCTCTTGTTTTTCTTTTAGCAGATTCTCCCCTTTGGCACATCCGGAAATGAAAGAGATTGCAACTAGGTAGATGCCACGTTTGTTTAAGAATGATGCTGTTCTTTTGTCTCCAGCTTCCTTTAGGCAGAAAGACGATCAACTTGAGGAGTTGCTCCAATCAATCTCCTCACCCTTTATTCTCTACCAACGAGGACATCAATCTTATCGATCTCTGTAGGCGCCTTCTTGCTTCGCACCCTAATTATTTCTATAAATCGCGGTTTGATTGCACTGGCAGGTATATATATGGATCAAGAACCATGACACTTGTCGATTAGACTGACTTGTCCATATCTAAACAAGAGTATATATCAAGGGAACCAAGTGGTGAGTATAGATGAGAACATCAATGATATGAGGAACATAGGTATATAGTGTAGGTCCTATGTACGTAGTGTGAAGGATTGCTGGTTCACGGTACTTCACAAGGAGAGAACAATATATTATTCTAAACAAATATACAATGGGCCGGATTTATTCGATCGTTTCTAGCTTGATCCTTACACTACTTTATTATTTGCATTGGAGATTAAGGCTGGTGAAACTAGTTAAGGAGTACAGAGATCATTGGACACGAATTGAACGATGCAATGTGGCGTGTTGAAAGCTTCCTTGAGACGACTTCAGATCGATCAGAGTGCATGTGGCATGGAAAGGAATTTGCACTTCTCGAAAGGACAGAGATCTTGATTCTTACATAGATCATGATTCCTGGCAGCATGCACAGTTGCAGTACAAAGATATTTTCGGTGGCCGGACAGATTCGCAAAACTGCAACATACTATATAGGACTGTAAACCTTCAGAAGAGATCAAAATGACCAGCAGGTCACCGCAAACCGCAAGAACTAGCAGAGTTATCTGGATCCATAGCTGCAATGTTGATCATTGCTTATCCATGTGTAGAGTCTATCTTGCCTTCAGAATTCTCGATAGTACAATTTTAGCATTTGTTTTCATTCAGACATACCAATAAAAAAATCGGTCGGGAGCATCGATCATGGCATATGGAGAGACATGGAGTATCAATACGATTCAGAATTATATTGGTCCTGCATGCACACCATGCCTCTGGAGCAAGGCCCACCTCAACTCTCTGTGAGCGACTTGTGTACATGGTAGACGTGGCACGCGCAATCTCCAGGCCATTTTTGCAAGGCCGAAGCTTATAGCTTCTATAAATGGATATCGAGCTCGAGCCTACACCACACACAAGCCAACAACACTACACCACCAGCTTATCTCTCGTACGTGTGCAGAACTGCAATGGATATCGGCTTCTACAAGCGCGCCACCAGAGGCATTAGGCACAAGGCGGCGATGCCCTTCTACCCACGGAAACCGGCGGCGCAGGGGGCACCCGCCGCGCCGGCCCAGCAGGGCGGCGGCAAGGCGAAACAACCCGCCGCCGACACCACGGTGAGGTCGGTGCCGGCACCACCGCCGTCAGCGGTGATGGCCATGGAGGTCGGCAACGGCGGCATGGTGCCCGGTACCGGTGGCGGTGGGGCCGGCGGCGAAACCGACGTGGACAGCCGCGCGGCCTTGTACATATCGAGGGTGCAGGAGCGGCTCCGGCGCGAGCGCATGGTCGATGACTGGAGGAAGTACTACTGATCAACCAGATGCCTGCTACCGATCGATCGATGGCTGCTCTTGCCGAAGCTTACAAAAAACAGAATCTGCTGCTGATCGTAAGCGTAGGCGTGCGTAATTAGGAGTGACGGGGTAAGTACATGCTGCAGCAGTGAGGACCGAATAAAATCATCGGGCTGCGGGGTGGGGTGTTGGGTAGCTAGTATGACAGTTCTTGTATCACTACTTTTCGCCGGTTTATATTTCTGCCGTATCGATTTATTTGTCGTCCATAGTGCAATATAAGAAAAGGATACTAATATTTCCCGTCTCGTCCTTAGGCCACCTTTCTTTGTGCGTGATCCTTGCCTCCGTGCCAAGCACGACGACAACATGCGAGACATGGGGAGCGCATGTGGACGATATATATGGTCCCACGGAGACGCCAGGAAAGCAGGCACAATTATTACGACTGAAAGCTTATTGCAAAAGCTTAAATTGTTTTCAAACATGTCGGAATCGACAAATATAACACTAGTAGAAATGCACCCACCAATGACATTTCAGTTTCGTCACAGCAGAACGAAAATTTATCGTAGAAGGTTTCTGTGACGAATTTATAACGAAATTGGAATCATCATAGTATATGCGTCGCTAAAGATACATGGTGACGAATCGTCACATTCGTCATATAAGACCTCTTATTTATGACAAAATGTTTTTCGCATCACAGAACTGATTTGTGTTTTATGACGCCGCAGAAAAACGTCATTGATGACGCTGCACGCCACTGTGGCGATGACATGGCAAGTCTACATGCCACTAGCCACGCTGTCAGATGACGTGCCTTGTCCACGTGGCTGCACACATGTTGAGATCGTATCCGTCCACGTGCCGTAGATTGTTGTCACGTGGCCCCTCCGCAGCGCACCACGTGTTTCGCTTTTAGCTGACAACGTGTCATCTTCTCAACGCGCCACTTGTCCGCCACGCGTTGCGCTCAGGCTTAGCCACATGTCGTCACGGGGTTGTGACACGTGTCTCATTGGTAAAGTGCCATATGTCCATTCCTAATTGTGCCACGAGCTGCGCTCAGGCTTAGCCACGTGTCATCACGAGGCTGTGACACGTGTCACGTCCGCGAAGTGCCATGTGTCTATTTTTAATTGTGCCACGCATTGCGTTCAGGTTTAGCCACGTGCCATCACGCGGTTGTGACATGTGTCGTGTTCGTAAAGTGCCATGTGTCAATTCCTGATTGCGCCACGCATCGCCCTCAGAGTGTCGCACGTTGACGTTCTGGTTCCACGACGTGTCGGCACAGGACGTTGCCACGTGTCACTTTTCAGCTGTGCCATGTGTCTCTTTTTGATTGCGCCGCGTGTTTTGCGGTGAATGCGCCGCGTGTTTGTTTTCTGGTTTGCCGCGTGTTACATCGTGAAGCCGCCACGTGTCCAGTTGCGGCTGGACCTTGTGTGCGTTTCCCAGAGGGCCACGTTTCGTCCACGCTTTAGCTCTCAAATTAACAGAAACAACACCATTTGATGCATCAACAGAATCACAGAAAGAAACATCAACAGAATCACATCAGCACCATTTGATGCATCAGAAACAGCATCAAAGAATCACATACACATTTGATGTATCAGAGTTCACCCATCACAGAATCATATACACATTTGATGCATCATAATGCATCAGAGTTCACCCATCACAGATCACCACAGAACACAAGTTTGTGGTAGAAACAGCAATCCAACATATGATCACGGAGCAACAGTAGGTTGAGAGGAGTTACCAGCTGTCGGGGTTCTCTACCGCCAACAAGTAAATTTCCTACGATCGCGTGTCAGGACCCGGATGGTGACTCGAGAGACAGGGGGTTTTAGACTGGTTCGGGCCTCCGGAGAGTAATACCCTACGTCCAGTGAGTGCCGGTGTTCTCAAGTCCAAGTCTGTAGTAGGGGTGTACAAACTAGTCGGGAGAGGGAGAGGGTCCCAAGTCCCTGTGTGGTGCGAGTGAGCGTGTTATGTGTGCTGTGACCGAGTGTTCGACTGATGTTCCAATGTCCCCCACTGATGTCCCCTTGTCCCCTTTTATAGCTTCAAGGAGAGAAGGGAATGGGGGGTAAGAAAGGAGAAAATTACAAGGGGAGTTACTGCCCCCGAGAGCTTCAACCAGCGTCGCTCGCCGAGCCGTACTGGGAGCAGGTGTTGACGGAGTGGGCGCCCCGCTAGACCCGGGATCGTACATCCCGGGTGGTTGGTGTCGACGCCTTCTCGGGTAAGCTCCCGGGTAGTCTCCGGGTCGTAGTTGACTTACTCGCGGTCCTCGGGCGCTCCAGGTGTCCTGCTCGGGCTCCAGGTGTCGTCCGTGGACGCCTGGAACCGTACTTGAGTGCCCGGTGTAGCGCATGCATTCCTTCTCCAGACTGTAGCGTTCCTGTTCGGATGAGACGGGCGCCACTGTGGCTGTCGTGGCGAAGGACGGACGCCCATCACGCTCTGACGCGGCGGGTACCAAGTGGGTACGGCGCCGGATGGGCCGGGACGAGGCCGGGTAGTTTTACCCGAGGAGCTGGAGACTCCTCGGAGACGGAGAACTTCTCGGGCGAACCGGGAAGCCACTCGGATGCGGAGAACTCCTCGGGCGAACCGGGAAGCCACTCGGAGGCGGAGAACTCCTCGGGCGAACCGGGAAGCCACTCGGAGGCGGAGAACTCCTCGGGCGAACCGGGAAGCCACCCGGAGGCGGAGAACTACTCGGGCGATCCCCAAGTAGTCGGGGTATGGGGAGTTTGCCTTGTTTTGGGTCTTCAGTTTTTGTTTTTTGAGGGGTGGATTACCGTGAGCTCCCGGGTTAAGGGCTTGATTGGGTACCCCTAATTCGGACCCTCGTCAGTAGCCCCCGAGCCTGGGGGGGAGATGAAGGCTCGCGCCCAGGCTGAGTGGTAGCGTGGATATGGTAAGTTGCAGTATTTCCGGTGGGGGCGCGCGAGCGCACCCGCCGGGTGTAGCCCCCGAGCCTTGAGAAGAGCTGGTGCTCTTGTTGAGGCTTTGTGCCCGGGTGGTTTGCCTTGGATGTTGTCGGGATCGAAAAACTCGTCGGGGACGAGAAACTTGTCGGGGACGCTTCGTAGGTGGCCCGGGCAGCTTTTCAGCCGTTGACGGGCTGGGCACGGAAGCGTCGGTCCGTTCCCCTGCCGCGTGGGGAGGTGGGCGCGCCTTTTGAGGTGGTCAGGCGAAGCGACGTGCGCACGTCGCCGCGGCACCCGTGGTGGGCCCGCGCAATTAAGGCCGCGGCTGTTCCGCCCCGTCCCTATTTATAGCCGCGCGCCGCGGCGGCCTAGGGTTTTACCCTAGCCAGAGCTTTCCAACTTCCGACGCGCGCTTCGTCTCCTTCGCTGCTGCCGCCTGTTTTCTTGCGTCCTCCGCCGCCGTCGCTTCGTCGGTCCGGAGAGCAAGCGCCCGAGCCCCTCATCCCGCCGGCGTTTCTCCCTCTCGAAGCGCTGCGATGTCGACCTGGGAGCGCTCCCGCGTCTCGCTCCGGCAGCTGGAGGGCCTCGTGGCGGAAGGACTGCTTCCGCCGTTGACGGAGGCCGGGGAGTGGAAGGTGCCCGGCGTCGAGGACTACCCCCAACCGCCGGAGGGGTACGTTGTTTCTTTCGTCGCCTTCCACGAGCGCGGGTTCTCCGTCCCCGCCGGAAGGTTCATCCGCGCCGTACTCAACGAGTACGGGCTGGAGCTCCACCACCTCAACCCCAACGGGTCCAGCAGATGGCGGTGTTCGTGGCTCTCTGCGAGGGGTACCTGGGGATAGGGGCCCACTGGGACCTCTTCAGGTACTTCTTCAAGTTTTCGTTGCACTCCGCGGAGGGCGGAGCCCCCGCGACGATTGGTTGTGCCGTGCTGAAGGCAAAGCAGGGGCGGCTGAAGGCCTACATCTCGGGGACCTTGACCAGCTCGAACAAGGGCTGGCACCCGATGTGGTTCTACTTGAAGAACGACAGCAGGAACCCCCTTCCGGCGTACACCGGAAAAACTTTCGAGAAGTTGCCCGAGGCGTGGGCGTACGGGCCCGAGAAGGAGCGGCAAGATAAGGTCCTCAGGGACATCTGGGAGGCCCTCGCTCGGCTCCGTGACGCGAGGGTGTCCACGGCAGAAGTCCTCGGTGGGTACCTCTCGAGAGGTATCGTGCCGCTGAGGCGGCGCCCTCTCCAGATCTGGGAGATGGTCCCGAAGAATGCCCCCTTCGAGGGGACCGTGACGATGATCCCCCTGCCATCGGGGGACGAGGTGAAGCGCCGAGTGACGGCGGCGATGGGGAAGGGTCATGAAGCATATCCTCCCCCGGGCCTCCTCCCCATGCTCCCGAACAAGCGCACCCGGGATCTGGTAAGGTTTTCTTCGTGCACCTTGAATCCCCGAGTGGTTTTCAGTTTGCTAATCCTGAATTCTTTTAGATGAAGGGCCTCCACTGCACCCTCTCCCGGCCGCCACTCCCCGAGGACAAGGCGAGAAACCGGGCCGAGGCCGCATACGCCAAGGCGAGGAAAGATCGCCGGGAGGAGTGGAAGAAGAATGAGGTCGCCAAGCGTGAGCGGAACGCCGAGCGATCCAGGAGGAGGAGGAGGGGAGACGAGGTCTCCGAGGACGAGGACCCCGAGGAGTTCGTGGAGAACGTCTCGGGGAGCGAGGATGACGAGGAGAGCGACAACGACTCGCCTCCTCAGAAGCTCAAGTCGGTCGTGGTGATGACCGCCGGCGCCTCATCCTCGGCGCAGCATTCGGGGCGGAGCGGGAGAGGAGGGCCGCCACCGCCGGACTCGGGAAGGAGCGAAGGCTCTCGGTCGGACCGGCATCGGCGGTCCTCCGAGGAGAGCCGGCGCGAGAGGCGCAGCCGCACGCCTCCGTCCTCCCGTCACGAGCCCGAGAAGGGAAGGAGTTCCCGGCGGGAGACGGTCTCCCCTCCTCGGGAGAGGAGCCGGAGCCGGGACCTATCGGAGCGCGCCCACAAGGGGGGTTCATCCTCGGGGGCGTCGCGCTCCCCCAAAAGATTCGCGCCGCGGGACGATAGGCAGCCGCCGTCGGCCTCTCAGACGACGCGGGCGCGGAGCGAAGGGCGGGACGCGCCCCGGACGCCCGTGGTGAAGGCGCAGGCCCCTCCCGCCCCGGTGAGGATCCTGACAAGGCGGCCGGACTCGGCACCGGTCGAGGGAGGAGGCTCGTCAGGTCGGGCGGCGCCCCACTCGGGCAGGGACGCCGCAGTCGCGCCCGTGGCCCCTGCCCCGACGACGCTTGCGGGATCCAAGAGGCCCGCATCCCCGCAGGCCCCAGCGCCGACGGGGTCCAAGCGGACGCGGAGGATTGCGAAGGGGTGAGTGATGTCCTGTGTGTCTCGAATGGTTTTGGTTTTTTCTGTAGTTACCATTTTTCTCAGCCGGGTTCGCTGACTTGCAATGAACCAGTCGGGCCGATACCCCGCTCGAGGTGGCGCCGAGGAAGACACTGCGCTTGGTGGCGCAGAGGCCGGGGCCCATGGCGGAGCAAGCCGAGCAGGTGACGCCGGAGCCCACGGCGGAGCTGGCCAGGAAGGCGGCGGTAGACCCCGCGGTGGAGCGGGCCGAGGTGACTCCGCCGGTGCCCTCGGCGGAGCGGGCCGAGGAGGGAACGCCGGTGCCCTCGGCGGAGCAAGCCGAGGAGGGGACACGGAGGGTGGCGCCCTCTGCGGAGGAACAGGTGCCGGAGGGGGACGGCGACAGCCCGGGAGACACACTCCCAACGGGCCTAGCCTTTGCACAGGCCGTCCCCCCAGAGGCGGCCGTGGCGGCGCTCCAAGCGGAGCTGGCCGAGGAGCTGGCGGAGGCGGCCCTGCCTGCTCCTCAGGAGGAGCCGGCTCACCCCGGAGTGGAGGAGGTCGCCGGGGAAGATGGCCGCGGGGAAGATAGCCGCGGGGACGCGGCCGGGGAAGATGGCCGCGGGGTTGCTGCCTCTCCAGGGGCTGCGGCTGGCCCCCAGGAAGCAGAGGCGAGGACCTCGGGCGCTCGTCCAGACGCCGCCATTCCGGCAGCCGTTGCAGCCCCCGAGCCCTCCGGGGTGGTTCCCCCGGAGATCGTCGTGCTCGAGGACTCGCCGGAGGGTAGCTCGCGGAGGGTCGCCGGGGAGACCAGCAGGAGGTTGATCATGGAGCCCCCGAGACCTTCGTGCCCTTCGAGCGAGGGCCTGTGCCATCTCCGGGAGACGCCGGGGATGATTGCGGTGGACCGTCGATGTGCTGCCCTCGTACCCAT
>CM014273.1:8801343-8822076 GCA_004135705.1 Alloteropsis semialata | reverse complement strand
ATCCAAACTCATCTTGACGTAGTCGTACAAGTCTTCACTTGTCGAAGTCCAAGTTGACGAAGTCCGAGTCGACGGAGTCGACGAAGTCTTCTAGATCTTCCTCAGATCCTAGTAAACGTTTGCATAAATAAACAACGACATTCTAAGCGAATAAACTCCAAATAAGAAGCAACAAGAACCAAATAACACCAAACCTCACACTAACGGGTAGTTCATGATTTTAGAAGGAATACCTAAATTGGTTTCAAATTATTCTAAGCTACGGTTGATTTTATACTATTTTCCTTTAATAAACCCTTTCTAGATTTTCGCAAAAGGAAAAGAAAACAACTGACATGCGGCAACACCGAAATGCGTCACATGCCAGGCCCGGGTTAGCCGTGCTAACATCATTACGATATCAACACGTAGGGTTAATATCTGACACCAACATTGGGCCCTGTTGACATCAGTGTTGCCCAAGTTAACGGCGAATGTCGACTTGGTCAACGGGGTCAGAAGGAGGTTAAACCTGGTTAGCGGCTTAAGTTAGCGGGTCCCACACATCAATGTACGGGTCCCATTGGTCAGGTGGACAGGCTGATCCGGTCAGTGGGGTACACATGTCATCACATGGGCCCCGTAGTGTTAGTGGCCCAGATAGTCAGTTAGTGGGCACAGCTTGTTAGAAGACAGACTGTTAGCGGTTGATACTGGGCCAACAAGATTTGAAAGGTATACGGGTCAGGTAGCAAGGCAGCTCGCCTAACAGGCAGCAAGCCCGAATTCGGTGCAACGAGTTGCACACAAGTCCGGGTGGTCTCTGGTATGGTTCGAGGTTAGACCGGGAGCAGGCTAGGTGGTGGCGAAGGTTGGTCGGAGCGGTTATGGACCAAGAAGGGTCACGGCTTAGGTTCAAGGTCGAGGCAAGAGCGACGAAAGGTGTCGTTCATGCACTCGAGCTTAAACGGCGAGGGCGCGGCTTAGGCCGATGGCACACGGGCACAAGGTTCACCTTGGCTGTGCATAAGAAAGGTGTTGGTAAAACGGGGAGCGAAGCGAGGATGTTCATGGTTTCGGGTTCAACAAGCAAGGGCAGGGTTTTCACGCGAGGTCATGATTCACCATGGTCGCGGAGCGATCGATAAAGGATGAAGACAAGGCGGCTTAGGATCGGGCGAGACAAGGCTTTGGACCGGGTTGTCACTTGGGCTGGTTCGGCTTAACGCGAACACGCGCGAGCTCATGGTCGTCCATAGCCGCGATAAGGACGCGAGCGTTGGGAAACGGCTCAACACGGCATGGCTTGGCGGGTATGCGGGTTGCATGTCACGTAGTCGCAGCTTGGCTTTGGTTGGGCGAACGTGTGCGGGCACGTGGTCGTCCACGGTCGCAACATCGCCGGGATGGGACGGCATGGCCTCGGCTTAGAACGCGGGTTCATGGCATTCCATGGCCGCGACGTGGTTGGCAAGGTAACATCATAGGGACGGTCAGGGACAGCAAGGTTCACTACTCGACAGTCAGCGTACAAGCGACGATGACAATCGGTAGCGAAACGGAACGGCTAGGACATACGCAGGTGGTTCGGGCATGGTGTCGAACACTTGGAGAGCGCTTGACTTGGACAAGGGAGATTGGCAAAGGCTAAGGGCGGGGATGCGTGGGATAGCCGGCAGGTCAAGGCTGCGGACTGTACAAGGGAGCGGTGGTCTTCGCAGGATGAGGACCGGGGTGGCAGGGTCTTGGACGAGGCATTACTTTCCCCTGCTTTACAATCGATGGTGCCGTTCAGGCCCAAGCACAAGGAGCACAGGACCATACAGAATTGCAAAGCAAGGTAAAGAAGGTTTGAACTACTACCTACAGAAGCTTGCCGGTAGAGCTACTGGTTGGCCAAGGCAGAGAGGCACAGGAACGTGCAAGGCCAGGGCAGCAAGCAAGGGCAAGGTCGAGGTCTGGGTCCGCGGCATCCACAAGGTTCTGCAGAACAGCACGGCGTGAATGCCGTCAACACAGACACAGACAGCCCGGCAGGCAAGGAGAGTCGGCGAGCTCACGGTCCTTGGTTCGGGCATACCATTGAGCATAGCAGCTTGGGCAGGACATGGTAAGGCGGGACCTCGGGTTTGGTTCAACGGCGAAAGCACCTGCACAAGACGCGGCTCGAAGGCACGCGACACAGAACAGCAGCGGGGCAACGGCAAGGCGGGTTAGACATTACATCGAACACCTTAGGGGCGCGGACAAGGGTAGCCATGGCTAGGTCTCTTGGAGCACGGCTTGGTTATGAGGGCAACAGCACCTGCACAAAGCACTGCGACACGAAGGCTTGCGGCAGTCCAGCGGCTCGACGGCCGGTCAGGCAAGCAACGGGTACAGATGGTGGTGGTGGTTTGGTGCTCCCCATGGCCGAACAGCAAAAGGGAACAGGAAGGAGATGGTCACAGTGGTACTCACCGGCGGGTCGGCAGCTCGGCGCTGGTGGTTGGCTTCAGGATGGCCGGACGCGATGCAGGGGCAGCTCCGCCACGGCTTCGGTGCACGACGAGGTCGGAGACGATGGAAGGCAGGACGAGGCGTGGTCGTGCAGGTAAGCTCGCGGTTCGGCGTCGTGGCGGAGTGGTGGACGACGCGTTCCCGACAGCGGCGGCTCGCGGCACAGCTCGACGCGGCGGCCAAGACGGGCGCGGGCGTTGTTCCCCTGGGCGACGACCTCCGCTTCCCCTTCGCCCTCCTCGGCATGGGCTCCATCTCCTCTGCTTGTCGTTGCCGCGTTGATGCAGTCACACCGAGCTTGCTGCACCGCTCACACCCGCGCGTCGCGTGCGTGGACATGCGCGTGTGAGCCGCGCGCCGTGCCTGCTCGTCCGCCTGCTTCGCTTGCTGCCGAGGCTGCTGCACTTGCTGCTGCTTGACCGGAGAGGAGAGATTGAGAGAGGAGATGTGCTGGTGGAGAGGATGCGGTGGAAAGCTTTGACTGGAGAGAGAGATTCGAGTGAAGGGACGATGGGAGAATTAATTCTCTGGTGCTTGCGGTGGATGAGATCGAGAGGAGAGAGATAGAGCTGCTGCTTGCTTCTTGCGGTGGAAGAAAGAGATGAGCAGGGAAGGGATGGCGTCGGGTGGAGAAGAAGAGGATCGAGAGAGCCGGCGGCTGCTGGGGGATGGAGAGGAGAGGGGAAGGGTGGGGGATTTATAGGAAGGGATTAGGGCTAGGGTTATGTTGTGGGCTTTAGATGGGCCCAGATTTGATGGGCTAGAATATTATCAGCCTATGAAATAAATTCACAATAATTTATTTCATAAACCGTGAAACAAATGAATTAGACTAATTATCTGGATCGAATTAATTAAGAAATAATCAATTCAAAATCCGGATAACGTCGTCACAATTCAGAACAAATTTCATAGATATTTGGGATGAATTAATCAGACTATTTTCCGAACCAGATTAATTAAATTAATAATCAATCCGTTCAAATGAAAAATAGCGCCATAATTCGGATAGGTTTTTCTGGAACTCCGGATTGATCTGGACGCCGAGAATTTCGATCTAGACTTCGATTGGGATTAGAGAGATGGATGATCGGTCCGATATGTTAGTGGATCAACTGGCTGGGAGAACGGATAGGGCTTAGATAGCGGCTTTCACCACAGGGTTTGATCGGGCGAGTTAGTTGTTAGCTTTAGATTTATATTTGAATTTGGAATTCAAATATAAATCACACTCAAAAATCCAATTAAAGCCGAAGAAAAACCAAAACACTCTATCCTAAATTAACCTATGCAAGAATTAAAAGGTCAATTTTAATTTCCTAAGAATTTAGGGAGATTCACAAGATGACAATTCTAGGTGTTTTCACGACAACGCACGAAAAATTTTGAAACCCACATTTTTGCAGTCAAAGAACATTCTGGAAAAATCCGGGATGTTACAGACTCCCCCCCTCAGAAGAATCTCGTCCTCGAGATTAGGGCCGCACTGGAGTTGACAGGAGTTCTTCTGCTTCTTCGAGTTGCCATGTTGCTTCTTGATGCTTCCAAGACAATCGATATCACTTTTCCAAAATGGCATATAACACCTTATTCCAATGACCTAGATATCTCCTTGCAGATTCCAAAGGTACTTGTATACATATGAAGTTTCTTTTGGGCTTTTGGCGTGGTTCTTCTTCAGAAGGTCTTGTCGGTTGTTCTTCAGTCTTCGTCTTCATCCAAGCCTAAAGGTTCAGGATAGGGGCTTGTGTAGCGTAGATTGAAAGCAAGCGTACTCGACAAAAAGTCTCATGGTTTTGGATCCTTCCATAGAGAGTACGTTCTCTTTGTCCATGTAACTGAGTACAATTATTCTCGATCATCTTTGGTGATTCCAGAGTACTCAATTAATACTTAACCAATATTGTGCTTCCAGTAAGGGCTCCTATAGCTGGGGTTATGTTTGGGTTCTATCTTCTTAGCATTCACCTCAGAATGGTGTTCCTTTTCCAATGCTTCCAAGGTAGCTTGACCAACAATTCTTGTACTCTGGGGTTGATAGAAAGATCACTAGCTTGTAAACTCATGGCAGTACACCTGTGGGGATCACTTAGCTCTCCCCCCTCAGTGTTAGCACTAGAGTTCACTTGGGGGCTAGTACTCTTTGGCAACACATAGCGGCGGTCTTTTCTAAGTGGGTGGTGTTCTAACTCGCTGCAAATGGAGTTGAGATACAAACACAGAAAACAACGCTATCCTACACTCAATGAGAACAAGCAATAAAAACAAGGAAACAACACAAGAACCAATCACTCAAACATGCATTTCATTATAACCTAAGTGCTATCTTAAGGCCAACTCCAAATGCCTTAGAGATCTCACACACTAAGCGATTCCACTATATCGATGGGTTTTCCAAAATGGTGGTCTTCTACTACAGACTCAAGCACTTGCACTATGATATCTTCAAGCTTGTACATCTAGAAAATCTCGACCAATTTCCAAAAGTCGTATTGCTTTCCCATCTTCGTCATGATGATCTCTTCATTTGTTTTGAATTCTGTGATTACAAAAGGTTCAATGGTAATCCGAGAAGTCATGATAAATCCAACAAGTCAAGTCCTTTGCATTCTTGGCACTTGCCCTGTAATTCCTTAGTCACTTGATCCTTCCAACCATCTGTTCTTCCAAGAACATAAGAGAGTTATTGCAACTTGAGTGGCGCATTCTGGTCCGCCTATTCATTCGTTGTAGAAGATGCGAAGAACACTGAACTTCAGTTTGCTTTGTCAAAACAAGTTGAAAATTTCTGTAAGGTGATCTAATGAGGTGTAACTGATACTTCTTCATGCTTTGCTTTCGCCAGAGGCGATGGAGGGATAAGTCAGTGAGTCAGTTAGGATGAAGAT
The DNA here is from genome assembly GCA_004135705.1 of Alloteropsis semialata. Classification (NCBI taxonomy): domain Eukaryota; kingdom Viridiplantae; phylum Streptophyta; class Magnoliopsida; order Poales; family Poaceae; genus Alloteropsis; species Alloteropsis semialata. The sequence continues at coordinate 8,816,710 of CM014273.1, read as the reverse complement.
CAAGGAAAGTAGGATACCAAATAGTTCAAGGAATATTGATGAAGTAGTCCAAGGATGTATATATCAAAATAGACTCAAGTCAGGGCTTCCTAGCTATCGTCCAGTCTAAGGTTTGCGTGCTACGGTCAAGTACGGCTCTGATACCAACTGAAACGACCCGGATTTTCAATTACGAGAATCCGAATCCCTGTACCATTGTGATAGTCCCAGAATCAACAGCTATCACGTACAGAACTCATTTCAGCTGGATATCACATCCATACAACGAAAACAATCATCAGAGTTAGCTTACAACAAGGTTATATAATGGAAAGCGTACTATTACAAGCCCCTTGGGCTAAGCGACAATATGAAAACCAACGCATCGGTAACTAAGCTTCAAGCCAGCTTCAGCTTCAGAGCACCACTTCCACAGGCAACACTTGAGCATAGCACAGCAACCTTCTCACCAACTTCAACGGAGTTGGTCTTGCACTTCGGGTCCTCACCTGTTCATTCACAAACTGCCCCCAAGGATTGGGACAGGTCCACGTCACCATCCGTAATGCAAGCTTTAAGGTGGCCTAAATCTAGTATAAGAAATATCAAGGATAGGCTTAAGGTTATTCCTATGCAAGCAGCAGCATCTCCATCCCAAAACCATTCTCACAACACCACGAGCGATCCTGGCGCACCAGGTACCCGTCACCAATATCTTCCACTCATCACTCTCTAGGCGATGTGAAAGCTCCCACCCTTCACATCTCAACTGCCCGAGGCAGGCCCTACTCTAGAGGGGAGGTAGAAATCCCTAAAACAATGGCGGATTGTGTGAAATTCACAGGAGCGTCCCTTGACCGCGGACGGCGGCTATATATAGATTAGACTCTGCAGAGTTTTGTACACCTGGACCCACTCGGGCTGCGAGGCGGTGTACGGCCGCCTCGAGACGCAGCCCACAGCACAGACCCTAGCCAGTGAACGGTACCCTCCTGCTTTTCCCGGCTTAGGATATGTCGAAGACGCAACTCAGCATCCGAGAACTGTGATGGCCTCCCCCGCGGTGGCCAAGTCCCGGGGTATGAGCCTCCTTCGGGGGAACAAGGTCTCCGCCTTTTCCCCCACACACTTCCGCTAACTCCTTACAGTCCGGGTACCGCACTTAACTAGGCTGGCTGGAACACCCCCCAGTAGGTGTAAGTGGTGTGCACGAAGTTCTGTGAACCAGGCAATCCAACTCGGTTTTTGGTGCCGGGGTGAGCGTCACCGTCAAATAGCGTATCCACCTCCAGTGGTCCGCTCGCGCACCCATTACAGGTATTGCCGCCAAACTCCTCAAGTAGCACAAGAACATGTACCCGCCACAGGTACCACACAGGATGCGCCTAAGTTCGCACCCCAAGCCCTCGATACGAGATCGAGTTAAGCTGCTCACCCCCGCAAAGTTCCCAAAACCCCTTACTCCTTTCCCGGGTTTTTGCCCCACACACGCCAAGAATCCTATCACATCCATCCCATACACATGCAAGCATAGCAAGTTCATAGCATCCAGTATAATAGGCTATCAAGGTTAACAGTAAGTAAATAAGGCCATGCAATAGGTCAAGCATCATTATCATGCGAGAAAGTAAAGCGCTAGCATACTAGAAGCAATGCCTAATAGGATTCAAAGTAGGATGGGCGTGGACACCTGTGACTTTGCAATCCAAACTCATCTTGACGTAGTCGTACAAGTCTTCACTTGTCGAAGTCCAAGTTGACGAAGTCCGAGTCGACGGAGTCGACGAAGTCTTCTAGATCTTCCTCAGATCCTAGTAAACGTTTGCATAAATAAACAACGACATTCTAAGCGAATAAACTCCAAATAAGAAGCAACAAGAACCAAATAACACCAAACCTCACACTAACGGGTAGTTCATGATTTTAGAAGGAATACCTAAATTGGTTTCAAATTATTCTAAGCTACGGTTGATTTTATACTATTTTCCTTTAATAAACCCTTTCTAGATTTTCGCAAAAGAAAAAGAAAACAACTGACATGCGGCAACACCGAAATGCGTCACATGCCAGGCCCGGGTTAGCCGTGCTAACATCATTACGATATCAACACGTAGGGTTAATATCTGACACCAACATTGGGCCCTGTTGACATCAGTGTTGCCCAAGTTAACGGCGAATGTCGACTTGGTCAACGGGGTCAGAAGGAGGTTAAACCTGGTTAGCGGCTTAAGTTAGCGGGTTCCACACATCAATGTACGGGTCCCATTGGTCAGGTGGACAGGCTGATCCGGTCAGTGGGGTACACATGTCATCACATGGGCCCCGTAGTGTTAGTGGCCCAGATAGTCAGTTAGTGGGCACAGCTTGTTAGAAGACAGACTGTTAGCGGTTGATACTGGGCCAACAAGATTTGAAAGGTATACGGGTCAGGTAGCAAGGCAGCTCGCCTAACAGGCAGCAAGCCCGAATTCGGTGCAACGAGTTGCACACAAGTCCGGGTGGTCTCTGGTATGGTTCGAGGTTAGACCGGGAGCAGGCTAGGTGGTGGCGAAGGTTGGTCGGAGCGGTTATGGACCAAGAAGGGTCACGGCTTAGGTTCAAGGTCGAGGCAAGAGCGACGAAAGGTGTCGTTCATGCACTCGAGCTTAAACGGCGAGGGCGCGGCTTAGGCCGATGGCACACGGGCACAAGGTTCACCTTGGCTGTGCATAAGAAAGGTGTTGGTAAAACGGGGAGCGAAGCGAGGATGTTCATGGTTTCGGGTTCAACAAGCAAGGGCAGGGTTTTCACGCGAGGTCATGATTCACCATGGTCGCGGAGCGATCGATAAAGGATGAAGACAAGGCGGCTTAGGATCGGGCGAGACAAGGCTTTGGACCGGGTTGTCACTTGGGCTGGTTCGGCTTAACGCGAACACGCGCGAGCTCATGGTCGTCCATAGCCGCGATAAGGACGCGAGCGTTGGGAAACGGCTCAACACGGCATGGCTTGGCGGGTATGCGTGTTGCATGTCACGTAGTCGCAGCTTGGCTTTGGTTGGGCGAACGTGTGCGGGCACGTGGTCGTCCACGGTCGCAACATCGCCGGGATGGGACGGCATGGCCTCGGCTTAGAACGCGGGTTCATGGCATTCCATGGCCGCGACGTGGTTGGCAAGGTAACATCATAGGGACGGTCAGGGACAGCAAGGTTCACTACTCGACAGTCAGCGTACAAGCGAAGATGACAATCGGTAGCGAAACGGAACGGCTAGGACATACGCAGGTGGTTCGGGCATGGTGTCGAACACTTGGAGAGCGCTTGACTTGGACAAGGGAGATTGGCAAAGGCTAAGGGCGGGGATGCGTGGGATAGCCGGCAGGTCAAGGCTGCGGACTGTACAAGGGAGCGGTGGTCTTCGCAGGATGAGGACCGGGGTGGCAGGGTCTTGGACGAGGCATTACTTTCCCCTGCTTTACAATCGATGGTGCCGTTCAGGCCCAAGCACAAGGAGCACAGGACCATACAGAATTGCAAAGCAAGGTAAAGAAGGTTTGAACTACTACCTACAGAAGCTTGCCGGTAGAGCTACTGGTTGGCCAAGGCAGAGAGGCACAGGAACGTGCAAGGCCAGGGCAGCAAGCAAGGGCAAGGTCGAGGTCTGGGTCCGCGGCATCCACAAGGTTCTGCAGAACAGCACGGCGTGAATGCCGTCAACACAGACTCAGACAGCCCGGCAGGCAAGGAGAGTCGGCGAGCTCACGGTCCTTGGTTCGGGCATACCATTGAGCATAGCAGCTTGGGCAGGACATGGTAAGGCGGGACCTCGGGTTTGGTTCAACGGCGAAAGCACCTGCACAAGACGCGGCTCGAAGGCACGCGACACAGAACAGCAGCGGGGCAACGGCAAGGCGGGTTAGACATTACATCGAACACCTTAGGGGCGCGGACAAGGGTAGCCATGGCTAGGTCTCTTGGAGCACGGCTTGGTTATGAGGGCAACAGCACCTGCACAAAGCACTGCGACACGAAGGCTTGCGGCAGTCCAGCGGCTCGACGGCCGGTCAGGCAAGCAACGGGTACAGATGGTGGTGGTGGTTTGGTGCTCCCCATGGCCGAACAGCAAAAGGGAACAGGAAGGAGATGGTCACGGTGGTACTCACCGGCGGGTCGGCAGCTCGGCGCTGGTGGTTGGCTTCAGGATGGCCGGACGCGATGCAGGGGCAGCTCCGCCACGGCTTCGGTGCACGACGAGGTCGGAGACGATGGAAGGCAGGACGAGGCGTGGTCGTGCAGGTAAGCTCGCGGTTCGGCGTCGTGGCGGAGTGGTGGACGACGCGTTCCCGACAGCGGCGGCTCGCGGCACAGCTCGACGCGGCGGCCAAGACGGGCGCGGGCGTTGTTCCCCTGGGCGACGACCTCCGCTTCCCCTTCGCCCTCCTCGGCATGGGCTCCATCTCCTCTGCTTGTCGTTGCCGCGTTGATGCAGTCACACCGAGCTTGCTGCACCGCTCACACCCGCGCGTCGCGTGCGTGGACATGCGCGTGTGAGCCGCGCGCCGTGCCTGCTCGTCCGCCTGCTTCGCTTGCTGCCGAGGCTGCTGCACTTGCTGCTGCTTGACCGGAGAGGAGAGATTGAGAGAGGAGATGTGCTGGTGGAGAGGATGCGGTGGAAAGCTTTGACTGGAGAGAGAGATTCGAGTGAAGGGACGATGGGAGAATTAATTCTCTGGTGCTTGCGGTGGATGAGATCGAGAGGAGAGAGATAGAGCTGCTGCTTGCTTCTTGCGGTGGAAGAAAGAGATGAGCAGGGAAGGGATGGCGTCGGGTGGAGAAGAAGAGGATCGAGAGAGCCGGCGGCTGCTGGGGGATGGAGAGGAGAGGGGAAGGGTGGGGGATTTATAGGAAGGGATTAGGGCTAGGGTTATGTTGTGGGCTTTAGATGGGCCCAGATTTGATGGGCTAGAATATTATCAGCCTATGAAATAAATTCACAATAATTTATTTCATAAACCGTGAAACAAATGAATTAGACTAATTATCTGGATCGAATTAATTAAGAAATAATCAATTCAAAATCCGGATAACGTCGTCACAATTCAGAACAAATTTCATAGATATTTGGGATGAATTAATCAGACTATTTTCCGAACCAGATTAATTAAATTAATAATCAATCCGTTCAAATGAAAAATAGCGCCATAATTCGGATAGGTTTTTCTGGAACTCCGGATTGATCTGGACGCCGAGAATTTCGATCTAGACTTCGATTGGGATTAGAGAGATGGATGATCGGTCCGATATGTTAGTGGATCAACTGGCTGGGAGAACGGATAGGGCTTAGATAGCGGCTTTCGCCACAGGGTTTGATCGGGCGAGTTAGTTGTTAGCTTTAGATTTATATTTGAATTTGGAATTCAAATATAAATCACACTCAAAAATCCAATTAAAGCCGAAGAAAAACCAAAACACTCTATCCTAAATTAACCTATGCAAGAATTAAAAGGTCAATTTTAATTTCCTAAGAATTTAGGGAGATTCACAAGATGACAATTCTAGGTGTTTTCACGACAACGCACGAAAAATTTTGAAACCCACATTTTTGCAGTCAAAGAACATTCTGGAAAAATCCGGGATGTTACACACATGCTGCCTCATCGTATTGATTGATCTTATCTATCAGATTATTGATGCTTCCCGAGTCCTAGAAAATCGATTTCAGTAGATCATTGCGCAATGTGCATCACGGATGCCATCAAATTTTCATGGACGCCACGCTTGCCGCGCCAGCCACCGCGTACGTGTAGCTAGCTAGATCTACCATGGGAGCTAGCACACAGAATAATACGGGTAGAGACGACCGAGAATTAAAGGTATGGGAGTCACGAAGGCAGAGGTGATTTGCCATTTTTCGAATGCGGCTTTTGCTAATAATAGCCACTGCGAAAGATAGAAAGTATAGAGGGCTCCATAAGGTAGGCTAGAAGGGCATACAAAATCTAGTAGCCATGGATAGTAGATCGCAGATTTGGCCCTTAAACTTAGCTTTGGGTGTCACCCCGGTCCCCAAACTCGCAAATATAATTGCACCACAAATCAATAGATGGAGAGTAAGGTGTATAACCTTAGGATGACTCCTCATATCCATTTCCTCGCAGAATTCATACCATCATGATTAGATGGGGTAAATTTAGATTCTTGCTTACCTATTTTATGTTAGGTACTCCAATTTTTAAACTAAGTTTGTGTCGGATATCAATATCCAGGGTATCTTAACCGAATGGGTTAGGATGCCCATTAAGAGCCACCCCCTCATAACAGGCCATAAGAAGTGAGGCCCTTCATTCGAAACATCCCCTCACAAAGCGGCCCAGCAACAGCCTAGCTACGGCCCAGTGTGCTAAGCTCTGCCTCTCCCAACCCCAGGGAGGGAAGTCGAGGACAGTGCCCGCAGTGGACCAGCCGCTCCGCTGGAATCGCGGTAGGCAGAGGACTCCGCCTCGCCCGACCCCCATGCCCGAGTCGGAGCAGGGCCCACCGTGGGCTCGTCTCCGCCTCGCCCGACCTCCCCGGTTCGGGTCAAAGGCTTGCCAAGGACCTGGGGCCCAGGGGGCACAGCCTCGCGGGCCAGACACAATCCGCAGACACGAAGGGCATTAATTGCCCGAACAGGCGGAGTGGGCACCATGCACCTAAGACGGCAACCACTCCATCCTTACGAATGACGGAACACTGACGCACGGCATGGAGAGGTCAAATAACCCTGTTCGGCACGCCCGCAGGGTACGGTTCTTGAGCGTTATCCACAGTATCCCGGGAGGGGGTCCCAGGAGTAGGTGAAGACCGAAGGCCCAGGCGCTTTCCTTCCACCCGAAGCCTCCACCCGTCTCTCTCTCTCTCTCTCTCTCTCTCTCTCTATCTCTCGTGTAACGGCCCAGCCCATTCCCTTGTGAGATATAAAAGAGAATGGGCCCTTCCTTAGGGGGTGATTCGTTCGAAACCATCCGACTCACACTCCCTACGCACATACCCACAGAAACTTGGGAGCTCGTTCCCTCTCTCGACCGCTTGTAGCCCCTACTACGAGCAACACGAGTAACACGAGAAGCCTCAAACTGGACGTAAGGCATTCGTGTCTAAACCAGTATAATCCCCGTATCCTCTTATCCGAGCTTAAACACGCAATTCACTAAATTCACTAGCCGATGATTTCATACACTGACACTTTGACTTTCATTTTCAATTTCCTCACGGAATTAATACCATCATGACTAGAGGGGGTAAAATTAGATTCTTTCTTACCTCTTTTATGTTAGGTACTCCAATTTGTAAAGTAATGTTTGCCTTTCATTTTTCCTCAACAATAAATAATGCATCCATTACTAATGAAACTATAAATACATCAAAACTACAGAGTTACATTATATACTAGAACTCCACAACTTATCACACCTTTGGCCTCATTCTAGTAAAAAATATGACACAATTACAGAAGGCTTATTTTATTGAATATATATACATATACAGGTTAAATATGTATACATATATTCTGAAAATACATTTTTGTAAGTTTAGGGGCTTGGATGCCACTCGAAGCTAAGACTATACGGCAAAATATACATTTTGTAAGTTCAGGGACAGGAGTGGCACCCGAATCTAAGTTTAGGTGAACAAAACTGCAATTTGTAAGTTTGGGGACTGGGATGACACATCGTGACAAGTTTGATGACCTGTGTGATGAACTTTACTCTTTCTAAAAAGTTGTTTGTGCATAATATTTGGATGGGAGTAAAGCAAGATATATAAAACACAGACTAAATGTCATATATCAAGTTATCAACCACATAGCTGATAGCTATTATGAAACCACCATTCATTCTTGGAGAAATTAAAGACTCGTGGCCGTCTCCATAGCATAATGTCATCTTGCAATGATTCTTTTTGCTACAATCTTCAGTATCTTTGGCATAATGTGCCCATGAAAAATTCCGGTATAAAGGAGGCTATAGAATTATTAAAAAATAAATGTCATTTCTGACAAATATATAACCTAAAAGAATACAAATCCTTTTCTCTTTAATTTCGAGTGTGTAGCTGCTCCGTGGTAGATAGATGGAGATCGCCTTCTACGCGTTGTAGCTGCTGGCCTGCTGCCTGCCATGCCACGTCCGGGCTCAGCGACGTCGTTTTGTTCGCTCTCGGACTCGGATTCGATTCGATCGTCGGTGCCGCCCGCGTGCTAGCTGGATTGATCACCCTCAGTATCCACGTCTGTTCATCGATCTGGTGCCATGATGGACCATGGTGTAATGGAGAAGCAGACGAGTCGGAGTCGGAGGACGGCGGAAGCGGAGTCGGAGTCGAGGAAGGATCCAATACGGGATCCGGCCGGAAGCTCTAGGGCTTGCGGGCCTATATATATCTCAGCCCCAAGGGAATCCCTACCCACCGAGAAAGAACCACAACCTGCAGCCGCCGCACAATGGCCGAGAGCAAGCTGGCGGCGACGCCGGAGGTCGGTGCGGCGGCGGCGGCGCCGGGGAGCAAGCCGGCGGGGGCGAGGAGGACGAAGCTGGTGAAGGTGCAGCAGAGGTACATCGACTGCCTCCTGAAGCGGACCCCGCTGGGGCCCTTCCCGACCTTGAGCGACGAGCTCATCGACGCCAGCCACGACACGCCCGAGAAACGGGAAAGCTACCGCAGGTTGCAGGCCGAGACTGCCGCGCTCTTCAAGAAGTCCCAGGACGAGGATGCAGCCATCCTCGAGCAGTACCGCGCCAACGGGTTCGCCATGCAGTAGGTAGAGATCAGGGACGACGAGGACTAGGGCAGGAGATTGGTGTTGGTGATTAATTCGATACTCTCCTATGGGTACAGCGTAAGCGGCAGCAGTAGTATAGTAATATAGTAGCCGAGTATTGTGCAAGCTTTATACGTATGGTCGTCTAGTTCGTTGTGGGATACTATTTACCAGTCAGTTCTTCTCGTGCTACGAATGATGTGATGTTGTTATGATATGTATTTAGCTGTGACGTATGCTATACTGTACTTGTCAACGTGATGCTGACATCACTCTATGAAATTAATTAGAGTACTGTGGCCCCTTAGATAGACGCCCGCATGTAAACCTTGTGTCGTCGGAAGCCTTTAAAAGCAACACAACATTCCACCCCTTTCCATCGCACCAACAGATCACAACATTGTCAGCATCTTTGAGATGCCGAAACTAAGCCACCGCTGCCATGGCTGTGCCGCCACTCTCCTCATCATACAAAGCCCACCAAGCAGAGATGGACGGCTTGGGTGGTTTCGGCCTCGAAACCGCCATGCAGGTGTGGCAGACCGCCCCTAATTAACCCGGCTCAAGTGTATGAAACCACCTCCACTGCGGTACTTCACACACTTCAACCAGACTAACTGTGCAGCCCGTCGGATAGCTTTCCGATTAAACCACCGTTTCTCATGACCGAAACAAAATAGCAGCAAGTCTCACTCGAAGATGGGCTCAGGCAGTACAACTCATCACAAATTTTACATCATAAGGTTCACATGGATAATTATACAAACACAATGCATAAGTTTTAGTTATTACAAACCAGAGTTATAATACAGCGGAAATCTAAACGTCGAACACATAACATTATGCGGAGCCCTCACATAATGTTCAATCACCGCGGCCTGAGTCAGACTCAGACGGCACCCGCTCCACAGTCCAACCATCAGGCAAAACACACGGCCAGGTCAAAGCAGCAACAGGGTCAAAGCCAGCAGCATCCATATCTGAAAAACAAGCCACAAGCAAGGCTGAGTATACTAATACCCAACAAGACTTACCCGACAAGGTTAAATTCTAGACATGCAAGGCTCTATGGTGGGGGAAAATTTGTTTTGCCAAAAAGCATCTACAAGTTGATCCCTATTTTTAATATTTTAGCCAAGTTAAAGTGAGACTTATCCAACAACATTCAGTGTCAAAAACAATTGATTAACCAGATATCAACATTACTCAACTAATAATATCTCTAACCATTGCCCAAGCACACTGATGTGTGACGAGAGATCAAGCAGCTTCATGTAACCACGAAGGACGGACGGCTCAAGTTGATTTTTAACCATGCATGGGACAACCTCATCGCACACCCCGTGAGAGACACCCAGGACCTCATGAGGCAACCATTCCCATCTCTCCCTGCCATCTGCCATCGGGGACCACTCCACCCGAATGCACGCCCCAACTAACCCCAGGTGCTCAAAGCAAACCTGTACCGCGGCCACTGCTACATTCACCATCAACCCCTCGCCCAATGGAGTAGATATGTCTGTCAGACGTCAGTTTGAATCAAGTACTAGGTTTACCAGTTTACCACATTTCCCGGCATACGATTAGTACCTTCAAAAGCTTGACCAACTGACCACACCATCAATGCCTTAGCCACAACTCAACTGTGCAAACGGGGCGCCCAACCAACACAGGAATATCGCAAAGGCCCCGCTTGCCGAACCTCATGATTCCAACATAAGGTAAAACATAAATCCTGTATCTCGCGAGTGACAAGGCAATCACTCGACTTCTACCGGTCCTAATTAAGCATGGCATTCTATACGACCTACACATACTAGTATTAGGACATAGGTACCTAGGGATCATGCAACTAGGGTTTCAAACAACTCCTTAAACTTAAATGCACAAAGTAAGGCACAAAGCAACCCATTGGGGTTTGTTAAAGCTGGGACATGCTCCGGTGCTTGCCTTCTTGATCACCAGCGGCCTTTGGCCCTTCCGGACTTTGGCCCGGGTCTTGTGCAGTAACGAGGTTTAGCTCAGCAGCAGGATCAACCTCCGACTCGATCTCGACCTCGTATACGCCGTCAACAATGGTGTTCTCTACATGAGATGCAAATGTATGAGATGCATGAATGCATAAACAATCAATCACAGGAATATCTACAGCAACTCAAATATACTGCAGAAATTCATTTATACACGTCACTGGGCAATCATTTACGAAGTATAAACCAATTAAGAAACTCAAAAGGAAAGCTGTGTGGGTTGCTTTTAGTTACTGATTACTCTCAGTTCAGATCTGAAATAACTCAGAAATTAAATTTACTAGTCATTTTATTATGCTAAAAGCAACTTAAATTACAACACAAATTAAATAAAACATCTATAAATGACCATTTTCTATGGCTGAATATGAACATTCAGCACTCCAGGTTGCTATACATCTTTTTATAATTAATTTTACTGCAAGAAAACTATTTATTGATTAACCATTTTCTAACTAGTTTTTACTAATTAAAGCCTAAAAATTATATTTACATAAACAAAAATTAAGGTAAACATGTTTCTGTGTTCCTAACAGCCAAACATATTTTTTAGAAATTTTCCAGCATTTTACCTATTTGTTTTCTATTTCTTTTAACAGCCACTAATTGCTAACAGTTAGAAAATGATAAGTAATTCTATAGGTACTTTCTGGAGTTGCAATTTTTACTGGGGCTCACTTTACACCAGAAAACTCTACTATGAAATTCTCACATTTTTCTAATCTATACAGAATATTTGGTGATTTAACTCTTCTTAATTAGCTAGAAACAAGATTAAATCACAACTATAAAACTACATGTAATCTGGAGCTGATTCTTTTTGTGAGGGTGCCTAGGATCTAGGGCAGCTCTAACAAAAATTGTCAAGTTTTTTGAGTAGTTTATATATTTATTACTTTTTCTACTCTATTAACTTAACTAATTCCAAATCTACCAAAATCATGAATAAACTCTAGCCATCAGATACTCAACTCAACTCTACTATCAACAACAGAACCATCAGAGGTGGTTTTGCATTTTTAGCTCATGCATAGGATTTATAAAGCAATAAACAAACTCTCAAGCACATATTCATGCATGAAGCAATACATTATTCAAACAACAGTTTACACCTGCATATGATACATCACTGGAAAGATAATTTCACCAGAATTCCAGCAAGTCCAAATTTGTGATTTTATGATTTTTCAGTGTTTTTTTAGTGATTTACCGAAGTTCAACCGAAAATAAAAAGGAAAAGAAAACGTAAAAGAACAAAGGGCTTTACATCGGGGCCCTGGGAAATCAAAGGTTCGGACAGGTCCTTTTCTTCACAGGTTGGCCCCTGGATTCTTGCAAAAAACCCCCTGCAAAATCCCACCTTTGAATCATAAACCTCGGAATCTTATACAAAACCCCCTATAGTTCTATTCCTCCACATTCTTACCCCTCTTCTTCTTCAAGCTCGGGACAAAACTGAGCTCGGCTCAGTCAGAGCTCCGGCGGCCGGCGCTGGCCGCCCTCCTTGCCTGGGCACGTGCGGAGGCCTGTGCGCGGCCCAGGGCCACCCTCCTGCCGACTCGTGGATGGCCAGCCGCGGCACCGTTGCCCCTGGCCATGGTGCAGTCGGTCGGCCGGCAACGGCGGTGGGCCGGCTCGGCCGGGGGTGGAAGACGCGAGGAAATTGGTCGGGGATGATCAACGAACTATGGGGAACCCATTTTGGTTGTCGGTTGGAGGGGAGAAGGAGTGAGTAGGGCTGTCCACGTGAGGGGGGCGAGCTCGGCCGGTTCAGTATCAATGGCGGCCGGGGAACTTGCAATTCCGAGCAACGCCGGCTATGGCGAAGCAAGGTGAAAGGTGGAGGACGGAGAGGATGAGGTGAGGCAGCTGTGAGCTTGGTTAATTGCGAAATGACTAAGAGGGGAAGGTGAATTTGGTGGAGGACGTACTGAGCTCGGTTAATGCCCGTCGAGGCGGCTGCTCGGCCACCCACGCGCGCACGTGGCGCGGCACCGGGGCATGGACACCTGGCAAGGGCCAACTAGGATGGGGGAGAGATGGACGCGTGGCCAAAATGTCGAGAGGACGGCGCGTGGCGCCGGAGATGCCGAGGCCATCGTCGGTCTCTGGCCGGTGTCCGGCTGATTCAGTCATTTGGCTGAGCGACGTGGCTGATTGCCCTTCGATTTTTCTCACAATTTCGTGTAAAACTCAGGGACCGGCCAATACAAAAGTTGTAGATGATAGTTCAGGCTACAACTCTTACAACTCTTACAAGTCATTTTTTCAATGGCTTGGAAGTTGTAGGGCTCTAAAGTTCGGCAAAAACTCAAATTTCAGACTTAGTTTATTAAGTTCAGTTTCAGCACAACAGGCCCGACTTCAACTGACTTAAACTCAACTTTTCGTATATAAACATTTGATTCGTCCCATACAAAAGTTGGAGAGGGTACATTACGCTACAAATTATACAAAGGGTGTCACCATTTTTGAGTAGCGCTTTGAAAGTTACGGGGCTGTGAAATCGGGCAAAAATCCCGTTTTACAGGACGACCATTCAGCCAAGTGCTGAAAATTCAATGGTTTGACCTGGTTTTGACCAATGTTTTGAATGACCAAACCAAGTTTGCCTTGATCCAAATTACCACTATTGTAAAGAGGGTACTTTGTACTCCAAATGTTATACTGGTGGAATTTCAAGTGTTTAGGCAAAATAAAATTATTTGGAGCCTCTCAAAAAGGATAAAAAGCAATTGCACTTTTGCCTGGAATGAGAGTGAAAGGAGTTCAAATTTGAATTTTGAATTTTTGTTTGAACCTTCCATACTCATTTGAGTTTATAAACATGTAATTGACATTATTTGTGACATTTTGGTATAATTTTTATATTTTGACTATTTTTGCTTTAATAGGTTGACTAAGTCAACAAGTACACACAAATGCACAGACAATACCATTATGAAATGATGCATGTCATGATTGGTTTAATTAAGTTTATTATGATTTTTAATTGCTACAGTGACATCAGGGGTGTCACACAGGTGCGGCTAGATGATCGTGATGGAGGTCACATTGCTTTATCACGAAGCTTGCGTCGAGACGAAGCAAAATTCTGAAGGCAGCATGTTTGTCCGATATGTCTACAAAAAGTTGGACCATTTTGCCCCTGTATGGGTACTGTAATGTACTTGGGGGTTATTTTAGTGTTTGGCCATGCATCATGTATAGAGGGGATGGCCGGTTGGAGGGCAAACTTTTGGAACCATAATTTTATTTTCTTCTCCGTCTAAGAGCCAGGGTGTGCTTAGAGAGTGGATTAGAGAAGGAGAGTGATTACTCCTAATCTTTGATTCCAGTCAAAAGTGGGAGAATGGGTGAGATTTCCTGGCTATTGGATCTTGTAAGATTTCGTGATCATTCGTGGTGGATTCGAGGTTTGTCTCCCTCATTTATTTTTTTAAGATTTTTAGAGCTATTTTGGGGGATTTTTTTTATTCTTCATGTTTTCCTCCAAATTCCGTGAAATTTGTTAGGGGCTTTTGTTGCTAGATTCCTTGTGAGGAAATTTGGTGTCATCCCTAACCAAATCTCCTCATGAATCTGGCTCCAATTTGAAGTTTTCCTTAAAATTGTTCGTCGTGTAGAGGCGTTCAGCCTTCCCCAAAATTTGTGGTGATGTTTTGAGCTTTTTGAAATTTTTTCCTAAGATTTGTTAGACCTTGAGAAGGTGAAGCTGTGGCTCAAGTTTCATGTCGATCTGTCGTAGCATTATTAGAAAGTAATTTAGTTTTGACGATTGGAGCTTCTTCCTTGTGTTGCTTTCTTTCCACTCTGCCTTTGATTCCAACTCCTCCTCTTCTTCAAGATGCCCGGCATCTTCATCCAACGACACCACCGCCGCCGCCCACCAAACACTAACACCTTTGGACCCACCCTTCCTAACCAAATGACTCTCGACGTCCCCACCCTGTCCACTGCCCATCGGGGGTCCAGTCCCGCTCAGCCAGTGTAGCTCCTGCACCGCCTCGCCATCCGCAGCCTGTCGAGCCTACCATCGCCCCCAACCTCCTATTTTATGGCCGCCAAACATTGAAACCTCTCTCTGGGTAACCCAAACCCTAATCACCGTCCCACGGCCTCGACCGTCACCTGCGCCCCGCGATTACCATGTAGCCCCACCGCCCGGTTCCCACAGCGGCGCGCGGCTCGCGGACATGAGGTTGTGTGTGTAAGAAGAAGATATGAGGAGGAAGACGAAGAGGTCATGCGATCTCGGAGGTCCGCATAAGCATGCGTTTGGTTTGAGGGTTGGAACGGGTTGGAGTGGGTCGGACCTAGATGCAGAGGTGTTTGGTTCAAAAAGAGATGGGTTGGGTTCGTCCCAATAGGGGAATATTCCCATGTTATGCGGGTTCGCGTGGTACCTCCAAAACAAAGGAATCCATCCGACCCAGATGAATGGCGTCTTCTCCCGTGCACGCTAGCAAACTCCAGAACGGGAGATAGAGGCGCGGGGAGGGAGGAGGCAGCGTGGTAGGGGA
This sequence comes from Alloteropsis semialata, assembly GCA_004135705.1. Classification (NCBI taxonomy): domain Eukaryota; kingdom Viridiplantae; phylum Streptophyta; class Magnoliopsida; order Poales; family Poaceae; genus Alloteropsis; species Alloteropsis semialata. Next base: position 8,801,399 of record CM014273.1, on the reverse strand, counting down.
AGCGGGGGAGGGCGGAGCAGAGCCACACAACGAGGGAGATGGCACCATGGTGGGGG
>CM014273.1:8760828-8799921 GCA_004135705.1 Alloteropsis semialata | reverse complement strand
AAGTCTAACCATTAGAATTCTAACTTAGTGGGGTTTTCAGGCAAGAACCGGTCTGACCGGTTCGGGGACCGGTCTGACCGGTTCATGGCCTCTGAGCGTCTAACGGCTAGTTCAGTTTGAAAACAGGTCTGACCGGTTTGGCAAACCGGTCTGACCGGTTTTGTCTGACAGAATAACGGCTAGTTTTGAAAGGGTTGGGTATTTATACCCAAGAGCTCCTCTTTGAGGGGCTGCTGGTTCTGTGCGTCCCTTATACCTTCTTGAGGCCAGCTGAGCTCTCCCCAACCTCTCTTTGTGAGATTTGAGCAATCCTTGTGAGATTCTTGAGTTGGGTTGAGAGAGAATATTGTGTGTGAGCTAATTGTGAGCAATTTGATCTTGAGCACTCTTGGTGGCGTCCAGCAACTTGTGAAGCATTTGTTACTCTTGGAGCTTTGCTCCTAGACGGCTAGGCGTCGCCGTTGAGCACACATTCCTTGTGTGGTTGTGCCACGGAAGTTTGTATCACCCATCCTCCTAGTGAGGAAATCAGTAAGTATACTCAATCCCCTTGGTGGTCGATTGGGTGAGGAAAGGGTTAGGTGTGACAACCCGGCTCTTCGTGAGCACCTCAACGGAGACTAGGATTCATCTTGCCTTGGTGGCTGCTTAGTGCATGTGGTGAATCTGAACTTCGGTAAACAAATCCTTGTGTTTGTCTCCATTTACTTACATTTGTCAATTCTAGCATTTACTCGTAATTCCGCATATCTCTACTTTGGTATACTTGTGCTGTGTGCAGGAGCTTCATAAATATACTTGGAAACACCTAGTGAAGCTTGTAGTCCAAAGTGGTTTGTGCTAGAATTGTTAGGGGGCTGTTCTTCATATTTGTTCCCTGTCTGTGAGAGGAAACCGGTCTGACCGGTTTCAGGAACCGGTCTGACCGGTTCCAGTGCTGACAGCTGGGTTTTAGTTTTTGTAATTTGCAGAAAATTGCAGAAACACCTATTCACCCCCCTCTAGGCGACATCAAGGTCCTTTCGAATTGGTATCAGAGTAAGGACTCACATCCTAGCTTAACCGCCGTGAGAAAAGATGTCGATTGAGGTACTTTTTGAGCCACTTGAGCTTGATGGCTCAAACTATGCTTCTTGGTATGGTAATGTTCATAATGCTCTTAGAAATGTAGATCCTGCAATTGAACATATTTTAGTTGCTAGCATTCTACCTCCTAAATTTGATTATGACAACTTTGGTTTGTCAAAACTCACTCAAGAGGAGTTAGCGTGCACGCAACTTAATGCTTGTATTACTGACTTCTTTCGGAGATCTGTTTGTGAAGAGTTATGGGATATCATCTCTAGCAAGAAAGAAATCCGAAGAGATGCTCATCACATTTGGTCTCTCATCACGGATACATTTGAAGATTTAAAAAGTGATGATGAAGAGCAAGAAGTCAAGGGGTCACCTGAGAAGTGCTCAACTGCATCAGCAACACTCATTGAACCTCAGATGATTTTTGCCGAGAAGCTAGAAGAGCAAAAGAAAGAAAGTGCAGTCTGCCTGGAGGAACCGGTCCGACCGGTTTCTGGAACCGGTCTGACCGGTTCTGCCCAGGGAGCTGCATCCATATGTGCTCAAGACACTTCTCCCGCAAGCGTCACCCCATCCACTTCTGGTTCTTCATTATCCAAAGATGAAGGACCCAAGTGTCTGATGGCTTGCAGAGGGAAGAAGAAGACCAAGAGAGATGAATTCCATAGAGTTGGAACCATCAAGGCTCTAACTCAAGAACTTGAAAAGCTCAAGTTGTCACATGCCTCCTTGGTCAGTAAGTATGAAATTTTATCTAAGGATTATTATTGTGCTACTGATTTATCTACTTGTGTAGCATCCTTAGAACAAGAAAAACAAGTGCTTAGTACTCAACTTGAGAAGCTCACTAGTGAGCATATGGCTTTGCAATCTCACTACAATGAACTAGAATGTTCTCATGAAAAGATTGTAGAATCATATGCTCAACTAGAAATAGCTCATGAGGTCATGGTTACATCGGTAAAATTTCTTGAACCTCAAACACACACATGCACATGCTCTCACATGAACTCTACATTATTTTGTGAAAAACCGTATTGCTCCCAAGCAACCAAATCTTGTGGTGAGCATGTTTTTGTAGAGTCTTGTGATGATTTCCTTGCTGAAGAATTGGAAAACATGAAGCAAGAGAGAGAAAAGATAAAAAATGACTTGGTCAAGCTTAAGGGAAAGGGCCAAGTGCAACCTTCTCAAGATAACCGTGAAAACATGGTGAACAAGCTTGAGAAGGGATCAATGGTCACTGGCTCAACTCCTCAGCTTAACAAACAAGTCAACAAGAACAAGACTCAAGAAAAGAAGAAAAAGGAGTTTGATCACATACAATGCTTCAATTGTTTAAACATGGGGCATTACGCATCCATGTGCTCTCTTAGGCATAGAAACAAGGCAAAGAAGCAAAGAAAATCCAAGAAAAGGCTATGCTATAAATGCAAGGAGTTTGGACACTTCATCAATGACTGTCCACAAAAGTTGGCGGTTCTGTCGGCACCAGACCGGTCTCAGGAACCGGTTCGACCGGTTCTGGCTAAGGCACCAGTCCAACCTCCTATGAAGAGTGATCAAGCTACATCCTCAAGCAGCAAGGCTAGCAAGGGACAAGTGATCAACAAGAAGAGCAAATCACCAAGAAATATCAAGAATTGCATTTGCTACACTTGTCGATCAAAAGGGCATTTGGGTAAGGATTGCCCTAATGGTAACATTCCAAAATCTGATCTTGTCCATTATAACTTTGCTAGGCTTGGGAATGACAAAGTCAGTACTTATGCTACTAGAGTGATTAGTTCACCTAAACTAGCATAAGGGCCACTTGGGTTCCCAAGTTTCTTGTGACTAACCTAAAGGACCCAACATGGCTTGGGTACCTAAAAGTTCTTGCTAGACTTGCAGGGGTAAGGAGATGCATTGGAACCTTGGCATAGAATGAAGATGAGTCAACTCAAATAAATTTGCCAAGTGTAACAAAAGAATTCAAGTTTGTTGTTTTGTAGTTCAAGCACAACAACAACTACTTTTATTCCAATGACATCTCGGTAACATGCACTAACTGATTATCTTACTCATTCAGTCCTTTGTGGATATAAGTGCTTTAACTTGTGTGTGAGCACTCGGTAATGAGTAAGACATTCATAGTGTTATTTATTCCCCTTATGCCATGTGATGCTTTTAATGGCTCTCTAGTAGAGCATATTATTTTGAAGTGCAGGAATATTTGGAATGAATAAAGAAAGAATTTCATGGAGCAAGTAAAGGAGAAGAAATCCAAGCAGACTGGGAAAACCGGTCTGACCGGTTCTGGCCCAGTCAGCAAAAATTAAGTTCCGGTAGCCTCTGTCGCGTATCGGAAGTTCCGACCCAAAAGTCCGGCAGCCTCTGTTTTGTGTCAGAAGTTCCGGCGCAATAAATACCAGAAGTTCCGGCAGAGGTTTGATTGTCAAGTTTCATCTAATTTGGAATTCTACAAGAAATTCATTTAGCACTTCCATGGCATACAATTCAAACACTATCTTTGTGGTAGTAAGCACTCTTGGCACCATCTCAATAAATGCAATTTATTTATGTGCCGGGACCAAATTGTGAGATAAGCTCCTCAAACTCATTAAATTGATCAAGTGCATGTGACATGATATTCAAATACATGCTGCACCTATTTAGGGGGAGATTATCTTACAATTTGTGTCCTAGAGACTAACATTTTCTTTTAAGTAATTTTGTAGTCTCGTTTGTGAGAGTTTGTCTCTCTTTGAAGCAAGCTATGCATTTTGTTCAAAATTGGTAAAAGTGTATCTATCTCTTCTTTGGACAATGATTTATCTTGAAAAAAATCACAAATGAAAAGAGGCATTTGGATTATATGGATAAAGCACAAGATTTGATATATGAATCTTCACCAATGTGAAGAAGGATTAGCTAGAGGCCAAGGTATGTTCCTTTAACCCATGTTTTACATTGAGCATCTAGGCCTCATATCCATGCTAGTGTGTGTGCATTCTTGCATGCAATTCTATCAAGTCTTTCTCTTGTGACCTATTAGGTGTTTAGTAAACTCCTTCTTGAAAATTGACTTGGTGTCAAATGTTCCATAAAAATGGTTACAGGAATATGCTAAACGTCCTAATACGGTTCTTGACTTGATGTACTGCATGCTTTGGTGACATAGGATAGATTTTGAAAAATCCAACTAGCATGTTAGGACTTGTGTGTTTTTGAAAAATATTTGGTTCTTGGTCTTTGTGACCCAATGGATCTGTTTGTGACTATAGTTAACTTTGCTTGATTGATGGCTAGTCACAAATGGTGAAATTTCTCTCAAGTCCATAAATTATCTATCTTTCCAACTTTTTTAGAAGTATCAAGGAGTTTGAATAAAATTGGAAATTCCTATCTTTTGATCAAGATCCAGTACAAATATCCTTTCAGCAAAAGGCTATATCATTTTTGGATTAATTCTTGGCGTTGAAGGTGCCACTTTCGGTCATTAGCTGGTTTCCTGGGGGAAACCGGTCTGACCGGTTCCTGGAACCGGTCTGACCGGTCTGCCCCGGGTCCACCCAACTATTTACCCCTTCACCCCAAAAGTTACCCTATCCACTCACATTCACTTCTCTCACCCAGACCAGACCCGTGCCTCCCTTCTCCCGTGCGCCCCCTTGGCCGAACACCTCTTCCCCTCAAGTTCTTGAAGTTTTCCCCAAGGAAGTGCTCGGCCCCTTGGAGTTTCTGAAGTTTGAAGTGATTCTCGTCGGTCTGACCGGATCCAACACCGGTTTTTGGATTCAAATCTTCAGTTTCCTCCCTCTCAAGGAATCAGTGCTTATGGCTCCACAAAAGATGGTGGCAAAAAGAAGAAAGAAAGGGCAAAGTGGTGATGAGGACATTGCTGGGGGATCTAGCCAGGTTCCCGTGGTTATTAGGCCTGGTCTAAGGCCTAGAGGGCAGAAGAGGGCTGCATCTAGCGAGGCATATGACAGTGATGAGACAGAATCAAGTGCCAGCAGTGATGATGTTGACATTGAGGATGAAGACTTTGTTGTGCAGCCAAATCGTGGCAAAGGGCCAGCAAGAGAGGGCAGCAGTGATGATGATGATGAGGAGGAAGAGGAAGAGGTTCAGGTCCCTAGAGGCAGAAGGCCTCCAGTTGGTCAGGGTGGTAGCTCCTCTGCTGCCATGCCTATTGTGATGGCTCCCACAGGTCCAGCTGATCGCAATATTATTGATTATTATGGGACTGGGACCACAGAAGTGATAAGGAGGATGAGAAAGGAAAATCCTCTCGATGTGCCTAGGTCTGCTACAGATTTCAGATTCCATACTTCTTTTCAGCAGGACTACTACCAGACCGTCATTATGAGAAGAGCTAAGGTAGTGGCAGAGGCACAGTGGATAGATTGGGCTGCAATGGAGAGGAAAAATAATCCATTGCTGAATCAAATCATCAAGGAGTGTGAGGACAGAAAGATTAAGAGTATCATGGGGTACTCACATGATTGGAACACCGAGATAATAGCCCAATTCTATGCCACATTATATTTTGGGACTATTCAGGGAGACAGAGTGATGCATTGGAGGACTGAGGGAGTTGATTATAGCATCACGTACACTCAGTTTGCAGAGTGTCTTGGGTTCGGGAAGAAGGATGCCAAGCGTGGCAAGATCCACTTTGAGATCATGATGGCACCTGAAGCAACGAAGTTCATGTATACCAGGGGAGAGCGGTACAACTATGGCAAGGTAAAGGGCTTGTATACCTACTACTCCATCCTAAACAGAATGTTTAGGAAGACTATCTGCCCTAGAGAAGGAAATCCCACAGACATATCCCTATATGGTAGAAATCTCCTTGCTAGAATGAGGCCAAATGGACAGAACTTTTGTGTTGTTAATTTTATTTGGGAGGAGATACGGGCTGTGTCTGAGAGCACTCAGAAGTGATGTGGATATGCACCCTATATCATGAGAATGATTGAAAGGGTAGCAGGGAGGACTTGGGGTATGGATGGTGTGCACTTGCCTCTCACCGTTAAAGTGCCCAAGCATCCCATCCCTATATCAGATGAAGAAGAAGAGGAAGAGGAAGAAATTCAAGTCGAAGAGGATGAGGAGAGGCAGCAGGAGCAGCATTTTCAGCAGGCGGCTGCTGGCCTGGGGCCAACCGGTCTGACCGGTTCCCCAGACCGGTCTGACCGGTTTGGGCCTGGGCAGCAGCAGCAGCAAGGCAGTTCTTCCCGGTCCAGTGGGAAACCATCTTCGCCCATGAAAAAATTCCTAAGCTTTCTCACTGGAATATGTAAGAGTCACAGAGACATCAGGGTTGAGCAGCAGAGGGCAAGGAGGGCAAGCAAGAAAGATAGGGATTCCATCAAATTGATTCACAATGCCATGAACTTGGACCCACCAAGATCTCCACCCTCTCCAGAGCCTGTTGAGGAGGAAATTCCTTCTGTTGAGGAGATTGTGAGTCAGTACAGCTCAGGGGCATGCTATGAAGATTTCTCACATATCTTGGATCCCGCCTTTGGAGCTTCTTCGTCTTCAGTTCCACCACCTCCTCCACCTCAGTATGGTGCTCCAGCCCAGGGTGAGTTTGGCATTCCCTATGTTGCACCAGCAGATCCTCCAGCTCAGCCGGAGCCATTTGTGAGATTCATCACCGGTATCTTCGCCGATCCCACTCTTCCCTCCGGATGGGCTCCTTGGCCTTGACAGCAGCAGCAAGATTCTTCCCCAACATTGCTTTTTGGATTATCGATGACAAAGGGGGAGAAGAAGACGGATCAGAAGCTTACATTGGTGTGCTGTCCAGATGGAACCGGTCTGACCGGTTCTGGGAACCGGTCTGACCGGTTTCTGTTGCTTTTATCTATGTTGGAGAGATGGACTTGTATTAAATGTCGAACTTTATCTATTTGTGGGCTTGAGAACTTTAATGTGTGCTACAATGTGTGATGTACCCTTTAATGCTTGTTAAGTAACTTTGTGTTAGTTTGATCAGCTTGTTTTGATGTGATGGCTGTTTTGTATATGAACTGACTGTGGGAACCGGTCTGACCGGTTCTTGAACCGGTCTGACCGGTCTGTCCCCAGGCAGCACATATACACTTTGTTTTTTTTGTGTGAAAATTCCTGTCATACGCATCATGATGTTTTTGATATATGTTACACAAACTTGTTGCACCCCACGGATTCTGAGATATAGGGGGAGCTCCCATGGTTTCATCTTTTTGTATGTGCTTTTGGCATGTGAGGCCAAATTTGAAAATTTCAAATCCAAGCACATATTTAGGGGGAGCTCATCATATATCTGAGAATTCAAAATGATTTTATTGCTATATTTGTAAGCTTTAATCGGGTTGTCATCAATCACCAAAAAGGGGGAGATTGAAAGTGCATCTAGGCCCCCATGTGGGTTTTGGTGAATTTGATGACAAATCGATTAAAGATCTAACTTGTGTGCTTGAGATGATGAGCAGGGGATTATTCTTATGATTCATTGTATTAATGTTCTCATCAAAACATATGGTTATTCATTGATGCAAGTAAGCAAGTGTGTGAAGAAATTATACTCATTGCAAAAGTTGAAGTGAAGCGAACCCGGCTCAGCCGACCCTAACCTGGCTCACCTAGGTTGGGTTCACTGTCTCTAGATAAATATTATCCGGCTCAGCCAGGTGGCACCCAGGTTAGCCAGGTGGAATTAAATTCAGAACAGAAAGGCTAACCCAACTCAGCCAGGTCCAACCCAGGTGACCCAGGTGTCAAGTCAAAACAAGCAATGATGAAGCAATGACTTGGGGATATGCTATATGGGTCTCCAAGAATATAAGAAGACTTATTTGACAAAGGAAAATGACATTGCAAGGCTTCATGTATCTACACCAAAGGGACATATACTTATGTGACATATATTGGTCTCATTGTTGGAAGCTTGCAATGGTTTGGATATTCTTTGTCAATCAAGAACAAGCATTTGAATAATCTTTCAAGTGGAGTTCATTTTATGGCATAGCAAAGCCAACTTGATGATGCAAGGGTAAGTGGTGAAGAAACAAATCGAGATGACTAGATCGAGGGACTAAGCAAGCTTTGGCTAAGTGACGACTTATGACCATGTGCGAATGCTAAGGTGAAGTATCTAGTATCCGGGGGGTTTCGAAGTATCATATCCAAGTATGGTCAAGAGAAGCAATGCAATGCATATATGTTATAGTTGATGAAGAGAGTGATCCAAGGATTAAAGTGAATTCAAACATAAGCTATGGAAAATCCTAAGTCACTAGCTCAAGGTTGATATGCTCAGATGATGGACAATGTTGAAAACCCTCAAGTGAAGAATATTCAAGTATTGGCATGATTACTAAAATGCAAGCTCAAGTTGTTGAAATATGATTATTTATTTATCTTGAGTTTAGGTATGCCGTACTATCAAGAGGGATGCAACATTGGTTGATAGACATTCACTGAAAGTGCTCAAAGTCAAACCCATGAGAGTCTAACCATTAGAATTCTAACTTAGTGGGGTTTTCAGGCAAGAACCGGTCTGACCGGTTCGGGGACCGGTCTGACCGGTTCATGGCCTCTGAGCGTCTAACGGCTAGTTCAGTTTGAAAACAGGTCTGACCGGTTTGGCAAACCGGTCTGACCGGTTTTGTCTGACAGAATAACGGCTAGTTTTGAAAGGGTTGGGTATTTATACCCAAGAGCTCCTCTTTGAGGGGCTGCTGGTTCTGTGCGTCCCTTATACCTTCTTGAGGCCAGCTGAGCTCTCCCCAACCTCTCTTTGTGAGATTTGAGCAATCCTTGTGAGATTCTTGAGTTGGGTTGAGAGAGAATATTGTGTGTGAGCTAATTGTGAGCAATCTGATCTTGAGCACTCTTGGTGGCGTCCAGCAACTTGTGAAGCATTTGTTACTCTTGGAGCTTTTCTCCTAGACGGCTAGGCGTCGCCGTTGAGCACACATTCCTTGTGTGGTTGTGCCACGGAAGTTTGTATCACCCATCCTCCTAGTGAGGAAATCAGTAAGTATACTCAATCCCCTTGGTGGTCGATTGGGTGAGGAAAGGGTTAGGTGTGACAACCCGGCTCTTCGTGAGCACCTCAACGGAGACTAGGATTCACCTTGCCTTGGTGGCTGCTTAGTGCATGTGGTGAATCTGAACTTCGGTAAACAAATCCTTGTGTTTGTCTCCATTTACTTACATTTGTCAATTCTAGCATTTACTCGTAATTCCGCATATCTCTACTTTGGTATACTTGTGCTGTGTGCAGGAGCTTCATAAATATAATTGGAAACACCTAGTGAAGTTTGTAGTCCAAAGTGGTTTGTGCTAGAATTGTTAGGGGGCTGTTCTTCATATTTGTTCCCTGTCTGTGAGAGGAAACCGGTCTGACCGGTTTCAGGAACCGGTCTGACCGGTTCCAGTGCTGACAGTTGGGTTTTAGTTTTTGTAATTTGCAGAAAATTGCAGAAACGCCTATTCACCCCCCACCCCACTCTAGGCGACATCAAGGTCCTTTCAAGGAGGCCGTCGCCGGCGGGTACAAAGATTTCATCAGCGAGTCTCGCTGGACTTCGTTCAACGCCGACTACGCTCTCTGCAGCGCGCACTTCGATGTAAGCAAGCAGCACGGTCGAGTTCTTGGGATCGCCTGATGATAAATTTCTCGCCGATTTCTGCAAGACTGCAACCTTTTCCCCCAAAACAAAATCTGATGGATTGTTCAGAAATACATCCTGTCAAAGCTGCAGTCGGGCGGGAGCTCCTGAGGTACAACGACGGCGAGAGCCCGGCGTTCGAGGTGGTGACGCTGCCCCTGGGCCTCGTCGCGGGGTACACGGTCCTCGGCCGCGCCCCGGAGACGCTGGAGCACGCCGTGTCGCCGGTGTCCCGGGACGAGCTCGGCTTCGCGTTCCTGCGGCTGCGGCAGAGGCTCCTGGGCTCGCTGCCGCTGGTGCACGTGGACGACGCCTGCGACGCGCTCGTCTTCTGCATGGAGCGCGCCTCCATCGCCGGCCGGTTCCTCTGCGCCGCCGCCTACCCGACCATCCACGACGTCGCCGGCCACTACGCCCGCAAGTTCCCCCACCTCGACATCCTCGAAGAGTAAGCCGGCTGTACTGTACCTTGCTGTTACTTCAGTCTCACAGAAAATCAGCACCAGCCACCAGCCCCCACCAGCCAACAGTACTTTTCTCTCACAGAAAATCAGCACCAGCCACCAGCCAGAATCAGCACCAGCCAGCCGAACGGGCTGAAATTTGTTCTCGTGATTCGATGGGCTGAAATTTGCGTCAGGACGGAGGCGGTGGCGAGGGTGCAGCCCGCCGAGGACAAGCTGGGCGTGCTGGGTTTCCGATACAAGTACGGCATGGAGGAGATTCTTGACGCCAGCGTCGCCTGCGCGGCGAGGTTGGTTTCTCTCGACGCAGCCAAGCTCAGCGTCATTCAGAGAGGATAAGGAAGGCTACACACATAGGAGGAGCACGACGTTGTTGTCTCGTTGGTGGTTGTGCGTTTTACACGTTCCAAACGGCCACTGAATTTAGAATGTAAACTATTGTAAATCAAACTCAGTGAACAAGTGTGAATCTCTCTGATCTTTTATTGATGATTCTGGGTACATATTTATAGGGGATTAGGGGGGCTAATCTCCTTCTGTTCGAGCGGGAATTCATCCATTTGAAAGCACGATCTTTGGGAGATCGTGGGCACGGTTCTTGGCAGCCACGGCGATGATCGTGTGCGTGACCGAGTCCTTCCCGCGCGCGTTTCTCCTTTCGTTTGAGTTTTGAATCTTGGCGCCGGTCATCCGAACCTCCGATTCGTAACACTCCCCCTGAGCAAGCCAAGCCTTGATGTGAAAAGATTATTAATCCTCCAAAACCCAGTGGGAAAAAGGAGGTGTAGTTCGTGGTTTCCAACATGACCTGTGGGTCATGGAATTTTGTACCATGTATGTAATTCAAGAAAAAAACCCCAGTGGGGAAAACAAGAATTAATGTACGCGTTTGCATTAATATTGCCTCCTTAAAAACTTCATATGAGAAAACCCATAGAAAAAACTCATTAAAGAAAAGAGTGCAACATGATGAGTGATAGGGTATATATCTAGGGAAGGTCTCCCCCTAAACTCTGTAAACCCCGCAGCTTTCTCATACCAATGCCTCGAACACATTTATCGAATGCGGAAGCGGGTAGAGATTTAGTGAATAAATCAGCGAGATTATCACAGGATTTAGTTTGCAAGATATTTATTTCCCCACTCTGCTGTAGCTCGTGGGGATAAAATAGCTTGGGAGCAATGTGTTTAGTTATGTTGCTCTTGATATACCCTGAATGCATCTGTGTAATGCAAGCGGCATTATCTTCATAGATAATTGTAGGCGAGTCTATAGAACTCAAGCCGCATGATTGCTCTATGTGATTAACCATCCTACGGAGCCACACGCATTCACGCGATGCTTCGTACAGAGCAATGATCTCAGAATGATTTGTGGAGGTCGCCACTAATGTTTGCTTGGAGGATTTCCAAGAGATGGCTGTTCCTCCATGCAGGAAAACGAATCTCGTTTGTGACCTGGCATTATGGGGATCAGACATATAACCAGCATCTGTATATCCAACGAGACTAGGATCGCGGTTTCTCCGATGGAGTAATCCGAGGTCCTTGGTGCCATTTAGATACCGGAGTATCTGCTTGCCACCAACCCAATGGCGTTTTGTTGGGGCAGCACTATGTCTTGCCAATAGGTTTACTGCGAAAGCAATGTCGGGCCTAGTGTTGTTAGCAAGGTACATGAGTGCTCCGATGAGACTGAGATAAGGGTATTCAGGTCCCAATATCTCTTCTCCTTCTTCTCTAGGTCGGAAAGGATCTTTCTCCGTGTCTAGAGATCGTACGACCATAGGAGTTTTCATTGGGTATGACTTGTCCATATTGAATTTCTCCAATACCTTTTGGACATATGTGGATTGGTGCAAAAAGATACCTGATTGCAGGTGCTCAATTTGTAGTCCCACGCAAAACTTAGTTTTACCCAAGTCTTTCATCTCGAACTCCGTCTTGAGATGATCGCGAGCTTCATTTATATCTTGTGTACTGCCAATGATGTTAAGGTCATCCACGTACACAGATATGATGCAGAATCCTGTGGAGGATCTTTTGATGAAGACACATGGACAATCATCGTTGTTGGAGTAACCCTTTTGAACAAGGTACTCGCTCAGTCGGTTGTACCACATTCGTCCCGACTGTTTGAGACCATATAATGATCTCTTGAGTTTTACGCAATACATGTTGCGATTTGCGCTTGGATCCGGTATAGAGATCCCATCTGGGACCTTCATATAAATATCCGAATCAAGTGACCCATACAAGTATGCTGTCACTACGTCCATCAACTACATAGATAGACGCTTTTGTACTGCCAATGATATTAGGTATCGGAAAGTAATTCCACTCATGACTGGAGAATATGTTTCATTGAAATCAATGCCGGGCCTCTGCGTGAACCCTTGTGCTACAAGCCTCGCCTTATATCTCACCACCCCATTGTTCTCATTCCGCTTTCGGACGAAAACCCATTTGAAACCCACAGGGAAGGTTTTTGGAGGTGTAGGTATAACTGATGAGAATACCTCTCTTTTAGTGAGGGAGGCTAGCTCCGCCTCAACTGCTTCCTTCCATTTGTTCCAGTCCGAGCGCTGTCGGCACTCTACCATGGATTTAGGATCTGGATCATTTTGAAGGTTGCTTGCAATTGATGTGGCGAAGCACATGTCGACAATTGTAGTCTTTCTATCAAGTGATTCTCCAGAATCAATGTAGTTTATGGAAACTTCTTGTACCCCTATTGACGGCTCGGTATTTTCCAATACGACGGCGTCCGGGCGTTCCGATATTCCAGCATCAGAAAATGAGTGCACTGTTGATGCGGAATGTGGATTTGGTGTATCCACTTGTTGTGCCTCAACATGAGGTTGAGGAGCATTTACAGGATCAGAGGGTTTATCTCTCTGTCTCCTAGTGCGCTTTCGGGAAGTCGCACCTATAGGATTTGCCGTACTTCTTCCACTCTCGCCTTGAGAAGGAGGATGAATAGTTTGATTAGGTACCTCTATTCTTTCCGGCACATTCCTTGCTGGGATATGTGATTTTGTAATGTTATTTCCAGTTGTAAATGCATCTGGCAGTGTATTTGCAATGTTTTGCAAATTTATAATCCTTTGAACTTGATGTTCGGATTCTTTGGTATGTGGGTCCTCCCTTAGGGCGTTTTGAGCGTCCCAATTTATTTCCTGGCATTCAGTGTGATACTTAGATTCTCCCCCTAATGCCGGGAAATGATCTTCATTGAAGATACAATCAGCGTACCGGGCTGTGAGTAGGTCCCAAGTGAGGGGCTCAAGGTATTTAATGATTGACGGAGATAAATACCCTACATAGATCCCCATTTTCCTGTGAGGGCCCATTGTGGTAAGTTTGGGTGGTGAGATCGGCACGTATACAGCACAGCCGAATTTCCGCAGATGGGAAATACTTGAAGGATCACCATGTACCATTTGCAGCGGGGAAGCTGTATGGTATGCAGTTGGGCGCAATTTTATTAAGTCAGCAGCGTGTAAGACTGCGTGACCCCAACATGAGGTTGGTAACTTGCAATCTTGCAATAATGGTCGTGCAATGAGCTTAATTCTCTTGATTAGAGATTCTGCTAAACCATTTTGTGTATGAACATATGGGGTAGAGTGCTGAACTTCAATCCCTAGGGCCATGCAATAGTCATTGAAGGCCTTGGAGGAGAATTCGGCAGCATTATCCATCCTTATTGATTTAATTCGGTGTTCAGAATGATTTGCTCGAAGTTTGATAATTTGGGATATCAACTTTGCAAAGGCATGGATAGGTCCACATATATCACCTTGAATGCGTTCAAGGAATTTAAGTGGTTCAGCTTGTATTTTGAGATGTGAAGGTCTCAAAATTAATTTCCCTGTGGCACATGAGTTGCACATAAAGTCTGAGGACTGTGGAAATTTTGTTTTACTCAAATTATGACCATAAGAATTGCCGATGATTTTTCTCATCATCCCTATACCGGGATGGCCAAGGCGTTCATGCCAAGTTTGGAATGCATTGACATTCTGAAAAATCACCTTGTATGCAACGTGTGGTACGGGTTTGATGTATGTATAGTACAATCCGGATGAGAGAGAGGGCACTTTTTCAAGTGTTTCTTTGCCATATCCGTTGGGTTTTGTAAAGAGAAGGAACTCCTCTTTATTTTCTTCATGGGTTTTGACATGAATCCCATTTTTTCGGATATCTCTATAACTTAGTAGGGTACGTGTTGCATCAGGATACAGTAATGCTTCCTCGATGTCGATTTCTGTACCCATTGGAAGAACAATAGTGGCTCTACCGGAACCAACTATCGTAGCATCGCGTCCAGCGATGGTCAAAACATTGCCTTCTCTCTTGGTCAGAGTTTGGAAATATTTGACTTCCCTAAGTATAGAGTTAGTGGTACAGCTGTCCACTAGACACATCTCTTCCTCCATCGAATTGACCCCCGTAGACATCTATATAATACAGAATTTAAAAGAATATATAAAAACTCATGTAATTATATAGAACAAACATACGAATTCCATTAACGTAAAAAGTGCGTAGTACAACCCGGAATTAAATAAGAGTGCAACATCACGACTTTATATTACAATCACTTTTGCAATACTACTAGAAAGCAGTAAATGATAAAGGAGCCTATATGAGGTCTCCAAACACGTCGGTGGATGCGAAGTCCTCGATCATGTCGTTGACGTCCAGTGGGTTATCCGCCTGCTGGTGCTGAGTGTCGGCGTTGCTTGGTCCTTCTCCACTTGGAGTAGGGATCTGAACGCTTTCCTTGAGCTGCTGGGCGGTGAAGTGTGCTTCATACTTCTGGCCTTGTGAGTTCTGTCCACGACCCGTAGACTTTTGGTACAGATCAATCAAGTGTTTTGGGGTCCTGCATTTCTTTGCTACGTGATTATAGCAACCACACTTAAAGCAAGTGTTTTTGTTGTTGCTGTTGTCACGCTTAGGCTTAGAAATGCCTTTCCCCTTCTGTGAATTTACCTTAGGTTTGCGGGACCTCTTGCGTTTTGCTTTGCCAGAATTTCCAGTTTGGGTGTTCCCAACTTGGCCATTGCTCTTCGCATTTGCATGAACTTCAGGCATAGGTGCTGCACCCAATGGGCGTTGCTGAGAATTCCATACGGTGAGCTCATGGTTCTTCTCTGCCTGTTTTAAGTTCTGAACTAGCGAAGCGTAGGCCGTGAAATTCTTCTCACGGTACTGTTGGGTAATGATCCTTTCTGAAGGGAGCATAGTTGATAGAGTTTTTTCTATCTTCTCCGCATCAGTAGGTTCCTTATCACAGAACTTGAGCTTTGTGCAGAGCTTGTGAACAGAGTGGTTATACTCGTCTATGGTTTTAAAGTCCTGTAGACGGAGATGGTTCCACTGATGCATTGCCTCAGGGAGGACAACTGCTTTCTGTTCCTCGTAACGCTTTGTGAGATTATCCCACAGAACACTTGGTTCTTTCACATAGAGATACTCGGTTTTGAGATCTGGATGGATATGGTTCCTTATGATGTATAAGGCAGACCATTTGGCTCTAACCGAAGATGGGTCAGAACCCGTGTCCGGTGAGGTCACATATCCATATAGCCCACGAGTCGAAAGACTCACTTCAATGTCGGAGGCCCATGCAGGAAAATTTGAGCCATCGAGAGCGAGAACCTCAAACTCTTTTGTGGCCATGTTGCCTACATTTCCGAATTGGATAACATTTAGTGAAATGTTGTATTATGTAATGCAAATTTGTGAATTCAAGATTGAACTCTAACAAATGATGTAATTATTCTCAATAAATTGCTTATGATGAGGCAAAGGCATTTTGGGTATTAGCTCAATATTTTTCTTTTGATTTATGGCATCATTTGATGGATAATCACTAGTCATAGTGTAGATCCTTTGTGGTTTTGGAATGCCACATAATCTGTTGCCAAATATTCAAAGTAAATAGAGCATTTACCAATGTGTTAATCCAAGCCATCAATCCTTTTAAGTTGAGAGGATAGTCACAAATATTTGTGTAGATCCTATGTGAACTTTTAAATTTCTTGATTTGAGGGGATAGTCACAAATGGTTGTGTAGATCCCATGTGTCTCAATTTCAAAGAAATTTAATTGTATAATTTAGAGAATAAATTTGCATTTGAACGAAGCAGTAAGGACTGAATTGCAAAGTAATTTGTAAAGTAAAGCATGGAAATGAACACATAGGGTTGCACAAACACATATATACATTAACAGGAAAGTGCAGGGACCTAAGAACAAAGTTACATAGGTACTGATAAAAGCCTGAACTTAAAAACCCTAAAGTCCGGGACTAAAGCATAAAGTTTTGAAATTAAACTAATGCTGAAATCAAATAAATAAAACAAAGGAGATAACTGGGCGGTGGGCCAAAGCAATCTCAGTTGCGGCCCACCGCCGCTTTCGGCCCATGAGGGACCGGGGAGGGAGCCGCCTGGGCCGGCTCGTCGCAGCCTGGGCTTGGGCCACCAGTGTAGCCCAGGTGCGAGGCCGCCGCTGTGGGCATAAAAGCTGGCCCGGCCGGCAGTTAGGGTTCAACCCTAACTGCACGAAACCGCTGCGCCGCCACTTCCGCCTGCCCGCCGCCGCCTTGCCGCCGTAGATGGCTCCGCCGCCGCCGCCGCAGGTCCGCTGCCTTCCAGCTGCAGATCCGCACCACCCGCGCACAGTTCCACCCCGCCCGCACCCCCTGGTCCTCATCCGTGGCGGCGCTCAGGCCTCTCCCTCACCGGGGGTTGGGGGCTCGGTGCCTCGGGGAGGCACCATGGCCGGAGCAGGCACGTGCCTGGTCAGGATGACCCTCGGGCGGCGGTCGACCGCCGCCCTCGCGGTGCGGTACTTCCGGCATGGGGGCCGGAACAGGAGGCGGTGGTGGAGGGGCGAGCTCGGGGAGGAAGGGTGCGGACGGTGCCGCGGGGCCGGCGACCGCAGTGCTGATGATGAGCGGCGGAGCCCCGCGGCGCGCCGCAATGGTTCCTCGGAGCTCGAAGCCCGGAGGAGCGTGGGGTGCAGCGACGGCGGTCCTCGGCTCAGGTGGCGTCGGCGTGTACGGCGGCGTTGCAGGGGTGTACGTCGGCGAGGGAGTCGGCGAGAGGGAGACGGTGCCGAAGGCGTGGGGGTTGGCGTCGGAGGGTCCGCCTTCGTCGCGCACATACTCGGTCCATCCATGGACCGGGCAGTGCGCGGTGACGGTGGCCGGGAGTCGCTGCGGCGAGCCCCTGTCCACCCTCAGCCTTGCCGTCCAGCCATGGGACGTGCAATGGCGAGGGGAGTGGACCTTGAACCGGCCCTCCGCTGTGCACACGTCCGGAGGGACGGGAGGTCCGCGTCCGGCAGCAAGCTCGGCGAGCTCGCGTCAGGGCTTCCACGGCGCGGCGCCTTTCCTCTACCTGGCGTTCCTCCTCGGCGCGGCGAGCCTCCTCCAAGCGTCGGGCCGCGTCGGCGCGGTGGGCCTCCTTGGCGCGGAAGGCCTCGTCGGCATGGCGAGCCTGCTCGATGCGTCGAGCCTGCTCCGCGCGGCGCTCCACTTCGGCGCGGATCCCGCCGATGCGGCCACCGGTGCGCATCATGGCCACGGTGGGCAGACGGGCACGGCGACCAGTGGGCGGGCCCATGGCGCGGCGGAAGTGGGGCAGCGGCGCGCGGATGCGGGAGCGGAAGAGGTTGCGAACGCGGCGGGCGCGCTCCTGGTGGCTGAGGGGGTGAAGGGAGTCGAGCAGGTCGTCGATCAGGGGTAAGTGCGACGGCATCTTACCCTTCTTCTCCGACGAGCTTCCACTCCGATGGATTTCTTTCCCTCTTTCTGCTCAAACTGGCATAGCCAGCGTGCGTGATAACGTGTTGTAAATCAAACTCAGTGAACAAGTGTGAATCTCTCTGATCTTTTATTGATGATTCTGGGTACATATTTATAGGGGATTAGGGGGGCTAATCTCCTTCTGTTCGAGCGGGAATTCATCCATTTGAAAGCACGATCTTTGGGAGATCGTGGGCACGGTTCTTGGCAGCCACGGCGATGATCGTGTGCGTGACCGAGTCCTCCCCACGCGCGTTTCTCCTTTCGTTTGAGTTTTGAATCTTGGCGCCGGTCATCCGAACCTCCGATTCGTAACATAAACCTCGCTGCACTTTCGCCCGTGCTAATTCAGAATTTCGTTTTGGGCGTTGTGGGAGCATATGAATCTCGATCATCTCCAGCCTTGTTATGTTCTTCAGACAGTTCGGTGCGGGAAAATATTGTCACATGCGTCCAAAAAAAATCATACTAACATTAACATGTACTCCGTATGTTCCTTTTTTTATAGGAAAAAAATTTATCTACAGGTGGGCCGCAGAGTGGTGAAACGGAGTATTTCTATGCGGATAACGGAGATCTTTCTTTCATCCATCGAGAACAAAGGGCAGGTCGGCATCGACTCTGGCTCGGAGAGCCCGAAGCACGTGACTGTTCCAACTTCCGTACAAGAAGATAGAAACGGGAGGCCTAGCTGCCGTGTGGAAGCGCCACGCGGGTCTGGCCGCGTGCCGCCTTGGTTTATCCGGCACGACGCAACAAACGTTGTCTTTGCCTTGGCACATCCAGAACGTCCGAAGAAAGGGCCGTCACTGTTCCGTAGGAGTCTTTTTTTTTGTTCTATACAACAGATTTGAATTTTCACGAGAGTAGCCAAGGTCAAACGGAACGTGAACAGTGACGAAGCTTCCTGAATTTGGGGGAAATCGCTGCACCCAAGTTTGGGATCCAACACGTACGTCCCAAGCAAACCAGCGAATATTCCCCGACCTTTCGTCCAAAACGATATCCACCACAGTACACAATACAAGCCCTTCGGCGACGGCGTGCGACCGTGTGCCACCCGCACGCGACCGTGCCGTTCACACAGTTCCGTTCCGTCCCGTGAGTCCGTGACATTTACACCGACCACAACCCGGCCCGTCTGGCCGTATCCGCCTCGCCAAGCCGTTCCCGGTCCTCCCTCGCCAACCCCTCTGCGGTCGCCGCCGCGTTGGCCGCTTGGACAGCACCGATGATGCAGCCACCACCCACCAGCACGCGGCGCCTTCCGAGGCCATCTTCCCCGTCCTCGGAAAAATCGCGCAGGCGCAGCGACCCCCCGCCGCGGAGATCGGATAGGGCCACCACGAGCGCGGGCCACGCTGTCGATCCCACCCGCTACCGGCCGACCCAGGCGTGCCGCGTACGCCGAGGCCCAGCCACCGTCACAAACAGCCAAGTAACCAACAGGCCCCGCTGGCAAATTCCCCCGTGATCCAAACGTGCGCAGAGGTCGCCGCCCCCGTTGCCCCGCCTATATAGCCCCCGCGCCGCGGCCCCCACGGAACGGGCAAATCCGCAACCACTTTCCCCTTCTCTTATTCCCCGCAGCAGCTGGCGCCAAACTCGTTGGCTTCGCGCCCTCGTGCTCGACCATTTCGCTGTTAGCCTGTTACCTTCGGTTCCTTTGATCCCTTTCTCGTGAGCTCGCGGGAGGCGGCGGCGTCGGGATGGCAGTTGGAGGCGCGGTGCGGGTGCCGTCGTCGGTGGAGCTGTGGGGGCGGGGGAGGAGCGGCGGCAACAGGGCGGCGGGGACAGCGGCGCGGCGCGGCACCGTCAGGTGCAGCGCCGTGAGCGAGGCCGGGGCAGCCGCGGGGGGCCTGGCGGAGGAGCACTACCGGACGCTGCGGCTGCGCCCAGGGGCCACCCGCGGCGAGGTCAAGAAGGCCTTCCGCCGCCTCGCGCTCATGGTGCGTTCCTTCCTTCCCATCTCAGCTACCATTCCACACGCACCTCCGATTACTGACGATTTTACCGCGGCAGTAAATTAAACCAACCAGTAGTAAAACTCGATCTCCTTCTCACCCCCTGATGGCGTGTTGGCTCCTCTCACTGACGAGTTCCTTTCCCTTTGCATCCTGCAGTACCATCCGGACGTCTGCAAGGAGACCAACCGCGACTGCGGCGTCCAGTTCCAGCGGATCAACGTCGCGTATCAGGTGAGCCTGCTTATCCTTGCCCAATTCGCGTCGTCTTCGTCTCCCCTTTTTTTTTTCCCGCCCCTTCTTCATTCATGCTTTCCCCTGCCGCCGCCTGACACCTAACGCAAATCCATCGGATGCAGATGCTGATGACGAACTTGAGGGAGGCCGAGGAGCGGCTCGAGTACTGGCGGCTCAAGTACGGCCTCACCGACCAGGATCTCGATAGGTACAGGTACTACATCAACGAGGACGACGACGAATGGTTCGACATGTGAATGAAGATGCTGAAGGGGGCATCGATAGGCAAGGGTTTATTTACAGCTTGCCTATCCGCATGCTCTTAGTTGTTTTGCTGCCATGGCAGAGGCAGCGGCACTGTAATTTCATCTGCTTGTGAACATTGAAGCACTGTGTACTCCTCCCTTATTTTACTGTGGGTGAAGGGACACAGACTGCAGATAGACTGGAGTGTACTGATATTTGTCAATTTGTGTCTCAGCATGACCTCGTGTTCAGCTCCTCAAATGTTAATTGGTGTTAGTTATCACTGATTGTGATATCATGTACTGTATCGATTATTCATGGGTTGTTAGTTAACTAGTGCATGCTCGACGGTTTACTGAAGATTTTTCCTGAACCTGCCTGTTTTCTGCCCTATGTTGGGATTTCTTGTCCTTGAGTTGTGACCACTTCTGAAATGAATCTCAGATGGTGCAGGGTTTTAAGTCCTAGTGAGTTGTGACCACTTCTGAAATGAATCTCAGATGATGCAGGGTTTCAAGTTCAGATGGACTTTGCGGTGTGACTGAATCACATGTTGATCGACTCACATTTAGTCAGATACATAACAGCTATTTTCCCTTTTCTAAACACACATCATTCATCTCAGAACAGCTGATCCCGTCTTCCTCCGCCCATGCTTGCCTATCCACAACCACAACCACAATGATCTTAGCATTGTTGTTCTTGTTGCCATGGCCCATGGCAGAGGCTGCAGCACCGTAATTTCTTCTGCTTGCTCTGCACTTACTCCTTTTTTATTGCGAGTGAAGGGATACACACTGCAGATCAGTTGTGTCTCAGAAAGACTTCTTGTTTACGTAAAGATTTTGTTTTTTTAGATAAGGATATATAAAGATTTGTTGATCTAGCTATCACTGATTGCGATATCATGTGTCTGGAATAGTTGTTAGTTGATTAGTTCGTGCTTGACAGTTCACTGAACATTTTTTCTGAACCTGTCGGTTTTCTGTCCTATTTGGGACTACAGCAGTTTGCTTGCCCTTGTGAATGAAATTAGTCTCAGATGGTGCAGGATTTTAATTTCAGACGAACTTGCGGTGTGACTGAATCACATGATGATCGGACTCACACTGTCAGATACATTCCACAAGTATTTTTCCCTTTTTTCTATTCTAAACCTTTAGTGCACGCTCAAAGTTCAGTGTGCACGCATTATTCATCTCAGAACTGCCGATCTGGTGCACCTCTACTCATGCTTTCCAGCTGAAGACACGTCCCTTTTGTTTCTGTCTGAAAAATCATTTTCACTCATTCGCACCCCAAACAGTGGAAGTGAGTCTGCTTTGTATGCTAACTAGTCCTTGCTGAAATATTTTTTTTGCTGTTATCGTTTGATTATCAAATATCAACACATCGAATTTGCTGCTTTGCAATTACCTAAATGAGGATCCATTCATTTGAGTAACAGAATTGCCTCTGGAAAGGAGGTTTAGGTCGGACAAGTTCATCTCGTGATCAAGACAACTAGTCTTTAGTGTTTACAACCTCTGATTTAATTTGCCCTGTCTGCTTTAATTTGCCCTGTACTTGCATATATGGTGGATGGCCACTCAGCTTGATTTGGAGAACGAAAGAAATGTTATCCAAGATGTCTCTGTTAATCTTGCCATACTCTTTTGTCCTCATGCGCCAATAAGGTATAAGCGGGGTCCATACCTCCCTTGTGCCCACTATTGCATATTTCTTGCGAGTCCATATTAATAGTCAATGTGCTTGCTGAGATTTCTCACGTCATTCTTGAAACCAAAATTGCTCTGAAGTTCATTTCTGCCACTAGCTTCTTTATCTATTATCTTAGTATTTGGCCAACAAACGGAGCCTCCACGTTCGCTGTCAAGACCTAGAAATTTCCACGTTAATCGGAGAAAATAAGAAGAATTAAAATTACCCACCACTGCCATTACGTAAAATTTAGCCAAAAATACCCCTTAACTATTTAAAAATTACCACCACTGCCATTACATAAAACAATAGCCTAAAACGTCCATATATATTTAATATAATCCACCAATGTCATTAGAAAATTTATATTCACTCTTAAGACATAGAAGTCCCCACATTAATTGAAGAAAAAAATTACAACTGCCGCTACATAAAATTAGCCTAAAGTACCCATGTAACTATTTAAAAATTATCCACAATTATCATTACATAAAAATTAGCCTAAAACATCCCTATATCTTTATCTTTTTTAAAATCATCCACCAATGCCATTACATAAAAATTAACCTAAATACCTCAATACTATTTAAAATAAAAAAAATAAAAAAATATTTGCTAACATAAAGAAAGAATTAACCAAAATACTCATGCTTTATCTGAAAAGTATATACCTTTTCTTTACTATGAAATTAGTTCAGTCATTAATTATTCTGTCATTGTCACTATACAAACATAAATATATTTCTTTTTAGCTGACAAAACTGTCAATTTCTACCATTAACTAAAAATAACTCCAATCAAAGTTATTTAGTCAAAAAAATAAACAAAGATATACATATAGAGTATAACTATAATAGATTGAGCAACAAAGATAATTGTAGTCTTAACAAAGAAAATATTATGGCAATGTCTGAATTATTTTGTTAATAATTTGGCTTAATATGTAACAAGAGAACACTGGTAAGAAAAAAATAAGTTTATAAAAAACAATAAGGATGCAAAAATAGATATAGATATATATTTGAATTATATGTACTAGCTGCGTAAATGCGTGGGTCACCTCTCTAGTTTTATTCATGTAGTATGCCTTTTGAACTATGTTGGGCTCACCGAGGAGCCTAAGTTTTCCAAAGGAACTGTCATGACTCTTTGACTTGCACAACACCGGTGGCTGTTCTATCTCTGTTTTTTTCATAAAAAGAAAATCTAGTAATGCATCTGCTATATAGTTTGTTTTCTCAGTCAGCGCTTTACTTTCATGAGAAAAGATCTTTTACGAACATAAAAATATCTGTGTCCTAATTTTGTACTATCATTTTCTTTTGAAGAAACTAATTTTGTATCACTGTGGACAAGCCTTTCAAGCTCCATATCTTTCTTCCCACCTAACCTAATAACCTATCATATTTCCCTCGCCATCAGTTAGCTAGGGTGGACGCACGTGAAAGATGTCCTCTCCTAACCCCCTTTGCGGATGCTTGATATGGACTGCAATTAAAGTCTAGTACCGCAAAATTGCCAAGGCTTCCTGTCCATAGCCTTGAAAGTTGACAGCAAACGGTGAGCACATGCAAACTGTTGCGGTTTATTGTCAAGCGAACCGTGATGATCTGTGCTACGTCTCTTACGTGTCTTTCCCTTTGTGCTATTTGGGTAGAACGAAAAGAAAGTAGTGTTCCTAACCGATGATTTGGGTAGAGTGGGNGCGCCCGGCCCCCCGGCGCCCGGCGGCCCACTGCATCGCCTCCTCTGAGAGGTAAGTTAGTTAGAATATTGGTTAGTTAGATTTGATAGCTTCTTTGTTAGATTTTCTTAGTTTGTAGTTTCTTAGTATGCCTTGGTTAGTTAGATTTTTAAGGTAATATTCTATATAGTTTAGTTAGAATATTTCTTAGTTAGAAGTGCTAGGTAATTTCCTATATAGTGTACATAGATTGTTTTCTTAGAATATTTCTTGGATAATTTGATAGCTAATGACTTAGAATAATTCTTTATGTATGTGGTTGTGGTTGTCGGCCATCGTGCCGTTCTCTATGTGGATGTCGGCCATCGCGCCATTGTCTTATTGCAGGTTTTGGAAACCTCCGAGTGCAGGGGAGGTGCTGCCGAAATTTTCAATTATTAACACTTTTTTCTTTTTTCTTTTTGCAGGAGAGGCTCCCCTCCGTCGAGGTCGTTGCCCCGGAGGACTCGTCGGCCCCGTTTCGCCGCCCGCCCTCGCCTAGCCGCCCGTCCCCGCCTCGCAGTCGTGCTCGACTCGTCACTTTGCAGGACAGCAAGGTGAGACATAAAAGATCCTTCTTTCCCTATCATGCATGTTAGTGGTTTACGTAACCTAGGCGTCTCCCGTTCGAAAGAGATACGGTTGGAAATATGCAGATCTTTGCATATCTATGACCGTATCTGTTTCGAATTGTCCACGTTTTTTGGACAGCCCGAGGATGCGTAGCTGAGGTTAGTTTCCATGCGGCACTCCGATTCGACAGAATTTCGGCAGCATCTCCCCATTGTTCTCCGGATACACAATCTCCCTGTCGGGACGTGTATTTGGAGAACAGCGGGGAGATGCTGCCGAAATTCTGTCGAATCGGAGTGCCGCATGGAAACTAACCCCAGCTACGCATCCTCGGGTGGAATTAGGACCTATCTTCACCTACTAGACATTGTAGTCATCGTGTAGATGCAATTGATTTTTATATTACTTGTTGATATGCTAAAGGATGGATGACCGTGAATGGATGTACACGGGCTGGTCACGTGGGGGTGACTTGACCATGGATTGGATTAAGAAGACCGAGTCTTTCTTGGATCAAGCATTTGCAAAGGTTAGAGGAGCGTCTACCACTTGGTGTCCCTGCAGCAAATGTGGAAACACGCGTCGACAAACAAAGCAGGTCATGACCCAGCATCTTTGCAAGTATGGATTTACGAGGGACCATACCAGGTGGACCTATCATGTGCCAGCCGATCGCGCGAGAGACGATGTCGTGAGACAACGCATCGAGGAGCACGATGCTGACGCCGGGGTAGCAGACATGTTAGATGACTATCATGAAGCACACATCGATGAAGAACGCAGGGAAGAGGAGCCAGAGGCAACCGCAAAGGCGTATTATGACATGTTGGCTGCGGCACAACAACCCCTTCACGAACATACCACTGTTTCTCAGCTGGATGCTATTGCACGCCTAATGGCCGTAAAGTCTCAGTTTAACCTGGGTCGAGACGCCTTCGATGTTATGGTGACTGTTTTTGGCAGCCTGCTTCTGGGTGGTCACATTCTGCCAAAGAGCATGTATGAGGCACAGAAACTCCTTCGTGCACTTAAGATGCCATATGAGCAGATTCATTCTTGCCCGAAGGGATGCATCTTGTTTAGAAAAGAACATGCAGAAGAAAAGTATTGTCCAAAGTGTAAATCCTCTAGGTTCCTGGAAGTAGACTCAGGTGATGGTCATAAGAGGCAGAGCACAGTCCCCGTGAAAATCTTACGGTACCTTCCCTTCATACCGAGGATCCAACGGCTTTACATGACCGAGGAATCCGCGAAACAGATGACATGGCACAAGAATGGACGTCGATACAATCCCGACAAGCTGGTACATCCATCCGATGGTGAGTCATGGACGCACTTCGATTCAATTCATCATGATAAAGCTCTCGAGGCTCGTAATGTACGTGTTGCACTGGCAACAGATGGGTTCAATCCTTATGGGATGATGGCTGCCCCATACACTTGTTGGCCCATGTTCGTTATCCCCCTCAATCTCCCGCCCGGCGTCCTCTTTCAACGACAGAACATATTCCTGTCGTTGATAATTCCTGGATATCCGGGGCATAATATGAGTGTGTACATGGAGCCTCTGATAGATGATTTGGTCCGTGCTTGGGATGAAGGGGTATTGACATACGACCGAGCTACGAAGACAAACTTCAAAATGCATGTTTGGTACGCATACTCACTGCATGACATGCCGGCGTATGGGTTATTCTGCGGCTGGTGTGTTCACGGGAAGTTCCCATGCCCAGTATGCAAGACAGCTGTGATGTTCATTTGGTTGAAGGAAGGTGGCAAATATTCTTCGTTCGACAAACATCGACAATTCCTCCCTCTTGAACATCCATTCAGACAAGACATCAGAAACTTTACGAAAGGTGTCGTAGTTAACGATCTTGCACCACATATGATGACAGGTACCGAGGTTCGTGCTCAGTTAGACGCTCTCGCGGTCAATGTAAAAGATGGAGGTTTTGTAGGATATGGTGTGGAACATGCGTGGACTCAGAAGTGTGGTTTGTGGAGGCTCCCCTATGTGGATGATATTCTTCTTCCACATAACATTGATGTCAGGCACAGTGAGAAGAATCTGGGCGAGGCACTTTGGGGTACAATCATGGACATTGCCGATAAGACAAAGGACAATGTGAAGGATAGAGTTGATCAAACGAGGTTATGCAATAGACCAAAAATGGACATACCGCCTCCTAAAGGCGGCAAGCAATGGAAAAAGCCTACGGCCGATTATGTCCTGACGAGGGACCAAAGGAGGGAAGTACTAGCATGGTTCCAAACGCTAAAGTTTCCTGATGGGTATGCAGCGAATCTGAGGAGGGGAGTGAACTTATCTACTCTGCGAATCAACGGGCTCAAGAGTCATGACTACCACATATGGCATGAGCGCCTTCTTCCAGTGATGGTTCGAGGCTATGTCCCAGAGCATATCTGGCTAGTGCTGGCAGAGTTGAGCAATTTCTTTCGCCAGCTTTGTGCTAAGGAGGTATCTCGGTCCGTGATTGCAGACATGGAAAAAATAGCTCCTGTGTTGCTCTGTAAGTTGGAGAAGATCTTTCCACCTGGTTTCTTCAATCCGATGGAGCATATGATTTTGCACCTCCCGTATGAGGCGCGAATGGGGGGTCCTGTGCAGAACTGTTGGTGCTATTCTATTGAGAGATGTCAAAAAATTCTTCAAGCTAAATGTAAAAATAAAAGCAAAATTGAAGCTTCCATTGCCGAGGCATACATTCTGGAGGAGGTGTCAAACTTCACAATAAAATATTATTCTGACAACCTTCCTAGCGTGCATAATCCACCCTCTCGTTACAATGCCGGCGAAGAAGAATCGAACCTCAGTATTTTTCTGGGGCAACTCAGAAAGGCAAGTGATGCGACCACCAAGACCTTAAATATTGAAGAGTGGCGCAATATCATGCTATATGTCTTGAAAAACCTTGACGAAGTGGAGCCGTACATACAGTAAGTTCTCAACGAACTTGTTCTCAAATATTCACTCTTCTGCATCCAATCCTATCGTTTTGCGTTTGTACAGGGAATTTCATTTGCAATACTGGCGTCCATCAAGACCACCTGCCCTGCAGGAATATGACAACCTTCTTAAACATGGTGCGGGAAATGGGATGCCCGATTTCATTTCTTGGTTCAAACAGAAGGTAATGTCCTATTTAGCGCCTACTTAGTATGACATTACAATTTAGCTCTTACTTCATATAACGATTTATCCTGATTGAACTTCCAGGGCCAAACTGATGCGTCTATGAGTCCCGAGTTGAGACAAGTTGCCGATGGCTGTGCCTTTAGGGTCAGATCATTTGGCGCTTATGACGTGAATGGATATCGCTTTCACACAACAAGACACGATCAGAGTCAGCCCAATCGAAGAACCACAAATACTGGAGTGTTCACGCCAGGAGACGATGGGGTCGAATACTATGGAAGAATTGAAGAAATATACGAACTCGAATACTATAGTTCCAAACCTCTCAAACCTGTCATATTCAAATGCCATTGGTTTGATCCTCAAGTAGTGAGACGGACTCCAATTCTTGGGCTAGTCGAAATTCAACAGTCGTCCGTGTACCCAGACGACGATGTCTATATTGTGGCTCAACAGGCCACCCAAGTTTATTATCTCTCGTACCCATGCCAAACCAAAGAGCATCTTAAGGGTTGGGATGTTGTGTACAAGGTATCGCCACACGGTAAACTACCTGTCCCAAACAATGAAGATTACAACATAGACCCAAACACATATGACGGAGAGTTCTTCCAAGAAGATGGGCTAGAAGGGAGATTTGAGATAGACTTAACCGAAGCCATCGGAATGGAAGTAGACAATGAAAGTCTTGTTGACGAGGATGCCGGAGATGAGGTTCAGAATGCAATGGACTTAGAATTACTTGAGCGATTACATTTAGGCAATGACAGCGATGATGATAATGTTCCTCCTTTGGAACACAACGCCGATTATATCGAAATGCGTGATAGTGATGATGAGGATTATGGTGTACCTAATCCCGATCATGATGATTATTTTTAACACATGTAGGTAATTTCATGTTAAATTTACTAGTTGCACTAATTTATTTATAAATTGTACTAATTTATTTTCTAGTCGTACTACTACATTTCTAATTGATGTACTAATTGGCTTACTCTTTTTAAATGTAGGTGATTGAATAAAGATGGTGGGGCGCAACCCGTTGAGGTCGGTTAACTCGCTTTATAAGCGAGTTACCGGTAGAGTTGAGGACTCCGGGACGGCTGGAGGTGACGCTGAGGACTCCAGGACGGCTCGAGGGAGAGGCCAGGGTCGAGGGAGACCCAAGGGTCGAGGGAGAGGCAAGGGTGGAGCGAGTTCCTCGGCGCCTGCATCTGAGGACTCCGGCACGGCACAGGGGAGGAGGGGGAGGAAGGCGAGGCCCTCGATAATGTTACCAGTTTCGGAGTCGTCTGAGGAGGAGGAGGTTCCTTCTGTGCACGGCTCTGAGGAGGAGGAGCAGGGGGGAGGAGGAGCAGGGTGGGGGAGGAGGAGCAGGGGGAGGGTGAGGAGGAGGGTGAGGAGGGGGGAGGAGGGTGAGGAGGAGGCGGTAGGAGGAGGAGGAGCGCGTGTCTACCTACGAGGCC
Organism: Alloteropsis semialata; assembly: GCA_004135705.1. Taxonomy (NCBI): domain Eukaryota; kingdom Viridiplantae; phylum Streptophyta; class Magnoliopsida; order Poales; family Poaceae; genus Alloteropsis; species Alloteropsis semialata. Next base: position 8,770,825 of record CM014273.1, on the reverse strand, counting down.
CCTCGAAGCTTCCGGAGCGGCCGATACCTTTAGAGAGTCGGCCGATTATTCGACCCTGTGGGAAAAGGCAAGTAACTTTACATGTTTTCACTACTTTTTTCTTTGATATGTTTAATTTATCTTCATCACTTGTGCAGGTACTGGACGGTGATCGCTCCAGGTGCTCACAGTCGCCTGCCCAATGGCATCCTGGGGCTTTTGTGCAGGTTACACTTCCCTGGCTTAGTGCAGCACGCCGGCCGAGTTGAGCCGGCGTATACGTGGGACCACTACATCGCCGCCAATGATCAAACAGATCGGGAAGGCAGGTTTTTCAACACCAAGGCGGGGCGGGTGGTGGGCGAACTGTGGGTAAGTTTTTCTCGCACTACATTGCTCAATACATCGCATTCATTTGACATTCTTGAAATAATGACATCGCATCTATGTGCAGGATTTCTTCAGGTGCGAGGAGGGCTCTTTGCAGAGGGCAAATGCGGTGGCTCACAAAGCCTGTTACAAACTGGTCACCGATATGCACTACGAGTCTCGCGTCCAGGCCGTCGTGTCTTACTTTGGGACATACGAGAATTTGAAAGTTAGCAAAGAAGAAGCCAGAAACATGCGGTTGACTAAGGAACAATTCATGATGGTAAGTATCTCATATACTTGATGATGTTCTACTGATTGATGACTAAGGATTAAGTACGCTCAGTTTTATATGTCATGTACTTGATGATGTGCAGGCGGTTCCTTGGTGGTGCGCCCAGCACATTCAGTGCTGGGAAATGATCGTGGACAAGTGGCTCGCGGAGGAATGGGAGGAGATCCACAACGCTTGCCGGGACCGGCGTTTGATGATGCCAGGTGCACCACACCATCAAGGCAACCTTAACACCGAGGAGTACGCGGCTAGATGGGTACGTGAATTCATTTCTTTATTCTAATGCTCAATTCTGATTAATTTCTAACCATCTTGCTGTCTTTTTTGCAGTCGCAAGCATATGGTGGCCAGCCTTGCCCCCCGCTCATGGTATATGCTTTGGCCCACAAGGGTAAGGCGAAGTCCGACGTCACCTTCAACCCGCAGGACCCGCCTGAGGCGTACAGCAATCCAACCGTCCACAGCCGCATCAGTGAGTACTCATCGATGGCAAGGGAGGTCCATGGCCGGATTTCGATCCGACCACCGCTGAGCTTGATGGAGAAGTGATCATGAGGGTGGGAGGAGGCAAGAAGCATGGCCGGTACTGGCTGTGCGACAGTACACTCGACACGGCCAGTACTCCCACTCTCTCTGAGATTAAAGGCAGGAGCACGAGCTCAGCCCCGCCCATACGCCCACGGCCGACCGCTGCACAGGCCCAGATGGACGCACTCTAGGTAATTTCTATTGTAACTGTTGTTAATTGATTCGCTTAAGTATGTTTCGCATGGTAACATTGGCATGAAATATTGCAGGCCCGAATGGAGCAAGAGTTGAAAGCACGGGAGGAGGAGATGGAGCGGAGGTGGCAGGCCCGGGAGGAGAAGTTGAAGGCAGACTTTCTGCGGCAGCAGGAGGCCGACCGGATGAGGATGGATCACATGGCTCAGTACTTGCAGAGTATTGGGGCGTCGTTAGGTCAAGCACCGCCATCAACGCTATTCGCTCCACCACCTCCTGCGGATGTTACTCCTGTGAGTCACTTGTCAACTTTTGAATTTTCATTTCCTCATAGTGACTTATAACTTAGAATGACTTAGAAAGAAACTTAGTGATTTAGAATGACTTAGAAACAAGCTTAGTGACATGGACCTATTCACTTAGAATGCTCTTTGTTCGAATGCTTTATCCTTTGTGCAGAATCAGTCGGCGGCGTCGAATGATGGGCCCATCGCACCAGACATGTCGCCGCCTCAGCCGCCTCAGTGGATACGGTTCGGGCACTTGCCGCAGCTGCCTCCCACCACGTCGTACCAGCAGTGGCCGCAGCCCCCTCAGAGCTCGCCCTACCCGCAGCACCCTCACGGCTCGCCCACCTGGCCGCCGCCGCCGCGCCCACCGCCGTCTATGTGAGTTCTTTGGACTTGCGCCCTTGTATCGACCTATGTGTATTTGTGTGGACCTTTTATCGACTTGTATGGACTTCTATGGATTTGTATGGACTACTAGTGGTTGCGGATGAACGATAATTGAGTTTATTTGCATATGTGGATTATTTGACTATATAAACTGCCTGTGATGGTTATTGTGAATTATAAACTGCCTGTGATGCTTATATACTGCCTGTGATTTGTATTTGGGGTCCCATTTACCAAAAAAATAAAATAAACAGGAGGGGGGGCCTCTTTGCCGTGTGCAATGACCTTGGCACACGGCAAAGGCAGCTCATTTGCCGTGTGCTGTGACCATGGCACACGGCAAAGGAAGCTCCTTTGCCGTGTGCCCTGACACCAGCTCACGGCAAAAGTTTGTTCTTTGCCGTGTGCCCCGCCGTCAGGCACACGGCAAAGAAGTGAAACGTCGTCACCTTGCCGTCACGTGGATTTATTTTACCGTGCGCTAAAGTTGACACACGGCAAAGCTGTGCCGTGTGCCCGACGAACGACCCACGGCAAAGGCACTCTTTGCCGGCCAAACTTTGCCGTGTGTGCTTTGCCGTGGGTCGCCCACGGCAAAGCCTTTGCCGTGGGTAATTTGTCCTTTGCCGTGTGCCCCAGGCACATGGCAAAGGTCCTGTTTCCCGTTGTGCGTGTGTCAAAATCAAAGAGCCCCAAAAGAGTAAGCAGGGACTAGCAAGTAGTAGTACTTGATGTTTGCTCGTGATATGTTCGACACTCCACTTTGATTAGAGTTGAAGGTAAGCATGTGCAAGCTCGGCATCAATCGCCAGCGTGCTCCTTTCCTCTCATGCCGGTAGCTTTCAACATCTCACAAACACTACAGGACGACAGGGCAAAAGAGAAGAATCAAAAGCTAGTTCATGGCAAAACTTTATTGCGACAGCATGTCTCCTTGTCTGTGTAGCAGAATTCACAATTCCGGTGCAGCAGCGCGGATTCCATTCTGGATGCAGGAATTGCAGTTGGCCAAATAAGCAGGCCGAGCCTACCGAATCTGAAATGAACAGAGCTTGTTTGAAGTCCCTTGGAGGCTTGGAGCGACACAATCTGGCGGTTGCTGGACCACCATGGCTCGCTGAAGGAAAGAATTCTCGTCACGTCACGTGTTTTTACTGCCAAAGTAAAGCCAACTGGACCCCAGCCGAAAGGACAGGAATTTCTGGATCTGGAACGAGAATGGTCAATTGCGTCAAGAACGAAGAAGCTATGCAACGTCTAGATCACACCCCTTGTCTCTCACGGAATAGCAAATGAGTCCATCAGGTAAATATCCAATGGCAATTGGCAAGTTGTTATTTCCTCTTTCGTTCAGTACTTCAGTAACAAAAGAAACAGACGTTTAACCATACATTACATATCAGTGACAATCGCAGTGATCAAACACAGAATAATGCATCTCCTCCTCTTCTTTTACATGGCGCAGTTCCGGCCTCCACTGTCGTACTAGGGATCAGTAATTCAGTAGGAGTAGGAAGGTAACGTCGTTTTCTAGAGCTAGCCGATCGAAACGACCGTGAGAAGTGGCTGCTTTCTGACTTGTGATGGGTCGATCGAAGCCCTCGTCGCCTCGTCTGTCTAAACCCGCGCTGCCGGCCGCGACAATCGACAGGGCCGCGCACCTGGCCGCAGGCCGCCGCTCCACCCGGCCGGCCGGGAGAATAAAAACAAAGCCGCGCTTGCATTGCGCCGTGGTTCGCTTCGCTAGCTCCGAGCGGTAGAAAACACACGCGGCCCCCGTCGGCGGGACGCAGGCGGCACGCCCCCTGCACGATTTCTGACGAGAAGCCCGTGAGCTTTTTGTGTACCACCTGACGTTTCTTCCCCCTCGTCGATCGCGGTCAAGAAGGGCATGGTGACGTACGCGCGCTGTCCAGTGTGGCAGTGTCCACGGCACAGGCCATGGCGCCCGCACGTACGCATCCGCCGACGGCCAGCGACTGAGCTGGCTTTCTGCACTACTACAAAAATAAACTGTAAGAACATCTCCTTTTCGCAACAGGGGCGGTTCGGGAGCGCACCGTTCTTACAGCGACGGAACAGCCCCAGGAGCTGACCAGCCGCCCCTACAGAATTAACAGTAGGGGCGGCTGGAGTTACGAACCGCCCTTACTGTTGTACAGATTAGTAGGGGCGGTTCGTGTCTGAGCCGCCCCTACTGAAAATATAGTAAGGGCGGCTGGAATATAAGCCGCCCCTACTGTTATAGCTGTAGGGGCGGCTCAATCAGAAACCGCCCCTAATGTGGTCTGTACCAAAAATAACACAGCCCCCTCTTCTTCCTCCTCGGGTTCACTCACTCCAACTCGCAAAAAAAGGTTGGGAGGCCTTGGGCTCCTCCCAAAAATTGCTCTACTAAGGGGGGAGGTTTTGAGCTCAAATACTTTGGTGGAGAGCTTGTAGAAGGTAAGAAAATGCTATTCCATGCCTTTAATTATTAAAGTTTTAATGGTTGGTTAGTGAGTAATTGTTGTTTGTTCTCTCTCTCATTTATGGTGTTTGAGCTATGAAATTAGCAAACTAAGGCCCTAATTTTGGAGGTACTAGGGTAGATTTGTTAGTGGATCGGATTACACCCTTCTATTAGTCTACATTGCATGATTTTAGTGGACTAGAAAAGCTAGTTGTAGCTAGGGTTCATGGTTGCTTAGGATGAACACGTGTATTTTTTTCTTTTTAATTCGTGGCGCAAATTTGTAACTAGTTTATCTCTCTCCTCGAAACTCCAAATGTTATGATTTTTGTTTCGTAAATTTTGTAAAATCATTATCTATTAGTGTATCCATACTAATTGCTATAAATTTTTCTATATTAATGACTATTTATTTGTAGCTGTTTAAGGTTTGTCATGTATATGTATTTTTTCTTTTTAATTCGTGGTGCAAATTTGTAACAAGTTTATCTTCCTCCTCGAAACTCCAACTGCTATGATTTTTGTTGCGTAAATTTTGTAAAATCATTATCTATTAGTGCATCCATACTAATTGCTTTAAATTCTTTATATATTAATGACTCTTTATTTGTATCTATTTAGGGTTTGCCATTTGTATGTATTTAGTTATCCGATTAATGGTTTGTTTAATGTACTTTCTTTTAATTGTTGTCCTGAAGGATATGGAGCACAGGAATTCTTGGATGTATGGCGAGTTAAGGTGGAAGCAAAGTTACCGTGACGAGGTGGATAAATTCATTGAAGCCGCTGAGAAGCATGCAGAGACGTTGACAGAAAATAATGATATAATAGTATGTCCGTGTTTTGATTGCAAGAACATACTGGCATGGAGAGACGTAGAGGTCATCAGAGAACATTTGGTTACGCGAGGATTTGTTAAGGACTACACAGTCTGGATTCATCATGGTGAAAATAAAGTTTATGATGATGACATGGAAAATCTGATAGGAGACGACCCCGACACCCAAAAGCTCCTCTCCCAGTATTCAGAACAGCTTGAAGTAAGAATGAACCGCGGATGTCACAATGAATTTGAAGGTGATGATGATTGGGATAGTAACGGCACATGTGGTGATGACGGTTGCACTGGTAAGGACACAGGTGGTAATGTTGACGTTGGAGCACGTGTCGGGGATGAAGATGATGGTGATTATTTGGAGGAAATGCTTCGGGCCATTGGACCAGAAATAATCCAAAAGAGCGTGAATGGTCTTGAAAACCTAGAGAGGGTAACAAAAGCATCGAAGGAGACTGTCTATGGTGTTGCGAATGGTTGTCCGACACACTGGACATTGCTACGTTTTGTGCTTGAACTACTCATCCTCAAGGCTAAATACGGTTGGTCGGACTGCAGTTTCAATGATCTGCTGGGCCTCCTGTCATGGTTGCTACCAAAGCCAAACTCAGTTCCTGCCAACACGTACCAGGCAAAGAAGGTTGTAAGTCCGTTGACAATGAGTGTTGAAAAAATCCATGTATGCCCGAACCACTGTATCCTCTTTCGCGGCGACATATTCAAGGATCTAGATAAATGTCCTAGGTGCGGGGCCAGTCGGTACAAGAACAACGATCAGTACTTAGGGAATGAAGCCTCCATAGGGAACAAGAGGAAGAAGGGTGGAAAAAAGGCGGTACAACATTCTCAGGTGCAAGAGGACAGTCCATTAGGCATTGATTCAAAGAAGAGAAAAATTCCCGCCTTGGTAATGTGGCACCTACCAGTGAAGGACCGCTTGAGGCGTATCTTCCTAAACCCCAAAGAAGCCCAACTCATGACATGGTGGGATGATACGCGCCAGATAGATGATGATAGGATTGCACACCTGGCCGATGGTACTCAGTGGCAAAGCTTTGATAAGAAGCACAGAGAATTCAGCGAGGACCCAAGGAATGTACGGTTTGGATTGAGCACTGATGGAATGAATCCCTTCAATGAGAGGACGAGTGACCATAGCACTTGGCCTGTGCTCTTGACCATGTACAACATCCCAACGTACCTGTGTCAGAAGAGGAAGTACCTCTTTCTTACTTGTCTCATTTCTGGTCCTAAACAACCGGGCATTGACATAGACGTGTTTATTGAGCCTGTGATGCAAGAAATGACAGAATTCTGGAAGGGGGTGCCGATGTATGATGCCTTCCGAAAGGAGGACTTTATATGTCGAGCCATAATCATTGTTACTACCAATGATTATCCCGCGTTGTTTGCCTTGAACGGACAGATCAAAGGGAAGACTGCATGCATAACCTGCTTGGACGTTACTTCATATGTGTATCTGGATGCATCGAAAAAGATAGTTTATATGAGGCACCGACGCTTCTTACAGCAAATTCACAAGTACCGCAGCGTAAGGTTCAAACATGAAGCGCCCCTGCCTAAGCAGAGACTAAATGTGATACAAATTATCAGTCCCAGGAGGCTGATACACATTTATTCAACAGTTGGTACAGAAACTTACAGCCCACGAGGAAGCGGGCACCTAATACAAACTAAAACTGCTAAAAGGTAAACTACGGCGGTAAGCCAAAGGATGAACCAGACCGGTTCAACCAAGGGATCAGAGTTCTGCGGCAGCGAAGCCATCTTGGGCGGGACCAAACTCCACAGGCAAGCTGGGTGCGGAAGCGACCACCTACTCAGCGTCCTCAACAAAGTCCGGGTCTTCTTCTGGATTTAACAACAACAAGGGTGAGTACAAAAGTACTCAACAAGCCCAATCACACCCACGGAGGGGTTAACACAGAATTATGCACAAGGAATATCAAGGATAAGGCTAGGTTTTACTTTTGCCAAAAAGCTAGTTTTAACAATGCATGGGTTGATCAAGGTTCATTTTAGCAAAGCAAACTCTAAGTAACAACTTTAATTAGTGGGGGTTGATCCACAAAGGATCCATCTTTTAAGTGCTACCGGATTTCCCATCCGCCGTAGCTTTTGGCACAAAGCCGAACTCATTCCAAAACCAACACACGCCAACCCATCCCAAAACCTTAGTATTGTGACCAAGCCATAACTCGCCCATAACCGGGCACGGCTATTCGAATAGATTAGGAAACTCTGCAGAGGTGTACACTTTCACCACAAGTAGGGTACCGCAACACGATCACCTTAGTGTCAGTGCGGATCCTATCGAAGTCATTACCCACCATAGCCAAAACTGCCTAGCCACCACGAGAAACACACCAAGGGGTTTATGTCACTAAGACGGCAACCATGTCACTAAGACGGCACTTGGTCCTTGTAATTTTTATTTCTCGCGGGTAGATTTATCAGGGATTGTTATTTTTAATCCGCTGCCATTGGGTACCCCTAATATTGGTATCCCATGTCACTAAGACGGCAACCATGTCACTAAGACGGCACTTGGTTTTCCCGCTGCACACCTGCCTCCAGATAACTAACAGCAAGGCTAGTGGGATTTAGACTAAGCTCTTGCACCATACAAGAGTCGAGTGGTTGTACGAGTAAAGTGGGTTAGGCAAGATGACACATCACCTCGGTTTAAAACCGGACAAAATGGATACCTCCCAACTTGCTTAACCACAAAGGTACAAGCCTCCTTATTGGCATTTCACAAAGTTATGCCCATCCATTTTATCCACACAGTTTTACTCTTTTCAAACCCAAAACCCAAAACCAAAACCAACTCACACATTTATCTTTGATAAAACCAGTGTATAGTCATGATTGAGTAAGGGTAACAAATCCTATGCATTCTAAACCTAAGCATTCTAGAAAGTGTTATCACTTAAACAGAGTAAATCATATTTAGTGATAACTGGGTGATCAAGGAATGTCATATCAATCAAGGAGTGGCTAACCAACCGGGTTTTGAAACTAAAACAATGCAATAATCAAAGGCTTAATGGGTTGTGTTTATAAAACATGGGATAAACATGCATCAAAGGATGGGATTGGACTTGCCGTCAACAAAAGCTTCTGGGAGATCCTGCTCGCGGTACGGGTCCTCGGGGTCGGGCTCGCGGTACTGCTCCTCCTCGTTCACTCCGTCGTCTAGGGCACGATCAAACAAACATACAATAAGAAAACACATTCCTTAACCGATGAGTTGGAAACAGGAAAGAACAAAATAAAATAGAAAACGGAATTATATTGGGATGATTTGTGTAAAGCTCGGCCGGAATGGATATAAGATAGGCATGGTGGAGTTTGGTGGAAAACCGGAGAGATTTGGCGCATGAAATGACGATTAGGGGAGGTTTAGGGCTTAAACGGGGGTTTTAGGACCTCTTTAAATAAAAAGGGCCAGGGACCTAGTTGTGAAGATTTTATAAGGTGGAAGCCTGGTTGTGAATTGGGAAAGTATTTGGGGGGTTTAGGAATCAACCAGGGACCTATTTGGAATTTCTCAGAAAGACCAGGGGGTTTTCTTGGATTATTTCTAAAGGGGGAAGGGCTCTTTATGGGATATGGAACTCGGCAGGGGGTTATCGGCAAAAGGGGCCTTTTATCCCCTTCTCCTCGCCGGCCCGAACAGAGGAGGGGCGGCGGCGCTCGGGCGCGGCGGCGCTCGCCGGCGTTCCCGGCCCTCCGGGCCGCGGGGACGCCCGGCGAGCGGCGCATGAGCACGAGGGGGCCACGGGGGATCCAACCCCGTGCTTACCAGGGGCTGGGGAACGGCGAGGCGGCGGCTNGGCAGCCCCGCCCTCCATGCTCGAGAGCCGGAGGCCACGGCCCGCGCGCTCCTCGCTCGGCAGCCGCAGGCGGCCGTGCCCTCCCCCGCTCGGCAGCCGCACGCGCCGCCCCTGCGCAGTGGAGTGAGAGAGAGAGAGAAAGAGGATGAGGACTTGGATTTTTTTCACCGAGGAGGGGATAAAGATGAGCTCGGACGCCAGGGAGATAAAATGGGATTGCAGTATTTTTTCGGGTCCGAGAGTTAGGTACCGGTTGGTGGTTGGAACCGGTACCAAAGGGGTATTCTTTGGTACCGGGTGGTGTTACGACCCGGTACCAAAGGGTCCAGACCCTTTGGTACCGGGTCGTAACACCACCCGGTACCAAAGAATGACTTTGGTACCGGGTGGTGTTACGACCCGGTACCAAAGGGTTCTTAGGATAGACCCGGTACCAATGACTAGTATTGGTACCGGGTTCATAAAATTCGGTATCAATGAGCGGGACCGATAGCTCGTTCTCTGGTAGTGTGTGGTGCAGGAAGATAGATGTGAAGTGGTTTATATTGAGCCACGGAATGAAGTGTGGTGATTGGTCATGGGCATCTGCTCTTCTACAAATCACATATAAAAGATGTCCCTTGTAACTGAAACTATAACTCGAGTTTTTTGTTTTTCAATTTAATGTAAAAAGAAAAGAGTTGAATTATTCTTTTGTGTTCTAGATAGAAGCTTATGTGTTCATGTCATAAAAAATATGGCCATAAATTTATGGTAATCCAGATATCTAGAAGTTCAAGGAAATGAGTATATTGGAGCCTGATGCCG
>CM014273.1:8727676-8759828 GCA_004135705.1 Alloteropsis semialata | reverse complement strand
CAATCCCCTAAAGAAAGGGGAGCCCTCGCTCTCCCCTTTCCTGCTTGTCACGCGGGTCCTCGGCTCTTCCCGTCAACGCCGCGCCGGTCCTCGGCTCTGCCCGACAACGCCGCGCCGCCCCTGCCCGACACCGACGCGCCGCCACCGCCTGCTTGCGTCCTGACGTCGGCGCGCCGCCGCCTCGCGGGCCCCTGCTCCCGCTGTGCCTCCAGGCGGCGCCGCGCGCCAGGGCCTGGTGCAGTGCAGCTCCCTCGCCGGCATCAGCCCCCTCGCCGCCACGAACGCCAGCAGGTGGAGCCCCATCGAAGTTCGAAGACAGCTGCTATCCCGCCGGCGAGGACACCTGTGCCGTGATCTCTTATTCGAGGACGGCCGGGTGACGGTGAGCGAGGCGTGCCGTCAAGCCACCGCCCCTGCTCCTGTCCGGTGTCCGGCAAGAACGCAAGAACGCCGCCGCCCATCCTCCGTGAGAATGACGCTGCACCCAGCCTGCCACGCCAAGCAGCCATCTTGCCCTGCTCCATTGCCTGACCTCATCCTCCATTGATGCTCACAAGCTGTTCGATCATATCACTGCAAGGTATTTCCATGAGCTTGTGCTGTTTATTTAAACTTCAGTAAATCAAATGTCAATTCTTTGGTTGTTTGTGTCTTTTTTGTAGATGGATTCGTTGCTCGTGCAATTGTATTTTGAAGATGACTCATCCTCAGACGATGACTTTGATGTGGCGACAATTATGCTCGCGGACCTTGCAGAAAATGAGCGACCCAAGTGGGGCGGTTCTGTGCCAGGGCATGAGGTGGTCCATCGGAACAAGCAGCAAGGAGATGCAAAGTTGTATGACGACTACTTTGCAGAAAATCCTGTCTTTGGTCCGGTCACATTCAGGCGACGGTTCAGAATGTCAAAGGAGTTGTTCTTGCGCATTGCAAATGCTGTTGAAGCACATTGTCCATACTTTCAGCAAAGGAGGAATGCAGCTGGTGACCTTGGCCATAGTGCTTTGAAGAAGATCACCGCGGCGCTGCGTATGCTTGCATATGGGGTCCCAGCTGATTCTCTTGATGAGACGCTTTACATTGCAGAGAGCACCGTCATTCAGAGTTTGAAGATGTTTGTGAAAGCTGTGATTGAGATTTTTGGGGAGCAATACTTGCGAGCACCGAATGCAGAGGACACTGCAAGGCTTATGCAAATGGGTGAAGCAAGGGGGTTTCCGGGGATGCTTGGATGCATAGACTGTATGCACTGGCAATGGAAGAATTGTCCTGCGGCATGGCATGGGCAATTCACGGGGCATTGTCATGATCCAACAATCATCCTAGAAGCAGTTGCATCACGTGATCTATGGATTTGGCATGCATTCTTTGGGTTGCCCGGCTCTCACAATGACATCAACGTCCTCCAAAGATCTCCTCTGTTTGCCAGGCTAGCTGCTGGGAAAGCCCCACCTGTGAACTTTGAAGTCAATGGACACCAGTACACGATGGGATACTATCTTGCAGATGGCATCTACCCCTCATGGTCCACCTTTGTCAAGACAATAAGAAACCCAAGCAGTAACAAGACAGCTCACTTTGCCAAGGCACAAGAAGCTGAGAGGAAGAGTGTTGAGAGGGCATTTGGTGTCTTGCAATCTCGGTTTGCAATTGTGCGTGGACCTGCTCGGTTTTGGGACAAGGAAACCTTGTGGTGTATCATGACAGCATGTGTCATTCTGCACAACATGATAATAGAAGATGAGAGGGGTCAGGCCGAAGACTTCGTGTATGACCACGTGGGAACACTTGTCGAACCTGAGCAAGACAAAGAGCGGATCAAAAAATTCCTTGCAATGCATCGAAAGATCGAAGACCGAGAGGGACACAACCAACTTCGTGATGACCTTGTTGAGCATTTGTGGCAGATTCATGGACAATAGATTCATGGAGCAATGTAATGGCAACTCTGTTTGTTTTCTTATGTCACAAGAGCAATGTAATGGAAATTCAGTCATTTTTATGAAACTGAATGCAGTCAGATTGCATTGTGTATCCCTCTATTTCTGTGAACTTGTAATTCTGTAATTTTGTAATTCTGTGAGCACTTTTTTCAGGCAATGTATTGTGAACCTTCACTATGGTAATTCAGTCATTTTTATGATGCTCTTCTGTCATCAGGCAATGGCAATTCAGTGTGACAGTGTTTAGTTTGTTGCCTAATGTAGCTTTATCAGTTCCCACGTTCTGTAATTCTGTATAGTGAATTACCATAGTGAATGCTCTCTGCATTCACTATGCAGTATGACAGTGTTCAGTTCAGTGTGCTTTCAGGAGTGACAACAGGAATGAAAACTGCATAGTGAATTCAGAAATTCATGCATACTGCATAGTGAATGCTTTCTGAAACTGAAATAAAACTGACTATTTCATTTCAGAAACTGAAATAAAACTGAAATGAAAACTGCAGTTTGCTTTGAGAAACTGAAATAAAACTGAAATGAAAACTGTAGTTTGCTTTTAGGAGTGACAACTGGAGTGCAGAAATTTTCAGTGCATGCTTTCAGAAAATTAGGAGTGACAGATCCTTAGCAGTACATACATATAGCTTTTTAGGTCAAACTTCAAGCTTTATCTTTTTAGTGCATTTCTTGTCACTGTATAAATGAGTCAGCAGGTACCCAGCTGGCAGGCTCTTATGAAATCAGCAGAGCAGAGTGTTGTCCAGGTTTAGCTTGACTAGGTCCATGAACTTGATCTACTACTGTTTTCTAGCACTGAATATAACTGAAATACTATAGCCTGCTTGCCATCTATTATCATCTACTACTGTTTTCCAGTTTTTGTGGCAGATTCAGAATATTGCAGTGCAGCAGTTCAGTGTGACAGTGTTCAGTTTCAGAAATAAAACTGAAATGAGTCTGAATGCAAGAGCTACTGAATGCAAGACCTACTGAAATATCAGATTGCTTTTATAGTGAAACTGAACAAAACTGAAAACTGGAGGATGAAATCCATTGCAGAACCCATTGCAGAATGTCCAAATAAATAGTACAGAATAGAGACTGAAATAGTGAATGGTTTCAGTAGTTTCAGTCAGAAACTGAACACAAGTTTGTTCACTGCAGTTCAAAAACTGAAATACTATTGCTCTTCCATTGCAGTTCACCCTGACTGCAATATCACAGTGTTTTCACCAGGAAGGAAACTAGCCATTTAGACTGGCAGACCATTGCCTGCATTTCAGTTTGGACAAAGTGAGTTTGGACAAAGTGCAGGAACCACAGAGTATTATATTGAAATCTGCTCATACAACACAAATGTCATATATTACTGAAATCTGACAGCACTCAGTACTAAATAAATATACTACTGAACTCACATGCTTCCAACAGCTAGCTACCACCTAACATTTCTTTTAGGATTTGGGCACGCATAGCCTCCACGTATGCTCTTTGTGTATCATCAAGGGTTGTGATATCCATGAACATGATCTTCTGGTCTTGATCCTTTTTTTTGCAAGGGCCTTCTCACCCTTCATCCTCAGCCTCTCCTCCTCAGCTGCCACCTTGCGCTCCTCAGCGGCCGCCTTGCGCTCCTCAGCGGCTACCTTGCGCTCCTCAGCGGCCACCTTGCGCTCCTCGATGGCTTTGATATCCATCCACCGCATATCCTTGTCAACAGCAAGTTTTTTCTTCGTTTCAATCATTTCTTGGATCGCCTCTTTGTAACCGCCTTGAGCTTGTTTCCTCAGCTTCTCTTTCTCTTGCTTCCTTCCTGGTGGCCTGTTGCTTGAACCTGAAATTGGACTTGTCCTCCCCTCCTCATCCCCTTCATTGCCCTCTTCATAAGCATCAAAGTCTCTTGAGCAAGAGTTGCTAGACCGCGTCTTCTTTGGCGGACATTCATTGTCTCTGTTTATCCACTTCTCATTATGTTGGAGTAATGCCCAGCAGTGTAACATAGTGAAGGGCCTATGCTTCTCTCTATCCTTCTGCTTGTATAGCTCTTGTGTGTAGTTAATCTATGAAAGCAAACATGAGCAATTTATTCACTAGTAAAAAAACTAAAGAACATGAAGAAAAAACATTTTGATGTCAAGCTTATGCACAAGTTACTCACAAGTTCTTGAATTGGCACTCCACTAGGATGCTGTCGTTCAATCTGCACAGTGCAACCCGCCCATCTGTTGCAGCAATCTTGAATTGTAGACCACCTATGTTGAAGCGATCCAATTGTTCGCATGCTTGGTTCCTTCACATTGCGGTGGAAGTGCTCTGCGATGCGGCTCCAATAAGTGTTACTATTCTGGTCAACACCTACAACAGCATCAAGGGACACACTCTCCCACGCCATTATCAAGGCCACATCTTCATCAGTTGAGTAATTGGCTGCTCTTTGACCTCTTTTCTTCGTGAAAGGAGTAGTTTCTGTGATTTCATCATCCAAACTTGGGAAAGGCTGACCAAGTGAGAAATTTTCTATGGGAACGCTGTCATCCATCATATTGGAAAATGATTGGACACTACAAAGTTAAACTAGAAACAGTATGAGAAGAAAGCAAAGCAAAACAGTACTTGTAGTACACATCTAAGTAACAACTGATGGCAACCAGTCCCATAGACATTAACATATATGTAAAACATGTGCATTCAAGTTAAGCCTTCAAAAGTTCACTCCTGACACAGTGAAATTGGGAACTGCTTCCTGATCTCCTATAGTCAGAAACCAAATTAATTATCCCAAAGTCACTGCCTATTCAACAGGGTCACTACCTATTCAACTGGATCAAACATGTGGATATACATGTCAGTTGCAACACAAAACAAATAGCAGGTGCTGAAACAAAGAAGCTGTTGAATTCTAATGCATCAGGCACCAAAAGTCTAGGCCTTTGGAGTGTGATCAGTACTATATAACATGAAGTGCACTGAAAATGCAAAAAGATAAAATTGTACCTTGCAGACATTCCATCAAACACACTGCAATCATCATGCGTTTCTTCTTGAATGTCAGAGCTGTGACCTTCCATGATTACCAATGGTGGAGCACGAGGAGCTACTGCTGTTGGAGTAGGGGCTGCTGGATCAAGAGCAACAGATCCTCGCATATTCTTCTTTGGACCCGGCTTCTTCCTTGCCGGTCTTGGCAAGCCAGTGGTGGGAAGCTTGGGAAGACGGGCGTGCGCAGCCATGGGGGCCAGTTGCTGGGCGGCGACTGAGCGTGAGTTGTGCTGGGGCGCGACGACGGCCGACTGTCCGCCGGACGGCGCCAGCCCCTCCATGGAGACGGGCTGTGCAGGGATGGAAGGGAGGCGAGGTGCAAGGAAGAGGCGTCTGCCAAAGGGGGTGTGACGGGCAGCGGAGGCGCTCGCCATGGCGGGCAGGGGCACCGCCGGCGCGTCGGGGTTCATCCTTGCGCGCTGCGGCAGCGCGGCGCGGTTCTTCGCGTGGGCGCGGCGCGGTGCAAAATAGAGAAAGGGGATAGGGAAAAATAGATCTGCTACAGGAGTTCTCCCCAATATGAAACAATTGTGAAAGGGGATTCCCCTTTAATCAAAATAAAGGGAAAGGGAGAAGGGAAGCTGTTGGAGTTGCTCTCAGTCCTGACACCAATTCAGTAGAAATGTTCATACATTTTTCACGTCAAAAACGCTTGATGAAAGAAACATCTCATTGATGTGATATCAGTGGATGCGACTTAGACTCTGTTCGGCTGATCCGATGAACAGTGTTCAGCTGGCTTCTTTCGGCTTATTTCCTCTCACACAATACTATTCATTCTACCAGCCGAGCACTATTCATTCTACCAGCCGAACATGCTCTTACTCTTTCAGGAGGTCGAGGTGGGGATACTTGGCGGCGAAGTGATCGACGATGTCGGTGACGGTCGGGTAGGCGGCGGCGCAGATGAACCGGCCGGCCATGGACGGCTGCTCCACGCAGAAGACGAGCGCATCGCAGACGTCGTCCACGTGGGCCAGCGGCACCGACCCCATCAGCCGCTGCAGCATCCTGAGGGCCCCGATCCGGCGCTCGTCACGGGTCACCGGCGCCGCGGCGCACCCGAGGGACTCCGATGTGCGGCCCTGCAGCGTGTCGCCGGCCACCACGGGGCACGGCACGGTGACCACCTCGAACGCCGGGCTCTCGCCGGCGTTGTAGGCCAGCAGCTCCTGCTCCGACACCAGCTTCGACAGGATGTACTCCTGCAGGTGATCAGTACCGCTCGTCATATAGTTCACTGGGCGTATGACTCTGGGTTTCTGTTGGCTTTGATCAAGGCGAGGAGGTGCTTGCGCACATGGAACTGCGCGTTCCGGAGAGGGTAGTCGACGTCGAGCGGCGTCCAGCAGGACTCGTCGATGGCTTCCTTGAACCCGGCGGAGTCCTCCCTGAGCGGCGAGCACGTCGCCATGGTGCCGGTGTAGATCACGCGCCTCACCGTCTTGGACTTGGAGCCGGCGCACTGCCGGAGGATCACCCGCGCCGCGTCCAGAGCCGCCTCCGCCGTGCTCTTGTACTGCGTGCCAAAACAACCGTAAAGAGAATTCCTTTGGACCTTTCTCTATCCAGCAGAGCAGTGGTTACTGGTTAGTAGTTTGGGTACATTGAGCCCTCACCTTGGTGCTCGTGGCGTCGTGCTGGAACGGCGTGGCGACGAGGAATACGAACTGGCACCCGGCGATGGCTGGCGCGAACGTGGCGGCGTCGTAGAGGTCGGCCTCGAACAGCACCACCGCCCCGACTCCGCCGCGCCGGGAACGAGCCGCCGGAGCAGCCCCGCCTTCTCCTCATCGCCTGCAACCACGCCCCGTCATTCGATCAAACACCTGACATGTTTCGATTGACACAAAAACTAGCCAACTGATGATCAATCAATCTTGGCGAGAGCTTTACCAGTGTCCCGCATGGTGGCGTGGGCTTCTTGACGAGCCAGGAGCCGATGAACCCGGTGCCTCCGGTGACGCACACCCGCACTCCATCGCTGCTGCTGTTCTTTATGCTCTCCTCCATTGCTGCCCAGCTCGAAGCTGCCTTCTGGAGAGTGGAGAAGGGGAAGGTGCACCGAACCTGACCACTTGCCGAGAATATAAGCTGGAGCTGGCACATTTCTTGATCTTTGCACGGCCCAAACGAATAATTTGTCTGACTTTTCTCTATAAAACTTAAGATTTATTTGGCTTATTTGCTACTAGAAAATTGTTGATTGGTGTGAATTGCGAGAATGGGAAGTGGCGGCGCCTGAGAGTAGCCTATTCACCACCTAATTAAATGTCCTTTTCTAGTGGACCAAATACAACTGTTCATGCCCAATGGTGATCTGGCGATAGTGTGGGCCATGTTGGGCCGCCCAGCGTGCCTCCTCTATGGCCCATCTAGTCCTTAACCTATATGAACGGGCTGGCCAGTTGGCCCATCGGCCCATGGTATCCTAGGCCGTCGGTCCACCAATCAAATAAATCTTTAAAAACAAATGTAAATTCAAAATTTTATAAATTGTCAGATTCTAACTTTGCAAATTCTTACAATCATAAATTCTAACCTCGCACATTTAAGAATTCAACATAATTTTTTACAACATGTCATTACATATCATAGATTTTAATATACATCTAGAGATATCGGACCGTCCGTTTGAACGTGAACGTGTCATGCCTCAGGCCGGCTGGCGTGCTGCCCCTCGGCCCAGGCCCAGCCCGGCACATAGGGTCGTGCTGGCCCTACCCAAGCTGGACCGGGGCCATGCCGTGTGCCTCGGGCCGCCCAACTTGGCCGCCGATTTGGCCATATATAGCACCGGCTCGGCCAGTTTGCATTTCATAATAAGTGTAAAGTTGTCAGCAGCGGATCATCGAGCGCCGGATTTTCTATCCAGCGAACGTCTGATTCAAAGCACAATTTTGAAACTAGTGGACAGATCATGGTGCTATGAGATGTACTTGACATGTACGCCGGCCATCATCTTCCTCTTGGAAGACGACTTTGGTAATTTGAAGTGCATGCTACACGTAAAGGAAGGAAAATTACCTATTATTTTTATTTAGAATATATTGGAATCATTATTCTACCTGCTAACAAGCTAGATGGTTCCTTGAGGGTAATAATGTTGACTATTTCGCACACTCCATGTGACCTTACCGAAGACTTAAAAGGGCATATATATTTATTCGTTGCACTTATTATGAAGGGCGAAGAGCAGTCTACTATTGGAATTCCGCTAGAGGAGAGGTACAAGGTCTTCTTTCTGAATTTCTGAATTTCTGCCTTCCTTCAATATAGCATGTTCATTGATAGTTTTTGTCGTATGTTCATTAATTGATAGTAGACCAACATATAAGATCACCATAAGATACAAATTTCATATACCAGTTTGGATGATATGTTGGATCAATTAATTGGGAACAAGGTCTTCTATTAGATTGATTTGAAAAGTGGCTGCCACCAAATATGTATTAGACCTGGTGATAAATATGTATTAGAAACCAAAAGCATATGTAGATTGCATGCATGCTAGCAGCAAGATGGGCAGTATACTTCAGAGATTTAACTATCTGGTTGCGCACAAGCCTGGAGCAACCAACCGAGTGGCCAGATTTCCTAACTTCTTTAAGAAAACTTAATGCTTACTTAAGAAAACTTCCAGCACTAGGGAGGGCCATGGCCACCTTTGGCAATAATCATCAACGGATAATTCAAGGTCACCCAATAAGCTTTGCTAGCAAGTGTTCTGATTAAATTCATGATATCCTAGAGCATCAAATTATTCATATCTGAAATATAAACCATTAGCAGACAAGAGAGGGAGACAAATATAATTAGCCGTGAAGGACCATCAGCAGGCTGCAGCTACAGGCAGTGAAGTGCATCCTCCGCTGCATCGCCGTCACCCCTCGACTACGATCTGTGCTACGGGCTATGGACTGGAGCAGCGCGGCTGACCGGCTACTGTGATAATGAGTTGGATAGGGACATCGACACAAGGAAGAGCACGAGCAGCATGCTATTCTTCCTTGGAAATTGCTTGATCAGCTGGCAATCGATCAAGCAAAGGTTGGTGGCCCTCTCTTCATGTGAAGCTGAATATGTCTGACGCCACCACTGCCGCCACTCAAGCTATTTGACTGCCTCGATTGTTAAGCAATGTTTTAAATAGTGGGCTAAGACTTTTAGCGTAAAGAGAGCTCCAAAAACAGTTAATAGCTGAAAAATGGAGCTATAGCAGGAAATAGCGGCTAAATTGCACGTGGAAGCAAATAGCGACACCTTTCTCAATCAGTTATAGAGAGAGATAGCGAAGGCTATAGCCAGCTATTTAAAACCTTGTTGTTAAGTGAATTCCACGGGAGGAATCCTGAATTTGTCGAGCTCAAGGTGTACATAAGTATGCACTGGGTTTGACCAAAAAGTCCTCCATGAACGAAGCAAGCACAATGTTCTGCGCTATCACTTCATTAGAAGTTGCATGGAGGAAGGGAGCATCAGCGTCAACTTCATCACCACCACGGACCAGCTCGTTGGCATACTAGCATAGGCACCTGGGCAGAGTCAAATTCCAGGAGCTAAGGGCTAGGATTGGAATGGTCTAAATCAAGTAGATACATACGGATCAGGAAAAGAATTCTTGGTATAATCTTTGTTAGTCTTTTGCTAATTCACTAGTATCAGTATATGTCAGTATTCATGTTTCCTTAGCCAAGGAGTCATATTAGCTGTTGCCTGCTCAATGGCAACCTGCAGAGGTAGTCAGTTTTGTTTTTCTACCAACTTTAAGCTACTTATAACCGTTATGTTTGTCTTTTGCTAATTCACTAATACTAGTATAGGTTGGCATTTCCTATTTCCTTAGTTAGTAAGTCATATAGCTGTTGCCTGCTAACTGACAGCCTAGAGGTAGTCAGTTTTGGTTTTTCTACTGTATATATAGGAGCGGCATATAGCACCATTGCTAGATCTGAGTTCGAACACCAACACTACCCCAGTTCACTTGGTGATGGGATGAGTAGCATTTCCATCTAGTGCCATATTTCAACCTTTGGTAGTTCCAACAGAGAAAAACAAACATGCAGAAAACAGAGCAGTTTGTTTGCCTTGATGCATGTAAGAGGTTGCATCAGCTGGGAGTACTTGATGACCACGGACCACCGTTCTCCATCCATTGAAGAGGTGCCGCTGGAAATTTTGACCAAGGCTAGTATCTGCACATCGGGTGCCAGTTTAGGTACATGAATTCCTAGGTCCCAAAGAGTTTTCTTCAATAACATACTTGTTTGTAATCTGATTTTGTGATATTTACTAACCAAAAAGAAACAGTCAGTATTTCTAACAAGGGTATTTATTGAATTCTTGAAGGTACAACTAAAAGGAAAGAGTTACATGGTACAACAAAAGTTCTTTCATCTGAGTCTGGCTCTTGGGCTTCAGATAGAAGTGTTACTAAGCTTCAAGGCTACAAGTTGAATTTTACTTGTGATCAAGTTGTTCAGAAGTACTCTGACTTTATCCTGTTAATTGATGCAAGTATACCAAAAGAAACTGCTACTTTGGATATTGATCTATATTTGCATGACAAGGTGGTAAAAGCTTCAGTTTCTCCCTGTGGGCTTCTTGAGTTGAATGCTCAGCAGGTCTGGTCAAGTCCATATATTGTTTAACTACTTTGCTTCAGATTCATTCCCTATATATTTTTTAAAAGATTCTTTTCCTTCTCTGTTAGATGGAACAAGCAAAACTATTTCAAGCACTTCTCTTTAATGGTCTGTTTGGGAATCTGTTCACTGGATCAAAAGCATCTAAAACCCCAAGGGAGTTCATTCTCAAGAAAGATGACATGTTCCTGTGGAACAATGCAAATATGTATTTGCTTTTACCTGTTGATCCTACTCTGGATTCTCATAAAAGTGATTGGATTAACTGGAGTGTGATTGAAGTAGCGGCTACAACTGTTGGACTTATGAGAAGCATTTATTCAGAGGACAAACAGAACCTAATTGATAAACTTAATCCTGAAAAAAGTGAAGATCTCATTCATTTGGCCAACAAGTCATGTAAGGCTGATTATCTTACAAGTATGGTGGTCTTGGCACTTCACACTGGGAAGATATATACTGCTATTGATGTAGCTGAATTATGTGCCAATAGCACATTTTATGGTGCATCTGATAAGAAAGAAGCAGAATTCCGTACATTTGCAGAATACTTTGAGAAGAAGTATGCTAGCTAGTTCTTTTGCATATTCGGATGCTCATTCAAGAATACATGTTTAACGCACACTTTACTAACACACTTCATTTGCAGGCACAGTATATTTCTTCGTCATCCCTCGCAGCCATTGCTAGTGTGTGAACCCAGTCATGGTCCTCAAAACCTTCTTTCCTCAAAGAGCACAGATGAAGGTCCGACTCCAATGGCTTGTTGGCTACTGCTACTAGATTCTGTTTACTAGCTCCAACGCCTAACATGTCATGTTGTTGTTTTCCAAGCAATATTTCTTTAAGCATCTCTATTCATTTTTAACTCTGACTAGCTACGATTTGGCGATATAATCTATTTGGTTAAACTATGCTATTCAGTGGATACTATTTTTTCTCGAACAATATTCAGTGGATACTAGTTCCAATAAACTACGCTATTAGGTGGATTCGAGCTATTTCCAATTTAACTGTAGGCAAGTTGATAATTTTGTATAAAGAATTGCTTTTTATGCTTTATTGCTTTTTGTAGGCAATGGTGTGGAAACTAAGAATAGGGGGAATAGCTTTGTTCACATGCCTCCAGAGTTGTTGATTCCCCTTGATTTACCTCTGGATGTTTTCAGAGTATTCTATTTGTTTCCCTCTCTGATGTATCGCATCGAGTCACTAATGCTAGCCAGCCAACTAAAAAGTGAAATTGCATACACAGATTCTGATATATCAAGCTTCCTGGTATGAGATTGTGGTTAATACTTTTGCTTATTCTATATATGTTTTCTGATATTTTCTTACATGTGATAATCAAATTCCCTACTCAGGTTTTAGAAGCTCTTACAACACCTAGATGCTGCGAGGACTTCTCTATGGAACGTTTAGAATTACTCGGGGATTCTGTACTTAAGTATGCAGTGAGTTCCCACCTTTTCCTGACATTTCCTGATAAGCATGAGGGGCAGTTATCATCCAGAAGGCAAGAAACAATATGCAATTCCACACTTCATAGGCTTGGTATTGAACGCAAGATACAGGTTATTTGCATCTCATCATTTGGCAACATAAACAAAATGCTGCATTTTGCTTCAAAATGAGCTTTAACACTATTTTTTAGCTAATTTTGTTATTGGTGGAATGTCATTCACAGGGCTACATACGTGATGCTGCATTTGATCCTCGTCGATGGCTTGCACCTGGACAGCTGCCAATCCGGCCCAGTCCTTGTGAATGTCCAGTAAATTCTGAGGTGGTAACTGAGGATGTTCATAGGATTGATGACAAAGCTATAATTATAGGCAAGGCGTGTGACAAGGGACACAGATGGATGTGTTCCAAAACAATCACTGATTGTGTTGAGGCTATAATTGGAGCATATTATGTGGGAGGGGGATTAAAAGCAGCTTTAGCTGTTCTCAAATGGTTGCAGATTGAGACTGAGATTGAGGAGGACATGATTGTGAAAGCCATGTCGAGTGCTTCTCTGCGGAATTATCTTCGGAAAGTAGATGTAGTTGAATTGCTTCAAGCAAAACTAGGCTATGCGTTTTCGGTGAAAGGTTTGCTGATAGAAGCTATCACCCACCCATCACTGCAAGGATCAGGAGCAACATACTGCTACCAGGTATGGGTTGATATTTGTACTGAACTTTATTTATCTAGTTTTTGACATATTTGATTATTTGGATTTTGCTCCATTTCTCTAATGGGACCGGATACCTTTTACTTCCAGCGCTTGGAATTTCTTGGTGATGCAGTCTTGGGCATTTTAATTACGCGCCATCTTTACCTTACTCATAAAGAGATTGATGAGGGGGAGCTGACAGATTTGCGGTCCGCATCAGTAAATAATGAAAGTTTTGCACAAGTTGCAGTAAGGCATAATCTCCATAGCTTTCTTCAGCATTCTTCTGGGCACCTACAAGACCAAATTACTGAATATGTGAAAAATCTGGAAGGTTCGTCCATGGACAGAACTAACCTTTTATCCAATGGACCATCTAGGGGGCCAAAGGTACATATGCTCTCATCTATCTATCTATATGCTTATGATAGTACATAATAAACCAATTGATCAAGATTTCAGATCACATGATTGGCATGTTCTTTCATTTAAGAGTAGCATATTAGTGCATTATTTATTAATATCCTTTACAGTCTGTTGGCTTTCAATGGCTGAAACTCAGATTATTTCCACTTGCTTTCCATGTTGAAATTGTGAATTGTCGAAATCCCATAATATAAGTAAAAATGTGATGTGAATGGTAGGCGGTAGCCAACCACTAATCCCAATATTTCCCAAGGCCCAGGATACTGTTGAAACATTGTTTTTAAAACTTTGGTTGGAACATTGTTCTTATCTAGAGTACTATACATTTCACTTTGTCTTCTTTCGCACAGGTTCTAGGTGATATCATAGAAAGCATTGCAGGTGCAATTCTTATAGACACCAAACTTGATTTGGATGTCGTTTGGAGGGTTTTCAAACCTCTTCTTTCCCCACTTGTCACACCTGAGAAACTGGAGTTACACCCATTCAGAAAACTTAATGAGTGGTGTGATAAGAGTGGGTACTTTTTGGGACTTAGGTTTGAAAATCGAGGAGACAACATAATGGCTATTCTAAATTTACAACTCAAGAACCTGCATCTTGTGAGGCAAGGTAGCGGGAAGAAGAAAGTAGATGCAAAAGCAAATGCAGCATCCTTATTGCTCAAGGATCTGGAGGTATCTCTTCCTTTTATGCTTTATTCTTCTGGTAATTCATGCTGACTGGTTAGCTCAACATCATCTATTCTTCTTGCCAGGAAAAAGGACTTCTGAGTCCAAATAATGCTAGCACAATGGACAAATCTGAAATAGCTCAACATCATCTATTCTTCTTGCCAGGAAAAAGGACTTCTGAGTCCAAATAATGCTAGCACAATGGACAAATCTGAAATGAAATCTGCTAGTCCGCAACATCGCGACAACTTGCTTGATGCTATGGACACAAAGAATATAGCAGCACCTAGCCAGAAGGAATTAGCCGTGTCAAGTACTGCTCCTGGCTCTGTTCTTGAAAAGCCATGTATGTGTTTTAGTCTCAGTTGATTCGTTTTGTTTGTTTATCCTATATTTTCTGACCTCATCTATGCATATTCCTTACAAATTTAACGTTCACAAAGATTCAATCATGTATCTTTTTTGTGCAGTGGTTGTGAAGGTTAACTTGAGCAAAGGAGGACCTCGTATATCATTGTATGAGTCTTGCAGAAAGCTTCAATGGCCGATGCCAACATTCGAGTTTATGGAAGTCGAACCAAGGTTACCACTGTTTCTCACGTTGACTTCATAGTTAATTTCGTCTAAATAGCTATATATATATATATCTAATCTTTCCATTTTTTGACAACCAGCAGCGTGTGCCCCTCATCTGGTGGTGGTTGCTCGCAAAAGGTTGCGCCCCAAGGAATCGCATTCGCTTCGACAATAACATTGCATGTACCAAACGGCGAGGTCATCAGCCTCACAGGAGATGGGCGTGCAGATAAGAAGAGCTCTCAGGATTCTGCCGCGCTGCGCATGCTCTATGAGCTGCAGCGGCGGGGCAGGTTCCTAGTCGAAGAAGTATGAATATGAACCGGTACCGCAAGATTTGTGAAAGGCGGCCGGGATGTTACCGGAGATTGTTCATTCTACTTTGCTTGGGCATGCATCTTGGAGTAATAACGACACTAGTTTCCCTTAGTTGACGATGAAAACAGCCGGAAATGATCAGAAAAGATCCTGAATTATTATGAATATGTTTTGCATTGAAACGCCAATTAAGCTTGCAGTTCAGGAGGTAATAAGAACGAAATGTGTGTTATGCACTGAGGCATCAAATGTAAATGCAGGCGAACGTGTGTGATTTTGTTACTCCTACACCTTTTAGGAAGAGAATCCTTTTCACTGTCCTTCTGAATTCTGGATTTAAATCTAGACTAGTCCCTTGGTGGTGACAGTGGCTAATGGGCGCGGAGAGTATACATCAGCGAGGCTACCCCATTGTGAATTTGGTAATGAAATTGGGAATCCATGATGTTGTGATAGGGTTTATCAGGTGAGGAGTCTCAGGCCTTTGCATTTAGACATATAAAATGTTAGTGGGTTTTTAATAACCAAAACCTAAATGGTGTAGTATGTGATCTAGAAGAAATTAAAAGGACCGTGTACTCCTGATGAGGACAGAGCGTTCCAGGCACTGATTTTTTTTTTAGATTAAGAAAAATTAGTGAACATTCATATGTGAATGTCTATGACCATAAAGTAACAAATCTAGCCACAAAGCCAGAAACTACATGAGTACATACTCCCTCTGTCCTGTAATATAAGGCATTCTAGCGTTCAAAATTTGTCCTTAAATACAAGCCATTCTAAGACTTTTAGCATTCTGAGACTTTTAGACAAGTATCAAAGAAAATCATTTAATTTTCCTTATCTCTCCACTGCATGCCTGCCTTTTCTATTCCTTCCTTCACTGCTTAATCTTAGGAACAACTTTATTACGGCTGCTAAACGGGAATGTCTCAGAGGGTACATGCGTCTTTTATTCTCTCTCTTAACCTATCGTAAAATTGCTAGAATGCCTTGTATTACAGGACGGAGGGAGTAGATTTCAAACCTTCAACCAAAGAACACAAAAGACAAGAAAGAAAGAAATTAAGAAAGACTAGCTTCGAACTTCTTCTACATCCTTCCTTCAATCTTGCTTTGGTCCTCATGCAGAAACAAACACTCGACGTCTCCCATCTTCTCACATCAACAGTCTTCTTAGAAATTTTTGATGTAAGTATTGTCGATGGTCCCGTGCTGCCTGGTCGCCCATGTCATCTAGAAACCGTACTAAGTCGATCTCTACCAGGCATGGTCGCCCTTGTCATCTAGAAACCGTACTAAGTCGATCTCTACCAGGCAAACAGATCAAGCACCACCAATGCTCCAAGCTGGCTATGGTGTCACCGTCAAGGACTCCAAGACGACGCCACAAGAGGAGAGCAACATCAGATGCTGCCGCTGCCCAAACCATTGAGTTTGTTTTGGTTTTCACCTGAATATATCCCTGCAGGTTGAGGTCCTCACGGTAATGCCTTAAGATTAGCTCTTGAAGCAAAATCTGGTGTGAACGGCGGAGGCTAAAAAAGAAGCGGAAACGATGGAAGGCGGCTGCTGAGAATTGCTGTTGCCCGTCAGTCCTTTTCCAGTGGACCGAATGCAACTCTTTTTTTTTTTAGCAAAGAATACTCTTCATGCATGCCTAACCCAGTGGCAGACGACCCAGCACGGCTCGGCCCAACTGGCAAGCCCAGCGGCTAGCCCAAGTTGGCTCGCTACGATCCGGGCAGCAACAGAGGGGGGACCACCGGACCAGGTCATGCCCGAACACGACGAGGCCGACGTGTACCTGCCTCTGACTTCGCAGAGGCTCCGTCCCGACACGTGTAACCCAGCGCGGACACGTGTGTGGGCGACAGAGGCCTCGGCATCGGCATCCGCCGTCGTTCGATGCTCTGCTTTGCTGTGCAGTGCACGCCGGTTCGGGTCTCTTCAGGAAAGCACCAACACGTCATCGCCCGGTGCTCTCCTTTATCAGCAGCTCCATCTAGAGACCGAGCAGGCAGGCAGCAGTCGCAGCATCTGGGTGAGCCTTCGCATCAGTCCATCTCGAGGAATCCGGTGGTTGTCCGGGTGATGGCGGAGGAGGGAGCCGGCGGGAGGAAGCAGGAGACGGCGGCGACGGCGCCGGCGTCCAAGGCGCAGAGGGACGCCGCGGCGGCCGGCGTGTCCGTGCAGGAGTGGGTGCAGCACGTCAAGGCCTCCTTCCTCGGTCTGGTAAGCAACCAGCTACATGTATGCTTCGTCTCGCTCGATCTGCAGGGGTTGAATTGGGTTCGTCCCGATCCCGACGCGGTGGTTGCGTTTGCAGGTGCGGAAGGTGACGGCGAGGAGCGAGCAGGAGGCGGCGGAGGCGGACATGCGCGCGGCCAAGGAGCAGGTGGAGGCGACCGACGAGGCGGAGGCCAAGAAGAAGCAGCTCGCTGGTCACTGACGGATGGATTGATCGACGTGTGGGCCTGTTTAGTTCGGGAAAAAAAAACCTAAGATTAAAGAACTAAACATGATCTAATTATAAAACTAATTACACGGATGGACGGGAAATCGCGAGACGAATCTATTAAGCCTAATTAATCCGTCATTAGAGATTGTTTACTGTAGCACGATGTTGTCTAATTATAGCCAAATTAGGCTCATTAGATTCGTCTCGTAAAGTTACCGGGGGTTATGGAATGGGTTTTGTCATTAACACACGTTTAATACTCCATGCATGTAAGATTTCTTTGATGAATAGTGAAATTTGATGAATAGTAAAGTTTGGTGTGGGAACTAAACAGGGCACTAGTTCGCTGCAGCTGTCCTAGTGCAGAAATGGTGACAGATTCTGGGACCTGTTGGTAGTCTGTTAGGGCAGGCCCAACGCTCCATGCTGGATGGGAGCCCTAGGTTCCACCTCATCTTTCTATGTCTAAATCAGCTCTGTTGGTAGCTTCACAGGAGATGAGAGAGACCTACAGAGGTCTCCGGTGCCCCATCTGACATAGAGCAGAAGCCACCATCGGAGCACGCGTTGGAGCCTCAAGGCCAAAGGAAAAACCAATCAGGAGCTCTGCTGCATGCATAAAGTGACAGCGACCTCAGGCACCAGGCACTAGGCACATGGGCGTCTCGGTTGTGAGGGTCTCTCTCTCATCTAGGTGGCAGCTACCTTTTTCACCAGGCCACCACCGGTGGGGGTTTCCATTGGGCCTGCCCTTAGGACCTTGTAACATGATGTCATGATCCATCTACTACTGTCATTGTAAGAGAAAAACTGTGTTTTAACTTGCCAAGATGAGCGCCTAATCCTTTGTGCTTGGTTCCTCCTTGTTTGGATTCTAGGGGATTGAAGGGGAATAAGAAAGATTAAAAAAGAAATTAGTTCATTTATCTCTCAAACCTCTTCGTTCCCTCAATTCACGGAGAGGAATAAGTTACGGTTCAGTCAAAATTAATAACCATGTAACAAGCTGCCTTTTCTTTTTTGGAAAGGTTACAACAAGCTGCACTCAAATCTGAAATTCTAAGGCAGCGACCGTCATGTCTTACCCACTGTTCGCCTACTCAGCCGTTTAGACTATTTACACGCCGTTTAAATGCTACACACTGACTAACCATGTCCGTTTAATCAACTGTTTAGTCTGTTTAATCACCATTTAACCCGTTTAAATGACCATTAGCCCAGATAAAAAAGCTAAACGGTAGGTAACCGACTATTTAGCGTTTACCGTTTAGGCTAACATTGGTCTTACCACGTATGCATGTAACCACAGACGGCGGCGACCAAGTTTACTATGTTCTTAATGTTCTAATATATATGAATTACCCAAAAAAAGAGTTTGCACCAACCTTAAAGAGTCCTCGACCTGAACCATCAGTTGCTGACAGGTTATGGTGAAACGACCATCCTAAACACACACACCCAGTCAAGAGTCAGGTTCTTTCACCACAGGGCATGACTCGACACTTGGGACGCAGGTACCATACACTATACACTGTGGCCTTGTTTAGATTGGGTGAATTCGATTGAATTTAATGATTGGAGATGCATTGGGAATTGAAAAAGTAGAGAGAGGGCACGTAGTTCAATGCGTTGCCTTTTGATTGAATTGGTGCTTTTTTCGCAAATCTAAACAGGGCCTATAGAGGGGGTGAGGGACTCAAGGAATATGCAGCACCTGGCATCCAGTCAGAACGTCAAAATTTCAGAAGACCACGACAACTTCAATGGCATCAGTTCCACTGTTAATCAGAGAAGAACACCAATCCAAGGTTTAATTCCTCCTTTGGCACAGGTCCTGTCAAATCAGTGGCTGCATCCCACAGTTTCGGTGCTTTTATCCTGCTGGAATCTCTGCAGCTATTTTCGTTCACTTGCCTGGGTATTTCTGTGCCTTCTTTCTCGATTTCTGCTGGACTTTCAGTAGAGCAGTTTTTATTTGAATCCATGACCATGCCAGTGCCTTCCTGCATGATTTCAGCAGGACCACTTTCATTCACTCTGCTCGACATGGCAGTACCTTCCCTCTTGATTCCCACAGGATTTTCGATACAACTGTTTTCATTACTTCTTCGGCCAAGTCAGTGATTTCCTCCTTGATTTCCACAAGACTTTTTCTTATTTCTGTTTTCCATTCTCACAGCCTTTATTGACCTCCAAACTTTATTCAACAAACTGTGCTTCTTGCCCCGCAGATGTTCAGTCATGGCGGCGGCGTTCATACACCTGATGCTGCAGCGCTCGCACCACACATAGTCGCCTTGTTGAACAACTTCATGCATTGCTCCATCGACCAGGATGTGGATTTTCTTAGGTGGCTCACTTGGGCCGGCAGCTGACGCTGCAATGCTCACATCATACAAAGACAACTCTGCTTTCAGATGCCTTTTCCCAATAAAATGTTTGTCATGTTTAGCCTTACTAGTTGATCTCACTTGACAGACTGCACAGCTCCAGACCCTGGCAGCATTTTGTTGTTCTGTTGGCTCAGTAGTTGCAGAAGTCACATTTTGTAGTTCTGCTGGTTCAGTAGTTACTGAAATTGCATTTGGTAATTCTGTTGGCTTAGTAGTTGCAAAAGTCAAAAAGTCCCTTTTCTGGACTTCATGTATTGCTCCATTGACCAAGATGCGGATTTTCCTAGGTGCATTGCTAGGGCCTGCACTGTTGTCACTCCTGGTGATTGCCTTCATGCCACTTTTATCGCCGTTAATCACCTGAATGCCTCTAGAATGAACCAAGTTGGCCAAGTGCCTTCTCCCTCTAAGATGTTTATTCAGATCAGCCTTACTAGTTGCGCTCACTTGACAGAGTGTACAGCTCCGCCTGGCAGCATTTTGTAGTTCTGCTGGCTCAGTAGCTGCAGAGACCGCATTTTGTAGTTCTGCTGGCTCAGTAGCTGCAGAAACCGCATTTTGTAGTTCTGCTGGCTCGGTACTTGCAGAAATCACATCGGCCTTCCTCTTCACGCCAGAAACGTTAGTTTCTGGTGAAAGAATCTAAAATAAAATTTAGGGCAGAATTAGTAAATGGAGCATGCATATATAACATACTAACCGTAGAATGCACTGCTGCTCTGGAACAAGAGTCCGACTGAATTATTTAGGGGCACCAACTAAATGAATGTATGGACATGAAACAATCAACAGAGAGATGACAGAACAGATAAAAGCAACAAGGAAATTATTGCAGATTTCAACTGTCCCCACAACTCAAAATTCACAGGTAAGTCCTAAAATAGACTATTCTGAGCCTGAACATTTGCGTGTATTTGATGACAGAACAGGAACTAAGCCCGTTCACTTGTGATACCATCATCCTAGCTTTGTTCTTCAAAGGACTACTCATCTTTTACATTCAAGTTCACCAGATTTGCTGAAATCATATATTTGACTCTTCAAATGTCTTGTGATTTATAATGGCATTGTTCTTGAGCCTGCTATCCAAATGAGGTTTGTAATAGCCGCTATCTGAACTCGAGGCTTTGTGTCCAATCAAACAAAACAAATGATGATTATGAGATATTATACTGTTTTAAATAAATGAACAGGATTTGTCATTTACACATAATTTCACACGAAGTGTGAACCAGAGCAACATGGCTACTGATTGGGATTTAAACAACAACCAAAAGAAACATTGTACATTGCGTTTTTAAGCTAGAATGAGACGGGAAGTGCAATATGAAATGACAAAACATGAAAAAACATGATAAGGAAATTGGGGATACTATCCAATCCTTCCTATGATAATCAGAATTATTTTCTTTAACTTTAACTAGCAATATGTATAAAAGATATGCTACTTCAAATAGAAAGAGTTCTATATTCAAAAGTAGTTTCCATAATGAATCTGGTAATATCAATCTTGTGCTACCAATCTACATAATTTTTTAGGGAAAGCTAATTTCACCTGCGTCTTTTTGAAGACTCCAACACATTAATTTTAATGGCTCAGATTTGTGCTCTACCATGGTGAGTATATAGGGTAAGGAAAATGGAAGAGTTTTGATCTTGTTGCAGCTAGTTTACATTGAAATCATAGTACAAAAGGTACAGTCACTTTTGGTGTGTACTTTTTTTTATATAAAATATGGTGTAATAAAAGTTAAGATGCTACAACCTCCCATTAGTCCCATAACACCTGGGGTTTTTTCACAGCACAAAGTTAGATCTAATCTGAGTCATAGATCAATTTCTTTTTTTATTCTTAGCACAAAGTTAGAACACTTAATTTTCAGCTATGTAACTTTTAGATATTGATGGATCAAAATTATCGGTAGCTAGCCTTTAGTGCCAAATACGGAAATGATTTGAACAAGTTCTTTTCTCCTTAGCAACATCATGCATGGAACCTGTAAATGGTAATTCTCTTATTTAATTATATGTGCGCACAGACCTCGGTGTTCTTGCTGGGCTCAATCTCATGCAGCTCAAGCTTGTGCTTGTGCTTTGGCTTCAGCTTTGGCTTTGGCGGCCGCTGCAACCTCCTCTTGACGAGGATCGATTGCTCAAGCCCCACGTGCCGGTCGATTCCCTCGCACTCCACAAATGAAGCTGGCTGTGGCCAATTCGGGTGCATGCCCACCGGCATCAGGGGCAGTGGCACTGGCGGCAGGAAGGGGACGTCGGGCCCGAAGAACGTGCCCGCCGGCGGCGGCGGCACGAAGGGACCGTCGGGCCCGACGAACGGGAGGAGGCCGATTGCGCCGTGGAACCGGGCGCGCGCGAGGGCGAGCTCGCGGCAGACCTCCTCTTCGATGAGGCACGCCTCCTCGAGGAGCCGCCACTCCACCTCCGCACGGACTATCCGCTCGCGCCACGCCGCAGCCTCCCACTCGATCGGCAGAGGCAGGAGCGGGGGCGGGGGCGGCTCGCCATGGGAGGGCCCGGCTGCGCGGGAGCGGAGACTGTCAGAAACCGGAAGCTGGGCGGTCCCGAGCTCGGGATGGATAGGGTGATTTGCTTACCTCGCGGTGAGAGGCGCCGGTCGCAGGCGGGGGACGAACTCTGCGGCCTGCGGTCGCCGGCGCGGAAGCGGAACTCCATGGCGGTGGAGGTAGGGTTTGGGGATCCTTCCTGCGGATCGGTGCCGGCTTTTCGAGGGGCGCGCACGCTGCACGCGGCCTGCACCGCCGATAGCGTACCGCGCTGTTCTGCAGCGGAGCAGAGGCGGCCGCGGGCCTCGGCTTTGAGCCTTTGACGCTGCGGTCGGTGGCTTGCCTTGGGCGAGGAGGAAACTTGCAAGTTGCAATCGCTTGCGTGCTTCAACGTTTACCCCTCGGGCAGGTTTGGAACATACCAATTCGGCAAATTACCCCGTCAATCATCAGCACGACTGCAATTCGGCAAACAACCTGTGAGACTGACCTCTCAAAAAATCCTGAAGTAGCCCAAATCTGGCAGATAGTTCAGTGTTCTGTTCACTGCAGAAAACTAGCATTATTCCAAAAAAAAAAAACTGCAGAAAACTAGCACAGGGCATTCTCAAAGTGGGGGTGGGGGTGGAGGGAATTGTCATTCTTGTGGCAGGATGAACTATTGCAATGACACCAAAAGAGCATAAGATCCCGCTTGATGGAACAAAATGAACAGTTGTAGCACCAATACACCATGTCCACCCACAAATGTACAGTTAGGTGATGTCAGATAGCCAAAATTCACAACCGGGAGAATACAGCAGGTTGGGTTACAGACAACAATGCAACAAAGAATAGCGTTTACGCTAATTCAACACATGGTTGGTATGTACATTGCAACATCATACTCCAGTTTTAGCCAGGTCCAGGCCTCCAGCATCAGGCCATGCTTCAAGAGCCATTTCTTCGCTATACCTGTTCATCATGAGCCATTCTCCTCGGCCACACTGGTCATAAAAGACCTGGGTTAGAACGGGCGGAAGAAAGACCTTCCAGCAGCGAAGAAAAATATAAGTGCCATCAACGGGCGTGACTCACTGCGTCTCAGAGCGTTCTGTGTCTCCAGCTGATTGTTCTGCGCCGCTGGCGTCCTTGATCTGAGTAGCCGGCTTCTTGAACTGCACCAGGATCATCGTCATGTTATCGCATCCCTCGCCACCCATGGTCGATGGGGCCAAGCATCTGTCGAGCACTCTTTCACATACTGCAGAAAGGCTTTCCTCCTGCATTTTGTAATTTTTGTTTCTTTCTAAGAGTATTGTCAAAGACGAGACATCCGAAGATACAATATAACTTGGGGACTCACTGTGTTTATGTGCTCGCGGATGAAATCAACTAACTGTTGGCTTGACATGCAGTCCCTAATAGTCATCATACATCAGAGTAGATATGATTATTACTTCTGACAGAAGCAATCATCAAGTTGAAGCCAGAAAATTATTGATAGAGAGGAACTTACCAAATGCCATCACATGCCAAAACAAGGAAGTCATCGTCATCACAGAGCTCCACCTGTAGGAAAGAGTAAATTTTACGAGAATTATCAACGGTAAGGAAATGGTAACTCAATGGTCTATAGCAAGCTGTGATTAGCTGGACTTTGTAGCATCTGGAGATTCACTTACAATGTTTACGTCAGGATTTGCAGTCAAAATTTGCTTATCAGGGGACAAGAACTTGTTTTGCTTAAATTCCATGTCTCCTAAAAAAGTATTTGCATATGTAAGACATCATGTAAAGGTGCCATGTATCGACAAACACCAAGTAAAAAATGCATACCAATAGCTCTTGACAAGTTTAAAGTTCCATTTACACGCCCCATTTGGATGTAACCCCCTGCATTTTGAATCCTTTCTCTCTCTGCCTCAAGCTCTGGTTTATGGTCTCTGGACAAATTGTATGCCTGTGTTATGTGGAAGAAGTATAATGAGATGATCGTACATAAAACTTTATGTCAAAACGTAAGTGCATAACGCAAGGAGTATAACAATGACAACTGACCTGACCATTCCTTGAGATGACACAGCGCGAATCACCAGCATTTGCCACAATGAGTTGCCTATTTCTGACTAATGCTACACAGGCTGTACTCCCACAATTTGGCCCAGTAAAATCTGAGTGTGGTCCCTAATAAATGAAATTGCTGTAAGACCATTTTAGTAGATGAAATGTCCATTTTCAACAAACTAGCATTAGCAATAAATAAAAATGCCAAAAAGAACCCACTTTTCAAGAGTTAACATAGTTAGGCACTACAACCATCAATTTCAGATGTTAAAGTTTTTCTCGAACTACGCAGGATATCTGCATGTCATTTCATTGAGAAGAAAAATAAAGTACATAGGTCAGTAGGGAAGTCCTGACCCAAACAGGCAAACACACTCACACATCCAAGAATTCTAACAAAAAGTTATGCAAAGCCCCACACACCACCCTAGAACTCAGATGTTAAAGTTTAAAGAATAAATTTTCTTCTAATGCGTAGGTATCCTTTCAAGAGTCAGCGCTGTTAGGCAATACAGCCATCAATTTTGGATGTTAAAAGAACAATTTTCCTTCTCATGTATAGGTATCCATTTTAGGCCTCAAATCATCAGTATTGCATTACCCGTGCTGTAGGTGCACAGGCCAGAACTCACACATGCATATGACACATATATGTCACCCTTGCGTACATTTCAGGCACGAATGATTTTAGCCAAAAAAAAAACAGTGATGTAAAATTTTCAGAAAGAAAACTAAGGACCACATTTTTTATAAAAAAAAGGCGGATGCCAAGCTTTCCTATACATAGGAAAAGGAGTAAACAATTGTGGATCCATGCCAGTTCCATAGGTACCTCCTCGAAAGCCCAATCATCATGTCTATCATTTGAATCACTTCCTTTAGGGGACCAAATGAAGCCTTCTATTATGCCAGTAAACTGATTTATTTTATCTCCAAGTGCTTGAAGTTCCCGCCATCCTCTTTGCCCCCGCATCATTTCATCCATTCTGAAACAGTGCAACCATAATTTCTATTCACATCATTTGCTCAGATTAGCAATGGAGAAGTGAAAATGCAGCCATGCTAACAATAAAGAAGTTATCATACCTGAAGAAAGCTCTGTGGACAGCAGCACCCAGGTCACCAGCTGCATAGGCTTCACTATTGAGAACTTCTTTGTGTAGATACTTTGCACAGAATTTTGCAACTACTTTTCCTGAGGCAAGAAGGCAACACGATGGGGTCAATAGTCCATTTTGGTATGATGTGTAATCAACCATAGACACTTGTTCTTTACCTCCATGTCCATCAAAGACACCAAAGAATGCAGTGTCGTTGTCAAGATCTAGCAAAGCCGAGTGCTGGAAAATTGTATAGACTTAGAAATTGCACAGTAGACTGAGCAAACAAGACAACTAATAAATTGATGAGATTCTGAACTCTCAAAAGGTACCATTAAAGCACATAAGAAATTGTATTAGCACAATGCTATGGAAAAAAATCATACTCAACAAGGAATATCTTGCATATTCTGAGGTTCCAGCATTGCCCATATTTCAAAATAAAATAAGCATAGCAAGCCACTATTTCAGCATAACGTCAAAGTACCAATGTTTAAATCGCGGGCTAAATGATTTAGCGGAGGCCTCCCCAAAATGCTATGGGACGCTATAACGTCGCTACAGCACTTAGTATTTTCCATGCCAGCAGCCCAGCACAGCTAGTGATCTGGAGTTGCATCTCATCCTGACAGCGTATTCCCTTCAAATAAAAAAAGACAAAAACTCAAAACTCATCCGCACCACCGCACAATGACTCAATGAGCCCAACCCCCACCTGCATCTCGTCTGCGAGACTGCAACTGCGAGTGCAACTCCGCTGACTTCCCAATCCTACCTGCTCCCACTGGTCTTGTCTCTTGTGAGGCGAGTGAAACAGAGCCCACGGTACCCACCACCGAGATCTGCAGCAAGGCGAGCGAGCCGGATCCCATGGTGCCCCCATCGAGAGCCCAGCCTCGTCAACCACAGCATGCATAGGCACCAACTACCACCAGAGCCTGGATTCAGCACCATTGACATCATCATTGACCACCTTCAAGATTATGTCGCCCTGTCCTCCCATGGCTTTGAGCTCCAAGCATAGGAAGGTTAATACAGAAGCTGAGCAGCAGTCTCCCCTCCAATCCCCACCCCTCCAATCATCAGCCAATTCCCCATGGAGGACCATGCTGCCAAGAATCGGCAGTGACAAATTGCCTGCAAAAGGAATAGCGCCGCTATTTTTCCTTTGCTGCTAATTGCAGCTAAATCGGTCTTAGCTACGACAGGGAAATCATGCATATCGTAGCGGAAGGGCTCCAGAAACGCTATAGCACCGCTATTTTGTCAGTCAAACACGTTGTTTGACTTATGAAGCATCGTGAATCTGAGAACATGGTGAGGCCAACAAAAAACAGTTATCCATTTCGTGCCATGCCCAACATCAGGATAGGGTAGCAAGGAACCAAGGACAAGAAACTAAAGCTCACCATTCAACTCAAGAATTAACCATGTTACTAAGTTCAGCAAATAATTTATTTTAAAGGGAAAGTAACATGTGGAGACTCAGAGGCATTCTTCCTCAGCTATCTATTATTTAGGAAAAACGACATTCATCGTACCAATATTTGCTATTTCCAAAAAAAATTACTTTCTATAACATTCTGTAAGTTTCCATAAGTATGCCCGCACAACCAAACACTTTTTTTTACTGAATCAGACTCTTGACATTCAAGTTGGATTCTGGTCGACGTTTCTGAGCAAGGTCCAAAGTATGACGAACTCGTCGAGCTGAGAAATTGTGATACCTGCTGAAATGTTCAGGTCTAGTATCCAAGTATTGTCGTGCAGTGCCTCTGCCACTTTCTTGTTCTTGGCTTTAGACATAGCGTAGAACTGCGGCGCGATGTCTTTTGGCCGCCTACCTCTGTACCCAGCAGAGTGTCAGAAGTTTGCTCTCTTGCTGTTGCCTAGGTGAATCATAGTGCAGGACGCAAAGAGAAGGTGGTCTGTTTCATCACAAGGCGTTTCAGTACCTACCTCAGGAGGAAGACCAGATAGTTTGGAAATTGATTGCGAAAGGTGAGTACACAGTGGCATCTGCCTACAAAGCACAGTTCATTGGCTGCACGACCTCACCACAATTAAGCTCCACTGGAAAGCATGGGCACGGCCAAAGTGTAAATTCTTCACATGGCCATCACTCAAAACCGGGTCCGGTCCTCTGATTGAATGGCGCTAGGATTGCAAGCTGGGCGGGTTCTTCTAAAGCCCACAAATCTGCCCCACAAAAAATCGTACTATGTGGCAGAGGCGACCGTGCAGAGTTTTGGTGGCGAAACGTTGGCCAGCCTGCCAATCCCACAGACAAGAGAACAGACCTGCAAAGGCCCGCAAAAACCCGCAGCTTCTCTCTTGTCGGCTTACACCGCGAGTCTCGTGGAACCTAGCGGCTGCCAACATGCCGTCCACGTCCCTGCCTAGACGACCGCCATTTGCTCCTCACACGATGGAGTAGGCAAGGCTACTTCATCGACCTACCCCGTTGCAAATCAGAAGGCCTTTGTTGCCAGCTTGCCGCCGTACATCGAGGTCGGCTGCTTCATTCTCTAACGCGTGCAGGTGAGATAAATGTGACCCCTCTCGATCTTTTGTGATTGTCTCCACAATACTACTGATCGTTCCACATCCATGGCTTCTGATGTGTCAGGACTCAGGAGGTAATGGTTCAGATCCAGATTTGGTTATGGAATTAGGGAAATTCGGGGACCTAACGCTATTTTTACTTGGCAATTGGAAGAACGAGGATGAAAAGCATGCAGAATTGCAGATCAATGTCAGTGCCGCATCCGCATGCATATCTCATATCTGTCTTCAAAAGATATCCAGTTGAACTGAAAAAGAACAAGTAAGGTAGCTATGTGTGCTTGGCGGGCTTGGCAGGTTATATGCATCTGCCACCAAGTCCACCAAAGGATAGCGAGCAGTATTTGCGGCAGCGGACAGCCACTAACCCACTTAATTAGTTAGCGGCCATGTAGCTGTCCACAAAACGCCCCGATTGCATGGCTAACTGGCGCGAAGAGGCTGGCCGCATAGCCTGACTTGTCAACTATGCAGAGTGCAGATATACAAAGAGGACCTGAAGGCTCACCACGCAATGGCTGGATGAGCCAAGCTTACCTAATGAATGGCGCGCTAGTACAAATGTGCTCGAATGGGGGTAAAACATTACATCGGTAGCACACATATCTCGCAGGGTGCTGCGCAGCCTTGCAATGCTAGTCATCTGGGAGATTTGGAAGGAAAGGAATTCAAGAATTTTCCAGCAGGAGTTAGCAATAGCATCTCTTATGGCCAAGATCAAGAATGAAGCCAGCACTTGGATATGAGCGGGGGCAAAAAGATTTAGCGCTTGAGAATAACCTTTTGTTTTCGCTTTTGACCGCTTAGGCAGCATATAACTCTTTCTGCTCTATCAATGTAATAGGCACAATCGCGTGCCTGTTCGTTCAAAAAAAAAGTTATATTTGGTGAGTCCAGTAAGTTTTGCTGAGTTGGATACCCGAGTCTGATTTGAATTCCAACACTCGTGTCCGTGTCCAGGTAAGACTCACAAGATCAGGAACAGCAACACAGAAAGTCACAATGAGCAAATAATTGATACATAGAAACTCACAGCATCTTCCATAGTTGCGCGCCACCCTTGCATAGATGAAAGGCCGAATTTAAGCTTATCATTTTCTCCATCTTCAGATAGTTTCTCGGTTTTTGGAGTGCTAAGGTAGACCCCCATTCTCCCAAATGTACCTGACAAAGAATATGTCAAATAGAGAGAAAAAAAATCTACCGCTCAATAATAAGTTGACATTATTTTCAGAAGTAAACCATGACACAGTTGCTGCCGTGAGTAAACGACAGACCATAAACTTAAGCTCAGTAAACCCCTTGAAATGGAGGATCACATAGTAATGAACTAAATTCAGAAAGAGATTGCCAACTCAGGTATGCATATATATAGCCATTCAGCTGTACGCCTCCTTTCCTAAGATAGACATTTGGTCATTTGCAATACATATACAGCGATACAGTTTGGACTTTGGAGTCCCTTTCTATAATTCTATGTACCAGCCAGTCAGCTACCAACTCACAAGCAGAGAGCACTTAATGTAAATACGGATGAGATAGCAGGGGCGGAGCCGGATAATTCTTGCAAAAAAAAAATCGAGGTTCAGCATGCAAATGCAGGGTCAGATCCGAATACAAATAGCATATATCAGGATTTTGGGTGTTCCACTTCGCACAGCAGGAAGGGGAGGGGAGAGGAATGGACGGGCATACCTGTCGGATGCTTGAATGCTTCCCGGCGAAGCGCCCCACGAAGACCTGGCAAAGGGTGTCCGCTCAGCCTGTTGTCGCCGGCTCGCGGCTAGGAAGGAAGGGGAGCCGGATTGAGTGACTTGTCCTATGTATCTCTACGCACCGGCAGCCCGACCCTGGCCTCCTCCCTCTCAAGCGCAGCGGTTCCGCTCTCCCTCTCCTCCCTGCGGTCCCGGAGATCCGAGGAACCCTGCCTTCTCCTCCACCACGTCACGGCGGCAGCCCGCCTCCCCCTGTGCCCCCGCGGTGGCCTGCCTCCCTCGCCTTCAGAACGCTCCGGCGGTGGCCCGTCCCTGATTCCCTCTCTCTTCTCCGAGCGTCTCGACGGCGGCCCCGACCCTCCCACGTCTCCGAGACGGCACGGCGCGTGAGGTCGATTCCGTGCGCGCGCGGTTGGAGTGGAGACGACCTGCGTGGCTGCGTCCCCGTTGGGGAAGAAGCTAAGTCCTGAGCAGTAAGACTCCGCAACTGTTCGATCGGATATGGACGTCCGATACGGAGGGTAAGGTACGCCGTGACTTGCTGAAGCAAAAGGTCACCGAATTCGGCTCGAAGGGTCGAGGCGAAAGCCAATGTGGAGCGCGGACTCGGCCCACAAATGACAACGAGCACGGAATATCTGTACACTTCCTAAAAAAAATTCTGTGTACCCGTACAAAAATACACGCGGTTTCCATGGCTGTGCCACGGATATGGTGAGCGCGACTCTAGATAGGGAAGGGAATGGGTCGGCCCGCTCCCAGCCTTGGACCTGGCTCCTATAGCCTCAAGGCCAATTTTAAGGGCCACAGGTCGACCTAATTTTAGTGTTAACTATGGTCTCGATGGTCCAATGGGTCGCATGGGTCGGCCCAATACATTTTTAGACTATACTTATACAAGCACTTTTAAATACATAAGAGATGCAAATTATATTAATGGTATTTTAAAACACAAATTTAAGGTTTTGGGTCGGCCCTACTTGACCCATTGGGTCGTTAGGTTTCGGCTCTTATGGCCCCTTTTCTATTTGAAGCCGACCCATATGACCCATTGGCCTTGCTTTTTTGGGTCGGGTCAACTACCCAATGGGTCGACCCGGCCCATTCCCATCCCTAACTCTAGAGTCTAGACCCAGTTTTATTTGTTCGTGGGTATCTAAAAATAACATCTTCGTACAAGTTTGGATATCTGAAAATGCATTTTAAGAGTTTAGGGATCTAGATGACACCTCGAGACAAATTCGAGTACCGCCCATGTATTTTACTCAAAAAATTATCTAGCCGCTAAAACCATACGAGTATCATCGTGTATCGTCGTGTGATAATATATTCACTTTTGGTCCGTAGCAACACAAACATATATTTGGTCGTTATTTTTATAAAATAAACTAACTCTTTTGTTAGCTTAGTATATATCCATTCTTACAGTGGAGCCCACCCCAGGATAAATAGATGTTATTCATGTCCACTCTGTCATTGTATCGCTCATTGATTCCACATTTACGGATCTACCTCTAACATTGTATTACTCGAGTCGGAATCTAGGTCATCACATCCTCTCCCATGGCACCTCTTCACCGTATAGCGCCGCTGCGCAAATGCACGATGAGCCGTCTCCAGCCCACAGCAAGACGAGACTGTTGGTTGTTGCCTCAGCAGCCAACGCTTAACCTTGGGGTTGTTTGGTTCCTCGCCACCAACAGCCACGCCATAGGTGCAGCAGCGGCAGTTGGTGACATGGAAAAATAGCGCCACACTCTATGGCGAGATTCCCTTTTGTCTTGGCTGTGCTTCGTAGTGGCTGCTAATGTTTAATGAGGAACCAAGTAGTAGTCATATTTTTTTGTGGCGAACTCATATATAATGTCGCAAATGATGATAGAAAACCAAGCAGATCCCTTGTTCACCATCCTGCCTATCGGTTCAGAGGGTTTTTAAGCTACTGAGCATAACAACTTTTGTATACACACTACACTTGCTGGCTCTGCGTCTACTTTTCTTCTCATATGACGTAAGGCACATTCATCGCTCTTGTCTGACTGGTAGGGCAGGCCCAACGCAGGGAGCACTGAACGTTGGCCTCACACAAAGTAACATCCACATTAACAGTAAAATCCGAGGCGGGTGATTCCCCCATCGCAAACCATTGTTCGGCCTTGTTTAGTTGGCCTCAACTTTTCAAACTTGGAGCATTGGGAAGCGTGTGCCAAAGTTTGTAAAGTAAATTGAAGGAGGTGTTTAGTTGAAAGTTGCATTGGGAAGCGTAAAAGTAGAGAGGGGGCACGTTTTTCAATGCGTTACTTTTGTAAATTTTCAAACTAGTTGGAGAAGTTTGGGGAACTAAACAAGGGCTTCTTGTCTGTTGTTTGTTCTGCAGCAGAAAAAGTCACTTTTGACAGCACAAGTGCTCTCCACTTCCAAACTCACATGTGTGGCCTCCTGAAAAAACATGTGGCCAAGCCTTTCTCTCGCCATAACGCGCGCTCTAGCGACTGCATTAGCGTTTTGTCAGATCAAGTCACTGCTACTTCTGCAGACTACTCTGACTCTCTGCAAAACCAGATTATG
>CM014273.1:8692919-8716602 GCA_004135705.1 Alloteropsis semialata | reverse complement strand
AATCAACAATTTTCTAGTAGCAAATAAGCCAAATAAATCTTAAGTTTTATAGAGAAAAGTCAGACAAATTATTCGTTTGGGCCGTGCAAAGATCAAGAAATGTGCCAGCTCCAGCTTATATTCTCGGCAAGTGGTCAGGTTCGGTGCACCTTCCCCTTCTCCACTCTCCAGAAGGCAGCTTCGAGCTGGGCAGCAATGGAGGAGAGCATAAAGAACAGCAGCAGCGATGGAGTGCGGGTGTGCGTCACCGGAGGCACCGGGTTCATCGGCTCCTGGCTCGTCAAGAAGCCCACGCCACCATGCGGGACACTGGTAAAGCTCTCGCCAAGATTGATTGATCATCAGTTGGCTAGTTTTTGTGTCAATCGAAACATGTCAGGTGTTTGATCGAATGACGGGGCGTGGTTGCAGGCGATGAGGAGAAGGCGGGGCTGCTCCGGCGGCTCGTTCCCGGCGCGGCGGAGTCGGGGCGGCTGGTGCTGTTCGAGGCCGACCTCTACGACGCCGCCACGTTCGCGCCAGCCATCGCCGGGTGCCAGTTCGTATTCCTCGTCGCCACGCCGTTCCAGCACGACGCCACGAGCACCAAGGTGAGGGCTCAATGTACCCAAATTACTAACCAGTAACCACTGCTCTGCTGGATAGAGAAAGGTCCAAAGGAATTCTCTTTACGGTTGTTTTGGCACGCAGTACAAGAGCACGGCGGAGGCGCAGCTCTGGACGCGGCGCGGGTGATCCTCCGGCAGTGCGCCGGCTCCAAGACGGTGAGGCGCGTGATCTACACCGGCACCATGGCGACGTGCTCGCCGCTCAGGGAGGACTCCGCCGGGTTCAAGGAAGCCATCGACGAGTCCTGCTGGACGCCGCTCGACGTCGACTACCCTCTCCGGAACGCGCAGTTCCATGTGCGCAAGCACCTCCTCGCCTTGATCAAAGCCAACAGAAACCCAGAGTCATACGCCCAGTGAACTATATGACGAGCGGTACTGATCACCTGCAGGAGTACATCCTGTCGAAGCTGGTGTCGGAGCAGGAGCTGCTGGCCTACAACGCCGGCGAGAGCCCGGCGTTCGAGGTGGTCACCGTGCCGTGCCCCGTGGTGGCCGGCGACACGCTGCAGGGCCGCACATCGGAGTCCCTCGGGTGCGCCGCGGCGCCGGTGACCCGTGACGAGCGCCGGATCGGGGCCCTCAGGATGCTGCAGCGGCTGATGGGGTCGGTGCCGCTGGCCCACGTGGACGACGTCTGCGATGCGCTCGTCTTCTGCGTGGAGCAGCCGTCCATGGCCGGCCGGTTCATCTGCGCCGCCGCCTACCCGACCGTCACCGACATCGTCGATCACTTCGCCGCCAAGTATCCCCACCTCGACCTCCTGAAAGAGTAAGTCGCATCCACTGATATCACATCAATGAGATGTTTATTTCAT
The DNA here is from genome assembly GCA_004135705.1 of Alloteropsis semialata. NCBI lineage: Eukaryota > Viridiplantae > Streptophyta > Magnoliopsida > Poales > Poaceae > Alloteropsis > Alloteropsis semialata. Next base: position 8,715,176 of record CM014273.1, on the reverse strand, counting down.
CAAGCGTTTTTGACGTGAAAAATGTATGAACATTTCTACTGAATTGGTGTCAGGACTGAGCCAGGAGTGCCGAGCGTTCAAGCTCACAGCGACAAGCTGGGCAAGCTTGGGTTCAGATACAAGTACAGGATGGACGAGATTCTGGACGGCAGCATCGACTGTGCAGTGAGATTCGGCTGCCTCGATGCCTCAAAGCTCATCATGCAAGGATGATAACAAATCAAGCACTGGCATTTGCCGGTGCAGCACATATATTTATATGTATGATACAGTACAACCAAGTTCTGAATATTTACTCCACCAAAGACCAATAATTAGGAGCAACAGGAAGCCTCCACCGAGCTGTAGGGCTACAGAAATTCTGCTCTACTGCATCTCCCTCCCGGTCCCGGTACAGGCTCCAGCAGTCCAGCATGCAGCAAGACCTCCAACAAGCAATAAAGAAAGGGCTCAAGGTTGTGTCGCTACCACACCAATCTGGCAACCTGCAGGAGTCTTCAAAAACCAAACATTGATATAGAGAGGGAAAATTATTGATCGGAACATTTCGAGCTGCACAGGAGATGTAAATGGAACACCCTTTTACTGTTTCTATCAATTTTCATCTTCAGCAAAGCCAACAGAATCATTTACATTCTTTACCTTTGTCGGCTTCTTAACAAATAAATTAGATTTGGGGATATTGCTGTTTCCCACCTAACAACTCGGGCAAACAGCGGTCCCCGTCCAAGCATTAATTTTGCTGTACACGCAAAAGAGAAGCGATATAAATGAAAAGAAACGAGAAACAATCCCCGCCATTCACCATTCTGATACAAATGGCACACTAAGAAATTTACAACTGCTTTCACAGCCACATTCATCATCAAAGAAGTCAAGAAACTTCATATTCATTTACAACTGCTTTCACCGCCACATTCATCATCAAAGAAGTCAAGAAACTTCATCTTCAGGCTTCATCTAATCAAAAGGCAAACCTAAAAACGAATCTTTTTAATCCACAGAATGGAGATTCCTAAAACGAAGATAACCGGAGTATTTACATGATGCAGGAACACCTCCTTTCACTGATAGCTGGTTCTGAGGAGCTGTTACTTCATCCGGAAATCAACTCTAAATGTTGTCAGATTTTGAGTGAATCTATCTCGGTTTTTAGGTTCCAAGTTCCTGTTGACATCGGTCATCAGCTTATCAAAGCATTGCGAAAGGCGTTGTTGCTGGTCGACAGTCTGCAAACAAACGATGCATTAGATCTTGTGAGCATTCAAGAAAAATGAAAAGTTCCAACAAATCTCAGCCTTCACTATAATTATCTAGCATTATTCAGGCCAATCAATTCAAAACCGTACAATGGAGCCTGCTAAATACCAATGGAGAAACAGTCCATTCAATGTGACTAAAGAAACCCATTATCCAAGAGTTGCCGATTATGCAATGTGATTATCAAGCCAAAAAAATCCTAAAGCTTTGGTATCTTCGTAATCTTGCCCATTACAGTTAATATAGCCACTTAATGTTTCTGGAAACCACTTGAAAGATTAAAAAGTCAACTAAACACCATAAACAAGAAATTGTGTGCCCGCTTGCATTATTTCAGAAATTTTCAATAGCAGCAGCATCTCAGGTTCTCTGCTCCTACCACTCCACAGAACGAAATAAAATCAAGTGCAACCCAAGGAAACCAAAGAGATCTGTATTCCAGTGTAACCATCTATTTGGTAACAGTGCAACTTAACAATGGTCAATAGTTAACCACAAATGTAGTAGAAATGTACCGCAGAAGTTATAAGGAAAAATAGCTCTCATGGTATGGGTCATATGAAATTCTTATGGATGCAGATAGACCCTTTATTCAGAATCTCAAATCTTCACCTTAAATTTCATTAAAACAATAAAGAGAAAGATAACAATGATGACAAGTAGAAGGTCTCAACAAGAGAAGAAAGCAACTTAATATGGAAGATAGAACTTCAAGCAGATGACTACTCTGTCTCTAACCTGTGATGCTAATATGTGGGCTCTCAGGTCACTGAACATCTGCACAAAAAGAAAACCAAAAAGAATTCAAAATAATAGGAAACAAGCTTAAAGCATAAAGTGAAAAAATAATAAATATTACTAATAAAAAAGTAAAGGCACCTGTTCACTGGTCATTATCAGGCTCAATATTGGCCTGCTGAGACTCCACTGATTACCAGCATCCTCAAAGAGAATGATCTCAAAAAGTGTCCTCAGTATCTATACAACATTAATAGCATTACCTTTTAGTCCCAAGCAAGTTAAGTATTTATGACAAACAAATATTATTACTGTGAAAACTTCCATAATATAGTTGATGGATTTGGCAACACAAACCTGAGGAAACAAATTGGGGAACTCTCCAATATGGCGTGCGAGATTTAATGCAGCTGGTGACGGAGGCGTGTCACCAGCTGTAATGTTGTTAAAGTAAAAGGCTGACAGGCTGTCAATGGCAGAAGCACACTGGCAAAAGGAGATGAGCATGGCGTAAATCAGCCTAAATAATACAATAGCAGATAGTCCCACCCTATATGCATAATATCTACTTTACTTGATTAGTAAGCTAAGGGGTTCAGGTAAACAAATACTATGTGCACCCTATGTCGATTACTACTGTCATATCATTGTAACAGCAAAAATGACAAAAAGATCCCAGGAACGAACCTGTGTTGATATCCCTGTATCCAGACCTTTTAAGCCAGATTCAAGAGAGCTTACAATATGTACGAATGTGTTTGTGTCCAAATTGAGAACAAACTTGATATGGTTGTTGAATAGAACTTCCATATATCCAAAGTACGCTTTTGACAGCTGAAAAACAATAGCTCATTCTTAATATGGCTACGGATGAAACAGAAGAAATTCAAGTATTTAGGTGGACAAAGTGTGGGTTGAGACTAGAACCACATGTCCGAATCACATTGTCCCGATTCAAAAGTGTTGGCTGACACTAGAACCAAGAGCATGGCCAACTTGGTTAGGAGGGGGGCTCCATGGTTAATAGAAGCTTAGGTGTTTTGCACCTCTAATATTTGTATGGTTTTTCTTGGACCTCCATTGGTTTTGTGGCCTTGGACAGCCCTGGCAGCCCGGGCACTGGATCCGCCACTGACCAAGAGATCAGTAGCATACAGCTTATATCTTGCAGCAGAGGTATCAGATGGTAATTACCTAGGATTTAACCTCATAGATAAATTCTTCAAAGAACTTGAGCTGTCTATCTATCATAATAGCACAATGAGAAGCAAGGAAATACACACATAGGGTACTGCTCACTATTCTAATGTTTGCTTGTGTTTCAAGAATCAGTGTTTGAACCCAGGCTGCACCTACAACATTAATACATACTAACACAACTGTTCTGATATATGGGACCCCACGAGCAAAACCATCAAACACCTAACTCTAAGGGCAAAACCAATTGAACATCTATGTTCCTGTCCACATTCTATGTAAGAAATGAGAGAACTTTGCTGCATTGAGAACTTAGCACTAGTATTTTGAGATCAATGAAAGGAATGGCCTAAGACACATAATAAACAGAACTTGATATGCATACCTTTCTGAATGCCAATATATCAGATAATGGAACTGAGAGGGTCATCTTTAGAGATACATCGAGGGCATCTGCAAGTGCTCTGTCTCCATAGAGCTCAAATACACCAAAATTGACATAGTTCCCACACAAAGCTGCAGGTAACAGGAAAATGGTATTCAAAACAGCAGTGCATGATCAGCAAGAAGATTACAAAATCTTAAACCCGCTAGAAAGAAAACACGGTACAACTATTGTGTAAAAACACGACAAAGTTGGGATCATAAAGATGCAAACAGATCTAAAAATCAGAAGTTAGCTAACATTTACAAGATCAGGGCAAAGCTAGATCCCAGTCTAACAAAGTTCCCTAGAAACCATCCATCATCCAAGAGCTGGTGGTGGTGGTTTCAATTTACTGGAGTAGCCATAAAATGGTACAGTTAGCTTAAATTCTTTGGAATCTGTTATACCTCAAATAACTCATTGCATAATTAACTAAAACCACTTGGGAACGGATAACGCTGATGGCAGGTTTCCTCACAAACAACAAAACCAGCTCGTTTCAACGGTTTTTTGGACTAAGAATCAAGATGGAACAGTCAGTTTCAGTCCAAAATGATAATTCAGTAATAACATCTTTTTTTTTTATTTGGGTTACACATAAGATGAACTACATATAAGTAGGTCTGGCTCTGTGATTGCATGCATCATGCATGTAATATGTTGACATAATAGAGTTAATTACATGGAAATCAGGTATGAAAACCTCAGCAAATACTCCTTCTAAAATATAGTATGCACAAAAGGAATGCCACCAGCTATCCCTGGGGAACCAGTAGTCAATTTACTTGCAGGAAATCAAATTAGCGGACCGAAAGATACTCACCCCTTGAGAGAACAGTTAGTGAGATCCATATGCCTTTGTATTTACTTCCATAAATATCTGTGCCGTTAGGAAGCAGTAGAATTCGGGACCCGTAAGCCACAATTATCTTGCTAACCTCTCGAAACAAAAGGATCCCATTTGGTGATGCTGAATCAAATGTCAATCTTTGAGCTTTGTTCAAAACAAATTCAGACATGAACTTGAGCAAGGGTGTGGTGACCTGCATGAAGTGATATTTAGGGTCACTGAAGACAAATTTATAAACATCAGATTATGGATAATGAAGTTAGGCTTACGTAGCATATTTGTGCAAAGACATGCAATAGGTACACAAGGATATATTCCAAAAACAAAGGATTATACATAATAAAATCAGGTAAATATGCAGCAAAATCATGCAATATAAGCACAAGGGCTAAAATTATTCTAGAGAAAAATTGGTAACAGATGACAACCTCTGGTTCATCCGTCCACAGTGTGATGGCTCTCAACAGAAGTGGCATGCGAGATGGATACAGCCAGTCAAATAGGAGGCCATAGGTCTTGCGGCTGGATTGTATTCAGAAAAGGTATAGTTAGTTTCAAAACTATAGGAGCTGTAATAACCTTATAATGTACAATATCAGACAATACACCTGTTGGTGGCCATCGCAATGCCTCGTAAATCTCTCATCCAACCAATAAATGCACGCTTAGCAACATCATTCCAGAAAGCAGCATCAGGAGTTGCTTCCAGCTTAAATGCAACCTACAGTGAAAAGGGAGTAAAACCAAATAAGAGTTTAAAGTTCTCAAAAGAAAAAGAAAAAGAAAAACTATGCACCTGCTGAAGGGGTTCCATGAAAGTCCTGAATTTTACAGGGCTGTCTTCCATGAAGACTAAGGAGCCAAGGATGTAATAGAATGTAGTTCTACTATGGGAGCATCTGTACTCTGCGAGAAATGGGAAATTCTCCGGCTGGAAAGATAAAATAACAAATTATTCTTAAGAAAGATTGAGTGCAGGGAACCAGGGATAGAAAAACAAAAGCTACTGGGAAGACTTTACCGAATGACTTGCGATGATGAATTTTACACTCTCCAGCTTAAGCAGCAGCTTTCCAGTCATATAGCTGACTTGGCAAAAAAAATGAAAAATTGTAATCACGCCTAAATGAGAAAAAGGAATTTGAAAAGATATAGCCACAACTTTACCCAGATGCAAGCTCCAGGAATAGAGACAGAGTATGATCAATAACATCCTCACACTGTAACCACAACAAAAGTCAGTAAGCTAAACAGTCAAAGTTTAATCCCAAAATTAGTAGATGAGTAGTCACCTCAGCATAGCACTTCAGATTCGTAGCAATTTTCCCAACGATGACATTGAGTAGAACTAAATGGTCGTTAAGCCCTAGAAGCTCAGACAATCTTGTATACAACTGCTGCAGCAAGGAAGCACAGGTTTAAGCGTTTAATAAGCAGGTATATTGGCCACACTTGACCAAATCTTGGCAAGAAGAGGTACAAATGGACAAAGAGGCAAAGGCTTGCCAAAATTTTAGCAATCAATGTCAATGGGGCCAAATTTCGGGAAGATTTGTCTGGGCATGAACCAAAATAAGCCCATCAAGAGAGAGAGAGGGGGAGAGAGAGACAGACAGACAGACAGAGAGAGACAGAGAGAGACAGACAGAGAGAGAGAGAGAGTATCTGGGTTTTGTTTCTTCTAACCTTTGAAGAATTCATGGCTTGGTCTCCAACATATGACCTTCTGAAATTTTGCACAAAGATGAGAATAGCTCGGTCAAGCCTTTGCTTACTTAATTCTTGATATCTCTGCAAAGACAATAAAATCAGTTAATAGTCACATGGTGAAAACCAGCAATCCACAAGAAAACCAAATATCTGAACGGTTTCTTTGCAAGTGGCAAAAGGTTTGTAGTATTTTTTATTAAGCATCTACTATAATTTAAGTAGTTTGTTAGGAATAATGGTAATGGTAATTTGACTCATTGACTGTCCAGAAAGATACAAATTGTAATAGAGATGGCCACTCAAGAAAACAACTATAGAAAATTAAACTTCCAGTCAATAGTAAATAATTGCCAGCAAATGTTAGTCAAATTGATAGGAAAAACTAACATATGTTATGCAAAGTAAAGGCCACGTCTGAGAACATAATATCAACCAGGAAAGAGAAATAACAAAAAATGAATCATGTGTAAGCTCGTCACTTTCGGACTTTCCACAAATACATTGAGCAAGTCTGCAAGTGTATTAAGCACTTATGCTCTTCTCATAACAGAGCTGACAAAAACTTAATATTAGAGAAAAATTGCAGTTGCTATCCTTGTTGTGCCATATTGCTGAACCTAGATACAGGAATCTTTACTATTTCATGGTAGTGTCTTGCTGTTATGGCTCAAAAGATGCATCAAACTAATTGATGAATCCAAAGTAGAAAAGTAAGTGCTTTTGAGCCAGGCGATGCAATATGGAGCCATGGCAAGGCCACCAAAACCTAACAACCTAATGTGGATGAACAAAGATAAATATAAGTTATACCAATAAAGGTAGCAAGTAAAAGAAATAGTATTTCCTATAAAGTAGGTTGCCTACTTTTGGAATGGACAAATACGTGGCATATTCAAAAGTTATCTTTTGCTACAACTTGCATGACTAATATTGGGGGTAGGACGTACAATTCTGACGGGACGTACAGAGAAACGGTGACAGCAAGTGCTGAACTGTTTAAAAATCACAAATTTTGCATTAATGCAATTCTAATTTTCCCAGTTGATAGGTAAATGAGTTTATATCATGTTATTGGCATAACACTGAATCAGTTAACCTACAAAAGTTCTTCAAAAACAAATTGTCACCAGAAGAAAGATTTGTCTAACACTAGGCATGGACTCATACTACCTTAAAAACTACTACCCGGGGAAATCATCAATCATGCGAATACCATAGCTCTTCATTCATATTAAGTGAACAAATTATTTTCATCTAACCTGTGCATGGGCCCCTGTGTCAGTCACACTTATCAACTGTAACACGCGGGCAGACAGTTCTGCATCAATTAACTCTTGTGATTCTTGGCTGCAGAAGAAAATGGAAAAATCTCATCCATGAAACAAATAACAAAACAAAGTAAACAAATAAGAAAAAATATATTTCTCACCTAACACCAACAGTCTGCCTAATTTTGAGAATGGCTGCAACTATGTGAACCATCCATGCAATTTGTCCTTCAATGACGGAGAGCTCATCAGCATCTCCAGGAACTGGTAACCTTGACCTTTCCTGTACCAGGTATTTCACTTTTAATAGCATCATCCCCAAAAACAAGAACTTTTTGAAACAGCATTAACATACCGTATAAGCTTGTAGAAGAGGTTCCATGATCTTTATAATGTACAGACTACTGCTTTGGTACTGCAACTCATTGAAAGAAAAGATCAATCAGATTGTGTAATTGAAACATCATAGGAAATATCAACAGAAAATAGTAATGTGTTATGGGTCCAAAGCCCACAACAGCCAGCCAGCAGCCCAGAAGGCTGGCAACATGCCCTAGGGCAGTATCCAGCAGCCCTGAAGTCAACCACTAGGAGGCTGCCACCGACTTGCCCCCGAAGCCAAGTTATCATCTATTTAGAAAGTTCATATTTTGCAAGTTTGGAAAGATTGCTTGGATCATATCTATAAGATCCCATCTATAGTTTACTCAAGGGTCAAGTCAACTCCGTCTATATAGAGATGTCAGCCACCTCCTCTTCCCTCCCAAGTAAATGATGACAGGACATAAGGGATCTCATTTAACTACATTTTTCGGATTCCAATGCAGATTACTTGTGATTTTTTGGCTGATTTAAGCAACTACAAGTCATCCAGATAAAAGTAACACATGCAAATTGAAGGGAAATTTACTATCCACATTCAGAAAATTCATTGTTCACTTTTTTTCTGATAAGCTAGAACAAAGCCTAAATATCTTTTACAGAAAGATCTCAAATTAGACAATTAAGGATTTAAGGTATCTTGTTTACTGCTGGAGAGGATTTCAAAGATGAAAATCAGATAAATATTTCCTAAAAAAATCGTTCCTAAAACAAAAAACCAAAACTCGTGAAGTAGCAGCAACCTGGAATCTGCAAAGGTAAGGAAGAAATTCCAACTGGTCCTGGAGAACTTCCACGCTATCCAAAGGATTTTCCAATGAGTCGTCAGCAAGAATGGCCTGAGATTGGTAGAAACAACAAGCAATAAGAATGGCAACGATCCCTTTGTTGGACTGAAATAGTAGCAGTAGAACCTCTAGTATATACCAATACCTGAACAGAATTAATTCTAGAAGTGATAAAACCCTCGGTGATTTTGGGAACAGTTTCATCAAGCAGACTTGGCGTTTCACCTTTCAAGTAAGGCACAGATGTCACCAGCCTTGACCAAAGACTTAGAAGATAGTAGACACTATTGCTGGCCCACTGCAGAGCAATAACCAATAGCATAATTGTCATATAACTCGCCGTGTAGATAATTCAAAGAACCAATGGCTAGCAACTAAACAATAAGAAAAGACAAACCTGCCATGATAGCAAGGATCTAGTAGTAAATTCAGCTACTAGACCAATCCATTCACCATAAAACTCAATACTGAGAAGCTCTGCCAGCTGAACAGTACAATAAGTTAAAATTGGAAAGGGTTCATTCATAGCGTGAAAATATGGCAATTGGATCGGTAAAACCATTACAACCATGAAGTATTTTATCTGATATTTATTGATAACCAGTGACAATGGTCAAATATAAATCAGATCATCTGGAAGGTAATGTTGTACATAATCTGAAGATGTTACAATGTACATGTAGAATGAAAAAAGGAACAGATAAAAAGAATAGTTTGATTGATGCTGCATCAATGATTAATGAAAGATAACGTACGTAGTTGTAAAAGAGCAAATTTCTAAATAAAAGGGGTGTGGTCCTGACAAATTTTGAACATAATACAGTTATAAAATGTAGTACATAAAATTCATTCTTTTACACTTTAAACGAATATACAGAGTTATTTAGACAGTTTTGCATAATTCAGGGATTATTTATGTACCATTTAGAATTTTTTCCTACAAAATATAACTCAATAAGAAATAGCAGTGAGCAAAATCTCATCAAGTGTCCATCCCTAGTTAAGAACTATTAGTAATTTTGTCACCAAGTGTACATCAGGCAACAAAAGTTTAGAAACAAAGAGCACAAAAGATGTTATAACACTTGTACATGAGGTGGCCATAAGAGCAATAGTACACTGCTTGTGACAAAAAAGAGAAGGTTGTGCACAATACATAGTGTGTCTGTTCCATCTACTCGTGGTGATGCTTTTAGATGGTTGCTAAATAAACAGCAACAGCAGACAATAACAAACATGCCAATAAATTATAAATTAAGTGTGTATTTGCATACTAATGATAAAACGAAAAAAAAAAGAAACACAATATCCTTGGCTGCCAAACAACTAATAAATTAAATAGGCACATTCTTCATACAAGTGACAGGATTGGAACCTGGTAATTCACTTTGAAACGTCCCAAAAGACGGCAGAACTCATGGTAGTTGTCATGGTCAGCAAGACCTGCAAATTCGAAGTCAAAATAAATTGCATAAACTCTCCTATTTTGCCCGCGTCGGTGCATCAGCGAACAAACTCATCTACTTGAAAACAGGGGGAAAGCCAGCATCAAAATCAAGGTGGTGCAACCACTCGTGAAACATCAAGCAAGCAAGCAACATATAGATTTTCCATGTGATGAGGTAAATTTTGATCAATTTACTAAACAATTTGCTGCAACTTGATGCCTGTGCACCAGGGTAAGATAACCTGGCAGTGCCCCTGCTTGGTAAGTGCAGTGACTTAATCAAAAGACAACAGTTGCTTTTCTGCTAGCACGTTCGCTTTCGCTTACAATATACAATGTAGTTGCAAATTGCAATGGTCAATTTAAGCTTGGATTAACAAAGAAAACAAGATTATTGCGTGATGTACAAGGACTTCAATTGAGACTACGTTTCTTTTTTTAGTTTTTCTTTCTTTTTCTTAAACAAAAGAGTACTGATCTATTATCTGTGAAAATCATAAGGGAACAACACCAGTATCAAACACTAACTTCACCATGAAAAATTTAAAACACAGTAAACCTTGGCCAGTTTGAAGTATTTCCTTTGTGCCTGACATCAGATGAGAAAGAAACTGGGACCTTGCAGGGTCCTCAACAAAAATACTGCGCCTGACAGAAGCAAGTCGCACCAGACATTCCAAAGCCTGTTGAATCGAAGAGCTTGTCAGCTTGCACATATAAGTACAGAAGGAAAACAAAGAGAAATATATGAAAGGTGAATGGAAGTATAACTTACGGTACTAGACTGAACCTCAACAGATTTATTAATTTGTAACCAAGGGTCAAAAGAACATACTTCTAAGAGTTGGGTAAACATTAAAAAAAATTGTTGCTCTTGTATCCTGCATGGAAGTCAGCTATAAAACTTCCATACCAGCTCTTGAGCTTTCCTACTACCCACTAAACAAATTTGCAAGCCGCGTTAATGACCAGGTCACCAAATAAAAAGTAAATAGTGATTGGTCACTAATAGGATACTAGGAATACACTGAACCAACTACTGAGCAGAAGATTATACAGAAATAGCCTGGCTAACATACTAGAGAAAGTGTTGCTGATCCATCGTGTGCAGGTTATCAAGGCCATAGATCAGCCGTAATTCTGTGCATGCTAACATGGACATAACAAGAAAGATCTTTTGAAACACATTGAACAAAACAAAACTGTCTTGAATTATTAACAAATCACTAAACGACCACATCAATGAATACCTCTTTTGAAACGCGCGTGTCATTAACTTTGTAGTAATCAAAAAAGATCTGGACAGTGGAAGGATCTTGTAGGAGAGGCCTCCAAGCTGCAGGAAGCTGCACCAAAATAAAATATTCAATATCTAGAATGGAATAGCTAAATTGTACTACAGGGACAGACTAATTGCTTAATATAAGCTATGAATCATGGGGCTGAAGACCGAAATACCTGCACCGTTCCAAATTCTTCAGAGCTTTCGTCCACTGGAGAACCAACAAAGTCAAATGACAAGCACTTCAATGCAAGGTCAAGAGGAACATGTCTAAAGTCATCCGGAGCTGCAGTTGAAGGTGGACAACAAGGTTTAGGAATTGCAATAGTCTACTGGAATGGAAAGAAAAATATGCCCACTGAATATTTTACGCATACCTTCACTCTTCAGTTGGTTTAGTGAGGTTAACGAAATTTGGAAGATCTGTAGAAGAAACTGGTCCTTGAATGAGCTCGCAATTTTCCTATGAAGTGTCATAGGCATCGCAGGGTTTGGCTATATGCATAAACCAACATATAAATATTAAACAACGGTGGGAATGGTAATTCAAACAGTACCAAAAAATAAATGGAGCCTAAATAATAACCTCAAGCAAAAGTGATGTTAATTATATGAACCAAAAGGCAAAAGTAAGTTTGTAAAAATGTATATGGTACTACATTACACACTAAGAAAGCTTTTTATGCCAGAGAGGTGTTGCTTTATAAAATAAAAGAAGGGGACAGCAAGTAACAGCTAGAATCTTTTTCCCTGATATTAACCAAGTAGCATATACATGTCAGTACTGTAACTAATAGTTCAATGACAATAGACACACAAGGCTCATTCACAGCTGACACAAATATATATGATGGAAGTACACAAAGAAACAGAGAAGAACCTTGTTCATTTGCATATAAGTAAGACAATTATAGGTATATATAATTAATAGCCTGCTTCTTAATACTAATATAAGATCACTGCAATTATACATGATATTCATTTGCATGCTATGTTGCGTGAACTAATTTCAAGGATGTCTATGTTGAATCCAACAACACTGTGCAGGACAATTCTAACCGCAAATATTTCCAGCATGATAACCAATCAAAATTATTTAGCAAGCTTAGTTAAACTTTAGTCCACCCATGTTTTAATGAAAATGCCACATCAAATTCGAAAGAGAAGCTACCGCCTATGGAGCGTATACTGACTTCAGAATATTTCCGTGTCTCACCTGGTTCATTTCTGTTACGAGATTGTTTAATATCTTCAATCCTATGAAATAATGATCCTGTGATGCCTGAAATGATGTAGCCACATCAAAGATTAGCAAAGTGCATTAGGTCATGTGCAAAAGAACTTGGAACCGAAAGATATACAACTTCCGGACACAAAGACTTATTGCTTTGCACACATTGTCTCAAAATATAATTACAAAACCCAATAAAACTGGAATATTACCCATGACAAATCTACAGATGATTTGCATGTTTCCAATATAATTTTTTTCAAAAGCTGTCGACAATCTGAGTTTTGGCAATTTAACTGCACGCATGTCCAAAACAGTAACCACTTGTGACAAGAGGGAGTAATTGCTGCCTATAAACCCTTTCAATGAGAGAATCTCATTACCATTTCATGTACATTTTCAGAAAACAAATTATTGTAGCAAACAGGATCTTATGTTTTAGACTAAGCACAAAAGTCTTGCATAATACAAGAAAATAATGTTCTCTTCTTACTCTCATCTTCCTCTAGAAATGATGTCAGAAAGATTTTTTTACAAAATAATGTTCTACATTTTAGAGTGAAAACATATATACATCTTCTCAAACCGCTCTACACCTATGCATACTGTCGCTGTAAGAGACCATTAATTTGGGAGAAATTCCTCTGTCATTATTAACTAGACACTTGAACTAAAGGGTCATAACGTGGAGCAACAAACAAATAAATTTTGTGGACAGTTGAAGAGAAAGATTTGATGGCTATATGAAAACAATCTAGCACGTCATCTTAATATGTGCATGTGAGGCAAAACATCACTTATAGAAGAACAGTAGATGTATGAACAAACTGGATGACAAAAATTATGCACAATGTCATAGTATAATGAGCAAGCAGTGCAACTATTGTAGAAAGCTTAAAATAGCCTGCGCAGAATGAAAGGAAACGTTTTGTTCTGTGAGGTGGGATTAAGATAGAATACAAGAAGCCTACTTTGATTAATTGTAACAGTACATCAACGATTAGATCAAAAAAAGATCCATAAAGCCTTTATCGGTAATGACTGAAAATAGCAACTTCCAAATTTTACTGGCAGATTCGGCATGGTTTTTGCAACCTGCTTCCTATATGGAACTAAGACGAGGGGGTGGTGAGTCCCGAGTGGCTCCTTGAGCCACCCCCCACGCCGGCAGCCGGGTTCGATGCCTGGGGCTGGCACCGGAAGGCTCCTTTTGCAGCCTTCCTAGTGAAAAAAAATATGGAACTAAGACCATTGAGATGATATCACCAGGAATAAAAAACTAAAACAACATATCCTCACCAGGATATAAAACAGATTACAGATCAACATATTCTCTGTTAAATTACTCAAAAATCGTCATAGTTCCTAATCATATAGCTCAGGCCCCCAGTAATTTCATCGAATAGATTCATCTCTGGCCCCTATGCACGTAAGAACAGCATGGGTCCACTGGGGCAGATATAAATATTTTATATTTTCCTTACAATTTACATTGCTTTGTGTTCAAAATGTTTAAAAAAAAAGTTGAAACAAGTCATTGCATTCATGTGTATAGAAACAGGAATGGTGTGTGCAGGTTTATTGTGCGCAGATAGTTATCTTCTGAAGTTCATTAATCCTGAACGAGTTTCAGTCATCAAACTGGGTATGTTTTAAATGATGACAAAACTCCTAAATACGTGACAAGGTGACAGTCAGTCAGAGAAATCTTATTTCTACTTTTACAGAATGCAGGATATACTTACAAGACCTAAGAAATCTGTCGCTTCCTTCACAGTCTCTCTGAATCTGTCATCATCAAACCATCCAAATTTTGTAATTCGACAAACCAGCTGAATTAGGGACACAATGACAAAGTTCTGCAATTTAGGCCCCCTTGCGGCAAGATAGTTTATGACATAATTCCCTTCACACAGATTACAAAAAAGGTTAGGCTTAAATAAGCAACAGAAGAGTCCATATAGTAAAAGCATGCAAGAAAAAAACAGCGACATATAGTAAATTCTAGCTAAGCTGTAATAAAAGCATAAAAATGATAAAATGGAGATTAAAAAATTATCTTTCCAGAAGTGCAATGAACACAAAAGAAAATATTGAGAGAATGAAAATATATTATTTGCATTGTTTAGCTAAGTCACAAGCATATGGAGACGAAATAAGGATCAAGTAAACGACAAAAGCTATGCATATGGAAAGTTATATTGAACATCACCATGAACAAGTTAAGACTATTCCGTATGGTTGCATTCCACGTATGTCGCGCAGCTCAATTTAGTTCAATGTAAAGGTACATAAATGCTAAAGGCCATGCAGAAGTAACCGAACAGAAGCAACACAGGAAAAATTGTATTAGCATAAAGGTATATAAATAAATGATAAAATGCCATGTGGATGCAACAGAACAGAAGCGACAAAAAATTAAATATAGATGATGCCATGCAAATTGTTTACAGAAAGGAAAATTACGTATATCAAGGCGGAGCTGCAAAGAAAGGCTGCGGTCTGAAACTTGCTTCAACAAGCTTGAACTCGCCAACATCAGAGCGTATGGAGTTGAGGCATTGTCCAATATGTATTGACACTGCGAAATGTACTCGCTGTTCTCTGAGAAGCACTTGAGGGTGCTTTCTGCATGCGCTCTCTCAGCCGAATCTCTAGAATTATAAAGCTTTTCACACAGCACCTCTAGCTGTGCTAGGCTCTCCATTGATGAAATGAACACGAAGCTCCAAGTTTGCAGTTGACCAAGTATCCAGATTAATATGCCACCAGGTTCTGAATTAATATCCAAGAATTTGCATGAATGTTTGTCACAAGCCCCGAACTAATGCAATATAGGTATTCGGTTCAATAGGAGACTTGTGAAGCACTGTGAGAGCTTAGAAGCTAAATATGTTATTCTAGCATAGGAAGAAGGATTGTTAATATCCAAGAATTTGCATGAATGTTTTTCACAAGCCCCGAACTAATGCAATATAGGTATTCGGTTCAATAGGAGACTTGTGAAGCACTGTGAGAGCTTAGAAGCTAAATATGTTATTCTAGCATAGGAAGAAGGATTGTCACAGTACAATCATATTACAGGAGATAAATATTTGAACAAAAGAGTTTTCTCATGCACAGTCTTTTCAATGACACTTAATCAAAGACCCAGGACCCAAGATAAAAACAGCTAATGAACGCTTATATCGCCAATACCAGCCACAATTCAGCCTGGGGTACAGTGATCTGCAAGAATGGAAATGCCAAACTTAGCGACAGCCAAACCAGCAAAACAATAGCATAACGACAATATAATAGTTACTTTCAGCTCCGTTTGTTTCAGGACAAATGCACACGAATATTTAGTATATAATGCCATAATAGACAGCTAACAAGGGCTCCATGCAGCATTTGCTAAGTTGTTCTATTTTGATATGCATATAAACACAAAATGTACTGCACATGGGACCATTTAAAGCAAGCTAACAGGTATGCATGACACAGGAACAACGATCATTTAAAGCGAGTTATATGCTGCAATTTCTAAGACAGACTATTTGATAAGGGCCCGTTGCATTTCTGCGCACGTAAATATAGCATAGCGTAATGAGTATGGCAGCACAACCATGTAAACACAAATGCATGCTGCATTCTGTGTGTCCCATGATTGAACAAACAGAATATCAACAGAAGTATCACACACAGATACAAGCTCAAGGTTCGATCCCCTAATCCCCGAATAACCTGTCGAGTATGAGGATGCATGACAAGAGTCCTCTACTTTAAAATCGCGCTACTACGAATCAGGGATGGGCAATGGGGAATTCCCGGGCGGGGATTACTTCCCGATCTCCGTCCCCGCCCCCGCAACCGTGGAGCGCTTTCCCCCATCCCCCATCCCCGCGCGGGGAATTATCCGACGGGGAGTTCCCATCCCGCTTCTGCTTGCCACTGCCTTCCTTCGCCTCCGCGCGCTCGCACTCCTCCCGCTCGGCGGCTGGTGAGTCGTGAGCCGCGACCGGCCGCTCGACGCCACGCCGATTAGAGCTACGCGCGGAGCAGGGAAGGAGACGGTGGACGGGCACTGTACTGACCTGCGGATCGGAGGACGAGCTCGGCGATGAGGATCGAGAGCGTCGCGGCGCTTGGGGGTGGACCGGTACGCGGCGATCGGCTCTGGGCATTGCCTTCGGAGATCAGGCGCCGCATCGCGGGCGGATTCGCTGCCAGGCGAGGCGGGCGGCGGGCGCGGGCAGCGTGTGCGGGCGAGCGGCGGGCCGCGTGCACGGGTCGCGGTCGCCGATGGCGAGGCGGCGGCAGGCGGCGGTAGAAATGTGTGGGGAGACGGGGGCGAGACAGGGAGAGTGGGGTAGTAGTAGACGAGAAGGAAGAGAAACGGAAGCGAAACAAACCTGGCCCCCCTCAAGGCATTCTCTCTCCCACCGCGAATTTCCAGTTGTACCCCTAGATCAGCGGCAGCCGGCACAATAATCATTCGTGGCAGAAAAAAAACGCTGTGGGCCCGGACTCCGTCAGAGAGGGCCTTGTGTTGAGGATTGGAGATTCATCTCGATTTCGCTTGTTCGATTTGGGGCAGGATTCATCCGATTTGGGGCAGCATTGGATGAATCTCAGGATGCACACTGCGGCACGTTCTAACCATTTTCGGGCGCTAGCCAAAACTGTCCCGGCACGTCTCTCTCTCTCTAAGCTGAAATAAATTGCTGCTTATACATAACCAGAGGTTCTCTTGTACAGATATGCAAGTAAGGGCCTGTTTAGTTCCCATCGAAACTTTTGAAACTTTGAAACTTCACTATTTATCAAAGAGAATCTTACATGCATGGAGTATTAAACGTGTGTTAATGACAAAACCCATTCCATAACCCCCGGTAACTTTGCGAGACGAATCTAATGAGCCTAATTTGGCCATGATTAGACAACGTCGTGCTACAGTAAACAATCTCTAATGACGGATTAATGAGGCTTATTCGTCTCGCGATTTCCCGTCCATCCGTGTATTTAGTTTTATAATTAGATCATGTTTAGTCCTCCTAATCTTCGATTTAGAATTGAAAACTTTCTTTCGCAAACTTACAACTCTAAACTAAACAGGCCCTAAGTTATGGAGATTGCATCCGTCTATTTCTAGATGGCAGCAATTCATCCAACCAGCGTCCATTGTGTTCCAAGGCAAAGCACAAGTCCTACCTTTCTTTTTCTTGCAAGCATCCGCGAAGTTTTGCTTGCATGCGTTGCACTTTGAAATTTGGCAATAGGATTCCCTAGGAATGACACTTTGAAACGGGCAAGGTTGTTGACCATGTTTTTTTATTTGCATGGTGAATGTCTAGGATGTCTTTTGGGTATGCTTGGTTGTAAAGGCTTTGATGGCTCATGACACACTTGAACAAATTAGTGCCTTAATAAAAATGTTAGTTTTTGCTTTTCAGAAAATATATTCATGAATAGGAGTATAATTGCAATGTATTAATCCTCGTTCCAATATGAAATTTGAGACTCTTAAATAAAACAAATTTAGTATGAGTCAAACTCTATAGAACATGTGATTATCAATCGTTTGCTATAGCGGGTATTCGGATATTTCATGTGTTATGTTCAATACAAGCTATTAGCCACGTAATCCCTCCATAAAAATTAACATAATTCTAGTTTGTCCTGAGTCAAACTTAAATTTGATTAAATTATATAAAATGCCAAATTTGTGTATCCAGTGAGCATCATTAGATACATCATAGACTATATTTTCATAGTATAGCTATTTGGTGCATGCATTGTTGATACTCTTTCCTATATGCTCGGTCAAATGTAAGATAGCTTGATTTAATACGCTTTTCTATAAATACAGCCAAATTTAATAGCTCAACTTAGGACAATCTAGAGTTGCATTTTTTCAAGGGCATAGGGAGAATACAAAATCTATGTTGCCAAACAATCTAGGCAACTAGCTTCTTAGAGCATCCGTTTTCCAACCTAAGAGAGTTAGCTTGAACCAACAATTTTTGAATAAAAGATCCAACTCCGCCATCATGTGTTTGACAATATATTTAGCTAATACAAATCACAAAACTTATAGCATAAGGATTTTTTTCGTGGAACAAATTTTGGATGGCATGAGAATTTGATAAAAATAACTATTTAGATAATTTATTATGGTATTCATGTTGAGTTTAACTTATGTTAGCATAATTGCACGAGGAACACTTTTCTTGGAGAAAAAAGTATGGATAGTTGATTCAAGTAAACAAATCAATGAAAAATGGATTTTTATTGGTGAAATGAAATATCGAAAGCTAGTATAGAGTTTGGATAAGAGCATATATGTTCACTAATTTCATTTGCCAAAGGATTTGGGAATTGAGTTAAATACAAACACATTAATTAGTCTCATACAATAGTTACAAAGTGTTTAGTTGCATCTAGCTTGTATGGGAACAGGGAAAAATATTAAAAAGGGAGCAATGCGGCTCAAATACTACCTCTATTCTGATAGATTTGAAACCGACGTCGAGAATTCAAGAATAAAGGGAATAATTAGTAAGGCCAAATCTTATATGAGGAACTGACATTATAAAATCATTATCAATTAGAGAGGACATTAGAATAGGCGCCTTGCTCCATTGGCATCAAATGTAAGAGGATAAAACAAGGCATCAAATGTAAGAGGATAAAACAAGAATTGTTTTCCTCATGATTGTTGCAGTGAGACCATTTTGAAAAGAAACATTACACACATCCGATAAGGAGAAATTGTTTTTGTTATTGCCTTATCTCTTTATTTCCCACTAGACACCTTTTTATTAACAATATCTCAATGTACTCAACAAATTAGTTTTTTACCATTTTGTTTTGTCACTATGTTTGCATATTTCTTTGTCTAAGTTGTTAGCACAATCCATCTACACTACTAGCATATGTCAGTATCTATGGAATCACTGCATCACAATGCATCTTCTTTGGCGATTCTAGGAGCATTTGTAACCTTGAAATGGATCAAAGTGTAATTGTTTTATCATTGTGTAAGAACTAAATAACTGATGATTGGAATGTGTACCATGAAAATCTAGGCGCCCCAACTCCCCATGCTTGATGCTACACAAGATCACAATGAAAGGTGTATCAAAGTGATTTTACTATTTTTTGTTTAAAATAAAACTACATATCTGGAGAAGTATAGATGGATAGTTGGTGACTTTTACCCACAAGAGAAATGGATGTATTGTTAGAATAAATCTTTACATTAAAAATAACAAGTATTTCTTCCTTAATTGCCTCTTGATATTTTATGTTGAGATGGGTTTGCATCTTGGGTTTTAATTAGATATGTTTAAATGTTGCGTGCACATGCAAATATTTATTTATTTGAGCTAGGTTTAATATCATGCACACATGGAAATTCAACTTAGTTAATGCAAACAGGGTGTGTCAATTATATGGGTCTATCTGATCTAAATCAATTGTTTTAGGAAAAAGTATATTTAACTACCACAAATAGTCATTTTGTCCATTTGACCCCATGACTAAAATTTTTGCTCAGTTTACTCCCCAAAGCAATTTCAATTGGTCCAAACTAACCTTTATAGGGATTTGTTGAATTTTATTTCTCCATGTACAAGTTGAGTTTAAAGTTCAGTCTCTTTTGGGCTAACATAGGACATCATAGCTTACTAAGAAAATATATTAATATTTTTATGATTATTTTCATAGGTTATAAGCATCTAATACTAAATTAATACTAGATATACAAAAAAGGTACAAATATTAATAATTACAAAAACCTTAAAATATCATTTAACTTGTACAAGGAGAAATGAAAAGGACCAACATTGATAAGGGCACCAATCCAAAAAATCGTAGGGAGTAAATTGATACATAATATTGGTTAGGGTGTCAAATGGATAAACTAAATTACTTCGGTTATTAAAATGTTCAATTTTTCATTTTCCATATTACATAAATATTGCATGTGTAGAGGTGCTTCACCAACTATATTAGGAAAAAAAACCACATAACCCCATAACCCAAGTAAAACACTTAACACCTCAAACTACAAACCAGGTATTTAAACACACACCCCTCCCCCCACGCAAACCCCTCAAATATGACCACTTTGAGTGGTTTTTGTGTAGCATTTTTGCCACCGTGTGGTGCACTGAGTTAAAACCGTGTTGCTGAGGTGGATCGGCTGAGACAATGGGCCCCACTATTAAGGTTGTGAAATTTCATGTGTCATCTGTAGGCCCACTAGTCATATGTTGGCCTGCTCGCAAACCTGGCCGTGCGCCGCCGCCCCATACCGCTCATTGACCACCGTGGCTCCCACCATGTGCACCTGGTCATGTGTCACACCACACCACTCCCATGCACACCTGGCCACATGCCTTGCCTGCCACCGCCCTGCGTCGAGCCTCAACACCTGCCCCATGAGCTGGCTATGCGCCACCCCGACCGTGCCACACCGCTAGCCGTGTGTTGTGCCTTATTCCGCCCGTGCTCTTGGTTGTGTGCTACGCCTCCCACCTTCGTTGTTCGTCGTGCACCGTGTCGAAGGAGCCATGTCCTGGATTCATGCATTCGTCCTCATCTTGGTCCCGCTATGCATTGGATCCCAAGACTCGATCCGGGTCCAGGTGGGACACTGCTCCACCTGCACCTTCGCCTCCTCGTCCACGACATTGGGTCCTCTTTACCCCCATCTCTCCGAGCTACAACCAGACGATGTGTGGAGGCGGCTATCATCCAAAAGGCAGGGAATTTTGGAAGGAGCGGGCAACAAGGGGAAATTTGAACGGATCGGGCAACGAGGCAATCAGAAGACTACGATGCCCCAATCACCCATGAACTGAGCTAAATCAAAATTTGTCTCCTAGTCCTTTGTTGAAGAAGAGTTGACAGGGAAGAGAATCTAAAAGAGCACCTGAATGGGCTTCATGATGTCGCGCGAGCACGATGCGTGCCATTTGTGAGAAGACCTCAAGAAGGCGTGCGGAGGCCATATGTGACACCCCAGTGTCACTACAGTAATTAAGACTCTTAATAAACTCAATTAAAACTAATAATGACATTCATCATTTCATAATTAGGTTGGTTTTGCATAATTGTGTGTATGTGTTGACCCAGTCAACCCAACATAGTCAAATTAGTCAAAATACGAAAATTATACCAAAATGTCATCAATAATGTCAATTACATGTTTATGAACTCAAATGAGTATGGAAGGTTCAAACAAAAATTTGAAATTCGATTTTGAACTCCATTGATCGTCATTTCATACGTCGCGAGTTTTACTTTTTACCCTTCTCGAGAAGCTAATATCTTTAGGTTTTGCCTAAACACTTGAAATTCCACCAATATAAAAGTTGGAGTACAAAGTACCCTCTTTACAATGGTGGTGATGTGGATCAAGGAAAACTTGGTTAGGTCATTCAAAATCTTGGCCAAAAATCAGGTAAAATCATGGATTTTCAGCACTTAGCCGATTCGGCGAAGTCCTGAAAAATGTGGTTTTTGCCCATTTTCTCGGCCACGTAACTTCCAAACCATCAAGCAAATGACATAGGTTCTTTTGTAAGAGTTGTAGCCTGAACTACCATCTATAACTTTTATATTGGGCGATCCCGGAGTTTATACACAAAATTGGGAGGAAAATCGAAGGCAAAACAGACTTGTCACTCA
>CM014273.1:8664225-8683608 GCA_004135705.1 Alloteropsis semialata | reverse complement strand
CAGAAGGGGAAAGAAAAGAAGGGGAGAAAGAAATAGAGAAAAAAGAAAAGGAAAAAAAGAAAGAAAAAAGGAAAAGGAAAAAAAGAAAAGATAAAAAGAAAAGGAAAAAAGGAAGAAAGAAAAAGAATGGGATGAGAGAAAAAGAAAAGGAAAAGAAAAAGTGAGGAGTGAGGAGATGGTAGTTGGGATGGTTGAATAAAATATAGGGTGGTTGGGATAGAGTATGGGATTTAGAGTATGACGGGTGCGGGAGAAGTTGGTATAGAGTATGAGATTTGGATGACCAGGACGGATTATTCCTTTTAGAAGTAGGGGTAATAAGACCCTACTTTAACTATAACATATGGGACCCACTCGTTAATGCCTATACTATTTCTTTTTCTCATCTATTTCCTCTTCTTTTTTGAGTTTGAAAGATTGCTAACCACATGTACCAGGTGGTGTCATCTATTTCCTCTTCTAATCCTATCGTCCTCCACCATCGGCACTTATCCACCGATAGGGCGCACCGCCCCACACTGTGCGTCGGGCTGAGCACGCCGGCCCCGAGCTCCCTACTTCACAGTAGGGCCAAGCCCACTGTCCTGCCCTACACCGTGCTAGGGCCACCCTCGCCGCCTTGTGGCCGGGCTGAGCTCGCCGGCTTCGTTCTCACAAAAATTGGGCACCTCATCGATTCCTAGATTAGTGCCCAAGCTCGATTCGATGGTGAGTGAGCTTGATTCATCGACAGACGGGCTCAAATCGGCAGGAGGTGAGCA
The DNA here is from genome assembly GCA_004135705.1 of Alloteropsis semialata. Classification (NCBI taxonomy): domain Eukaryota; kingdom Viridiplantae; phylum Streptophyta; class Magnoliopsida; order Poales; family Poaceae; genus Alloteropsis; species Alloteropsis semialata. Next base: position 8,682,847 of record CM014273.1, on the reverse strand, counting down.
CCACAACCTTCTATCTATCTCCTTCCTCCTCCACCGGGCGAGTCCATGTAGACGCGGGAGCGGAAATGGCCAAAACGGTCGAGTTTTTTTTTTTTGAGAATCTCCAAAACGGTCGAGCAGGGGCCTCTCTTTGGACCCATGGGAGAAGGGATCGTGGAGAAGAAAGTAGGAGCCTCACTAGAGTGTAGTGGTTTTTTTCCCCTAATGTAGTGGTTTTTTTTTTCCTTTGGTCCCTACTTTTTTAGGAGGGGCTTGAGTGTTGAGTCTGGGCCTTGCTGGATCTTATGGCAGTCGCTATTGTCAATGTTCGACATAATCCAGAAATTAAACGAACGCACGTTAATACGGCGCTAAAAAAGTTACAAAATCCCGCGTGCCACACGATATGCACCATGTCACGTTGTGCTACGTGAAGAATGGAAGCGGATCATGTACGATGGTGGCGTCATGAATGATATTTTTCCTAATTTTCCTATTTCCCAGAAACAAAATTGTAAAGATATAATTTCTCAAAAAGTATTTATATTTTGATTGGTAACGATGCAGTGCAATCATGCCAGCACGGCACGTACGGTCGATATCCCGTCCCTCCAGCCCAATCAAACAAATTGAGCCCAGCCCGTAAATTAAATCACGTATCCTAAGAGCAACTCCAGCAATACCCTCTAAACAAAGTCTCTATTTTTTTCAATAGGGGCTGCCTCTATTTTCTAGGGATTTGATTTTTCCTCCCAACTCCAATAATACCCTCTAAACAACCGTCTACTCTCTAGTGGCCCACTTGTTAGTTTCTCTCTAGTGGCTCACTTGTTAGTTTCTCTCTAGTGGCCCACTTGTTAGTTTCTGTTTTGAAATAGAGGACCGCCTAGAGACCCGCTAGGCCTAGGGGGTGAGGGAGGGGATTTGGAGGGCTCCCTATTTTAGGAGCTTAAATAGAGGGTCTGCTGGAGTTTGTTTTTATCCCCTGCCCTCTGAACACAGAGTAGAGGCTTATTTAGAGGGTCTGCTCGAGTTGTTCTAGCTTAATGAACAGAACACCGAGTTCTTCACGATCTCAAAAAGTCTCCATTGCATATATTGGTCCAATCTGGGCCGCAGGTCATAGCACAACTTGCTATATATATGCGGCGCACAATTCCAGGCACAGCAGTACGATGGCCGTGTTTAGATGGAGGGTGAAATTTTTTTCACCCTCCTTTGACCACTAATTAGGGGTATTAAATAAAGTCAGTTTACAAAACTACCTCCACAACTCCTGGTAAATTCGCGAGATGAATCTAATGAGGCCTTTGACCGCACGATTAGAGGTTAGAGGATGATTACTGTAGCATTACTGTAGCAAATCATGGATTAATTAGGCTCATTAGATTCGTCTCGAAAAGTTACCCTCATCCGTGAAGAGGTTTTGTAAATAGACTTCATTTAGTACTCCATGCAAAAAAGATTCTTTTTTGCAAAATTTTTTCAACCTCCATGTGAACACGACCATGGAGGTTGACGGCGGCGCCTGGGTTCCGGAGGACGTCATCTTCGCCGTGTTATCGTGGTTGCCGGTGAAGCCGCTGTGCCGGTTCTGGTGCGTGTGCAAGGGATGGCGCGCCCTCATCTCCAGCGCGGCCTTCGTCGCCGCCCAGAAATCCCGCGCCGCCCCGCTCCTCGTCGGCGCGTTCGAGGATCCATTGGACGAGAAGATGTACTCCAATGCATACGAGCTGCGGGTGATGTGTTGGATATTTTGGTTTGACCTCGGTCAACCGACGAGCTGAGGATAAGGGGAGTTGTTCCCTATCCCCTAAACCTCGGAATTGATCTAACTAAGCCGCTGCCGTGATCGGGAGGCAGTTCTAAGCCATCACGGACTCGGCCCCGGGCCTACAGTGCTATCTATATAAGGGAGGGGGTTCCACAGGGACTCCTGATAGGCTAATCACGAGCTCTAGGCTCGCCAAACCCTAAACCACCCAAAACACCGATCATTAAGAGCACTGGAAGGCTTGGAAGCTCGAGCTCCACGTCCTGGGCAGTGCCGCTGGTGTCCTGAAAGCCTTCGGTACCCTCAGAAGATGCTCAAGGAACGTCTACGCTACAAGCCCGACGCCGCACTCGTCATCGACTTTGTTGCTGCTGATCCGGCCTACACCGACGACATGGACACCACTGCCGCCGGTATAAGCCAAACCCTAAGCTATTTTCGCATTAGTTCTAAGTGCTAGATGTGATCTAGAGTAGACTAGAGATCCTGTGTTCATGTTATTATGCTAAGTATTGTCAGTTTTATCTTTCAATTGGTATCAGAGGCCTAATCTAGGTCTCCTAGATCCTCTAGCAACATCCCTGAGTAATGTTCTTAGTAGATCAGTAGCACATTCATGTTTATGCTTAAGTTTCATGCATCAATTCAAGCATCAGTAGATCAGTTCAAGCATCAGCACATCTAGGATTCACTCAGAATAAGAAATACAAGGGGATTCAACAAAACTCAGATCAAAAAATCAGAAATTCCCAAATCAGTAAACCCTAGATCTAAGAACCCTAACCCTAAGTAACTTACCTTCGCCGCCGACCATCATCTCGGCCGAGAGCCCCTCCGACTGACCATCAGTGCACCACGGCGGAGCCCCTTGACGGCAGCGCACGCGCCTTGTGCGCATGCGTCACCGGCAAGAGGGCCCGCGGGGCGCGGCAGTCCGGCGAGGAGGCGATAAGCAAGGCGAGAAGGTGATAAGAGGAGAAAGAGGGAGCTCCGCGGCGGCGGCGCGCTCGCGCGGTGGCCGCGCGCTCGCTCGTGTAACACCTCTGGTGTTTGGCCCTGCGCTTATCAACTAACTAACTTAATGCATTGCATCAGTGATCATGTAGCATAATCCCTGTCATCTAATGGCATAATAAAGAAAGCATATGAACCTAGTCATTAGTGCTTTATCATTTTATGCATACACATGTGTTATCATTTCATGTGCTTCTTATGCATGGTTCATGCTAAGATCCTTTTAATGTTTCATTCATACTCTCTTTAGCATGCCTAGCAAGTTTCATGAACATCTCATGTGCATAACTAGTGTTCTAGATGTGTTTTAGCTCTCTAGCGCTAAGTTCAAAATCATGTCTTTTTGATGTCTTGAGTGCTTAATTAAAATATGTTAGGCGGGTTATCCTATGTTGAAGCCTTTTTCAATCTTGTAGAGCTTTCGATGATCTTTCCAGTGGTACCAAACTCACTCCTTAAAGTTTCCCCAATCTCCCGCAAACCAATTTCTGGAACAGCCTCAGGACCCAATTTCTGCCAATTCCGAATTTTGCTAAGTGTTGGCTGAACTCATGAATTTTGGCTGAATTCAATCCCTTTTATCTCCCAATCTATTGAGTTCTGGAACAAACTCCCTTACTCAAAGTTGTAGCCCTACCATCCCTCTACAACTTTGGTACTCTTGGTTGGGTCGAGTTATGCAGTGGTTTTGGGAGTTTTCGCCAACCGAGGATAGCCTGTTTGGTGAGCGTCGTCGTTTCTTGTTCGCGGTCACCACGCGGTTCGGCATGAACGCCGCGGCGCGGTGACCACAACCCGCCTAGCCATGCACGTCCCGCCTTGCCAACGTTGAGCACGGCATGTCCCTGACGACCCCCAGCCCCGCCATGCCCTGCCCCGCTGCCATCGCAAGTTCTGTGGTCGTCCACGACGTTGCCATGCCCGGGTAGGAAGACATCGCGTCGACGTCCTTGCTCTGGCCACGCCCATGCTTTTACCACTGCACCAACCTGCCAAGCACATGTTCCACCCACTCCCGCACAAGTTCGGCCGCAGCATGGCCTCGCCCAAGCACTTGAGCGGCCGACACTAAGGAGCTCCGTGGGCGCCGACGGCTCTTCTTTCTCCCGAGCGCTCCACTCAACCTCAGACCAATTCCTCCCACTCCGAGCATCCACACACTCTTCTCCACGTCCCAAACCCATCCCCAAGCCCTTCCATCAACGACTTTGGTCGGAATTCCACATCTCGGCTCGCCATCGCCGTTCCGAGAGTTTCTCGTGGGTACCTTCGCACGGCTCACCTCCCACCAATCAAACTAGCGGATCGAGTTCGCGTGGTCCGGGAACACGCGGGGCTCTCCTTGGGTTGGTGTTTCTTCGCCGGGAGCGAGGAGGGGCCGGGCGGCGGCGGTTCTGGCCGGCATGACGGGGGCGCCGCGCCGTCCGCGATGGCTCGCGGGGAGGGGCGTCGGGAAGACGACCGGGGGGAGGGGGGGCGCAGCTCACCCAGCTGGGCCGTGCACCCCGCGGGCCCGTGCAGCAGTGGAGGGGAGGAGGTGGAGAAGTGGGCCGGCGGCTGGGCCTGGGTGCCTGGGTTGGGCTGGCAGGGAGGAGAAGGAGAGAGAGGGGAGAGGGGGAGGCGCGACGGGCCTGGCCCGAGTTGGGTTTGGGCCGGCCCGGGGTTGTGAAAGAAAAATTCGAGGGGGAAGAGTAGACTTGGCGAAGTTGTTTTCGGGCCCGTTTGTTTGAATCCCGAGTCCTGGTTTTTCCATGTGTTGCTGCTCCTTGTAAAATTCATAGAAAATCGTAGAAGTGTCCAAAAATTATGAAATAAATTTTGTTAGTTTGCTCATGAAGTTCTCTCTGCAGGAAAAATATGAGTAGGAATAAAATACATGCTTTACCTCTCTGTTTAATTCGGTTAAATAGATGCTTGTTTGGGTAGGTTTAGCTAGTTAATGTATGTGTTAGTTTTTGCTCTTTTTGTCAAGGGATGATTAGAAATGTTAGTAGGTTGCACCTATCTGCAGATATCAGTAGGGTTTTATGTGATAATTTAAATATGAGTTTTGCTATCTTTTTGCTAGTAGTTGTGCATTTTGCTATCACATGCTAGAACTAGATAGTGCTTTTGCATTAAAACTTGATATTAGTTGCAACACCATATTAATATGTGCTGTCATAAAAGGAGGAGAATGATCAGGGAAGCTTAGTAACCATTTTCTTTATGCATATAGTAGTAAAACTAGTGTAAATACGAAATAACCTTATATGCATAAGTGGGTGTATCTATATATTTCATAAACTATGTTAATTGCATGATAAAATGACTAGTAGTAATCACCCCTTATACCTTGATGCACTGCATAATGAAATTTTTGTTTGTAACAAGTGCTCATGAAATAATAAACAAATTAATTTGTGGTTGTTTTGCTGCATGCATGAGCATCACGTTTATTATTGTCTGTGCATTCATGGCCCTCATGCATGATGCATTTTATGTAGATACCGCAGTTGCTGACGGCTTGTACGAGTTGGTGGCTGAACCCGTTGCTGACCCGGTGGAGACCGCAGTTGCTGTTGAGCCCGTTGCGGAAGACCCGAACCAAAGTTCGGTAGAGCCCAAGGCTGTTGAGCAGGAAGGCAAGCACCGTAACATAACCCCTAATTTTCAAAACTATGCAATATAAATACTTAAGTATTGTGCATTTAAGTTTTGGATATGATTGAAACCATAGATGCATAATCCCTAGGATTCCTGTGTCAAGATACTAGTATGTGTAGGCCGATAGCTTGCCATGCTAAATAGGACCGGTAGAAGTCGAGTGATTTCCTGTCACTCGCGAGATATAGGTTCTTTACTTTATGTTGAATTTATAATCTTCGTGGGCGGGGCCTGGTACGATGCTCCTGTGTGTAACCGACCTGCTGTTGCCAGATGGGCCGGGCCGAATCCCGGGGGCTTCGTGTTACACTGTGTGGGCGATTTGCCCCGTCTACATAGTCATTGCTGTATTGTTGGGCAAGTATTGAACGTACTGTGCACATACTGGCGTCTGGGTCCCAGTAAACTGATGTACCTAAGTCTCTCGGTATTCGGGCTAATTCCCACGACTCTGGGAGTGGACGGATGGCGGGTGTAGTTGCGGCTACATGGTCCGGGACCAGTAGGGCTTTGCACCCGGGACAAGTGGATTTAGTCTGAATATCGGGAGATGACTGGGAAAGGTGGGCGCGTGAGGCTCCGGGAGCACTCACGTGACGTGTGTTCAGGTTTCCCTTGCAAGGTGTAAATTCGATCATGATCGCGGCACTTCTCCGTTATGAATACCGCTTGTCCGCTGTACAGCATAAGTAGCAGGAGGTAATGATAAATAATGATGGTTCTATGATTATTGTCTTTCCAACATGTTTGCTATAGAAAAGGTGCTCACGTGGATACTTGATAATGACTATGAACTTGATGCTAAAATTTGAAAGTTAGGATCAACTATTAGTTGCTTTTCGGCAAAACAAACCCCACAGCCAAAAGCCTTGCATTGTTAGGAGTCGGTGTTATAAACCATATTCGGATAAGTCTTGCTGAGTATTAGTTACTCAGCCTTGCTTGTGGCTTTGTTTTTCAGAATGTGATTTCAATGTGTCCGATGGCTCCGAGCAGTGCATCATCGATGGTCAGACCGTTCCCGCGGGCTGGACTGTCGAGTGGATCGGGGATTAACTGGTGTTTGCTGTGTGCTTTTGATGACATGTTCTTCGGGCTTATGAACATGTTATTGTATCTCGTCGTTTAGCTTCCACGCTTTTATTCAGAACTCTGGTTTGTACTTTAAGTGTGTTAAACTCTGGCTTGTAAAACTTAATTATAGAACTGTTGTAAATTATGGTGATGTTGGTAACATCTGTGCTCTCCTTCGAGGGAGCCTTGTGCACATTGGTTCGATCGGAAATACGGTGCTTTCATCGGGCTCGACCCGACAGATCGTCTAATTGAACTGTTTGAAGTACGAGTAACCGGATCAAGTGATTGAGATGACGGTTAGCGTACTTGAGCCAGTTTAATTAGGGCGGTTCTGCCACAGCTCGCGGTGGTGGCACGCTCATGCGGCGGCCACTCGCACGCGGCGGCGCTAAAGCCACGCGCCGGCGGCGCTGCTGCACCGCACGTGGAGCAGAATAAGGGGAAGGGAGGCCCGGCGGTCATGCAGCCGCTGCAGCTCGACCGCGCGGCGGCGGCGCGCACGCACGGCGACGGTGAAGCCGCTCGCTGTCGGATGTTTGGACCCGGCAGTCCACACAGGGTAGCCTACGTGGTTGATTTGTTGAGGGACAGATCGAGGATCAGAAGTCGATGGTAACACAAGACGCAAGGATTGAACAGGTTCGGCCGTCGAGATGACGTAACACCCTACGTCCTGTGTTGGCGGCGATTGTATTGCTGTGTATGAAGTTCCTGAAGGATCTCCGTAGTTGGGTTCTGTCCTAGGGTTGTAGAGGTTGTAGTTTTTCGTGCTCTGGAGGGGGGTCTCAGGGCGCCTTATATAGTCCGGCTGCCTTGAGTTACAAGTCGGCCAGAGATCGTAACCTACCCGGAATACAAGGATTTGATCCTATAACGATTACAGATATCTTTCCCTATAATTCCGGCTAGTTTATCCTGATCTCCGAGCTTCTTGCGGGATACGCCGTGTACTTTCCTTGCTGCGCGCGTCGTCGCGCCCATTCGGTTCGCCCGACTGGTGGGCCCCCGACTGGTGGGCCAGCCAGTCCGACAAACCGATCCAGATGTACTCGGATTGGGCCGTCCTTTGATGGTTGGGCCAATCCGCCCGCTGGGTACCCCTGGGGGTCTACCCCCGACAAGCCCCCGAGTAGTACGTGGTTGAGGGACAAGTCGGCGAGGTCGTGCTGCCCGATGAGCGTCGAGCCTGCTGCAGTTGGAAGCGAAACCGCGTGATACTGGAGAGAAAAGAGCCGTTTACCCAACGGATGCGCCGCGAGGTGCGTCCGTTGGACGTAGCCCCCGAGCCTTGAAGCGATTCCGAAGGAATCGGTCCAAGGGTTAGTAGCCTTGTTCTGAAGTCATCAGACAATCAACGGATGCGCCGCGAGGTGCGTCCGTTGGCCGTAGCCCCCGAGCCTTGAAGCGATTCCGAAGGAATCGGTCCAAGGGTTAGTCAAGGAGCGTCTGGCTAAATCATCTGACATTAATTTCGGCGTCCAGCCCCCGAGCGTGAAGGCCGGCGGAGTCCTGCGAGACACGCCGAGTGGTCGTCCCGGCGCCAGCCCCCGAGCGTGAGGGCCGAGCACGCCGAGTAGTCGTCCCGGCGCCAGCCCCCGAGCGTGAGGGCCGAGCACGCCGAGTAGTCGCCGGCGCCAGCCCCCGAGCGTGAGGGCTGAGCACGCCGAGTGGTCGCCCGGCGCCAGCCCCCGAGCGTGAGGGCTGAGCACGCCGAGTAGTCGCCCCGGCGCCAGCCCCCGAGCGTGAGGGCTGAGCACGCCGAGTAGTCGCCCCGGCGCCAGCCCCCGAGCGTGAGGGCTGAGCACGCCGAGTAGTCGTCCCGGCGCCAGCCCCCGAGCGTGAGGGCTGAGCACGCCGAGTAGTCGCCCCGGCGCCAGCCCCCGAGCGTGAGGGCTGAGCACGCCGAGTAGTCGTCCCGGCGCCAGCCCCCGAGCGTGAGGGCTGAGCACGCCGAGTAGGTCGTCCCGGCGCCAGCCCCCGAGCGTGAGGGCCGAGCACGCCGAGTAGTCGTCCCGGCGCCAGCCCCCGAGCGTGAGGGCCGAGCACGCCGAGTAGTCGTCCCGGCGCCAGCCCCCGAGCGTGAGGGCCGAGCACGCCGAGTAGTCGTCCCGGCGCCAGCCCCCGAGCGTGAGGGCCGAGCACGCCGAGTAGTCGTCCCGGCGCCAGCCCCCGAGCGTGAGGGCTGAGCTCGCCGAGTGGTCGTCAGTACCCTGTAACAAGGTAAAAACTCGAGGAGAAAATATTCGGCGATACAAATACTAATGAACTCCGCTTCCTGCTTTCAAGTCTTTTAATTTCCTCGGGTAGTTAGCCTGTTACGTTTATGCACCTGGTCCCCGATAGCCGTAGTCCATAGCGCAGGGAGCTGGGCCGCGTGCACGCGTAGGAGGGTAGGCGTACGGAAGAGCCGAGGTTTCACGGATTAAGGCGTGTGCTGCCCGAGTAGTTTAGCAACTTGTTTTAAAGCTCACGGGATTGGCGAAAATAATCAATGGAAACTTATCTTGGCGAGTGGTTCGAGTCCCGGAGGATTCCTTCTTCGTAGGATATGCCAAGGAGAGGCAGGCAAGGCGGCGTCAGGAACAGAGTTCCCGTGACTGCACAGGGCACTCCCGTGGCCGAGTGGAGCCAAAGGAGATAAGGGCGACCTGCGCACTTCAAGCTGGAGGAGAGGACGCGTGGCGTGGAGCTCGTGCTCGTGATAGTGGAGAAATCTTCCGTCCTCCGGCGACTAAGGGCTATAAATACCCGTCGGGGAGCCTGAGCTGCCATCCAAGAGCGAATAGATATAGAATCCTTGTAGCCAATATGCCGGAGGTTCATCGTTGGATTCATCCACCGGGGAGAGCTCATGGAGTCATCACAGCGTGGTGCTAGAAGAGTGCTTGCGAGGGATCTGAGGCGTTGATCGGCGCGTCGGTGCTGCCCTGTTCACCCCCGCACTCCCATGTGACGAGGGCCATGTGGGGTGAAATGCTTTGTAGAGCCAGGGATAGCCGAAGGCGTCTGCCATCAACCCTCCACCGGTGCTGTCCCGTCGACGGCTGCAGTGGTGCTACAAGAGGGCTTGCGAGGAGCTCATGTGGGCCAAGCTTGCTTCGGATGTAGCACTGAGCGCAGGGACGAGTGCCCCAGGCCGTCACCTTGGCGGCTGATGTGTTTGATGTTTGTGACCGGCATAAGTCCGGCTCCGTTGTAACTGTATTTCCTGGGAAAAGGATTGTATTGCTCGTTGCAATTTGTCTGCAGCGTCAGTTCCCGATCGTTTCGGGACTGATCGAGTCCTCATGGCGCGCTGCTTTTGATATGGCGCCAGCCCCCGAGTCCGAGTGCCGGTCGAACCTTAACGGTACGCCTTCAGTTGTGCAGTGTTGGCTCCCGAGTGGTTCGGGGCCAATCGAGCCCGAGAGGCGCACTGACTTGATCGTGGCGCCAGCCCCCGAGCGTGGGAGCTGTTCGAGCCTTAGCGGCACACCACCAGGTTTGCGGTGTTGGCTCCCGAGTAGTTCGAGGCCAATCGAGCCCGAGAGGCACACCGGCTTGATCGTGGCGCCAGCCCCCGAGCGTGGGAGCTGTTCGAGCCTTAGCGGCACACCACCAGGTTTGCGGTGTTGGCTCCCGAGTAGTTCGAGGCCAATCGAGCCCGAGAGGCACACCGGCTTGATCGTGGCGCCAGCCCCCGAGCGTGGGAGCTGTTAGAGCCTTAGCGGCGCGCCGACTGCTTTGTCTTGGTCGAGTGCTCCGGAGTCGTTTTTTACCGTTGACACCTGGCGTGTAACGGAAGGTGAAGCGCCCAACGGCTCTTTGTACCGTTTCGCCCGCCCCGCTGATCGCGCGATCTCGCGGTAATTTCGGGCATCAAGGCGCGCTATAAAAGGCGAGGATTAACCCCGGAGGGTAATCTTCTCATTTCCAGATCTGCTTTCCTTGTTCTTCGCATTTCACCCCGCCGCCACCAAAGCTCCCCCCGCTCGCAAATCCTTTGCGCGATCTCAGCCACCACGGGGAGTGTAGCCTCGCTGATGCGTGTCAAGACCCCCGCAGTGAAATCCATGGCGGGTAGGAAGAAGTTTGCTGCCGGCGCCGTCCCGAAGACTGACAAGATCCCTTCCCCTGTCCTCGCGTGGACGCGGGGGAAGGTGACGACGGAGGCGTTGGAGGAGATGGTGGAGCGGAGCGTCCTGCCGCCTCAGGCCGTGGCGGAATGGCGGCCGAGCGCGGGGGAGGTATTCCCGTCGGAGAACTCCGGCGAGTTGGTCCTCTTCAAGCCCTTCTTCGAGGCGGGGCTTGGCTTGCCCACGGGAGCATTCTTCCGCGGGCTGCTGCACTACTACGGGATTGAGGCGATCAACCTCAACCCCAACTCGATAATGGCGATCTCAATCTTCATCCACCTCTGTGAGGCATACTTAGGTATTTCTCCCCACTTCAATCTCTGGAGGTACTTGTACTGGCTGAAACCTCAGCCAAGCGAGGAGAAGATGGTGGTGGTCGGAGGAGCCGGCTTCATGCTTCGTCAGGGGCGAAAGGACGACTACTTCGACATCGCCCTTAACACCTCCAACAAAGGGTGGAAGGCCGAGTGGTTTTACGTCGGGAACCACGCGCCGGCGATCCCGTGCCACACCGGCGAGCGGCCGAAGGTCCAGGACTGCTGGAATGAGCTCCCCGACGCCTCGGAGATGGACCAGGTGGAGGAGCTCCTTGAGTTGATCAAGGAGTTGAAGCTTCAGGGCCTGACGGCAGTCGGCATCGCCTGCAACTTCAGCAGGCGGTTGGTCCAGCCCATTCAGGAGCGGAAGCACCCGGGCTTCGAGTACTCGGGGCGGGACGACCCCACTCGGGCTGCCAACCGCACCGTGGGGAAGGAGGAGATGAAGGAGCGGGTCGGCGGCTTCTTCCTCGGGCGAGTATCGGAGAAGGGGCAGCCGCGCCCTTTTTCGTTGAAGAGGCCTCCACCACCGGTGAGTTTCTTTCCGAGTCCTTTTGAGTGTTTTTTCTTGACTTGTTTTCTTGTTGCGTCCGTTGGCCGTTCTGATTTTGCGCCTTTTCTTGCGCAGGATCGATGCTTCGAGTTCTTTTCTGCTGCTCCACTTCCGGAGGACTTCCCGAGGAAAGTAATCCTCGAGGATACGCCTCCGGCTGCTCAGGGAGGCACTCGGCCGGAGAGGCCAGTTCGACCGACTGCGCCCCGTATATGGGCGCCGAGTGATACGGAGGGCTCCCTGAGTCCTTCTGATGAAGAGGTGGTGGAGGACCGTCCGCGGAAGCGCCGGGCGGCAGTGGCAAAGAGGAACAGCCGTCGGGGCGGCGCTCCCAAGCGGGCGGTGGAGGTGGATGACGGGGCGGCCGAGGACTCGGCCACGCTGTCGGATGAAGCGCCCTCCGTCCGGGACGCGGTGGCAGGTACGGCGCCGCCGCCTCCCAAGCGGAGGCGCACGAAGAAGGTGGCGGTGAAGAAGCCGGACGTGCAGCCGGCTCAGAGGCCGTCTGCGGGTTCTGAGGCCGACGTTGACGAGCCGGTGCGTTCTTCACCGGTCATCACGGAGGAGGAGGAGAAAGACGAGGCCGTGCCAGACGAGGTGTTCCAAGAGCAGGAGCACGCCCGGGCTATGGGCGTTTCGGTGGAGGAGAGGCGGCGCATGGTGGCGGAGACACTTGTGCAAGCCTCGGCGGACGCCAGGCCGGTCTCTGACTTCAGACCGATCCCCGCGGCGATTTCGACGCAGCGGCGCCCCAAGCTCCCCGTCATTCGGCCCCGGGTTGCGATTGTGAAGGGTACTCGGTGAGTAGTTGGTCTTCGTGTTTCTTCTTGTTGTCCGAGTTCTTGTACTAACTCCCGAGTGCTTATTTCAGCAATGCCTCCGATCTGGACGGAGAGGCGGCGAGTGGAAGGGCTCCCTTGACTGATGCTCTGCGGGATCCGAGTGCTCCATCCGCCGCTCCTGCAGGGCAGTCATCCTCGGGTGCTTCGCCCAAGGCGGCGGATTCGGCGAGTGGTCCGGGCGCGGCGCAGACTGCGGAAATCCCAGTCAGGCCTGACCCGGAAGTGGTGGAGGAGGTGCCGGCGGCCGATGAAGCGGCGATTACTCCGGTCGTTGCCGGAGATCCAGTCGCGGACACGGTGATCGGGTCGCCCGTCGGCGCCGGCGATGTTGCCCGGGAGGAGATCCAGGAGGAGGACCCGCCGAAGGAGTCGGACACCTCGGGGACTATCGCTGTCCCTGGGGCGGATGCCGCGGCGGAGAAAGAGGGCTCGGTGATCGCCGAGCTCCAGATTGCTGTCGACCACGCGCAGCGCCTTGCGGCGGTAAGTTTCCTCCCCTGTCTTGTTCATATTTTCTTTCTTTGTTGGTGTTCTGAGTCGTTCGTCTTCTCTGAGCGTTTGTAGAAGCTGGCCACGCTCCGGCAGTCGCGCCTTGCGCAGGCCCAGGACGCGGAGTCGGCGCTCCTTCGTGCGGCGAAGGCGGAAGCGGAGCTCAAGCGGGTCAGGCGTCAACGCGACGCTGCCAAGAAGAGCCTGAATGACGCTGTCGTGGAGCATCGCCATATTCTTCATCGTAAGGCCTTTTCACTGTGATTTCCGAGTAGTTGCCGATCTGTGTCGAGTTATCTTCGCGGTAACTGAGTGCTTTCTTGCCCTTGCAGAGAAGGAGATGGAGAGGGAGCGCCACATCTCTGAGCTGAAGCAGTTGCGGTTTGCAAACGCGACTCTTCAGCAGTCGGAGGAAGTGATGGCTGGCAAGCTGAAGCAGGAGCAGGACTTCCGGAAAGGTGCGGACATGACGATGCTCCAAGCCATGTATACAATCCAGAATAACTCTCAAATCATAACAGGCTTGGAGCAAGATCTCACATCGGCGCATCTGGCCTTGACGGAGGTCAACGAGGCTGCGAGGGACCTGCTGGACTCCGTGGCGCCGGAGGAGGGTGAGCCGACTGCTTTGGTCCCGCGCCTTCAAGCCGCGCCCACCCGCATCGCCGAGTTGATCAAGGAGTCGGCGGTTGTGTGCGCGAACGACGCCTTGGCGCGTGTTCGCACACTGTACCCGCGGATCGACCTCGCGCCGGTCGCGGACGGCGTGGCGGCGGACGCCACAGTGGAGCAGGTGGGCTCGGCGATGGCGGAGACGCGCCCGATCGCCGAGAAAGTCGGCGAGGCTCTCAAATTTGAGTAGAGTCCTGTATCCTGTATAGAGTAATGTAGACTTTTGTATATACAAGTAGTCAGAGACAAGCAAAGCAAAAGTATTCGGTACTTTGTTTCGTATTTTATTGTTTCCCGAGTAGCCTTTGGCTGGAATGTGCTTTTCCCTTTGCCTCACTTATCCTAAGTTCATAACGTCGAGAGCAGATCCCGTGCACGTGTAGAAGGCTTAGGCGTCGTTCCGGGCCCGGTTACGCAGCATTTAGTCAAGAGCCACTCGGGAAATGGAGTAATTCCGAGAAGTTTTGCGAGGAGAACAAGTATACGAAAGAGCATATAGTATTATTGAACACTGTGATACATAGCTTTTCATGGGTAGAATCGGCGTAAATGCTCTATGTTCCACGGGTGTGGGACCTCGGTGCCATCCTCGTACTGGAGACGAAAAGTACCCGGACATATGACCTGAGTCACGATGAACGGGCCTTCCCATGGGGCGGAGAGTTTGTGAACCCCTGCGGTGGATTGCACTCGGCGTAAGACAAGGTCGCCAATGTTGAAGTCCCTCTCTTGGACGTTCTTGTCGTGGTAGCGCCGGAGTTGTTGCTGGTAACGCGCGTGCTGTATGAGCGCGTTAACTCGGTGTTCTTCGATGGAGACCAGGTCCACCTCGCGGGCTGCCTCAGCTTCACCCTCGTCGTAGTTGTCGATGCGTGGAGATCCAAAAGCAATGTCAGTGGGGAGGATAGCCTCGGAGCCGTAGATGAGGAAGAATGGAGTATGGCCTGTTGCTCGACTCGGCTGAGTTCTGAGTCCCCAAATGACTTGTGGTAGCTCCTGGTGCCACCGTCCGGCGAATTTCTTCAATGGGTCGAAGACCCTTGCTTTCAATCCTTGGAGTATCATGGCGTTGGCTCGTTCCACCTGCCCGTTGCATCTGGGATGGGCGACGGAGGCGTAGTATACGCCGATACAGCTGTTCTCGCAAAAGTCCCAGAAGGCAGACCCGGTGAACTGCGTCCCCAAGTCGGTGATGATCTTGTTAGGGACTCCGAAACGGTGTGTGATTTCTTCAACGAAGGCGGCGGCCTGCTTTGATGTTGGAGTTCCGACGATGGCTTTGTACTCTATCCACTTGGAGAATTTGTCTATGGCGACGAGGATGTGTGTGTAACCTCCCGGGGCTGCTCTGAATGGTCCCACCATGTCCAACCCCCAACAGGCGAATGGCCAGGAGGGTGGAATAGTGCGCAGAGCTTGGGCCGGGAGGTGTTTCTGCTTGGCGAAGAATTGGCACCCCTGGCATCGGCGGACGAGTGCTTTGGCGTCGGAGACGGCGGTGGGCCAGAAGAATCCAGCTCGGTACGCTTTCCCGACTAGAGTTCCGGCGGCGGCGTGGCTTCCGCAAACTCCCGAGTGGATGTCATCGAGGATCTGGAGGCCGACTTCTTTCGTGACGCATTTGATGAATACTTGATTTGTGGCAGCTCGTCTGTACAAGGCGCCTCCGACCACCACATAATTTTTGCTTCGGCGTTCCAGGATCTTTCGCTGCGTGGGGTCTTTTGGCACTTTGTTGTTGGCGAGGAAATCTATGAACTCGGCCATCCAGTCTTCTTCCTCGGCGTTAATGGCTAGCACCTCGCAGAGTTCTGGGGCATGCTCTGGCTCGTCGTTCTGCTCCTTTACGGAGGGTTTGAGGAGGCCCTGTACGAACACTCCCCCTGGAACTTGTGCGCGGGTGGATCCCAACTTGGCAAGTGCGTCTGCTGCGAGGTTCTTTTCTCGTGGGACGTAGTGGTACTCAACTCCGTAGAATTTCCCTTCCTGCTTATGCACTGCCTCGCAATAGGCGTTCATCCGCTCGCTGTTGCGATCCCACTCTTTGTTCACCTGGTTTATGACAACTGCCGAGTCGCCATAGACCAGGAGCCTCTTTATGCCTAGTGAAGCAGCGATGCGGAGCCCGTGGAGAATCGCTTCGTACTCGGCGGCGTTGTTGGTGACGGGGAAACGGATTTGGAGGACGTATCGGAGCTGTTCCCCTTTCGGCGAGATGAATAGCACTCCGGCCCCTCCTCCGTCGATCATCAGGGAGCCGTCAAAGTACATCTTCCAGTGTTCGCCGGTGGTGTCTTCTTTCGCGTCCTGGCTCTCGGTCCATTCGGCGATGAAGTCGGCGAGGATCTGTGACCTGATGGCGGTGCGTGGGACGAAGTCGATGTTGAAGGAGCCGAGCTCGACGGACCACTTGATGATTCGCCCCGTGACGTCTCTGTTGTGGAGGATTTCCCCGAGTGGAAATTGCGTGACCACCTTGATGCGATGCGCTTAGAAGTAATGTCGGAGTTTTCTTGACGTGATCAGCAGTGCGTAGAGTAGCTTCTGCACCTGGGGATAGCGAGACTTGGACTCGCTGAGTACTTCGCTTACGTAGTAGACTGGTCGCTGCACTCGTTGCACCTTTCCTTCTTCCTCCCTTTCCACGACGATGACGGTGCTTACCACGTTGGTGGTGGCGGCGATATACAGGAGTAGCGTTTCGTCGTTGTGCGGGGCGGCGAGTACTGGTGGATTGGAGAGGTAGTCCTTGAGGTCGGTGAAAGCTTGCTGTGCCTCTTGGTTCCACTCGAACCTGTCGGCCTTCTTGAGGATTTTGAAGAACGGCAGGCCCTTGTCCCCAAGCCGTGAGATGAATCTGCTCAAGGCTGCCATGCAACCAGTCAGCTTTTGGATCTCTTTCTTCCCAGTCGGCGGTTTCATCCTCCGGATGGTGTCTATCTTCTCTGGGTTGGCTTGGATGCCTCTGTTGCTGACGATGAAGCCGAGTAGTTTCCCTTTGGGTACGCCGAAGACGCACTTAGTCGGGTTTAGCCTCCAGTTGTGCCTGCGGAGATTGTTAAATGTTTCGGAGAGGTCGGCGATGAACTCGGCTTCGATCTTTGTCTTGATCACTATGTCGTCGACGTAGGCCTCGGCGTTGCGGCCAATCTGAGTGCCCAGGGTCAAGTTGATGGCCCTCTGGTAGGTAGCTCCGGCATTGCGGAGGCCAAACGTCATCTTGGTGTAGCAGTAGGCGCCGATCGGAGTTATGAAGGAAGTCTTCTCCTGGTCTTCTTCTTTCAGGGCGATCTGGTGGTAGCCGGAGTAGCAATCGAGGAAGCATAGGAGTACGCATCCGGCGGTGGAGTCAACGACTTGGTCGATGCGGGGCAGGACGAAGGGGTCCTTAGGGCAGTGCCTGTTGAGATCCGTGTAGTCAACACACATTCTCCATTCATTATTCTTTTTTCTTACAAGGACTGGGTTAGCGAGCCAGTCTGGGTAAAAGACTTCTCTAATGAACCCGGCTGCTAGCAGCCTTGTAATCTCTGCCCTAATGGCCTCCTTGCGATCCTGCGCGAAGCGTCGGAGCTTTTGGCGAACTGGTTTGGCGTTCGCGTCAACCGTCAAGGAGTGCTCGACCACCTCCCTCGGAACACCTGGCATATCTGATGGAGTCCATGCGAATATGTCGGCGTTGTCCCGGAGGAAGGTGACGAGCGCGCTTTCCTATTTGGGGTCGAGCCCTGATCCGATCAGGGCGGTCTTGGAGGAGTCGGCGAGCCCGAGCGTGATGGCGCGTACTTCTTCAGCCGGCTGCATCGTGGTTGGCGCGGCCCTTCGCTTGGAGGACTCGGGGACGGAGCCCGGGTCCCCTTGGAAGGTTCTTGCTTCGTGGACCACCTCCATTTGGAGCACGCTGCGTTCGATGCCGGTGCAGAGGTGGAGCCCTTCTTTGTCGCAGCCCTTGGAGAGGTGCACGTCGCTGCGGATGGAGAGGACGCCGTTTGGTGCCGGCATCTTCATCAGCAGGTACGTGTAGTTGGGGATTGCCATGAACTTGGCGAGAGCTGGTCTCCCCAATATGGCGTGGTAGGCGGTGGTGAAGTCGGCGACCTGGAAGTTCAGGTACTCGGTCCTGAAGTTGTCCTGTTCACCGAAGGTGACGGGCAAAGCGATCTGCCCGAGTGGTTTGGAGCCTTTCCCTGGGATCAGCCCGTAGAACGGGTGGAGAGAAGGACTCAGGGCGTCGAGGCCGACGCCCATGTCCCTCAGCGTCTGGGCGAAGATGATGTTGAGCCCGCTCCCACCGTCGATGAGTACTTTGGTGAGGCGGGCGTTATGCACAATCGGGCTGAGTACCAGCGGGTAGTCGCCCACGTCGGAGACCTGGAACCACTGGTCCTCCCTGGAGAATGTGATCGGCTGCTCGGACCAGCGGAGTGGTTGGATCGGCGATGTGTAACAGGAGAATATCTCCCGGTCACGTACTTTTTCCCGGCGCTTGTCGTCCACGGGCGGCGGTCCTCCGAGGATGAAGTTCACCTGCCTGTCGACGTTCGGGAAAGCAGGGTTCTCGGGAGCCCCTTTTCCCTTGTCGCCCTTGTCATCATCTCGTGGCGGCAGCTTCCCCTCTTTCTTCTTGTAGGCGTCGGCGAGCCCCATGCAGTCGATCATGCGATGCTTGGACTGCTTGTGGATGGGGCAGGGTCCTTGGAGCATCTTCTCGAAATCGGCGCTGAAGTTGGACCGCGGGCGAGGGCCGCTGCGGTCTTCTTCCTCCAATCTCCTTCTGGTATCTCCTGCACCATCACATCGGACATAGGCCGATAGCCAGACGCTTTTTGCGCCAGCCGATTTGCTTCTTCGTTATGATGTCTTGGAACATGCTTAAGAGTTACCAAGGCGAACTGACTAATCAAATCTCGGCATTTTTCAAAATAAGATAACAAAGCATCCATCTTGCAATCATATTTGCCGAGTAATTGATTGATAATCAGCAAAGAATCTCCAAATACCTCAACAAACTGAGCGCCGATTTCTTTAAGAATTTGGAGACCCTTCATCAATGCTTCATATTCCGCCTGATTATTCGTGCATTTTTCAATTGGAAAAGCAAATTCAAACCTTGCCCCCCGAGGCGAAATAATAATCAGGCCGAT